>OY744525.1:44644647-45027147 GCA_963556195.1 Sepiola atlantica | reverse complement strand
GTATTTTTAAGGGTTTTTTAGGGTTATACTATTGGCACAATTCATATACATCAGATTTACATGGAATTTGATCCATAGTCATGAGACAACGATAAAGCAAGATTCCCCAAATTTCAATTAATTCCTAAGACTCCTTAAGCTTAAGCTAGCCGATATGTATTACAGCCAGCAAATCACTCATCACAAAAAGTCACTAAATTCCAGCTTGCATGTACAAAACTCTACTTGCATTTTTTATTCTTATTCTTATTTTTATGCTATTTTTTAATTTAATTTAATTCTTTTATTTCTATATTTCTATGTTATTTTTTCGCCTTGTGTTTTATCTATTTCAAAATTGATTATCTCCCCCATTCTATACGTCTCTCATCGCCCTACTGTCAAGATAAATGACTGTCAAAGTACATTAAAATTTTGGGGACATATATACCTAAAGATCTGAAACGACTCATCTGTATTACGACCATTCTTTTCTCTGAACAAACGAGACCATTCTTTTCTCACAACAAATGCGACCATTCTTTTCTCTCAACAAATGAGACCATTCTTTTCTCTTAAAAAATCAGACCATTCTTTTCTCTCAACAAATGAGACCATTCTTTTCTCTTAAAAAATCAGACCATTCTTTTCTCTCAACAAATAAGCTAATTCATTTCTCTCAACAAATTAGATCATTCTTTTCTCTCAAAAAATGAGACCATTCTTTTTCCTCAACAAATGCGACCATTCTTTTCTCTCAACAAATGAGACCATTCTTTTCTCTCAAAAAATAAGACCATTCTTTTCTCTCAACAAATAAGCTAATTCTTTTCTCTCAACAAATTAGATCATTCTTTTCTCTCAAAAAATGAGACCAATCTTTTTTGTCAGCAAATGAGACCATTCTTTTTTCTCAACAAATGAGACCATTCTTTTTACTCAACAAATTAGTTAATTCTTTTCTCTCAACAAATGAGATCATTCTTTTCTCTCAACATATTAGATCATTCATTTCTCTCTACAAATGAGTCCATTCATTTCTCTCAACAAATGAGATCATTCTTTTCTCCTAACAAATGAGACCATACTTTTCTTTCAACAAATTAGACCATTCTTTTCTCTCACCAAATGAGATCATTCATTTTTCAGAACAAATGAGATCATTCTTTTTCTCTCAACAAATGAGATCATTCTTTTCTCACAACAAATGAGACCACTTTTCTCTCTCAACAAATGAGATCATTCTTTTACTCTCAACAAATGAAATCATTCTTGTCTCTCAACAAATGAGACCATTATTTTTCTCAACAAATAAGATCATGCTTTTCTCTCAACAAATTAGCCAATTTTTTCACTCAACAAATGAGTCCATTCTTTTTTCTCAATAAATGAGATCATTCTTTTCTCTCAACAAATGAGATCATTCTTGTTTTCTCAACAAATGAGGCTATTCTTTTCTCTCAACAAATGAGACCATTCTTTTTCCTCAACAAATGAGACCATTCTTTTCTCTCAACAAATGAGGCCATTCTTTTTCTCAACAAATGAGACCATTCTTTTCTCTCAACAAATTAGGCCATTCTTTTCTCTCAACAAATGAGATCATTCGTTTCTCTCAACAAATGAGACCATTCTTTTTTCTCAACAAATGAGGACATTCTTTTCTCTCAACAAATGAGACCATTCTTTTCTCTTAAAAAATCAGACCATTCTTTTCTCTCAACAAATAAGCTAATTCATTTCTCTCAACAAATTAGATCATTCTTTTCTCTCAAAAAATGAGACCATTCTTTTTCCTCAACAAATGCGACCATTCTTTTCTCTCAACAAATGAGACCATTCTTTTCTCTCAAAAAATAAGACCATTCTTTTCTCTCAACAAATAAGCTAATTCTTTTCTCTCAACAAATTAGATCATTCTTTTCTCTCAAAAAATGAGACCAATCTTTTTTGTCAGCAAATGAGACCATTCTTTTTTCTCAACAAATGAGACCATTCTTTTTACTCAACAAATTAGTTAATTCTTTTCTCTCAACAAATGAGATCATTCTTTTCTCTCAACATATTAGATCATTCATTTCTCTCTACAAATGAGTCCATTCATTTCTCTCAACAAATGAGATCATTCTTTTCTCCTAACAAATGAGACCATACTTTTCTTTCAACAAATTAGACCATTCTTTTCTCTCACCAAATGAGATCATTCATTTTTCAGAACAAATGAGATCATTCTTTTTCTCTCAACAAATGAGATCATTCTTTTCTCACAACAAATGAGACCACTTTTCTCTCTCAACAAATGAGATCATTCTTTTACTCTCAACAAATGAAATCATTCTTGTCTCTCAACAAATGAGACCATTATTTTTCTCAACAAATAAGATCATGCTTTTCTCTCAACAAATTAGCCAATTTTTTCACTCAACAAATGAGTCCATTCTTTTTTCTCAATAAATGAGATCATTCTTTTCTCTCAACAAATGAGATCATTCTTGTTTTCTCAACAAATGAGGCTATTCTTTTCTCTCAACAAATGAGACCATTCTTTTTCCTCAACAAATGAGACCATTCTTTTCTCTCAACAAATGAGGCCATTCTTTTTCTCAACAAATGAGACCATTCTTTTCTCTCAACAAATTAGGCCATTCTTTTCTCTCAACAAATGAGATCATTCGTTTCTCTCAACAAATGAGACCATTCTTTTTTCTCAACAAATGAGGACATTCTTTTCTCTCAACAAATGAGACCATTCTTTCTCTAAACAAATTAGATCATTCTTTTTTCTCAACAAATGAGACCATATTTTTTTCTCAACAAATGAGACCATTCTTTTTTCTCAACAAATGAGACCATTCTTTTCTCTCAATAAATGAGACCATTCTTTTCTATCAACAAATGAGACCAGTCTTTTCTCTCAACAAATGAGACTATTCTTTTTTCTCAACAAATGATAGATGTGTGTATGCTTTTGTTTTACAAGTAATGCAATGGAATGTACTTGGACGAACTTACTGCACTTGTGTCCCCTTTCAACCAACCCGACAATCAGCAAAATCCTACACCTTCACTGATGAGGTCCCCAGATGCTGGAAGGCGTCATATTCTAGTAACTTCTTTTCTTGAACTACTTGCTTTTAGAATTCCTTCCCTGTTTCATGTTTCCTTACTGTACGAACATTCAGAAATTTAAATGTAATGTGAACAAACATCTCACTGCACAAGTTTCGACTTAGGGTGCCTTTATTATCCTGGCCCCTATTGGCAGTGGGCCCTTGCATCTCAGTTGCAATGTGCTTTGTTTTGGGTGAATAAAAGTACAAAATAAAAAGTAAAAAACCTGAAATTTCAGATATTTGCTAGAATCAAAGTCAGGTTATGGATTTTGATCAAAATTAGAATAAGGATTCTAGACATAAAATTGGCGCAAACCTGTTCTGTTTGGGGAATTAATTTTACTCGTCTTGGGACGGGTATTCTTCCAGTATATATATATATATATATATATATATATATATATATATATATATATATATATATATATATATATATATATTAATGTACACCCTCTGTTAAAACAAATGCATCACTAGTGTTCATCATACTCGCTATTTATCTAGATAAATGAATAAATTATTGAATTAATTATTAAATCAGTAATAAATTTTGAGTATCATTTCTGATGATCTGAAGAAAAATTAGCACCCACTGTTGACTTTTTATAGTAATGATTTATTTCAGAATTCATTTCAGGTGATGGGGTAAGTCTGAGGTAGTTGTTGGACTTACTATTTTCTTTCACGGTTCCCCTCACCACGTGAAATGGTTTTGTTCGGGGCTCGAAATAGGCATGTGTTTTCCTCACTAACTTTTGTGCGATGGGATAGAAGTACATATATTTATTAATATTATAGAATTTTTAAAAAAAACAAGACACGTTATATTTTTTTAAATGAATAAAATCATTTTTCATAAATATATGTCTCTGAGACTTTCACAGTAAAACGGCCTTGATGGAGAGTTATTTACTTTCTTTCTTTTTTTTTGACCGTGCCAATAAGCAATTCATATTTCAGTGCACCTAGATGGGACAACAATTCATGTGTAGTCTCTTTGAGGTGCACGGTAGCATCGAAACATGAAGTTATTTGTGTAGACCATTTTAAATGTTCAACACTGCATCCTCAACATCGCTCACTGGACCTTTTTTCAACGTTTTTGTATAAAGAGGCATTTCTTTTTTAATAGACTATGAATAAGGTCTAACTTAAAGACCGAAATATCGGTGCTGTAAACATATTTCTATGTCATTATTTTAACTAGTTTGTGTCAATGGTTATCCACTAATTCCACATTAATATGTTGTCTTAAATTGTAATCTTCTCTTTCAATTTCACATATATATATATATAAATTCCCGAAACAGTTTTTCATGGTAAACTGATGATCCCTTAAAATAGTGTTAGAAACTAACTAATATAATAACTGTAAAAAATAAATTGACTTACATGAGTGATTTTCCACTGGAAGACTTGAGACTATAAGTTTGTTTTTTTTATATAATTTTTTTTATTTTTTTAAATTTTTTTTTTTTATATAGTTTTAATGGTTGAGAAACTTCCGAGACTATATATATATATATATATATATATATATATACACTATGAATATCTTTTTTTATTAAATATTAAAGTGTATTTACCTACAGACAACGTTGTTTCGGACTTACGTCCTTATCAGTGCAGGAGGTAGTGGTTTCAGGCGGCTAGATGGGTTCGAACGCAGTTCGTAGATTCAGAAGAGAATCACGATCCTACGTCCTAATCCATTAGGCCAACGGAAATCACCACAAACATTACTGAAATTAAGATACGGCAGCGGGGTCCGAACGTTCTGAGATCAAAGATTGCTTAAACACGCGGGCATATAAGCTTTGCTTCCATAGCTTAACGACCTCAGAGTTGTATAATTTCAGACAGTGCTCAGTTAAATTTCGAATCGAAATTTAACTGAGCACTCTGTTTTATTCCGCCCAAACCACACAGCATACTATATATATAATGTTTATCTACATGCAGCTGTCTCACAGTATCACAGGTTTTCAGTGTGGCTAGAAACGGACGATGCATTAAATTTTTATTTGAAATCTGATCGGATTATGAGCAATCGAGAAATGTTACCATTATACCATCAGCCACCGTTACATGTAAAGGAAAATCTATAAATCCAAAAATGTTTACATTTATCAGCTACCGAGAGTACTCTATTTATTTATGCTAAGTTGGAGTCAGTGATCTTCTTTACTAGAGAGGTGGGGAGTAAAAATGTTTTTGTTCATCCACAGCCGTTTCGCTATATCGTATATATATATATATATATATATATATATATATACAGGGTGGGCCAAAATAAGGGTCCTATCTTTAAATTTGAATAACTTGAATTTGAATAACTTCCACAAAATAAAAGTTAAACTCACCAAACATTATGTGTGTGTAGACTGACCCTTCCGAGATTTTTTGAAATAAACAAAACAAATTTTAGCCGAAAAACACTTCTTAAAACTTACAAAAACTAAAGTATTGTTTTTTACACTGTTTTGAGTTTTTTAAGCAAAAATAATGTTTTCTAAATGAGGGTACGTTCCTTAGGGCTAATACGGCTCATGCTTGCTTCGGAAGGGGTCCTTTACTTATTCTAAAAAAAAAATCAAAAAAAAATCAATAAATAAAAAAGTTATAAATTTTTAAAAATAGGACCCTTATTTTTGCCCACCCTGTATATATATATATATATATATATATATATATATATATATATATATATTCACTACATATATACATGTTTTTTATTGCCTTATTTTAAAAATAATTCTATATTTCACATATATTTTCCTTTATTTTTCCTTTCATCAATAGACTACCCCCCCCCCCCTGCTCATATGCACAATCTGTATAATCATGAACTTGACCTTAAATACACACACGACTGCAGAGTCACACATGAACTTTCCCCTCCTCTCTGCTTTCATTTTCCGACACAATTATTGGAAAAAAATATTTCTACTTCCTTTTTCTTTAAATATGTATTGTGCTCTTTTTTGTCAACTAAATGAAAATCATCACAAAATATTTGTTATATATATATATATATATATATATATATATATATATATATATAAGTTCAGACTTGAAAGTTAAAATGTGACATGTCTTAGGTGCAAATCGTGCGATTGGTAGAACAGTCATCTTTCACACTAATGATTCCCGGAAAAGCACGAAACACGTGTATGTCGATAAGAATTAAAAATATTTATCATAATATGGTTTATAGCCGGCTCAATGCAAGATGGGCCCTTTAAAAGAAGTAAAAATAGGCTACCAATTTAATGCTTAATGCGATGGTTTATCCAATTAAATTGTTGAAGAGCCTACTAGATAGGCTGCTTGTAAAGAAATAAATAAACTTTAATTCTCTTCTTTCCCCATGGCTGGGTTGGCAGCATCGATTGAAAGGTTCAAACTTGGAAGTTAATTGGTGAGGTTCGAACCGTGCGATTGGCAGAACAGTCATCCTCCACACTGATGATTCCCGGAAAAGGATTAAACGCATGTATGTGTGGATACGAATTAAAAATAGTTATCATAATGTGTATATATCTTGTCAACTAAATGGAAATCATCACAAAACATTTGTTGTATATATATATATATATATATATATATATATATATATATATATATATATATATATATATATGATTATTTTTATTTACATATATTTTTTATTTACATATATATATATATATATATATATATGATTATTTTTATTTACACAGACATGTACAAAATCTGCAACACTGGCATGTCGATGTTATCGATAAACAGCTATTACAAACTGAGATCTCATCAGGCAGAGT
Source organism: Sepiola atlantica (assembly GCA_963556195.1). Lineage (NCBI taxonomy): Eukaryota > Metazoa > Mollusca > Cephalopoda > Sepiida > Sepiolidae > Sepiola > Sepiola atlantica. The sequence goes on along the minus strand of OY744525.1, from coordinate 45,020,252 downwards.
TAGAATCCGATCTTAACCTTAGCTCATATTTGGTAAAAATGAAATGGAGAAAAAAGAAAATAAATTTAAAATTTAAATTTGGAAAGTCACGTGGTTGGGACCGTTAAGAATTAAAATAAAAATAAAAAAATAAAAAAATAAAAAATAATAATGTCAAAAAAAACAAAATATTAATATAAAATATCAAATATAATATATAAAATAAAATAAAATAAAGTGAAAAGAGAGAAATAATAAAAAGGTAGATAGATAGATAGATAGATAGATAGATAGATAGATAGATAGATAGATAGATAGATAGATAGATAGATAGAGATAAAATGAAATAAAATAAAATGGTACGGAATAAAATAAGATCGGTTGAAATTCTTTGGATTACTACCCTGTGGATGTTTTACCTGGATTATTATAATATATATATATATATATATATATATATAGAGAGAGAGAGAGAGAGAGAGAGAGAGAGAGAGAGAGAGAGAGAGAGGGAGAATTAAGTTGGTCAGATTTTCCCTGTTAGAACTAAATAGCAATCCGTCTATCAAATCGATATTTAAATAAAACTAGCCAGTCATTTACATAAGTTATTGATCCGTGTCATTTGTAAACAAACAAGCCATGAAGCCACTTGATGTAAGGAGCGAAAAAGAACGAAAGATGATTGAGTTGCATAATAACAAAAAGGGAGAGGAATGTAGAATCACATAAAAACAAGGTAGTCTTTTAACTGACTGCGATAAATTCAGAGGCAAACTAATCGAAGCCCAACCCAAAACATAAGCATGGCAGTGACAGACCAAGTCATCTATGCCGGAAATATCTTACGGGACACACATCCATGTGCAACATGGCCCTTGAGAATACTCTGACATTTAGTGAGTGCTGATGGTGAACCCTCTCAAGGAGCTACACCTGAATTCAGTCTTCGCTACTATCAATGAGAAAGTGCCAACCAGAAAAGCATTATGACCTCACTAGATGAGTCATGCCACTCATTACTGCAACCAGTTTCAAAGAAGTACTTACTTTTAGAATGAAAAAAGTAAATTAACATTTTCAACATTAACAAAGCTAATTAAATTGCTAACAGGAGAAGATTTTTATAATTTGTATTGGCAAAATACAGATTAATTCATCTATTTTTAGTTTTTTTAATAACATACAGATTACATTAGTCAGTATAAAGATATTCTTTTTCTTCTGCGTTAATCCCTGATGGATTTTTGTCTCCACTTGACATGATCACAGGCTTGGTCCGAGTGAAGGCCGGTTTTACAGAGATATTTGTGCAGGGTGTCCGCCAACGCCTTTTAATGCAAATCCAATGTTCGCAATGGTATCGTTGACATGTCCAAACCATTTGAGTCACTATTCTTTCATCTTGCCCTCAATTGGTGCGATGCCGTAGTTCCTTTGGATGTCTTCATTGCAGACATAGTGCAATTCCAAACATCTAGCTGAGCATTTTTGTTTCCATAGTGACGAATCTTTGCTTTGCCGTCCTCGTTGTCGGTAAGCACTTGGAGCTGTATAAAGCGACGGGTCTCATAACAGTCTGGTAGATCTTTGAGAGATCCATCGCTTTTTACAGCTCTGAGTGCTTTTTCGTCAGTATAAAGATGATTCTTTTAAAATATAAATAACTCATTTGATTACAAAAAGAAAACATATGCAACCTTCCCTTCTGCCAAGCGCTTTATGCCGTCTGATTGATGCACTTGATTGCAAAACGTAAGCAAGTTATTGTCAAAGTTATCTGTCAGCCAGACCTCGACGGGAATGTTATCAAGTCCACAAACCTTTCCAGGCTTTATTTGCAGCTGCCGATTCGTCCATTGCTGTTGTAAATCCCTTTCCTGATGTTGAGTTCTTGTTCGATTACTCCTTGTGTGGATTTCTCCACAATCACGGAAGGCTTTCTAAGCAGGTCTTCAAAGTGTTTTATCCATTTCATAATCGTCTCGTTTTGATCAATAGCCTTTTCTTTTTTTTATCTCCCTCTCACAGCGGTAAGTTGTGACACAAGGTCGGAAAGTGGGATTGAATGAAAAGCCAGCATCCTAGAGGAAGAGCAGTCTGGCCTACAAAAAATGCCTGGGCAGCCCTGTCGGCATTCCCTGGTAGGGGCGCCTCAGACAATTTGCAATGAACTAACCCCTTCTCAAAGGGTGAGAAGGTAAAGCCTGGGAGGGTGGACCTCCTAGAACTGCACAGGACAAACCCTAAAAACGGTGAAATCAAGGCTCGAAGGCCAAGACGGTACTGGTCTAAGGTGTATAGCATCTATCGGAACAGATACTACACTTTGATCTCAGCCAAAATGCTGAGCCTTTAGCTTGGATTTGCTACGTTTTTGTGTGTGTGAGAGGTTCTTACTTCATTTCAGTTTTATTATTTCCTTCTGTTTTCAATCGAAAAGAGTAATCCATTATTACTAACTTTTACGGTGGGGGGTGGGTATCCAGGTTCGTTGTTCTCATCTTGGATGTTATCCACATCCAAAACAAGAATAGGTTTAAAGCTCCTAAAATTCATACTAGAATTGTCCGCATAGACTCGTAGCACAACGGATAAAAGTGCTAAGTTAATCAGTTCGAAGTGACAGTCTTCTGGATGTTGAAAGTTCAATCCTCAGTGCGGGCCATACTAAGAATATAATTACGAATCACTTAAGACTGCTACCCGGTCATTGCTGACAGAATGAGAGCAAGATACCTCCGTGGAGTTTATAAAGGGTCCCATTCAAAATTGAGTACAGATTCCCGAGTCTGACAAGACGCATCTAAAGATGGTCGGAGGTTACATCGGCCGAAACTTTGTGAGAATAACATCCAAGATGAGAACAGTAGTCCGAGTATTACAAATAATAAAAATTATCCATCCTCATTTAAAAAAATCCGAAACATAAAACCATATTCTTTGCTTTTGTCTTTGTCCACTATTTTCCGTGACTGAAATAGGAATTAATCACAGTTAAGAGGATAAAAAAAGAGTTCTTTTACAAAACGGTAACATATACTTATCTATGCTATGTTGGCGCCAGAAAACACACGCACACACACACACACGCACGTGAATCTGTCTCATAACTTAATTTATAAAGAAGAATAGATTGAAGATTGCATTTTTAATCTGTATTAAAAAAATTGTCAGACAAAAATATCGTCTGCCAGTGGCAATTCATGTTCAAACAATTTCAGCGATATACAAAAAACAAACATCAGAGGCCAAAAGGAATCAATAGATTTGCATACATTGTACATAAGTAGTAGTGAAACTTAGATAAACTAGTATATAAGACTGCCCTCCCCCCCCCAAAGGAGGAGACAATTCCTGGGGGGATAGTATCATGACGATCGAACATATACTACACTACCCCTTTCAAAGAGAAGGTAATATCTGGGAGGATGGTCTTATGACAACAAGACAGATACTACACTACCCTCGAAAGGAGGAGGTAATGCTTGGGAGAATAATCCCATGATAACAGAACAGATACTAATCTAACCCATCCCCTCAAAAAAGGAGGAGGTAATCCCTGGTAGGATAGTATCATGACCATAGAACAGATACTACACTATCTCCCTCCAAAAAAACGTGGATGTAATGCCGGGGATTATAGCATCAGAACAGATACTACACTATCCCCCTCCCAAAAACCTGGATGTAATGCAGGGAATTATGGCATCAGAACAGATACTACACTATCCCCCTCCAAAAAAACGTGGATGTAATGCTGGGGATTATGGCATCAGAACAGATACTACACTATCCCCCTCCCAAAAAAACGTGGATGTAATGCTGGGGATTATGGCATCAGAACAGATACTACACTATCCCCCTCCCAAAAAAACGTGGATGTAATGCCGGGGATTATGGCATCAGAACAGATACTACACTATCCCCCTCCCAAAAAAACGTGGATGTAATGCTGGGGAGTATGGCATCAGAACAGATACTACACTATCCCCCTCCCAAAAAAACGTGGATGTAATGCCGGGGATTATGGCATCAGAACAGATACTACACTATCCCCCTCCAAAAAAACGTGGATGTAATGCCGGGGATTATGACATCAGAACAGATACTACACTATCCCCTAAATTGAGTATTGAAAGATAGTAAATTAGTCTGGAATAGTATAGTAAACTGAATTGAGCATTAAAAGATAGTAATAGAATAGTTTCGGCTTCAGACAGCCATATACCAAATCTCCATTAGTAATAGAAGTAATAATATAGTTCGGTTTCAGACAGACAAATATTAAATCTCTATTATTAGTGGAAGTAATATAATAGTTCGGCTTCAGACAAACAGATATCAAATCACTATTATTAATAGAAGTAATAGTATAGTTCAGCTTTGGGCAGAAAGATACCAAATCTCCATTAGTAATAGAAGTAATAGTATAGTTCGGCTTCAGATAGACAAATATTAAATCTCCATTAGTAATAGAAGTAAAAGTATAGTTCGGCTTCAGACAGACACATATTAAATCTCTATTATTAAGAGAAGTAATAGTATAGTTCGGTTTCAGACAGACACATATCAAATCACTATTATTAATAAAAGTAATAGTTTAGTTCGACTTCGGGCAAACAGATACCAAATCTTCTATAGTGATGTAGGAGCTATAACATTTTAACAGCTATAACAAAAACAACACCAAATAAATATTGTAAAAATGTTTGCAAACAGAATATAAATGTCTGCATGACGAGCAGTCAAATCTTGTGAAACAAAAGGTTTCCATATTTTCAAATATGGGCATTGGAGGCCGCTATGTGATTAATGCATTTTTATTATTATTGATTATTAATCAATTATTTATTTAATTAAAGTACTAAAATGAACTTTTTAAGAACACCATTACAAACAAATATATTACTACGAAATTACAAGCACCTGTAGGCATTTCAAGTCAACCATTTTAATCTTTTGTTAGTAGTTGAAGAGAAAAAAATAATGAATTACTTCGTGATCGTTCGAAATTTGAAAGGAAATTGGAAGTTCAAAATAAGATTTTTAAAATTTATAATTTGGTAAAAGAAAGAAAAAACCCTGCAACACCAGGTAGATACAGATACATATATATATATATATATATATATATATATATATATATATATATATATATATATATACGAAGTATAAAACTTTTACTTTATACAAACATTTTATGGCTACACATTTGCAGACATATTTCAGTCAAAGCTGTAGAACAGCAAAACCTCTTCAGGCCACTTTTATTTAAAGAGTACTAAAATCAATTTTAGAGGTATTGCTGTTTTACAGCTTTGACTGAAGCATGTCTGCAAATGTGTAGCCATAAAATGCTTGCATGAATAAAAGGTTGTATATCTAGTAAACAGCTCTATTTATTATTGAGCACTTTTATATAAACGCAGTAAAGATTTACTGCATTTGGATTTTACATTAACCCGTGAGAGGGAAAAACAAATAATCTGATTGGTTAGCTAGTGAGACTAAACACCACGTGTGTATATAAAAACACCCGATAACACGAATTCCATGCATCTTAGCCTGACGATTTCCTACGGGGCTGAAACGTGGAAGCCTCTGTATAGCTTTCTTGGAAGTTTTTACACCTTTGAAATTATATGAAAAAAAAAAAGAAACATTTAGTTCCAAGTACTTCATTGGAAAATTCCTTTGCGAATAAATCAATTGATCTCTTGTAATCAATGTATAAGTTAGCTTCCAAAAATTTACGCTAGACTTAATATTATTGTAGGGACCATCACTTGTTTACCATGAAAAATTGTTTCAGGGATTTAAAAACGAAACAGTATTTTATCTCATGGCTCCCCAGCAGTGCTATTCAAACACCACCCCCTTAAAAATATAAGAACCAAAACGTTCCGGATATCAGATTTAGCTGTTACTAACCTATTTTGCTGTACAAAAAATGTTCTCCTCAGCTGTGTTGTTGTCTTTGTTCAAAATGTATTTGTTATTTACAAGACTACTACATTTATATAGAGCCCGGACAAATCTATTATATAACTTATAACCCCGCCTTTTGGTTATTTTTACTGTTTGATGTATTTTTTTAATTCTATTTATTTTAGTTTCATTTAAAAATATTATATATATATATATATATATATATATATATATATATATATATATATATATATGATTGTTTTTATTCAAACAGACATGTACAAAATCTACGACACTGGCATGTCGATGCCATCGATCTACAGCTGTTAAAAGCTGAGATCTCATCAGGAAGAATTAGAATTTGATCCTTCACGTAGATCGTATTGTGGGAATAATGAAATGAGAGAGAAAAAGAGAGAAAAAGAGAAATTTAAAATTAGGAAAGTCACGTGGTCAGACTTGATCTCGTTTGCTTCAAACAATGAAAACAATAATAACAATAATACGGCGTCGTTAACAAGAGAGAGAGAGAGGGGAGGAGAGAGAGAGAAAGGAGACAGAGAGAGAGAGATTAGTTTATTTTCTTAAGTAAAACTTATATTACGTTTTTTTTGGTTTTGATATTTATTCATTGCGTAAGATATAACTCGCGTTTTTTTTTTGTTTTTTTTTTGTACGTTTCACCTCGATTAGTTGTTTCGGTTTACAGTGAGATTAACCTCGCATGTGACAACACTAAGAAATCAATTCTCATTGATAAAAATAAATTACTATTCTCCCGGCTAATACCAGGTAGCCCAGCTAGTTTAAAATAATAATATTTTCAAACACGAACATTAACATTTTGATAATTTCGAAACATATCTAAATGTGACTGAAAGAAAAGAATGAAAAAAAAACCAACAAATTTGCCATTTCACTGACAATTTCAAAAAATCGAGTCGGTCGCTCTTTCTTTACAGCGACCGACTCGATTTTCTGAAACATTTGAACGACGTTAGAAAACGTTTGAACCCAAATACTAAATATCTGTCAAGAAAAGAAAAGAAAATTGCAAACAGAGCATTTGTTATATGAAAATAAAAAATAATTGAATAATAAATAATAATAGTTAATTAATGAATTAACTTTAACAAAACCAATATGCAAATTAGTTAACCTTACAAATTTTATATCACACCTATAAACGGTATATAAAAGAGATGGCGCTTACGTTACAAAATTTGAATGATGTGTATATTAAATAAGTTAAAGTACTTGGGAATATAGTGTTTTGAATTTACCGTTCGTGCGAGACATGGGTCAAACTGTCGCATTTATTCATTTATATATATATATATATATATATATATATATATATATATAGAGAGAGAGAGAGAGAGAGAGAGAGAGAGAGAGATGAAGGAAGAGAGATAAAGATGTGCGGATGATAAATCTATTTAATCTTCGATTGTTCAATGCAAGGTGTACTCGATAAAAACATGTTTATTTTTCTTTCCTTAAATCAGGCTTTTCAAAGATTAAAATCTTATCATCAGAGGAATTACATAGATGGATAAGTTGGCGGGGGAATAGCCAAAATTCAAAATTTGAAAAATTTAAGAAACGATATAAAGTAATGTAATCGCTCTATCTCGTATATTGAGCTTAAACTATTTCAATATAAGTTTAATTCTCTAAAAGTATACTTTTAGTCTCATATATATATATATATATATATATATATATATATATATATATATATATATATAGCAATAGATAAAGTGAAAGAATAAAATAAGGTTCGAATCAAATTTTATTACAATTCAATGTTCAATGTATTTTTATATATATTTTTTTATATATTTTTTCAAAGTTTAATTTTTATTACCTGCAGTAATGTCATTGCGGTAATGGTCCTCTGAGGAGAAGATTTTCTTTGAAAATTCATGAGTTAAGGATTTTAAAGAACTTTGCCTGAACATTGAATTGTAATAAAATTTGATTCAAACCTTATTTTATTCTTTCACTTTATCTATTGCTATTAATGCTCTATCCAGTATATTGATCTTTATTTTTATCCGGATGTTCACTAATTAAAGATATTAGTTGCTTATTATATCTTTTGTTGTATTAATCTTTTATATATATATATATATATATATATATATATATATATTATATATATATATATATATATATATACACACACACACACACACACACACACACACACACACACACACACATACGGCACAATCATGTTGACACACCGGTTCCTGTTAGATCACCGAAGTTAAGCGACGTCGAGCCTGGCCAGTACTAAATGGGTGACCATTTGGGAATACCAGGTGCTGTATGTGCTCTCTGCTTATGTCGGCATTGTTTCCAGTCGTCTTGTATTACTACTTGCCATTGGAATCAAACAAATTCACACGCGGGCAGCCTCTGGCGGGGCACTCATACGTCGAAATCGACGGGAAAGTCCATCATATCATATATGATGTGTGCGTGTGTGTGTATATATATATATATATATATATATATATATATATATATATATATAGTACTTGTAAAACAGGCACAAGGATGCAACATTGCATCGATTGGGCAGGGTCTGGAGCTTGGTGGATAGTGAGGGATCTATTAGATTAGCGACTCTTTTTGAACCTTGTCTAAGAGGGAAAGACTAATGGATGGTACACCAGCCCAGATGTGGCAACAATACTCTATGCATGGGTGGATGGTGGCTTTGTAGAGATATAGGATACTGTCAGATGTGAGAAGTTTACTAGCACGGTAGAGGGAGCCCACCTTCTTTGCAGCAGCCAATGTCTTTGATATATATATATATATATATATATATATATATATATAAAATTAATTATGACAATATATGTATTAGCATATACTATCAGTGTCTTTTAATTAGCAGTCTCTTTAAAAGATTTACCTCGATGATTATCAATCAGTAACAACAGAGCATATATAAGTTAGGTTCATTTTATATTCCAACAACCATGTTTTTATTTTTTATTTTTTATTTTTATTTTTTCACATTTCCAAAAAATATAACATTTCTGTGAGATGTATTTTTTACGGTCCGTTTTATTTGCCGTGAGCCAAACAACAGCAAATGAAACGGACTGTAAAAAATACATCTCACAGAAATGTTTTTTTTGGACATATAAAAAAATAAAAAATAAAAATAAATAAAAAATTTATACTTATGAAGAGCTCTACTTGTTATTGAGAACTTTTTAAACACTTGAGTTTCAACGGATTTACATCTACAGAAACTAATACAATACATGTACAACATATATATATATTTATATATAAAGTGGTGTACTAAAAGCGAACTTTTAGGAAAGGTAAAACCTATTGTGAAGAGTATACAGCTCAATATCCAGGATAGAGCAGGTAGATATGAAGAAGAATGGAAAGGAATTAGAGAAGCAAAAGCCAAATCAAAATTCAATTCAATTGCTCAGAGCAAGGTATATTCCGCAAAAAGGCAATTTATTCAAGTTAAATTTTCCTTAAGCCAGGCTTTTCAAAGATCAAAATCTTATCATCAGAGGAAGTCGCTGGGATAGATAAGTTGGCAAAGGCCAAGATTTAAAATTTGAAAAAATAAAATAAAAGTTGTAGGGAAAGAAACACAGGGCAAAACTCTGCCCGAATGCAAGCAAATGTCCGATTGCTAAAAAGTCCGGTGTCGAAAAGTCCAGCGGAGAGAATGAGATGTAGATAGGTAGGTCGTTAAAAGGCACGAGAGGTTGTGAGAGAGGATTCAAAGTTAAATTCCAAGAAGCCACAACTTCAGGTGCGGCGAAAATAGAAAATCCAAAGGACTTTTTAGTCCAATAAGAGGTACGCTCGTGGATGCAGGCAAGGCTCAGTAAAGAGTGAGGTGGAAAATATTCGCCATTAAAAATACTTCCTGGGCTGAGATATCAAGGAAAGTGTTTTAAAATGGGAAAAAAGGCAGCGAAAATATTTTAAAGCTAGCCCGTTGAGAAAGCCGACTTGAAATGAAGAAAGGCAGAAACTCATATACGACCAGTAGGCAGGGAGGGAACGAGTAAGAGGTGTGGAGGAGGAGAGAGGAACGGGTGCGAAGGAGGAGAAAGGGAACGGGTGCGGTGAATGAGTGCGGTTAAAACTAAGAGTGTGATTGTGGGGGGTAAGTCGCATAAAGTTGAAATTGGATGTTAGAGCGAATTAGGGTTCAACTAGAAAAGGGAAAGAATGGAGTGGGGGTAAGTCAACGAGTGCTGGGGGGGGGAGAGTTAAAATACCAGAATGTGTCTATGAACAGAGTTCGGGGTTTAGTTGTTTAATCAGATGACCTTACTTATAAACAATGAGGCAAAATATATTTGAAGGGTAGAGCTAGAAAAATAAATAGTAAGAATAAAAATTAAAAAAGTAAAAATAAAAATAGAATTAAAAATAGAAATAAGAAAATAAAAAAAGAAAAAGAGATAATAAAATTAGTCTTAGGCTCGCAAGGAAAATTATGGATTGACCGATAAAAAAATAATAATAAAAATGAGGGAAAAGTCGATAAAATTGGAGCTCGAGAGTGAGTATTAAAATAAGGAAAAGGTAAATTAGACCTCGAGAGGATATCCGGAATGGGAATCCCCAAGGTGGTTAAAGATATGGGTTGAAATAAAATATGCTGTTACGGGACGCTAGTGCTTTATGGATGTGGGAAAATTAAACTTTGAAACAAAAAAATTTTTCAAAAAAAGGTATATGGAGGTTGATTAAGAAAATTATTAAATAAGTTAATGATGGCAGAAAGAAGTAAGAGACATACAAGGTTAAAGTAGTGACAATAGATTAAACCAGAGTGAGAATGGAGATCGCAGTTAAAAGTAAATATTATGGGGGTTAAAAGATGTAGAGGTAGGGTGGGTTAGGGGTTGAGCATCGTCTGAGAGAAGTGAGCGAAGGGCGATGTAAACTAGGGGGGAATAATCGAGGCTATTAAAAGAGTGAGAAGAATTATTTAGAAGTAATAACAGGAGGGGAAAAAATAATTAGAGTGCACAGAGAAAACGGTAAGGAGTTCAATATCGAAGTGTCCAAAGGGATTAAGAGTAGATAAGGCGAATCATCAAGTAAATAAAAGGGCTAGGGTATAATGTGAATATGGTGGGTTAGTTATCAGGTTGAGAGGGAAGGATAGAAGTTTGGAAGTGTTGATGGGAAGCGGACGAGTGTATTAAAAGAAGTTAAAGGGGAAAGAAATGGAAGTCATATAAAAGTTATACGGTTAAGGAGGTTAAGTAGAATGATTTAGGGGGTAGTGGGAGAAAGGTATTAAAGCTAAGGGAATTGTGAAGCTAACAGAGTTTATGGGTAATTTTTTAAGTTAAGAGAAGGCTAAAGGGATGAGGGAGATATATGCAGAGACTATAGAACAACAGGAATTAGAACTATCGGAAAGGAAATTCGAGATGTAGGGAGGGAAGATCCGAGATGATGGGAGGGTATTTAATCAAATGGGGGAGGGGTGTCTGGGGGATTACTATGGTTGCTATACTTGAATTTACGTTTATGCCTGCAACTGGAGATAAGTTCATTCTTAGAATTAATAATATTTTTAGATTTAGTAGCAGTAGCTATCATAAAGGTTTCCAAAGTACAAAGTTGGCAGTGGGATGCACCCGGGGTATATGATTTGGACTTTTTAAGTATTGACCAGTGAAGTGAATAGGGAGTATTTTTAAGATTGAGGTTTCTAATTAGATTGGAAAGTGAAGTGCCAGTGCTATTATCGTTGCTATTTTTAAAGGAATAGATATGGTTAGAGATCCGGGTCTTAATGGGGAAAGAGGACGCCCCAATATATGTGTGTATCTTGAAGGGTGGTGCTATAGTTGCATTGAGATTGCTAGTGGTATTAGATGAGATTTGGGTTTGGAGATTCAAGTTATGCAAGGGAGGTTAGTTGAAGAAGTAGGGTGGAGCAGATATGGGGGAAATGTGAGTTAGCCCATGGGCACTATCTATTATTGGGGGTGCTTGGTTAGAGGTATGGCTGTATATGTGGGAGTCTTGAGGAGAAGTGGATTGGGGTTGTGGGGAGATGCGGAATTCGGGTGGAGTATGGGAACTGTGATTGCTCACAACATTGGTGGAGCGGGGGAATTGTTTCACAGTACAAGCGTATATTACGTCCTTCTGTACACAATTGTTGTTTAAGGGACAATCTCTAGGTTTACGGCAGTTACAAGTGGTGAGGGGTGCGGTGGGTGGTTGTTGTTGGATATGTTTGATTTTCCTATTGTTAGAGGTTATGATAGTTTGTTCAATATTGGGCATAGTAGAGTAAGATATTTTTATAGAATTTTTGTTAAGAATAGTGCTATATCTGTGGGGGTGCTTTGCCAACTTATCTATCCCAGCGACTTCCTCTAATGATAAGATTTTGATCTTTGAAAAGCCTGGCTTAAGGAAAATTTAACTTGAATAAATTGCCTTTTTGCGGAATATACCTTGCTCTGAGCAATTGAATTGAATTTTGATTTGGCTTTTGCTTCTCTAATTCCTTTCCATTCTTCTTCATATATATATATATATATATATATATATATATATATATATATATATATATATGATAAATATTTGTTATTGTTTATCATTTATGTACGTATACTTTTCGTCCTTAATAATCGAGACACATCAGCATAGAGATATGACTATTCACTACCGGTCATGCGATTCGAAACCCCGGATTAAACATATTTTCAACTAAAATCCAACGCTTTAACTACTCGGCCAAAGTTGAACGGTGAATAAACGGTGATAATTTTAACACTTTATACGGCGGCTTGACGTCTAAAAGCGTTCTACTTTTATTAATGAAAAGAAACGATGCATACATACATATACATATATATATATATATATATATATATATATATATAAATATATGCATATATATATATATAAATATATATATGCATATATATATGCATATATATATATATATGCATATATATATATATGCATATATATATGCATATATATATGCATATATATATATATATGCATATATATATATATATATGCATATATATATATATAAATATATATATGCATATATATATGCATATATATATATATGCATATATATATGCATATATATATGCATATATATATATATGCATATATATATATGCATATATATATATATATATATATATATATATATATATATATATATATACACACACAAAAATTCCACATACTAGAAGCTTTACTCATTAAAACAAAAAAACCTGCTATTAACAAGATTAATTTTAACACTAGTACTAATATAGTTAAATGCTTATAATACCTAATAAATATAGTTTCATATTTAAATTTTCATATGCATATATATGCATATATATATATGTATATGCATATATATATATATATATATATGCATATATATATATATAAAAATATATATGCATATATATATGCATATATATATATATGCATATATATATATATATATATATATATATATATATATATACACACAAAAAATCCACATACTAGAAGCTTTACTCATTAAAACAAAAAAACCTGCTATTAACAAGATTAATTTTAACACTAGTACTAATATAGTTAAATGCTTATAATACCTAATAAATATAGTTTCATATTTAAATTTTCCCGCCATAATTAATTATAAATCTCACTCCAAGTCTTTACCTGTTTGTCATTATTCCACTGACGATGGACCCAGACGGGTCAGAAAGTACTCTGGACCAACATGTACATTACGGCAGTTTCATCAGCCAATTTTCTTCCGAGATTAAGATTTTAATCCGGAAAATTGTCTGTTATTTTTAATAATATGTGTCTTAATGAAAAAATGCTGCCTCGATATACACACACACACACACATATATATATATATATATATATATATATATATATATATATATATATATGAAATACGTGAAACATTAATTTAAAATAAACATTTCATACAAAATCTTTATCATTTATTCCTATGGATAGATAAACGCTAAAATTATGGTAATTTCGAAACAAATTAATTTATCTTTTAAATGTGACCGTAAACAAAGGAATAAGAAAAGAAATCAATTTGCCTTTAGACAACTTGTCTAAAATCAAGTCGATCCTTCTAAAGGAAGGAAAAGTTGTGCACAAATGTTAAATATTTTTCCATGAAATCAAACAATATTGTGAAACAGAACTATTTGTTATATTAAAATCAAAACAGTCATTGGTTTATGATGTGGAGTAAGCTAGTACCCCTTCTTGAAAGTTGGAGAATGAAATGCTCCAAGGGAGCCCGCCTAATAAACCGGTATTGTCCGGGCCTTTGGGTCTGGATTTACGCCGGTCTATTGGGGGTTGCCGGTCCTGTGCAGTTCTAGGAGGTCCACCCTCCCAGGCTTTGCCTCCCCTCTTTGGAGAGGAGTACGTTTATTGCTTACTGTCTGAGGCGCCCCTACCGGGGAATGCCAACAGGGCTGCCCAGGCAATTTTTGATGGCCAGAGTGCTCACTTCCTCGGGCGCTGGCTTTTCAAACCCCACTTTCCCGACCCGATCTTGGGTAACATCTTACTTGTGGGAGTAAGATAAAACTGGCCTTGTGCCTAACTCCTGGGAAGGAGTAAATAATAACTCTGGTTACGAGGGAGTGAGATTTTACTCAAGTCACCGTTTGAACTGTGTACAACTCTCGATATATTCTATTTATGTTACCCGACCTTTTCCCAAAAGAGGTCTAGTTAACATCGTAATAGTTTAAAAAAACAATAACAAATAATAGATAATTAATAAAATTTTCTTTCTTCAAAACCAATATGCAAATTAGTTAACCTTGCGACTGATATTGCATATACATAAGTAGTAGATAAAAAAAAGATTTTATGTTCTTTATTTCTGGTAGTATATAAAAAAGATGATGCATCTATCGTGTAAAATTGAATTAACTTGAAATAGGGCGTTTTTACTTTACCGTTAGTTCCAGAAATAAGCCCAACTTCATTTATTTAGATTATGTGTGTGTGTGTGCATGTGTCTATGCATATTTCATTAACTTATATGGACAATTTCTGTCTACATATTCCAAGTTTCCTAATGAGAATCCTTCCTTCAAATGGAAACTGGCCGATAAATTCGCCATTGTTGCAATTCTAAGTACTTTTGGTCTGATCACAGACCATCCTGGCATAGTTATGTTTATTGCGCACATAATCAACAAATCCCTCCAAATTTACTCAAACAAATATTTAAAGTAAATGACATTAAATATTTCAAGTGACAAAGGAGAACGGTGGACAGTAAAATGAGAATAGTAGTCCAAATAATTCAGATAATACAAAAAAATATTAATTCAAAAAATTTGCTAAAAATCAGTTATTGGTTTCATTTTAATAAAGCTTCTGTTAAAATTGATCATTCAAATTAATAAGTTAAAAAATATATTATTTATGATTACCCCCTCTTCTCAAGACACACTTTTTAAATATTAAAATCCACCTTAGTTAGCTTACAGTTTGAAATTTACATATTTTTAAGAGGAACTACACCACCCGTGACCCGTTGGGTCAGTATTTATTATATCTTTTTTTCTTTTTAAACTTTTATTCACTCCAAACAAGATATATTGCTACTGAGATGTAAGGGGCTACTGTGATTAGGGGCCAGGTTTGTAGGGCGCATCCTACGTGGGGAGTTGTGCAGCGAGATGTTTGTTCACATTACATTTAAATTATTGCATGTTGGTACAATCGGGAAAACAGGTAGAGAATTCTAACGACAAGAGGTCCGAGGAAAAAATAAATACTAGCAGGACCCCGTAGAAATTCCACGGGGCTTTCTACATCAATCTGTATAATTTATTGTTAATAATTCCTTTATGAATAATAAATGTCTGTCAGGGTCAATTATATTAACAAAAAATGACTCTTTCTTCTTCCGTAAAAATAATTGTCACTGTCAGCTAAATATTCTTTAAATAAATAAAAACGAATATGTTTCTTTTTTATTTATTTAAAATTGTAGAAATTTAATTCTTTTTAAGGCAATAAATATTAGCGTAAAAATAATTCTCAGCTTTATATTCTTCAAATCAATAAAAGGAATATCAGTTTTTGAAATGTTTTTACTTAAAATTGTACCGTTTCAGTTGAAAGGACGACATAATCTGATTTTGGAACAATTCATTTTAAAATGGGTAAAGTCGGGATTTCTTACCTTAGTGACATCAGATTAATGACAAATCAACATTGCTGATAGGACGATCTCATTTTCTTTATGTGTGTAAACGTGTGTACATACAAACATGAAATACTTTAGCATATCATTATACAGCCTTTTGACATTTCAAAATATTTATGAAAACCTTTTGGAATTTCCAAACATTTATTAAAACAATTTGTAATTTCCAGAAGTTTTTCATAAATCATCACCGAACTTCTAATTTCTTATTTATAAGAGATGTTACATGCACAAAGAAATAAAATTGAGATGTTGAATTTTGTTTTAATTTTTTTCAATTTTATTAAAATTTTATTACAATTTATTGAATCTGCAAAATTATTGTTTTATTATTTTTTCGGTTTGTGTCGTAATATTTGCTATCAAAAAAAATCACATAATTGTATGACTTAATGTGACAAAAAAAACAGAAAAATTTCTCAAGGCCATATTTATGAAATAATTTTAAACATTTGAATACTGTTCGTTGTTTTGGTATTATTTTTAAAGTATGGGAGTTGAAAAGTGTAATTAAGTCCTTTTGTTTGGGAACAAGTGCCTTAAAGGATGCTAGTTCTTCATTGTGTGGAAGCAAAACCACACCACAACACACTAAATTAAATTTAACATCCGATGAATATGGTAATAACCCGACCAAAACTTTGCGCTAATAAAAATAACTAAATACAAAAAAACAGGTTGATTTTAGCCCCATCAGGCTTTAAAAAAATATAAAAACGGTATAAAACAGTCTTAAAATTTATACATTTATGGCCTGCCATATTTGTGGTGCGACTGATATTAGTGACGTAATTATGCAGTACATTTATAAACATTCCCTATTCTTATCATTTGATTGTTTTAGCTATAACTATAAAAACGATTTATTCTTAACTAGTAAGACCCGTGTTTCGACGTTGCCTAGATAAACTGATGCAACAAAAAATCGCAATCTCCAGAAGTGATAGGTATATTTGCTGACGACACTACGCTTTACTCTCATCATGTGGGCAAAACGGACGCGATCATATCCGAGGCAATGGCTGAATCCTTAGAAAATGACATCCAGGCTGTAGTAGATTGGGGTCATAAATAGATGGTAACTTTTAATGCCGCAAAGAAAAAGCACCTTTCCTTCAATAACTACAAGAAACCTCTTTAACCACCGATTGCCATGGCAAATAACACCCTACTGTAGAGTTCAACATTCAAAATCCTCGGCCTATCATGCACAAGTAACATGAATTGGAATATATATATATATATATATATATATATATATATATATATATATATATATACATTGAAGACATTGCCAAGGCTGCTGCAAAGAAGATGGGCTCCCTCTACCGTGCTAGTAAACTTCTCACACCTGACATTATCCTGTATCTCTACAAAGCCCCCATCTGCCCATGCATGGAGTATTGCTGTCACATCTGGGCTGTTGCATCATCTACTAATCTCTCCCGCTTAGACATGGTCCAAAAAAGAGTCGCTAATATAATAGGTCCCTCACTATCCACCAAGCCCCAGCCCCTGTCACATCGCCGCAATGTTGCATCCTTGTGCCTGTTTTACAAGTACTTCAATGGATTGTGATCTGATGAACTTGCTGCACTAGTGCCCCTTCAATGTAAATTCACTAGACCAACCCGACAATCAGCAAAATCCCATCCATTCGCTCTGTAGGTCCCCAGATGCTGAAGAGCTTTTTTCCTCATAATGCCGGCCTCTGGAACTCCCTCCCTGCTCTCTGTTTTTCCAACTGTACTGACATGCAGATATTTAAAACTAATGTAAACAGACGTCTCGCTGAAAAGCTTCCAACTTAGGATGACCCCCAAAACCTACACCCTATTTCTCAGTAGCCCCTTAGATCTACAGTGGCGGCCTGCCTTGTTTGGGATGAAAAAAAAATTCTTCCCCAAAAATGTTAAGCCTTTATCAAGGATATAAAAAATACTTGTAAATTGAATATAACACATATTATAATAAAATGAAAACAATCATTGGTAATTTTATAGAATCACTCCCGTCTCCAAACCGTCTATAACTCTAATAATTGGCATAGTCCTATGCAGTTCTCAGAGGTCCATCCTCCCAGGCTTTGTTTTTTCGCCCTTTGAGAAGGGGTTTGTTTATTGCTAATCGCCTAAGGCGCCCTTACCGGGCAATTTTGGCTTTGACCAGAGTGCTCTTACTTCAGATCCAACTTTCCTGATCGTGTGTCACATCTTCCCGCCGTGGGAGGCAGATAAATAAAAACCCTGATAATTTGCAGTTTTAACGATCCAAAATACATTGGAAATACATTGGAAAAAAGGTTTGGAGACGGGAGTGATTCTATAAAAATACAGAAGCATTAAATCAGAAAACAATAAAAACGAATAGTGAATTAATGTGATGTACTTTTTCAAAGCAATATGCAAATTAGTTAATCATACGACATCCAGTGGATACACATGATCAATATATTTGGAAGCTATTGTTCTTCTGTTGTAAATAAGAATTTGACGTTTTAATCTCCCAGCTAGTGCAATAAATGGCTCAACTTTATAAATACAGAGATATATTTTAAACTCATCTTTGATGATTTATTTGCGCGATTCAGTTGAAGAATAATTAGACTTAATATTTCTGCAAAAATTATATCTTTTTAATAAAAATTCTATTTTTGCCAAACTTTTGAATTATTAAGTTAACAATTTATTATATTCTTAGATGTCATGTCATATTCTTTTTTTTTCAGTAAATATTGTCAGTGAGTTTGATTTAAAATTATGTGATGAAAGTTAATTTTGTTTTTTGGTACTACAAACTTTGATCTGTTCATTTTTGTTTTTCATTAGAAAAAAACTAAATTAAGGACAATTTTTGAAAATTGTTAATCATGTTTTAAAAGAGAGTGTGTCAGCTACTTTAAAAATTCTTGAACAATGCTATTCTGAAAGAGTGTCTGCACAATTAGAAGTTTACAGTGAAGCTAGGGTTGCACAATCACTATCTGCACTATTACTGAGATGTGTTGGTGTTATTTCAGAGTTTACTTAATCTTATATAAACAATATGTATCAAAGCCTATCTGATATTTAGACGACAATAAATCGATAAATCCACGAAGAATACATTTTGACAGAAAATAAAATGTTATCAGATTATTTTTATCGCTTTAGATGCCCTTCTTTGATTTTTTACAAAAGAAACCCCCCCAAAAACGAAAAAAAACAACAACAAAAAAACGAAAAAACAAAAACAAAAACATTAAAAAAACAAACGAGAAAAAACAAAAACAAAAAAACTTGCCAACAAACAATTATGCTTCGCGTTTAGAACGAAACTTCAAAAATATTTTCTACAGAAAAAACGTGATGCATATTTGCCTCCTAACTTGGACACGAACAAACACGTTTTCGTTTGTAGAGACATGTTAAAAAAAAATGACACCCATGCAACGACGGTTTTTACGATGTTGTAAAGAGAAAAGAAAAATATTTCATCATAAAAAAATGATTCAGTTTTAATCGACAGACCAAAACCTGCTTACTTCGAAATAGATGCGCAAAAAGCAGACGATAAAGCGTCATAAGAAATCAGAGGAGCAAACGAGTGAAGAATGATACAATGGCCACATGTTTTTTTTTAATTATACACAAACATAACACAAATTGGTTAATTATCTTGAAAACGATACGAAAAATAATTATCTCTGAATTTTTGGGGAGGACACAATTTCTTCTTCATGGTCTTATCTATTTATTAGCGGAGTTACTCAGCTTTGAATAAATAGTTTATTCAAATGATTCAGTTATAAATGGTAGCAGAGATACCCAGCTTTGCCCGGGGAATATCTGGGACAATTATTCAAAACCCTTGCAGAATTGAAGAAAAGCTTCTTGATTTTTATATTTCATTTGCAATGAAATGTCATTTGATAAATATTAATTGTTCTATCCATCTCCCAGGCAAAGTGTAGTTATTTTTTTTTTTTTATGAAAATCGCTCGAAACAAGCTATGCTTCCCCCAAAGGGCAACGGAAAGTCTGGCACAAGACTTCCAAATGTGATGATCTCTAGCTCCCACAAAGAGGATCACTATCCTTGCCACACTTGTATCTACCTGCCATTGCCCGAGATGCAGTGAAATCATTTTAGAATTTTTTGTACATTTAAAAAATCAAGATGGACAACTATTAAATGTTTCAATCTAAAATATGAGTTGCACCCCTTGCTGACTTTTGGGGGAGTGGTTATTATTTTAAAATGTTTCATATTAGCAGTCGTCTGGATCGGACTAAGTAATTTTTTCAAATAAATTGTTGCCGAGTACATTATTATATTGCCAATAACATTGTACAAATGAAAATTGGCAAGCCAGCTTAAATGCCATTTGGGTCTGACTTTTAAAATCCGACAAGATAACTTTATACATTACATGTCAGTCTAAATATTTTGGGATAAAAGTCCTTTCATGAAAGGTTAGAATAATTTGTTGATGAGTTGTTTTTCAAATAAGTAGATCTTCACGTTACCATGGTGATGTGATTTTGTATTCTATATTATAACCATTAAGTAGCGGAACTAATGTTTGGATAATGTCATGTGCTGCGTTCAATGCTGTAAGTGGTTGGGTCATTTGTGGTCATCAATTCATCCATTCAAGCCAACGAAGAAGATGACAACAAGATGCGGAAAATTCAGATTTAAGCCACTAAAGGTCACCGCAAGAAAAATATCCAGAAGTATCAAGCTTTCAATAATATCTTTGATATGCATAATCACTGGAAACACTTTTTATGTCATTTTAAAGAATTCACATCTTTCTTCTTATATATAAAGTAACAATAGTTTTTCCCCATTTTATCGAGATTAATAGCTTTTTTAACAGAAGGTACATAATTAAATCTGCTTCAGCAGTCATCTAAGGCAAATATTGGTTTGTGTTCAAAAAAATAATATTTCCGTCTGATTTTGATATTTTAATAGTTAATCCTGATCTATATTTTATTTTGATTTTTGATTAGTCATAAATAAAGGGAGTTAGAGGAGCTTTCATCCCAATGCTAAGAAGGTCTCCCATTGTCGCCCATAATACCGGTAACAAATTTAATAACAGGCAAATTTTTAAAGATTCACCAATTAACCCATATTTTACTCTACAGTAACTTTTTTACTCTATTTTGAATATGCACCAATATTTATTGGGTCCTTCTGTGACTCATGTGATACATTTTCGCCAAAATTTGCATAAATCACCTCAGCAAATTTTTTGCAATCCTTTTAAATAAAAAAATATTTAAAAAATTAACAAACAAACGAAAACCAGTGATATTTAATATTCTATTTCATCGAGTATAGCAAAGCGTGTGTAGAGAAATTAAATTGATTCTAAACACACATGAGTAAAAATCGCCATGTATTGCGCTGGCAATACCAATCATGTCAGAAAGTAAAACAGTTAAAAACGGCAGGGAACAAAAAAATTTCATTTGTTAATGATTTGGCTATGACAAAACTATTAACTCATTAAACAAGACCAGTAAGTTATAAGATTACATACAGAATACATTGTTTCCAAACACAAAAGAATGCACAAATTATTTATGCAAAAGCATTATATGAATACTTACATTTTCATGTGGTGTCTTTTCTGGAGCCGATTGTGTCTACAGCACATCTGATGAGCCAATGAGGACAAAATCTGGTGTTAATTCTCGACCATATGCATCGCGAGAGTTCACAACCCAAATCTCATGTTCACAAGATTTGCTGATTTAAGCTACTTTTTCCTCAAGGGAGATAACTCTGCTTCTGAAAGTAGGGGAAATTATGAAAGCACATTCATAAAAATGTAGACTTTATTCAAATGTATAAAAAGTTTAGAAAATGTTTATTACAATAGTCTAACCTCCAAATACATGTATCAAAGGTCTGATACTCTGTGGTTTGGTGGCTGATTTAAATTCAACAGAAAATGGCTAGGGGGACAGCAAAAAACTAAATACAATATGTAAGCAGCAAAAATTCTATACAAATTGATCTTACTGTAAGAATTCAGTCTATTACCAAAATATTTGGAGATACATCTTACAAAAAGATTAATTTCACATTATTAGACTCAGAAATTTAAGATTTTTGAGCTTTGGTGACGTTAAATGATCTCAAGTTTAATTTAAAGCAGTCTCTGGCAAAACTTATGTGAGTGTGTGTATAAATATACATGTGTGTACATATAACATGCATCTGTGTGTGTATGCATGTGTATGAGTGGATGTAAGTATGTTTTTTTTTTATTCGTCTGTGAGTATGTGTGCACATATCCTTGTGTGTAGGTATGCCTGAGAATCTATGGATGTATCTAGGACATGATACCCCAACCTGCTTTAACTTTAAATCTCTCGCCGTAGTTGCTTGATTTTCCTGTCTAGCCACATAGCCAGATAATAGTCCCACCCTACTCTGCTTCTATATCCTTCCGGCCCGTTTCCCTCGATGTCTTCTAGTCTCTTCCTTTTTTCCTCTCTCTCAATTTAATTAACATTAACTTTCTATCTTTCTTTAATATGCCCACCTTACAACACTACACCTTTTTTCTTTTAACACTATCTTATATTTTATATCCTCCCCTCTTTTCTCTTCGTATTCTGCCATTTCTCCGAACCTCCGCTATCTAAAATACATTTAAGTTTTCGTTTAAGTTGGCTCCTGCTGATTTTAAATTTAAGCCGAACATTGAATATTATATTTTTCATTTTTCAATCCCTATTTTATTAACCATTGTATTTTGATCGGATCTTACTGCATATTTCTACTCTGTTACATTTTTTTTGTCTTTATATAATACAGACCAGGAAGTTATGGTTTGCAACACTTCTACTATCAGTTCCTAAGAACCTTTAATTGGACATTATAATATTCAACGCCGAGTGAGTTTTCTGAACTTTTTGAATGATTTTGCTTTATCTATGGTTTCATTATTAATTTGCATACACCCTGAATACACTCTTCATTGTTATCTACTCCATCGATAGCAAGCAAATTTCCTGCCTAGATAACTTTTTCGTTTTTTTGAACTACCATTCACCACCTGGATTGTTTTTTAGGCGACTTCTTTGACATTTCTCTTGAAATTGTTTTAAATTTTATGCGTGTTTTTGGCCAATATATTTGATGTTTTATATGTTTTATAATATATTTTCAAAGCTTAATTTTTATTACCTGCAGTAATATCATTGCGGTAATGATCCTCTGAGGAGAAGATTTTCCTTGAAAACTCATGAGTTAAGGACGCAGTATCACTTCTTGTTTTTGAACTTTAATCAAATCTGATTAATTTCTCATTTTATTATGTCATTCAATTAATATTATTGCTCTATACACTATATTGAGCTTTGTTTTTATCTTGATAGTCTACTGGTTAAAGATATTATTTATATCTTTAACGTATAATCTTACTCTCTCTCTCTCTCTCTCTCTCTCTCTATATATATATATATATATATATATATATATATATATATATATATATATATATATATATATATATATATATAAGTGTTGTTGAATATGACAGACAACTTATGTCTGGATATCCTTGTGTGGATCTTTTTCCATTAGACGAACCATGGTCTTCGTTTGAACAATATTAGAACATACCTATAATAAACAAAAACTCTATATATTAGAGTTATGGCAGATTCATCGGCCAATTCCCCACCGAAACAAAGACCCTGATTCAGCAAATGGAAAGTATCAACACAAGGATATCCAGACATAAGTTATCTGTCATATTAAAAAATACTTGTATTACAGAGAAAATGCTGCTTAAATATATATATATATATATATATATATATATATATATATATATATATATATATGGCATGTTCTGACAAAGTTCGTTGAACTCTCCAGACATGATGTGTCTCCTTCGCATAAATAAAACTTAATTAACCTTTCTTGACGTAATAATGTCTCGCTGCCATTTGATTATGACGCTTGCTTGCGGAATCTAGGGTGATTCTGTAACCGGGTTCGAATCTTATGACCTCTGAGATTATCAATCCCTACACTGATGAGAACGAAAGCTTGAAATGCTGGCGTATGTAGGTAAAAATAATTTTATATATATATATATATATATATATATATATATATATATATATATATATATATAGTCTAAAGCAGCTTAGAGTCATTTTAAACAAAAAAAAGAAATGCAGTTTAAATTCCTAGGGATACTAAGTCCAAAATTCTGCAGACTAAAGTATATATATATATATATATATATATATATATATATATAATAAATATTTGTTATTGGTTATTATCTATGTACGTATACGTTTCGTCCTTAATAATCGGGACTCATCAGCATAAAGATATAACTATTCACTACTGGTCATGCGATTCGAAACCCCGGATTACGAGTATTTTGCAACTCAAATCCGACGCCTTAACCACTCGGCCAATTTTGAATAGCGAATATATATATATATATATATATATATATATATATATATATATATATATATATATATATATATATATATATATATATATATATATGAAAATTTGAGAAACCAATAAACAGACACGTGAATTTATATGAATAAATGAAATTTATTAATCATTTTATTATAATTTTGATATAAATTCACGCGTCTGTTAACTGGTTTCTCAAATTTTCGAATATATCTCTTAACGACGCTTTAAATGCTGTAGTAACACTAATATTCTAACCTATGCTTACTAGCATATCCACTACTTGCACCGGACATATATAAAAACACTCCAATAACATCGGAGAGAATTGCCAGTCTTCGGCAATGCCGTTGACTTTAACCATGAAGAAAAAAAAAAGAAAAATATATATATATACTGTCTGTTTCCTTGATTAAGGTTTGTGAAACCGAAAATTCGGATTTATAAAATATATATTAAAAAAATGACTAATAAATTTCGTTTATTGATATAAATTCACGCGTTAACTAGTTTCTCAAATTTTCAAATATATCTCTATACGACGCTTTCAATGCTCTAGTAACACTCATATTATATATATATATATATATATATATATATATATATATATATATATATATATATATATATATATATATAATTGCCATAACTATATTTCCATACTAATACTAAGCTCTACTCCCGTATTGAGCACTGTTGAAGTAAATAACGAAATATATATATACACACAATATATTATATTAATTTATAATATTACTAGAAAATATATGCTCCCTCTGGTCGCATATTTTTGCTAGGCTGGGAGGATGATATCATGATGAACGAACTACATACACTGAACCCCAAAGGAGGAGGTATTAACGAACATATACTACACTAATCCTCAAAGGAGGAGATAATTTCTGGTAAGATGGTATAATGACAACAGTACAGGTACTACAATACCCCTTCAAAAATAGAGGAGGTAATACCTGGGAGGATCTCCCCATAAACGCAAATGGTAATGCCTGTGAATATAGTATCATGGCAACAGAAAAAATACTACACTATCACCTGCTCTCCCCAAAAGAAGGTAGTCCCTGGGAAGTTGGTCTCATGACAAAAGAACAGATACTACATTAACCATTGCTTCACAGGAGGATGTAAGACCTGGGAGGATTAAAAAAAGGAGAAGGTAATTCCTGGGAGGACGGTCATGTAACAACAGAACCGATACTACACTAACCTATCCCCATTAATAGATAAAGCAATAATCGATTAAATCAGTTGTTTTTTTTTGGGGGGGGGGTAGCATTCATTTTTTTGTTGTTGTTGGGTTTTAGGGGGCTTTGGGAGTGTAAGTTTCACTTCGATTAGTTGTTTTTGGTTTGTACATTAAGATTTACCTCGGGTGTGACAATAGTAGGACATCAATTGTTATTTATAAAATAAATTACTATTCCCCCGGGCAATACCGGGTAGCTCTGCTAGTTTAAAATAATAAACTTTTAAAACACGAAACTTTAACATTTTGGTAATTTAGAAACATTTATTTATCTTTTAAATGTGACCTAAAGAAAAGAAAAGAAAAGAGAGAAGAAACAAATTTGCCTTTTCACTGGCAATTTACAAAAATCGAGTCGGTCGCTTTTTCTTGAGAGCGACCGATGTTTGAAACATTTGAACGACGTTAGAAAACGTTTGAACACAAATGCTAAATATTTGTCCAGAAAATAAAACACTATTGCGAAACAGAACATTTGTTATATTGAAATTTAAAAAATCATTGACTTAAAAAACAATACCAAATAATAGTTAATTAATAAAATTAACTTTTACAAAACCATTATGCAAATTAGTTAACCTTGCAAATCTGTATAAATAGTATAAAAAACAGATTGGGCATCTATGAAATAATTTGAATTAATTAGAAATGTCCCGTTTTGACTTTACCGTTCGTGCGAGAAACTTCACATATATATATATATATAAGTAAAAATAAAAACGGAATAAAGGATAAGCAAATCAACAACTAGCAAAAATTAACTTACAGCGTTTCCGATCGGCGTTTATATGCCAACTGCTGATTTTTTCTTTCTTTCTTTTTCTTTTTATTTTTAACATTTCTTTCTTTCTTTCTCCCTTTCTACTGTTTATTACACGTGACTATTTTTTCCCCAAATTGCGTTCTTTGTATGAATTTGAAAACTTTTCTGTTTTTAATTAAAGTTCTGCTACCAATTGATGATGATTGTAACAATCGAAATATTTTGGTAGAACTATTCAATATGTGTTTTTGAGTTTATTTTTGCTAGTTGTTGATTTGCTTATCCTTTATTCCAATTTTATTTTTACATTTTGTCTGAAACATTGTTTCTTTTATTCTTCATATATATATATATATATATATATATATATATATATATATATATATATATATATATATACCGTAGAAATGGGAGAGTAAATTAACGTCTAAATGGCAAATTTAACAGCCATATCAGCAAGCCGTCAAGAGAACGCAATAGGCGGAGCCTAGAGTATTGCATTATGCTATAAATACCGGCTTGTTGTTAACTTAATTAAAGTGCTCAATCTAGCAAGAGCTTTGAATAATTATTTATAAATAATATTTTCAAATTAACTCATAAACACATGTGTTTCATGCAAAACCTATATATATACAGCTGCCTTTAAATAGGATTAATCTCTCACTGATTTACCAAGTTGTTGACAGCAGCCGTGTGGTCTAAAACGTTGGAATTTAAGTTTCATATATAACTTGTGTTCCGAGGTTCGAGTCCGGCGACCGGTGTGAATAACGATTCCTGTAAGGATGAAACGTATACGTATGTAGATAAAAAGCAAATATTTATAATTATATATATAAAAATGAATTTCCCTTTGGTCTGGGAGAAAAGGATTTTAAAAATATATATAAATTTGTTAAATGAACAACTTTGAAATGTTGACGGTTGTGTTTCGGTTTCTTTGACTTAAAATGGCCGATAAAAATGTACACTGATGAAGTCTTTTCGAAAATGGCAGGATATTTTGTTTATGGGCAATTGTTTCTATTTAAATGTTATTATAATGAAATCCGGATCATTTTAATATTAGTTATATATTTATATATGAGCTGTCTATTCCAGAGATCCAGTTAAAAAGTATGTCAGATTCACTTATTTCCGCAAATTTCAAAATAATAAATTCTTCTTCAGAGGAAAAAAAACGAAAAATTCTTTTAATTTTCCAAAAAGCCGGTCTTGTTAAAAAATTGTTCAAAGAATTGCAGAATTTAGTAAAAAGAATTTCAATTATTATTTGAAAATTTTATGTGGATATATATATATATATATATATATATACATATATATATATATACATATATATATATATACACACATATATATATATACATATATATACATATACACACATATATATATATACATATATATACATATACACACATATATATATATACATATATATACATATATATATATATACATATATATACATATATATATACATATATATATATATACATATATATATATATACACACATATATATATATATACACACATATATATATATACATATATATATATATATATATATATATACATATATATATATATATACATACATATATATATACATATATATATATATATATATATATATATACATACATATATATATATATATATATATATATATATATATATTAATTGAATGACATAATAAAATGAGAAATTAATCAGATTTTATCAAAGTTTAAAAACAAGGAGTGATATTGCGTCCTTAACTCATTAGTTTTCAAAGAAAATTTTCTCCTCAGAGGACCATTACCGCAATGACATTACTGTAGGTAATAAAATTTAGCTTTGAAAATATATAAAAATATATAAAAAATACATAAAAGTATATAAAACATCAAATATATTATATATTATTGCTCTATACAGTATATTGAGCTTTGTTTTTATCCTGATAGTCTACTGGTTAAAGATATTATCTATATCTTTAAAGTATTATCTTACTCTCTCTCTCTCTCTCTCTCTCTATATATATATATATATATATATATATATATATATATATATATATCAATAGAAAATACAACAGAAAAACTTCTTTGATTTGCTACCTCTCACAAAAAATCTTGTCTGATCCATAAAAAAGCATCGATTTCTTATAGAAAACACTATTTCACTTTTCCATATTTTTTCAACAAGTTGAGGTGACACAGTCAGTTGGCGGGGAAGACCAAGAAAAACATTGATGGTAGTGTTAAAGATGGATTTAAGAGAAAGAGATATAAATAAAGACCAGAGATAGATTTGTTTGGTCGTCAAACACATGCCAGCATGTAAAACAGACGTTAACCCGATGCTGCTGCTGCTGCTGCTGCTGCTGATGATGATGATGACGATGACGATGATGATGACGATGCAATAATTTAAAGCAAAATGAATATAAAATAATTATTATTTAAATCAAAGCAAATTTATATATTTTTTTCATCAAAGAATCGATCCCGATCAGATTCTTGGCATTCATTCTCGTAATTTGTGAAAGTGTGTCAGTCGAAATGATTCTAAAACAGTCTGTAAATGGGTAAACAACTCTTGCTTATTCTTATTCAATTCACTTTGAACATTACGATCAATTTTGTTCCAGACTAGTTTAATTGGTGAAAGATCTGGAGACTGCGAGGGTCAAGTCATGATTTTTTTTTTTTTTTTTAAATTCCCTTATCTTCGTTTTTATTTTATTTTGGATGATTTGCGCAGTTCTGAGCTGTGTTTTGAATCATTATCTCGTCGCAAACCAAAATGTTGTCCAATAATGCGGCAGACCAAAAAAAATTGCATGCCTCTGCAGTATCGAATGCTTTTAATTTGAACACAGTCTCCAGCAATCTTACATCCAAAACATTCCCAAATTAGTACAGCAGCAATACCATACTTAACAGTCTGCACAGTGCGATTCTAACCTATTCAATCAGAAGGAGTTCGTCTGACAAACGTGTGCCATTACTTTTTAAAAAAAAACTCAGATTTGGACTTATCAAACCATTTTTTTTTTTACTCATATTCACCCCAAACAAGGGGGCACATTGCCACTAAGACGTAAAGGGCTACTCTTAGGGGCCATGCCTACAGGGACACTCTAAGTAGGGAGTTGAGCAGCGAGATGTCTGTTTGCATTAGATTTAAATTTCTGCACGTTAGTACAGTCATGGAAGCAGGAAACAGGAAGGAAATTCAAAAGTCTAGCAGTTCGAGGGACAAAACTATCATAGTAGAAATCTTTCCGGTATCTGGTGACCTCTACAGTGAAGGGGTATGATTTTGCTTCTTGTCGGGTTAGTCGGGGGTATTTACGTCGATATAATTATCTGGGTTATCTCCCTTGGATTTATATTCGAGTTATCTCCCTTGGACTTATTCTGGCCAACGTTAGAGAGTGTACTCTCTTGTTTGGAAGTTAAGAAAACTCTATATAACCCTTTTCCAAATTTCTAAAATCCAATCCTTGTGCTGTTGTGCCCATTGTCGTTTTTCAACTTCTTTTTCTTTTTTAATGGAGGTTTCTAAACTGAATGAAGTCTTCAGTTTTATGTGTAAGCATTGATAAGAATAAGGTAATAATAAATAAAACAAACTAAATAGCATAGGAAATATTAACACAGAGACATGCTTTTTTTAATTAATATTTCGTTTATAGTTATGAAACTTTGTCAGGAATAGCATTTATTGAACAGAGTCAGATGAACTATACAAAAAGTTGGAGGTGGTGGTTACTGAGAAGCAAGCCTATAAGACGAGTGGGTAAAGTGAACGAATGTGCTTGGGTGCAAGGGAAGTGAGATTGTTAGTAAGTAGGACGTTACTAGTGTGAAAAATGGTTGATGGAAGGTTAAGTAGTGAGTGTGTAGAGGAAGGAGAGGTGCATCTAGGAAGGTGGGTGCAAAGAAGAAGTATGGATGATTGTTATGCTGATAGGGGACAAGAAGAAGGAGAGAAGGGAAAATAGGGGGCAGGGTAAAGAAGAAGAAAAGACAACAGCTGGAAAATAACATTGATGACAGATATTGGATGTTGACACTTCAAATTAAATTAATCAGTTCAGACAATGTTTTTCTTTTGTTCCTTTTGCTACAATCAAATGTTCATCCTCTTTCTTAGATGTTACTTTTGACAGCGTGGAATCTTTTTCTGTCAACATTTGCTTCAGTTTCTGCATGCAGCTGCAGGTAATAATGCACCTAATATTTTATATTTGTAATTTTCTCGTAATCTAACGCCAAAATGGAAGTAATTTCCACTTAGGTTGTTTTTCGATGCTAACGTCTGTAAAATTATGGAAACCACATGGCTTCAAAAACAGTTGCTCTCCCAATAGTGAACAGGTAGTCACAATAGAAAGCAAGTACATAGTAAAAAGACCCGAGTAGTCAAATCTCTTGGGGTTTTGTCAGCAAAGGAAACAGACGTATTTCGGAGGTCTCCTTTCCTCTACCTTAAAGAAAACGGGTTGGGTAAAGGTTAATGCTATGTATTATTTTTAATGTAATACTAATACTACTACTGTAATGAAATTACACTCAATAAAATTATTAAAATCCGATGCGTTAATGTGTGTTGTTATTCTACAAAAGAAAGATCACAACCACTGTTACAAAAAAGAGAAATATAGAGACAAACCACCTCTGCACACAGCTGCTACTACTACAAGACACATCTATGCATCCCTCCAACACAACCAACATCAGATGTAACAGATTACATGACACATGTAGTCATCTGTTTATGTAGCGAAGATTAATCCTCCATGCTACATGTTTAGTTCTTAGCATTTCCAAATGTTTCCACTCCATTGCTTTGTCGGGGTTAAGTTCCATCTAGATTAATTTGTGGATAAATTAAATATTTTTTAAATATTTTTTTAAATAAAAACCTGGATGGAAATCTTTTAGTTCATAATGCAATTACCATTTTTCTGATGAAAATAATTTAATGTTCTCTTTTTTATGTGAGCAAACTTCTTCCTTAAAAAAATGGAATTGATTCGAAGACTAATAATGTTAGACTAGAAAATTCTTTGTCTTTTGTAATTACCCAAACAGGCAAAATCTGGTAGAACTGACATATGCTGGTGTCAACTGAAGAGTCTCTAATGGTAGAACATTAAGCCCCTATCCCACTCCACGCACAATGATCACTAATTTCTGAAAAAGAAAAAAGAAATTGTTCACTTCTGGCTTTTGGTTTCAAGTTTCTCTCCAAGACTGGCTGATAGCAGTCCTGGCTTTTGAGTTCCATTAAGCAACTCTGTGACTTAATGGAACTCAATTCATACTTGTTAATCATAAACCGGTGACTTACCAAAGTAGCACACTATTCTTCATACAGCTGTGATGGAGGGAAGATGAAGGATGGAGAGTTGATCGAACGTATTACTATTATTGCTTATGTCCAAGAAGTCTGTCAATATAGGCAGTGGAATCCACAAGAAATCTAGTAATGATGGAAAAACAGAATTCCAACTTTACAAGAGCTCTCCGTGCAATAACTAGAAAGAACCCAACAAAGTCCATGTGTAAAATGGCTTCTTAGTCTGGAGTAGACCCCCAAAGAATTAGAACAACAATGCATACTGATCTGGGGCTAAAATCATACAGCAAGCTACCTTTTCATAGAATTGGTGAAGGTCAGTAGACCGTAAAGATGGGAAAATGTACTAAAGTAAGTAGACACGTGCTCTACAGTTCAGAAAATGCTGTCAGGTTCGAACACAATTTCCAAAGCTTATGCAAATAAATTCATAATTTTTATAGAAAGAAAATTGTTTGAATTTTATATATACACAATAGTTGATTTTTATATATACACAATAGTTGAATTTTATATATACACAATAGTTAATTTTTATATATACACAATAGTTGATTTTTATATATACACAATAGTTAATTTTTATATATACACAATAGTTAATTTTTATATATACACAGTAGTTGATTTTTATATATACACAATAGTTGATTTTTATATATACACAATAGTTGATTTTTATATATACACAATAGTTGAATTTTATATATACACTATAGTTGATTTTTATATATACACAATAGTTAATTTTTATATATACACAATAGTTGATTTTTATATATACACAGTAGTTGATTTTTATATATACACAATAGTTGATTTTTATATATACACAATAGTTAATTTTTATATATACACAATAGTTGAATTTTATATATACACTATAGTTGATTTTTATATATACACAATAGTTGATTTTTATATATACATAATAGTTGATTTTTATATATGCACAATAGTTGAATTTTATATATACACAGTAGTTGATTTTTATATATACACAGTAGTTGATTTTTATATATACACAATAGTTGATTTTTATATATACACAGTAGTTGATTTTTATATATACACAATAGTTGATTTTTATATATACACAATAGTTAATTTTTATATATACACAATAGTTGAATTTTATATATACACTATAGTTGATTTTTATATATACACAATAGTTGATTTTTATATATACACAATAGTTGATTTTTATATATACACAATAGTTGAATTTTATATATACACAATAGTTAATTTTTATATATACACAATAGTTGATTTTTATATATACACAATAGTTAATTTTTATATATACACAATAGTTAATTTTTATATATACACAGTAGTTGATTTTTATATATACACAATAGTTGATTTTTATATATACACAATAGTTGATTTTTATATATACACAATAGTTGAATTTTATATATACACTATAGTTGATTTTTATATATACACAATAGTTAATTTTTATATATACACAATAGTTGATTTTTATATATACACAGTAGTTGATTTTTATATATACACAATAGTTGATTTTTATATATACACAATAGTTAATTTTTATATATACACAATAGTTGAATTTTATATATACACTATAGTTGATTTTTATATATACACAATAGTTGATTTTTATATATACATAATAGTTGATTTTTATATATGCACAATAGTTGAATTTTATATATACACAGTAGTTGATTTTTATATATACACAGTAGTTGATTTTTATATATACACAATAGTTGATTTTTATATATACACAGTAGTTGATTTTTATATATACACAATAGTTGATTTTTATATATACACAATAGTTAATTTTTATATATACACAATAGTTGAATTTTATATATACACTATAGTTGATTTTTATATATACACAATAGTTGATTTTTATATATACACAATAGTTGATTTTTATATATACACAATAGTTAATTTTTATATATACATAATAGTTGATTTTTATATATACACAATAGTTGATTTTTATATATACACAATAGTTAATTTTTATATATACACAATAGTTGAATTTTATATATACACTATAGTTGATTTTTATATATACACAATAGTTGATTTTTATATATACATAATAGTTGATTTTTATATATACACAATAGTTGAATTTTATATATACATAATAGTTGATTTTTATATATGCACAATAGTTGATTTTTATATATACACAATAGTTGAATTTTATATATACACAATAGTTAATTTTTATATATACACAATAGTTGATTTTTATATATACACAATAGTTGATTTTTTAAAATCAAAACATACAAAATTAGTCTTTTTTATGAACTTAAGGAAGTCAGATTCGTCCTTAACTTTTGGTCGCTATTTATATAAAGTTAGGTATGTGTATATTTTTATATATTTTATGTGTATACGATTCACTCGTAAACAAATTAACCAATCATTACGAATTTGGGAACACAGCTGCTAGGTTTAAGGGTAGGTAATATGAGCTCTATCTAATTTAATTTATTTTAATGCAAAAGGGGAAAGAGGGGAGCGAAGACCTTTGTGAAAATTCATATACCTCCGATTTTTTAAAAAATTTTAACAATAGGCATTATATATCAATTAATAAGTATTCCCCTAAATTTCAGTTGCTTTTGTATATTTTAAAGGGTTTTTAGGGTGCATAATGTGGTCACAACGTCCTATTTGAAAATTTAAATATTTCAGTTTTCCATTAAATTTGATCCATAGTCATTATACGGTAGTTTGGTAGTTTTGTTTTACGGCATATCAACCCTTTTTGGGTTATTTAATGCCGAATCTGGTCATTATAGTAAAAGTTTTTATGCTTCAAGTTCTTTATATCTTTAAATGTTTAATCATCGTTTTTGGTTTGGTAGTTTTGTTTTACGGCATATCAACCCTTTTTGGGTTATTTAATGCCGAATCTGGTCATTATAGTAAAAGATTTATGCTTCAAGTTCTAAAAATAAAATAAAAAAGGGGAGGGAGAAAGGGAGAGGGGCTGTTGTTTTTGTTTTTGGTTTTGTAGAACATAATTAAGTTTTACAAAAAAAAAAAAAGAAGAAAAACAAAAAACGTCAATGTAGGTGAATTTCGTCTCAGGGAGCCACAGGGCAGCCTGATCTGGTATCACCAGAGTCATTATACACCAATTAAGCAAGATTCTCTGAATTCAATTTCTTCTTAACAACATTCCTTAAGCTTAAGCCTTAAATTTGATACATTTTCTAGAATCAAAATCATATAATGGATTTTATGAAAGTTGGAATAAGTATTTAAGACATAAGGTTTAGTAGCATTATATTTTTATTCTAATCTTCATAAGGAACATAAAAGTAGGGCAAAACTGTTCCGTTCTAGGAATTAATGATATCCGTTTTGAGACGGGTATTTTTCTAGTATATATATATATATATATATATATATATATATATATATATATATATATATATATATATATATATAATTATTAATGACAATATATGTATTAGCATATACTATCAGTTCCTTTTACTTTGTAGTCTCCTTAAAAGATTCAGCTCAATGATTGTCAATTATTGATAACAGAGCAAATATAAGTCAGTTCATATTATATTCCAATAACCACGGTTTTATTTTATTATTTTTTCACATTTCCAAAAAACATCACATTTCTGTGAGATATATTTTTTACGGTCCGTTTCATTTGTCTTGTGCCAAACAACATTTTTATGTCAATATCGTCTCTACAACACTACAAAATCATCAGAAGAAATTCACAAAGAGTAAAAAGTTCTTGGATTAAAGTGTCTTGAAAAAGCCTACACTATACAGTAGTTCATTTTTGGGTGAAAACAAACAAAAAACAAATAAAAAGAGAGCAAAAAACTCACACGGTGCTCGTCGGTATTCACATAATAATGCGAATTAGATTTAAAACGTAATCACGATTAACTTTAACTAAAAAAGTCCTTAAAACTATTTTTGAATTCTCATAATACTTTAAAGTGAGGTATTTTAACATCATTTTATAAAAAATAAAATAAAATAAATAAATAAATATTTAATAGCTCCCTTCGGTATTTGGAATCATGTCTAGGTAACTATAAGATATCTTCGTTGTGAGTGACACATCCCCCCCTTAGTTTCGCATTTAATAGAAACTTACTACTTGAGTGAAGAATTTTTGGGTAATTAAGCTTATCTTAGTATTGATGGAAACGATTTATTAATAGATACTAAACATCTTCGTATATGTATATTAATAGACATATTAATAAATAAATAATAGAATGCACACGACCTAATATTAAATATAAGCATGAAATTAAAGTGGGACCTAGTATTGACATTGGTGCTTGTCGGTATTCACATGATAATGCGAATTAGATTTAAAACGTAATCATGATTAACTTTAAGTATAAATGTCCGTAAAAAACTACTTTTGAATCCTCATAATACTTTAAGAAATAAAATAAATAAATAAATATTTAATAGCCCCCTTCGGTATTTTGGAATCATGTCTAGGTAACTGTAAGATATCTTCGTTGTGAGTGACAAATTCCCCCCTCCCCCTTAGTTTCGCATTTAATTAGAAACTTACTACTTAAGTGAAGAATTCTGGGAAATTAAGCTTATCTTAGTATTGATGGAAACGATTTATTAATAAATAATACACATCTTCCACAAAAACACCGAAGTATAACAATTTTAATAGTTGCTTAAATGGACGGCTGACATTATGAAACTAGCTCTAAACTGTTGAACTTAAATGAGTTTCGTATCCAAATGACCTAAATAGACATTGATGTAACTTTAGTAAGAAAAAAATTATCCTCAAGTGCATTAGAATTTTTATAAATAAATTATAGAACTTATTAACTATTTTAAGAAATATTACTGAATTAAAATTTATAATTGTTTGCACAATTTTTAGCATGTACTAGCTTTGAGCGAAAAATTCAAAATGGTGTATTAGTGGGTTCCCCACGTGTGAGTTTTTTGCTCTCTTTTTATTTGTTTTTTGTTTGTTTTCACCCAAAAATGAACTACTGTATAGTGTAGGTTTTTTCAAGGCACTTTAATCCAAGAATTTTTTACTCTTTGTGATTTTTTTCTGATGAGTTTGTAGTGTTGCAGAGACGATATTGACATAAAAATGTTGTTTGGCACAAGACAAATGAAACGGACCGTAAAAAATATATCTCATAGAAATGTTATGTTTTTTGGAAATGTGAAAAAATAAAAATAATAAAATAAAACCATGGTTATTGGAATATAATATGAACTGACTTTATATATATATATATATATATATATATATATATATATATATATATATAAAAGAAGATATGTTGGTCTCCCATTAGAAAGCATTCAATATTTAAATGTAAGAAAGGTGATTGAAGCCTAAGAATGCATTTTTTAAATTAAATAAATAGTAATTTATTTAAAAGTAGTCCCACATTTTTGACGTAAGGGGTACAAGACATTTTTTTTTCATAGCGACATGTTTATCGCTAGTAGAAGGTAGAATCCGTAAGATGTTGATTCGGTAATAGTTCAAATGTCGAAGTCTATTTGAACTATTACCGAATCAACATCTTACGGATTCTACCTTTTACTAGCGATAAACATGCCGCTATGAAAAAAAATGTCTTGTACCCCTGACGAGGACGTATTACGTCGAAAATTTGGGACTACTTTTAAATAAATTACTATTTATTTAATAAAAAAAAATGCACTCTTAGGCTTCAAACAC
This sequence comes from Sepiola atlantica, assembly GCA_963556195.1. Lineage (NCBI taxonomy): Eukaryota > Metazoa > Mollusca > Cephalopoda > Sepiida > Sepiolidae > Sepiola > Sepiola atlantica. Next base: position 44,982,490 of record OY744525.1, on the reverse strand, counting down.
CTTTCTTATATATATATATATATATATATATATATATATATATATAGAGAGAGAGAGAGAGAGAGAGAGAGAGAGATATATATATATATTATATATATATATATATACATACATATATACATATATATATATATATATATATTAGTGTTCGGACGATTAATTGGAATTGGGAATCAGAAAAATCGGAACTTTGAGGGTATCAGAATCAGTATTGTCATCAGAAAAGTTATGCCTATTTTCCGATGCCAAAAATGATTCTTTTGTTTTTTTTCTGTTTGTTTTTGTTTAAAACAAAATCTACCATTGCTTGTACTAATGATAAAATGATAAATATTTATTGATTTTACACTACTAGTAAAAGTAGGATCTATAGATCACTTTCCCCCACAGGTGTATTTTTATATTTGCGAAAATATATGCACATATAACATTGGTTTTTATGGAATCCGAAAATTAAAAAAAACAACAACCCTACGGCTAAATATTTAGAGATTTAAAAAGAATCGAAATCAGTAATTCTATCAGAATTGGGAATTTAGAACAGACTTTTTAATTGTATCAGAATCGGGAAAAATATCTGAATCGTCACATACCTAATATATATATATATATATATATATATATATATATATATATTAAGACAAATGTTAGTGGACAACACAGAATGCGTATTTTATTGATTTTTTCGATTGTTCAGATGGTCCATCAAGTATTTTTATCAATTTTTTGTATGTAGGATCCGTAGGTTTTATGTTCCATTCTTCGCGATTACTTTCGATTGATTCATCCAATCGTCTTCAGGCGAGGTATTAGACTAGTGTGTTCATATCTGCTGGGTTCGTCAAAATATATGGCTTTTTAAATGAACACATGGGTGATAAGACGACGTGACGAATTAAAAATTAAAAAGTTATATATATATATATATATATATATATATATATATATACATATATATATATATATATATATATATATACATATATATATATATATATATATATTATATACATATATATATATATATACATATATATACATATATACACACATATATATATATATATATATATATATATATATATATATATATATATATATATATATATATATAAGACGGAGTGTTTTTGCTTGATAAGACTTTATTTTATTTTTTTCAATTTCCGAATAGTCCATTTAGTATTTCAATCAAATTGGTGTATGTAAGTTTCGTGGGTTTCTTGTTCCATTTTTCTTTTCTTTTTTGCGAGTACTTTCGATTTGATTTATCAAATCATCATCAGGAAGTGTTAGTCTTGGTGTCTTTACAACTATGTCTCTTTACCGTTGCGTTTTTTTAACGGTTAATAATATACGACTTTAAATTGACACTTATTGAGATGTTGCATGTGAACGAAAATTACGTTTCAAGCGCGTGCAAAATTCAAAAGTATGATTGATTAACGGCTAAGAATTTGGTAACGTTAATTACTATGCTAGACACGTTAAAATGTTGCGACTAGTTTTGTAATTCGCATTATTGATTGTGGGATGTTTTGATTTTATGTAAAGGGTTTAAGAATGTTTAATCTTTTAATGTTGGTATCGTAATGTATTATTTTAGTATTATTAGCTAGGATTTATCTATATTAGGAAGGGGGCAGTGATGTTTTTAGGTGTTGGCAAATAGAGCTAGTCTTATCAAGCAAAAACATTAATAATGTTGGCCTAAATGAAAATATGCTGCCTAAATACAAACTACATATATATATATATATATATATATATATATATATATACAGTGTAACCCGGATATAAGAGAGCTGTTGGGACCGGAGAATAAGTCTCTTATATCCGGATTCCTCTTATATCCGGGTATGGTGTATTTTGTTTATGTAAGTATGGAAACACCACATATAACGCTTTGTACGCACAGAACACTAGTTTATAGGTCATAGAAATACTCACCAATGAGGTGCGAAAATTTAGCAACGTCTTTTGACTGATTTACGACATCACACTGTCACTCAAAACGAACTCTCTTATATTGGGGAGGACGGGACCGGAGAAGAAGTACATCTTATAGCCGGGTTTCTCTTATATCCGGGTCTAATTTATAGGCATTAACACAGGCTGTAAGTTGGGACCAGAGACAATGTCTCTTATATTTGGGTTTCTCTTATATCCGGGTTACACTGTATATATTGTGTAAAAATATGCTGTCTAAATACACACACAATATATATATATATATATATATATATATATATATATATATATATATATATATATATATATATATATTGTGTGTGTATTTAGGCAGCATATTTTAATTTAGGCAAACATTATTAAATAACACGGAGTGTTTTTGTTTGATAAGACTCTTTTCTTTTTTTTTCAATTTTCCGAATGGTCCATTTATTGTGACAATCAAATTAGTATATGTAAGTTCCGTGGGTTTCCAAAACCCACGGAATTTACATATACTAATTTATTTTTAATTTTTGTCAAGCAAAAACACTCCGTGTTATTTAATAATAATAATAATAATAATAATAATAATAATAATAATAATAATAATAATAATAATAAAATAGTAATAATAATAATAATATATATATATATATATATATATATATATATATATTATATATATATATATATATGAGAAAGGAAGGATGAAAGTAATCCGACGTAATGGGAAATGAAAAAGGAAAAACAAAAAAGGATGTCTTTTGTTTGTTTTGTTTTTTTATATATTCATCAACGTTTCGTCTTTATTTGTAAGACTTCCTCAGGATGATAATTTTAAGAAAAATGTCATGCAAGTATATATATATATATATATATATATATATATATATATATATATATATATATATATATATATGTAAAGGACATGCGTAAATAATCTGTTCAAAATTTTTATTGTGTTATATGTTTTTGTTCAAAGATAATGCTATTAGAAAGTTCGTTTTCTTTTAATAGAGTTCAGTTGAATGATATATAATTCATGGATGCGTTGCGAAGATGAGTCAATGATGATGTAAGTCAGCTTAGTATAAAGTGCGATTGATTGTGTTTGCTATGTTCAACGCAATTAGAACTTCTTCAAATAAAGAACTATTTTTAGTCTTTCACTATCGGGATTTCTGTCAATTGAGATAATAAATGAGTCCACTTGGGAATAAAACGTCTGTAATAATTAATCACACCAATGAACCTTCTTAGTTATCGCAATGAGACACAGACGCAGGAGACAACAACAACAACAAACAAAAAAACAGTTTTGATTGCTTCTATTTTAGAAGGCAAACGAGTGATACCAGCTTTATCGATGCGATATCCCAAGAACTGCTGAGCAGAAACACCAAAAATACATCATGAACTCTTTATGTTCAGACCGTAATAGTCAAAACGTTCAAATAATTCAATAATATGCTGTTGATAATTCTCGAGAGGGTTGCCCGCAACCAAAATATTGTCAATATAAGCAAAAACAAACAGAAGCACATCGAACTTTATCTATAATTCTTTGGTAGGCCTGTGCAGCATTTTAAAGCCTAAAAAGCATACAAGTGAACTCCAAAAACCCCAGAGGTGTACTACACAATAACACCCCCCCCCAAAAAAAAAACCAACAGAAAATGCTCCCATGGTATCGTTAACATAATTCGCAATCCTTTCGGCAATCCGATTATATTAAGTACATATAAACTACATTCTATATCTGACTGTGTCTCCTAAATTTCAGTCATAAATGTCCCACAGTTTTCATTTTATCGCTGTTCAATTATATAGGGCCCACTTTGGTGACCGTCTCATCAGTAAGAGGTGTGATTCTGAATAGGCTTCAAGCTCATCGGGCCTTAATTCTTCTCTGTTGGGTTGCCTCAAAGATAATATCTATCAAAACAATCACCAGACTATTCCTGAACTGAAGACGGTAACTACAACCAAAACCAGGGCAGTGCCAAAAGAGGAATGTGTCAGAGTATTTGACAATTTTCGATGTTGTATCCACGTGTGCTCATCATTGAAAGGCGATAGAACGAAGACTGTTAGACATTCATGATTTAAACTTGGTGAACAAGTCAGTCACAGGCTGAAATTTATTTGTATATAACCTGGTTGGATTGTAGAAAAGATTGTGAATTTTATTCACGATTCTATGGGTGGCATTTTTTGAAGATCAGTCAACAAAAAAAAAGTAATTTCGGTGATCAACATGAATCAAGTCAATTAAGGAAAAACTGCAGCATCATTAATATGCTAAATATTCGGGATTGTAGAAGAACTCAAAGTTATGCAATTACTACAAAGTATTCTATTGTCCCCTGACTTTGTTGGAACCATATGAAAAGAAGACGAAAATGGACTATTGGAAGGACGAATGATACCAATATTAATAATGTGTTGGAATTCTACTTGATCATTTTCAATTTACCAGGATTTGACAGATGATTTTTTTATTTAAACGAATTTTATCTGGTCTAAAAATGATCATTTTCAATATTCAATGGTTTATGACGATGGAGAGCCTCTATTCTACAAAAAAATGGTAGACTGATTTTACTATCAAATAATCAGTCAACAGAAAATCATAAGCGCACAAGCAACTTGTGCGCTTATGATTTTCTGTTGACGTTGAGAAGTATAATAATAGTAGTATAATAATAGTAGTATAATAATACTATAATAATAGTAGTATGATAATAGTAGTGTAATAATAGTAGTGTAATAATAGTAGTATAATAATAGTAGTATAATAATAGTAGTGTAATAATAGTAGTATAATAATAGTAGTGTAATAATAGTAGTATAATAATAGTAGTATAATAATCGTAGTGTCATAATAGTACTATAATAATAATAGTACTATAATAGTAGTACTGTAATAATAGTATTGTAATAATAGTAGTGTAATAATAGTAGTATAATAATAGTAGTACATAACAAACTGAGAATTCAGAAAAAATAAATAAACAGGAAAATTATAATTTCGTGCCAAATTTATTGGACGATTTTAGAAGCAAAGTAAAATGAATCCCAATTTTAGTTTTGGTTGTTGTTTTTGGGGTATAGTCTGTAGGAAATTTTCGAGAACCATTCCCTTCTTCAAGCCTTCTATGAGGTGTGAACAGAGTTCTTGAAAATGGCGAACTAAAATGAATATTATTTTTTAGCATTTCACAAACCGACCTCTCAGGGTCATATATGGGGGTTCTTGTTGTCTGTTTTGTTTCCGGTACACATGTATCGGGAAGGAAAAAAAAGCGAATAAGAAAAAATGGGAGTCCTGCTCGGTGTGTGAGGGGGTTCTCTTTGAACGCCGGCGGCTGGTCTGTTTGACACACATCCAGAAGGAAGGGAAAAAGAAAGAGACATGAAGGGAAAGAAAAGGGAACATAGAAGAGAGAAACTAAAAATCACAGATAAATACAATTTTCTGCTGATTTAAGGTCATCTGATAGGCAATATGTTTTTAGGGGTCTATATCTAAAATTCAGTGATTAGCAGTGTGTCTGTAAACAGGAATATAAATACGCACATACATCCATGCACACACACACACACATCTATGCACACACACACGCACACATATATATATATATATATATATATATATATATATATATATATATATACTAGTCCACTCGTGACTACTCCCACAATTCTAAGTCTTCATCCTTTGACTCATAACGCATAAAAGAAAAATGGTAGAACTCTAAATAGCGTGACTTTTTCAAATTACACTGTCTATCTGCTCATTTCATATTAATCACTACGCTTCTCAGCGATTACACAGTTAATAAAAATACTTTCCAAAGTTATGTTTTCAGATTAATACACAAACATCTACACTCTTCTTTACCATGACATTCTTAGAATATGCATAATAAAACGTCCCAGACATTTCTGTATTTTATACTCAAACTTAATAAATAGTATGTATTATTTTTTTACTTTTAGTTTATAACGCATGAGTGTCTCAGTTTTTAATACAATTACTGCCGCATTTGTCACTTGCATATGGCGAAACAAACTTGTAGAGGGACGCACTGTCAGCAACCAAATCATAGCAGCTACATACAATTTTTTTACAAGTTTATACCTTTTACATATTCCCATCAAAATATTCGGCAGATGTGCATAACAAGGAGGAACGCTGGCTTCCGGTGGAAAAAGCTTGAAGAAAGTGTCTACGGATGCCTGAAAGTGATACAACAATTTTTTTTATTCATATTAATTTCAGAATTTTTTTTTTTTCATATTAATTTCAGACTTTCCTTTTTTTCATATTAATTTCAGACTTTTCTAATAATAAACATAATACAGACTATTTGAAAAATAATTTATTCGATTGTTTTCAAAACATTTTTTTAATAATAGTGAAAACCTTTTTTCTTGGAAATGGATTAACTTCCGGAATCAAATTAACTTCTGGAAATTCATTCCACTAATCTAATAGGCGGCATATGACGTTTAATAAAATATTTGCCAAAAAACATTATTTTCACTAAATATTTCCCAAAAAACATTGAATAAAAAAAATCACATTCCGTTGCTCAAAACCATTATTTTTTGAAAAAAAAAGATTATTCTATTTTGTTTATTTTTGTAAATGAACATTTTTTTAAGTTTTGAAAACAATCAAATAAATTATTTTTCAAATAGTCTGTATCATGTTAATTATTAGAATATGATGAAAGAAAAGTCTGAAATTAATATGAATAAAAAAAATTGTTGTATCACTTTCAGGCATCCGTAAACACTTTCTTCAAGCTTTTTCCACCGGAAGCCAGCGTTCCTCCTTATTATGCGCATCTGCCAAATATTCAATGGTGGCAAAAAAAAAGAAAGGATGCATTTTCATTATAGTAGCAGTTACTTGCTTTGTGCGCACGCATTCTTCAGGCGCTACTCCACATGAGAATATACCAATTCTAACTGGTGAATTTTTATGGCGCAAAAAAGTAGCTTATCAAATACTTTTGTTGTCATAGAAACTGGGTCGCCTGTGTTAATGCAGACAATATTTTGCCTTATATGCTTATCTTTTTAAGAATAATAGTAGAAAAATTACTTTACAAATACATTTAATTTTATAAAAATAATAACTTCCTTCCAGTGTTTGTGTAGAAAATATTATAGTACTTATGCAGATTAGGACCCAAGCTAACCATAACCATAACCGATGCCAAATAGATTTAGCTTGGGTCCTTATCTGCTTAAGTACCAATATTATTTACTCCTCTCCCCCACACAAAAATTAAAAACACAAAAAACTCACCATCTTCATATACGTACATGGATGCAAGGATGTCTGTTCTATGTAATAATGATGTCCATTTTTATTTATGCATTTAATTTTTCATTTTAATTTAACTTTAATTTACATTTTACTTATTATTCAATTCCTGAGCCGTTTTTGAACAAAATTCTATTAAATAGCACGTTCCTTCCAGTGTTTGTGCATAGACACTATGATTTAAAATCTCCAAATTAAAAACAAAAAAAAAATCCTTTACTTTATACATATACGTTTATGTGAGGATGCTCTTTCTGACTTTACATGCTCATCATAATTTCTAAATTTAATAATTAAAAAAACACAATAATTGATACTTATAGTTGAAAATTTGAATAAAATGGAGTTCAGGTGTGAGAGTAGGAGTTTCTTGAATGCACAGGTTCCGCTAGTTAGACAATAATGTTCATATGTTCAATCCATTTCAAGTATCATTAGAGAGTAGACACCATTGAAATTAAGAAAGTTTCGTTGCTGGGCCACTTCTTCTTTTCTTTTTTCTTATGTATCTGAATTAATGTTTTATTTTAGCCAGATATATTATACATACTTTTTAACTCTTATTTTATGATATCCATCTACCTGGGCAATGCAGTGTAACCCTGCTGGTTTTCAATAAACAAGAAGTGTAATGTGCTAATTATCTCCACTTCTTATGAAATCTCTATAAAAGAGATGATAAGAAGGATTACTCACTTCCAAGCAAGTCCCTACGCAACATACAAGTTGCGGACAATATTCGTTTGCAATTTTCAGCTGCTAAAAAATGAATTGCCGGTTTTATTTTGCATTGGTTTTGGTTTTTTTTAAACATGATTGACTATAGAAATGTTTCAATCTCTAAATTTGAGCGAAAGGTCTGGAGTCCTCATTGGACACTGCACCAAAATGACAAACAATGAGATTTCAGCAACAAAAAAAAGGATGGTGTAAAAAGTCAGAAAGGAGCTGAGAATTAAAGAATTTCCCCACAACTAGCATGGTTTTTTCTTGTCATCAGCAGTGAAGATGACGTCATACCCCCATGGCCTAGCGGTTGTATTAGTCACCTTGTGAAGTAGTCAAATTGGCCGTGGTGTTGTGTTCCACAGATCGGTAGTTCTAGGAAAGAAACTTTGCTCAAGGAAGTTCCATTTAGTTTTAAGTACACAAATAGAGAAAGGGAAATCATTTACAGTGGTTGTAACTAGACGAGTTTTTGCTGTGAATTTTTTACAATAGGGAACCCCTTTGATGACCAATGTAATAATGATAAACAAATTTAATAATTAAATTTAGAATAAAGTCTAATATACATGAAAAGTTGAAAGTAAGTAAAATATGAATAACACTGGACAAATAAGAGGTTGTTCAAAAGTTTTGTTACCTTGGAGATACAATTGGAACATAGGTTAGAGCTGGTGCTAGTGTGATTGCAAGAGTTGAGAGTAAGTTCAGAGAACTTATGCCATTACTAACCAGCAGAGCGTTACCACTGTCGACCAAGGAAAGAGTCTATCAGTCACGTGTACGAAGTGTGATGATATATGAAAGTAGAACATGACCAGTGAGGGTTGAGAACATGCGTTGCATGGAGAGAAATGATATGAGAATGATACAATGGGTAGAGTCTGATGCGAACAGACGCTGGTATGTCTAAGGACTTCCCCATTACGGTTTTGTCATGAATGCTAGCACCAAGGCCAGTGTCCTAGACACTCTTGTATGCAGATGATGTTCTGCCCACCTCAAAGAGTAAATCCGAACTGCAACAAGAAGTTCAGTCCTGAAAGCTGGTGCAGTTTGGTCTGCGGTTGAACATCAGAAAGGCAGGATATTTAATCACCGCTAAAACGAACATGGTACCATCCAAGTTGACAGACAGGATCTTCAATGAATGCACACCTTCAAATATCTCGGTTCGACACACAGCAATGATGGCAGCATCCTCAGCAAAGTTGCTGCGCACATCAATGCAACATGACTAAAGTGGCGCACCACCACCAGCATTCTCTGTGACTGAAGATCTACTGGACTGTTGTGAGATCCATCGCTTTGTACAGCTCTGAGTGCTTATCGACAACGAGGAAAGCAGATCTAAGATTCACAATTATGGAAGCCAAAATGCTTAGCTGGATGTCTGGAATTCAACTGTTCGACCACATCTGCAAAAGGACATCCGAAAGCGCTACAGACGTGCACCGATTGAGAGCAAGATGAGAGAATGCCGGCTCAGATGATTTTGACATGTGCTGAGAATCAATAACGACATCGTTGCGAAAATTGACTTTGCATTAGAAGTTGCCAGAAAGCAACCGAGAGGAAGGCCGATGATGAAATAGGCAGACATGCTGCACAAAGATCTCTGTTAAACTGGCCTTCACCTGAACTAAGTTTGTGAGCGTGTCAAGTAGAGACAAAAGTCCATCATTGTAGACCCTACTGTAGCTCAGGATTAATTCATAAGAAAAAAAAGAAAAAGGTGCGTAATGTGAATCCTAAAAACAGGCTTAGATCTGATGACCTCAGAGGAGGACTGAATCTGAACAGTATAGGGAGATGTGTGCAGAACAGGAAATTCTGTTGATATGGTCACATTGAAACAATGGATGAGATATCTTGGTTTAGTAGATGTAGAACTGCTCTCGTGAAACAAAATCAATTTTGTAGTAAAAATGAAATAAATTATCATTTATATTTATATTTCTGCTCTATATTTTTATTGAGCACTCTCATAAACCCGGTTCAACTCCCCTCGATTTATACCCTGTGGATCTATACCATACTCGGATTATATATATATATATATATATATATATATACATATATATATATACGTATATATATATATATACATATATATATATACGTATATATATATATATATATATATATATATATATATATATAGAGAGAGAGAGAGAGAGAGAGAGAGAGAGAGAGAGAGAGAGAGAGAGAGCAAAAATAAGCTTTCCTTATTTCACAATATGTCCAACTCTCTAAAAGTTTACCTTTTAGTTATAATTTACATATATATATATATATATATATATATATATATATATAAATTAAGCCTCGTAACACTAGTCACAGTTATTTTTCTCATTTTTATTTCTAATTATATTTTCTGGTTGGTTTGCTATCTCTGATTGAAACCAGTTTTTCTCTTATCAGGACATCATAGAAAATAACATAACTTTGTTTTTAGTGTACATGATCCTATCCTTTCGTTTGTAATTTGATCAACCATAAAACATGAAATTAAAATTTGAAGAGATCATAGAACACATAAAAGCCCCAAAAATATGACTTTCTAACTTTCAACACATGCTATTTGGTCATAATCGAACCCAGACAACTTATGGTATGTTTTGTACCCCTACCCCTAGGATATTCTTGATGGTCTCCCGATCTTTTCACTTTTACATCCAAAGTGGTGGACGAGTTTAACAGAATTATCTGAAAATCCAATGAAGTTTAAAAGAAAATTCCGGCTCTTTTATTACGGGTTCAATCCTCTTTGGAATTTTCTCTAATTAAGATATTTCCTTATTATTTATTTCCTTATTATTTATTTCCTTATTATTTATTTCCTTGTTATTTATTTCATTATTATTTATTTCCTTATTATTTATTTCCTTATTATTTATTTCCTTGTTATTTATTTCATTATTCTTCCTACGATTTAATCAAACTTCATGATATTGCCATATTTCAAATATGATTTAGAGTTATTTTTTCAAAACTTTTTAGATGAGAATTTATAGTTTGTACTATTTGGAGCATGCCGGTTACTGTTTTCATCTTGGATGTTATTCTCACAACATTTTGGCTGATGTAACCTCTGACCTCCTCCAGCCGCGTCTTGTCCGCATAAATCTGTGGCACAACAGATAAAGTGGAATAATAATCAGTTCTAAGTGACAGTCATCTGGAGGTTGAAGACACAATCCTCAGAACAGGCGATATTAGTAATATAATTAAGAATTACTTAAGACTTCTACCCGGTCATGGTTGACGGAACGAGAACAATCTACCTCTGTGGATTACATTTATTTTCTGTTCAAAATTCCATACAGATTTCTGAGTTCAGCATAAACATTCCCGAGTTCGAAAAGACGCACAGGAAGAAGGTTGGAGGTTACATCAGTCGAAACGTTGTGAGAATAACATCCAAGATAAGAATAGTAGTCCGAATCATCCAAATGCTATAAATTATTTATAGTTGTTACAAATAATCACTGTTTTGCACTGTAATGCATTTAAAACAACGCAAGCTTCACTCTTACACCTCTAAGGCGCCTGTGGTTTCGAAAATGTGGTGCCAAAATTGGCGAAAATTACTGAGAGTATTTTTGACAAAAGCTGTCAGCATACCTAGCTGCGAGCAGAGTTTGTATAAGTTTAAATTAATAAAGAATTATCATCGCTCAACTATTAGCAATCATACATCCACTAACTCAGCGATTCTTTTTAATCACTTGGTGTTGTAAATCATACAAGACTTTGCAATTCGAAAAGTGAAAAGAAAGAACACCGAGCTGATCAGTTGTTTTCTCCATATTTTTGCGTAGTTCAATGTTCTTTGATATTTCAGGTGGGGGTGATAAGTATCTTATGTCAGCATCATCATATTCAGTTTAACATCCGTTTTATATGTTGGACGGCTTTTATAAATTGACGGTTCTGTTATAGATGACGCGCCTGATTTCCGTGACTTTGCGTCTACAATGATCGGGCAGGTCGCAGAAGCGCCCGAGAGTTGCCGAGACGCTAACACTCTCAGTTCTCACAAGCGTGCTTTACCCTCCTTCACTTTCTCCCTCATAACACTTCTCTATCATCAGGATTAACAGTCGGTCTAAGTAAGAATTTTTGTTTTTCGTTTGTATTAAATATTTTTGTGTGATAACTTAAATGTTATATTTAAAATGATTGTTCTCTTTAAATTTCTTGTTTTTGTTACACGTTTTTTATTGAAAACGTAACACTAGTCAGTAAAGCATGTTTATATAAAGTGGTGCTACCAGACCAGGCTGTTTGAAGATATTAGCTCCCGGACCCAAAATGCACCAAACAATAATGTTTATTGTTTTTTTTTCTCTTTGCAAAACTCAATCATGTTGTTCAAAATCCAAAACAAAAAACAACAATTTCCCTCCGTCCTCTCTAACTTTTCCTTCACCCTTCTCACTCTCTCTACTTTCCCTATTTTCACCCAACAAAACACAATGAATAAATACTTGAACATATAAAGAACTTGAAGCATAAAAACTTTCACCAAAATGACCGGATTCGGCATTAAATAACCCGCAAATGGTTGATATACCGTAAAATAAAACAGCCAAACAACCATGTTTATATAAACAACTAGAAAGTAGCTAACAGGCCAGTATTTGAGCTCTTGATGAAGGCAGACACACCATTGGGTGGAGGCCGCCACTTCACTGTTTGCCCCCACTGTTGCTTGCTTGGCCTCAGACTGCTGGAAAAAAAAGCATCTCCAATACTTTTGCCAATTACTCAGAGATCATCATAAATGATGGAACACTAAGAATTCTTCTCTCTTGGAATAGGTGTTACTGAAAATTTCAATAGATTTTAAACCACTGCTGCAAATCGCTAATTTAGCATAGAGACCTTTTATTTGTTATCAGAAAACAGTTTCTTCAATAAACCTGCCGTTAATTGTTATTCACAGTTTGTTATTTCTTCTACGGAATGTGTTTTTATTCAGCGTTGCCTCTTAATATGGCGTCGAGTTCAAGATCAGAAAAGTTGTTGTTATATATTTACTAGTACAAATATTAGTTAAATCTATTAGCTCAAGTAGATCTGTCATTATGTTGTAAACAGGATACACCGTAGACAAATATCATGAAGAGGTCACGGGGTTGACCCTGCCTGGAAATAAGCTGGGGTTCGTGAGAAAGGAAGTCCAGAATAATTAGTTGAATATGATGTCAGACGTATGATAGAGACAGTGGCGGTTGTTAATATCTGAGAAGCTTGAATGACACAAAATGACACGTTTTTTTAAGATGGGCTAACACAATGTAAAATAATTAAGTGATGTACTTAAAATAGGTATCTATCTCTTTCTATCTCTTACCCCACTCCCTTTGACCTTGCAGGTTACTGGACGAACATGACGAATAAATCATTCATCTTTTAAGAATGAATTGTTGATTTAATTAATGGAATAATTAATGTGGGAAGCATTATTTTATTACAGCTACCGAAAGTGTCATCAGTCCGTGGGATCAGTACAACATACGCATGCATGGCGATGTCCGAGAAGACATGGTATGATTTTAAATTGATTGTGGTATTAATTGTTAAATGATGTTTTAGGAGTAAATGATGCATGCCGTTTGGCTAGGAATAAAGTGTAGTATCTGTTCTGATACTACACTTCATTATTTTTGTCTTGGCCAGGGAAAAAGAATTCCTTCCAGACTGAAGCAATTTTTATTTTTGTCCCAATCACAAGTGGCTGTTTTGGGGGAGCTGAATTTTTCTCTTATTAAAACCGACCTTGTGTCTAACTCTGTCCTCGTGAGGAGGCAAGTAAATAGGTACTGCATATGGGTTAGCTTAGTAACGACCTTTAAGCTATGTAACATTACCACAGCTTTCTGATTGAGTAATCCTTCGTCAGAAAGAAACAGCAATTTCATTTATTATGGGCTATGGGTCTTAGAGCAGACAAGTAAAAAAAAATTTTTTTTTATCCAATCGATCCAGACAAGGCATGAAGCCACTTGATGAAAAGTACTTAAAAAACTAACAATTCAAGGTAAAAAAAAAACTAGCCAACGATAAGTGTTATATGGATAGATTCAGACCCAGGAAACAGACAATTGTTCCCTCTTTGTTAGAAACATCGCTCATGGAATGTGAGGACTAAAGGACAAAATAAAAGAAGCAATAGTTACGAGGCTGCCGAAAGTAAACCCATGGTCTACTTTATACTCTCATTGGCGTCACCAAACCGGTTGTCCATCTTGCATTCATTCCATTTACATAGCACTAGGTACCGGTTGTCCTTCTTGCATTCATTCCATTTACATAGCACTAGGTGCCTGTTTACAGAGGGCGTTTCTAATTTTTCACTTTAGAAAACTCGAGATAATTATTCAGTCTTTTCCTCTTGAATTTGACATCTGTCATATTGGCGTCTTCTTCTTCATCAATTAGATTGGTTCGGATGAGGAAATCGTACTTTTCGCTGAGAAGATGCAGTTTCTCAAATCGGTCTTTTCATTTCTTGAGTGACACTATCGATTTAGGCGGGAAAATCTCTTTTCATTTCCGTTTCAAAGGTCAGTCCAACATCATTTCATTTTTTTCCCCCTTGCCCTTCGCTTCTTTTTTCTAACTTTAAGTTATGTCTCAATGCTGAGATCATCACAGACTTATTTTGCATATTTTATTGAATTTTCGATTAGTTCTTCTGTTATTGGCTAACAACGCCGCCGTATATGAAGCCATCTCCATTTCATTTTTCTGAATATTTAGTTTTGAAGTCTGCATTTACTTTAGTGCATCACTGATTTTGTTGAGAACTGTTCCTTTTAGTAAAATGAATAACATTAAAAAAACACTAACTTATAGCAAGTACATATGAAACACCGAAATGAGAACTTAACCGAAAAAATATAGTCTCCATCTTCTAAGGCAGAAAGCTAATTCAAATTCATAGCCCTGATCTCTTACTATAAAATCAGGAATTCGAAAGTAATCGCAAGGTAAGATTTTAAAAAAAAACATATTCCGTCGCCAATAGAATTCGAACCTATGCGGGAAGACCCTAATGGCTTTCTCAGCCATCGCTTTAACCATTCGACCATGACGATTTGGATAATCTATTTCACATATAGCTTTCGTAGGGATGAACAAAAATTCTTCTGCTCGGTAAACTATCGAATTTTATGAGTGTTATGAAACCACGCCCCCTTTCCTTTACAAAATACGGAAGCACAAATGTGTAATAATCAAACTTCTAAACATAGAAAAGAAACCGATTGTATTGGATTTAAAATAAGGTGAGCCTTTGACCTCCATTCGCTGCTCAGTAAATTTCATGAAAGTATTTATTCAGAAGATTTACTGATTGTCCTCATGTACTCCATCTTGTTTCAATCATTCTTGTAACACTGTGACCGGTGACTTTTATCAGAACGTCCCATCAATGAGTTAAAGAGGAAAAAGAATTTAAACAATCGTTCCTCAGTTCCAATAAACGTAACAGCAGTCATATAGACACCTTCTACATAAATTAAGAGAATGGTTCGAACACTGGACAAATTCAGCACTTGGCTGTGAATGTGTGAAAATAATGTTAAAAACGGTATTTTTCACATGAGGTTAGAATAGTGAAAAATTCCATTAGGATTTTTTAAAATAATATTAAGGTGACGTGTCAGGATATGATGTCTGAGTGATGCACAGTAGATAAACTGATCAAATCATGCTCCTTTTTATGGACCATGAGAGGAAGAGCAGTTGGGTTTGGGACAGCTACTTCCAGACCCTATGGGGATGGGTTGGTGTGTTATGTGTCTATGCTGGAGAAGAAAAATAAAACCCGGAAACAATTGTTAACCCTACATGATCTTGTGTTTATTTTTTTTAATAGGTGTTATTAAGAAGAAGGAAATGATTACAATAAGAAGAAAGAGAAAGAAATAAAGAGACGTCACTATCTAATGAACCAGCTACTTACGTGTCAACGAGACGAACAACTGTTTCTGTTGATAAAAGAAAACACTGGGTGATCTGTGAGGATCAAAGAAATTCCCTGCACAATGTTACATTAACATCTTATATGTTCTTGAACATCATTGTGTTTATCACTTGTCCTATCTCTTATAAATATCCTGCTCATTAACTTTGTATAACATAACATTTTGAATATACTATACTATATTTCATTTCACTTCCATGAAATCACCGAATGATTCCCCCACATTCACACTTGATCTTTCAATCAAAATATAACAAAGGACTTGACTGGTTTGTGTGAGATAAATCTAGTTTGCTATCAAAGATCATTGCAAAATATGTTTCCCTGTTTAACTCGATCAACTATTTTTTTCAGCATTTTTTTCCGAAAACAGTACCAACCTCACTATGGTTCAAATGAGCTGTTCGTTCAAAAGGAAGTCATATTTTGACAGAAATTTTACCAGCTCCAAAAATTTCTCTGATTTTTAAACATTACATTCCGTGTCATCTTTATTCCTGGTTCCTTTCCGATGTCTTCTTGAAGACAAATGTTGTTTTATCAGAAATCTGATAATATCTACTAATCTTGTAAGAATGTCCTCCCATTTATTCTCTTTGACAATTGTCAATTCTCTCTTGACAATTGTTTCACTTTGATGAATTCTGACTTCCAGTTCATTCCATTGTGCGAACGCCATACAATGAGCTTAACTTGATTCATGCTCTTCAAATTTGGGATTCAATCACACATTATGAGAAGCAAAACCTGATTTGCTCCACTGCACAAATAACCGACAGTAAAAGCAATATAATGAATTATTACACAGACATGACAGAAATAAATAACGAAGACTGCCGTCAGAAGGTCCTGATCGACCTATGCGATATGGTATTGATTATTTTCCCTCTGATGAATTGGACAATATCTCGATTGACAGTGGAAAGTGGAATCCCGAGGTTTACAACAATGTGACGCTGATATAGTCCACCGTCTGCCTTCAGATTGACCTATATTATGATTAACATTCTGCAAATTATAAAGCTTCTTTGGCCCATATCATAATTAAATGGGGATATATGATGGAAATATTGACATATGAAAAACAAAAAAAATGTCATTTAGTATAAAATATCGATGTTCAAGCTTTTACTGCTGCTTTGTACGGCTCCGGGTGTTGGCTGTTGAGGGAGGAAGCAGAAAGAAGACTACCGTCTCTGGAAACAAAGATGCTGCATTGAACTTCCAGTCTGACCAGATTCAACCATATCCGAAGTTGAGCAAATCTCAGACAAAATGAGGGAAAATCATCAGCGTTGATACAGATATGCATGCAAGCAATAACACCATCACGAAAATGAGATTCTGGATAGAGTCCCCTGGAAAAAGACCGAGAGAATGGCCGAAAGAAACGTGGTTGGATAACCTACTGTAAGATCTCAACACTTTATCCTGACCAAGCCTTTCGTATGGACCCCATGTTGTGAGATGAACACAAGAAAGTAATGTTACATAATGGATGTATTTATGTGAAAGATTACATCAGCTAGTATGGATTTGGTATCGAGGTGGACCAGTGCAAATCTTGACACAAAAACTGGGGAACAAGTTTGCTTGGACTAAAAATATAAATATACCTGCACTTTGACTCCCTCCCTGATCTCTGATTCAACAGGTGCGTGGTGACAAGCTCAGAGTCCCCATTTAAGGCAATTATGTCACAATCGTGGGAACGAGAAAAGAAAGAAGCTTTGTAGTCAGTCCGTCTCTTGGAAGCGTGATGCACGGATGCAAATTCGAGATGTAAATTAGAAAAAGGAAAATAGGGATTTAATTCCTAAAAGAGTTGATAGCGACTGGTAATTCCCCCTTCCTTCTTATCCCCGTAACGAAGTAGATCTAAGTTATGAATAACAATTTGGCCTCTCTTTCTAAACTAATGAAGGTATGAACTTTATAATTATGATGAGAATATCTTTCTTAAATAAAGACCCAGTTTAAAACTCTCTGCCGGATTCGCCTTTTTCCTCTCTGCATGAAAAGTTTTAATAACAGACCCTAGACGATGACGATGATGACGGTGAAGACAGTCCACTACGACGATGACGACAGCGAAGAGACAACACACTACAATGATGATGCCGACGGCGCGTCGGGCGTCAGTATACAAAAAGAGAAAGTATCCGAGAACATTTTGAAGTAAGGAACTTTGACTGAGAGAAAGTGTTTTTATAAACCAATACATGACAATAACAAATAACTGCAAACATGTATAAATTATTTACTTCTGTCATGTCTGTCTAGACGGAGAATAAATTGTCCATGTCCTAAGCATTTATTTTTATTCGTTCCATAAAGTTTGGAGTTGCTTGAAAAGTTTGCATAATGCAAAAATGTCAAATTTAGCTCTAAACAGAAACGAAGTCATGTCATATCCCTGTGGAAGATTGTCTCCAAACTATAAAACTAATTCTTTGCATACTGACCACTAGCGGCGCAATGGGACGCGACTCCTCCTCCTTCTCCTTCTCCTCCTTCTCTTCCTCCTCCTCATCCTCATCGGTTTAATGTTCGTTTTACATGCCGGCATGTGTTTAAAAAATTGACTTCCAAAGTAACTTATCACAGGCCAGGTCTTTATTTACCTCTCTTTACCTCAAGTCCATTTTTATCACTTCCTCCCCTGTTTTCCTTCGCCTTCCCCTGTGAACTAAACCTGCTACCTCAACTGTTCTACATCTACTGACCCAAGAACTCTTATCCATTCTTTCAAAGTGGCCATACCATTGAAGTCTCATCTTCGGCACAAATCTTCCTATATTGTCCAGATTTAATCTTCCTCTAGGATCATCAAAACTAACCTTGTCTTCAAAACTCACATTACACATTGTATCATTCTTATATCATTTCTCTTTGTGCATCCTCAACTCTCATTGGCCAGAGTTCGCTTCAATACATCATCACACTATAAACTAACACTGCATACTGACCACTAGGGGTACAGCACGACTACAGAAAAGAAAAGCAAATCTAAAAATGACAAAAAAGTAATAAAATTGGTTGGCATCACATTTCTTTGCAGAAGGCCTCATGCTGAACATAGACGATTACATCTGTATTTAGTTTGAGGTGCTAAATCTCTGGATCACCCGAGCAGTTGTAGGGTGGCTGTCGTAAGATCCAGATATGGCTGGCGGAGAACTTCTTTTAACCGCACTGCATCTGACGTTTGGCCTTCCAACTTGTCTAGCTGTTAAAATCTCAACTTCTTTATGTGGGCTGCAGTGGGTCGAGAAAATAACTGATCAAGCAGTAACATGAAAGGAAAGATGACGGATGAGAGCCTAGATTTCCTGAGTCTTATGAGGTTTGTTAGAAAACTGATTAAGAGTGACAGGGCATGTCATGAAAACAAACTTGACTATAAGAGGGTGATGTTGTAGTTTGCTTGAAGCAGTGTGAGTATTATATACAGGTAGTTTATTAGAAGGCTATAACAATGCAGGAATACACCGGTCGTAAGAAACGAAAAACGGAATATTGAATAACAACGCAATGTTTTTCTTTCTTAATTAAATCTTGTTTGCTTCCAGCTTTCTTCTCTGATAACTAAAGTCTAATGTGACGCCAACATTTAACAATATTTCGGGGATATGAACCCCTTTTCAAGTGTTTCTATTTCTCAGGCTTCTTTCTGCCATGTGTGTTGAATATATTTTTTTTAAAATTAAAAAATGTTATTTTTTTTCTCAGACAGTAATCTTGTCAACAAATACTGTCCACACCTTTTACATACGATATCTCTCTTTCTTTATCATTACAATTATCATAACCCCCTCTATTTCTTTCTCTCTCTCTCTTTCTCACTTCAAGATGTTCCGATTCACATCTCAACAAATGTAGGATGCAATTGACCTTTGTTTTGTATAAATCGTAGATTCTTGACAATTCATTGACCAACTTGATCGTTCCAAATAAAACGAAAAGCCCAGATCATAACAAGAAATCAAAACCGAGAGATCATATCTTTTGTTACATAGATAATAATCAATACATCATAAATTTAGAATAAAATCTGTTCTTTTACTGAATAAGAAATCATCCCTTCATCTGAAGATCAAATTGGTTTTGGCATGTTTTACTATCGTTAGTTTCCAAATGTCTTGCTTGTTTTTTTTCTTTTGTTGACAGATGTACATTGAGAATTTATAATGCATGGAAAATCCATTTCATAAGTTTTTGGCAATAACTTTCTATTCTTCCGTCATCTTCATTTCCAACTTTGGAAAAACTGCTTCTCTCTGAAAATACTGAATACATACTTAACTGTGTCTGTATTATAATTTACCGTTGTTTGTCCGCCGGTGGGTCACTTACAGGCTCCAAAACAACTCGACAGAATTGCAGCAAATTTGGCATGTAGAGCAACCTGAAGATGCTGGATACGTTATAGTAGAGTACAAATGCAAGTATTTCTACTACAATAAACACTTAGAGGCCCCAAACCTATCAGGCATAATTCCAAAAATTTGGCATAAAGATGCCTTAAGATGACAAGGGATCAGAAATGTACTACTACTACTACTACTACTACTACTACTACTAGTAGTAGTAGTAATAATAATAAACTGCAAGAATTTTCATAAAAAAAGAAAAAAAGGGCACCAGCCTCTTCTAAAATAGTCGTGAACGTTGAAAGAAGATGGAAAGACCGAGAAGTGAGAGCAATAACCAGACTTCCGCTGGGACCTTGGAGAGGCTTACTGCAACCCAAACCCCAGAGGATACCAATGGTCGTTACCAGTGAGAAATCAATTGTAAGCAGCTGTTGCAATAACGCAAAGTCATTTGCAATGATTATCGAAAGAGGTGGGGAGTACTGTAAATTTGGAGAAACTTGTTGTCAGTCAGACTCCAGGAAACATCACCGGTTTTGATCAGTGAGCAATCACTGATGATGACCTGTGTGAGAATTCTTAGTGAGTTGTTGTTGTTGATGATGATGATGATGATGATGATGATGATGATGATGATGATCCTCTGTAGAAACGGATAAACTCATCCAGAAAAAGAAAGTGGATGGGATAATAATCAACAAGAAGGAAA
Organism: Sepiola atlantica; assembly: GCA_963556195.1. Lineage (NCBI taxonomy): Eukaryota > Metazoa > Mollusca > Cephalopoda > Sepiida > Sepiolidae > Sepiola > Sepiola atlantica. The sequence continues at coordinate 44,961,386 of OY744525.1, read as the reverse complement.
AAAAACCTACCAAATCGTAGATTTCGCCATCCCAACAGAACACAGAGTGAAGACCAAGGAGGCAGAAAAACGAAGCAAATACGTAGAACTTGCCAGGGAACGGAAAAGAATATGAAACATGAAGAAAATCACTATAATACCAATAATTGTAGAAGCATTAGGAACATTTCTGAAAAACCTGGAAAAAAGACTAGGAAGATTGGAAATAAAGGAAGGATCGATACTATAGAATGAACGCACAGCCGAAATATTAAGGAAAATCCTTGTGTACTAGAATCAACTGGCATACTCAGCAGATACCGGCGAACTATAGGTAAGTAGAAATAGAATAAAAAATATAGAAAAAAACATTACAGAGTCCAAGGGAACTGAAACTGCCAGAAAGCGCATAATCTGACCGCCCCCCCCCCCCCTAAAAACACAAAAACAATGAAAAAAATGTGCTGCTATTACAGAAAGTATTTTAAAAAAATTTTTTTTAACATAGTTCAACCAAAACAAGGCAGGCCGCCACTGTAGATGTAACGGGGCTACTGAAAAAAAGAGGGAAAGTTTTTTTTGGGGGGGGGGGGGGTCAACATAAATTAGGAGCTGCGCAGCGAGATGTCTGTTTACATTAGCTTTAAATTTCTGCATGTCAGTAACGTCAGGAAAACAGGCGGAGGGAGTTCCAGATCCAGCAGCACGAGGAAAGAAGCTTTTGGGGTAGAAAGCTCTTCGGCATCTGAGCACCTTCACAGTGAATGGATGGGATTTGGCAGATTGTATGGTTGATCTAGTGAATTTACGTCGTGGGGGTACCAGAGCAGCAAGCTCATCAGAGCACAATCCAATGAAGTACTTGTAAAACAGGCACAAGGAAGAAACGTTGCGGCGATGGGACAGGGCCTGGAGCTTGGTGGATAGTGAGGGACCTATCAAGTTGGCGACTCTTTTTTGGACCTTGTCTAAGAGGGAGAGACATGTGGATGATGCCCTAGCCCAGATGTGGCAACAATACTCCATGCATTGGCGGCTGGTGGCTTTGTAGAGATATAGGATAATGTCAGGTGTGAGAAGTTTACTAGCATGGTAGAGGGAGGCCACCTTCTTTGCAGCAGCCCTGGTACTGATTAAATGAAAACGAGCAGAATGTATTTTGGTTTCTTAGAAAACAGTTCAGCCATTTTTAGATTTGTAATTTGTTCATTTCATAGAAAATTAATACTATTGTCAACGTAAATTCTTTTAAAGAAAATACAGTTGAGAAATTAGTCGAACACAATTTATTTTGCTTTACCCACTCATCTGTGACCTATTTGCTTTAAAAATGTAATATCTAATATTTACAAGAAGTTTTAAGGCAAATTATTTCATCAAAAATAGTGATTGGTTAAACTCTGCAGTAGCCATTTTGATTCTGGACAGAAACTAAGTACATAACCGGAGTGGAAGTGAGTAAGGGTCGAATACTTTGCTTTTGCATTTTTGTTGATAATAGTAATGCTTACCATATATGGATTTGTCCAAGACAATCATATAAAATGTTTTAGAAAGTATAATTATGATGAATGAATACCTATGAGAGGGACAAAAAGACACAGATTGGGAAATTAAAAAATAATAAATATTATTTTTAGGGCAGAAAGAAAAATGAGACTAAAAGTTTGTAAGACTATATTGAATTTCATGGTGTTCCTCAGGGTCAGTTATAATCATCTCTATATTATTTAAGCTGTGCGCTCACTTCTCATGTGTCTATGTATGTGTGTGGCGTTTTCTCACTACAATGTAACTTAAACATTGAAGTAATATTTCTTTTATTTGCTACTATACTTGCCCGAGAGTAAAAGAAAAAAAATAACTGACATGTTTACGAAGAAACAGAAAGTAACTTTTTAGATATTTATTTTTTTGTAGAAGTTAAAAAGAAATAACTATTGACATGATTACTTCCCTTTAATGTATAAGAGTGTTCAGTGAGTAAGGGAAAAGTCTCTACTCTAAAAGTATTTTTTTCGGAACAAAAACTAAAAAATAGGCTAGTTTGATCCTAACAGGATTTTACTTTTATGTTGTTTTTTTTTGTAATTAAATTTCTATTCAGCAGTTTAGAGCATTAAATCGGGAGTGTCTCTACATTTTGTACTAGAAGGTAAGACTCTGAACATAGTGTATTTAAGCGCTTAGATGTCTTTTAAGAGTGAGTTCATGGAGGAAAATGGTAATTGATGGTCCTTCTGTACCTCCAGCGAACAGAGTTTGGTATGCTTAAAAGCCTAAATTTTTATGCCTCTTCAAATCCAATATCTGATTCAGGTCCTAGAAGATGATAACATTATGAAGAATTGGAAGTGCCATATATCCTGAAATAGGATGTTACTAAATATATTTTTAAATCATCTACACGGCAATATATCTTCACTTGGGCAAGAGAGGGGTCAGATTTAATTCCAGACATAGATCTCGATGCTTTATTCTCATTCCTGATAAAATGTATATGTGTACCATAGAGATGATCAGAACTATATTCATTGATTGGATGTAAAAGTTTAACAGGCTTCAAGATGAATTCCCTACAAGACAAAAGATGTGTTATTACAACTAACACATGCAGAACACAGAGCCCTGCTTCAAGTAAGAATATTATCCTATCATGCAAAAAAAAAGAATTAAATGCTTTTATATTGTAACATATTTGAAAAAAAAGCAGCAAAACAAAATTTTGATGGCTCCCTCACGTTAAATAACAATTTACGGATATTTTTTTTTGTTTTTGCAAATAAACCAACACCACACATTTGTATAACTAACTAAATTATATCAAGAAACAAAAATTAAATCACAATTTTTTTTTCCCAAAAGAGGAAATATCCAAAGCGGATTAATAAATAAATGTGTGTGGTTTTACATCAAGAAAAGAGGATGAAAGAAATAGGAGGTTCTAATTGGATTAGCTATGTTATGTGTTAGTATAAAATGCTTGTTTTAAATAGTTTAAAGATCCAAGTAGCAGTTGCTGTCAGATTAGAACGAAGAATTAACACGTATAGAGGTCATTTGGGGTCTCTGCCACCAGGACTAAAGTAGAAGGTAATTGTTGATAGAAACTTTCTAAGAGTCCGTTCTGCGGTTAATAACCTTTCCAGGGAAATTATGAAAAAGATAAATAAAAAATATATATTTTTTAATCGTCTCATTGTCCTTCTTAACATCTTCTAACAATGGCAGATGGGTTTCAAGATGACTACACATTACGGGGTAAATAGTAGAGTAGAATAGATTCTCAAGCCTTGGTATGACAACTAATCTAAGAGAAGGAAAACTGAAATTACACGTCCTTCTCCGCTTATCCCGGCATTGTTTCCAGCCGTTTTGGATTTCTCTTTGTCAATGGATGTTAACAATGGTGGTTCAGGATAAGTGCACTTGAGATTCTGCAACACTTGCTTTATTATGAAATACTCATTGTGCAGGCACCCTTTCAGGTGTTATGCATTGTATCTTGAGGCCCACACAGTCACATGTGGAGTCTAAATAAAACCACTAAGTATTCGGTAAAATCGTAGATGATCCAATAATCCTTTCTGGATTGTAGGTGTGGATATACATCATGCAGAGTACCTTGGCCTGACAATACATAGTGGCACCTATCCCCTTTCATTCGAAAACTTATGAACAGGCTTGGGTTGACCCATGTCATATGGTTTTTAGGCCCTTCTAAAAGATGCCGCAAGGCAGGATAGAACCTGTGATCAACTGATTTGAACGCAAGTAACTGATCGGCTACATTTGCTTACTCGACGTTCACGTGGGAGTATATAACAGTGACAGAATGAAACTGTTTTGTAGTTAATATGATGCTATGTTATAAGAGAACACACCACCCAGACTCAACACATCATTTCTATAATATAATAAATAATCCGTAATAAAATTATTGCATTTTTCACAATACGCAGAATTGAAACTTACACAATATGCAGTTGGCGATTATGGAACACTTGTTTTATTATAGAATCCTAATTCGACAGACACCTTTTCAGTGATTATCTATTGTATTTCGAGACAGAAGGCCAACATAGTCACATGTGAAGTTCAAATAAACCGCTAGATATTTGGTAAATTGTAGCCGATCCAATAACCTTTCTGGGTTTTAGGCGGGCTGCATAGTGCATATAAATCATACAGGTAATCTTAGCTTTTCAAAACATAGACGTGCCCATCCCTCTCTAAACCATCCAATGATTTATGAATAACTTCGTCATACTCCATTCTATTTACAAGGCTTTGGTTGTCCTGTGTCATATGGTTTTAAGGCACTTCCCAAAGGCTCTGCTAGGCAAGGTAGAACCCATGACCGACTGGTTTGAATGCAAGCATATTCTAACTGCTATTCGGATGCTTTACTTGGTCTTTTGGCTAAGATCAAAGTGTAGTATCTGTTCCCCATAGACTGGTATTGTCTTGGCCTCCGGGGCTTGATTTACGCCGGTCTATGGGATTGTCCTGTGCAGTTCTAGGAGGTCCACCCTCCCAGGCTTCGCCTCCCCTCTTTGGGGAGGAGTAAGTTTATTGCTTACTGTCTGAGGCGCCCCTACCGGGGAATGCCGACGGGGCTGCCCAGGCAATTTTTAAATGGCCAGAGTGCTCACCTCTCGAGCGCTGGCTTTTAACCCCACTTTCTCGACCCAAGCTGTGGTCACATCTTACTTGTGGGAGTAAGATAAAACTGGCCTTGTGCCTAACTCCTGGGGAGGAGTAAATACCTATTCTAACTGCTAGGTTGCATCGACGTTCACGTGGGAGTATATAACAGTGACAGAATGAAACTGTTTTGTAGTTAGTACTAAAGAACATGTCACCCAAAGTGAACACATCTTGTCTGGAATATAATAAATAGTCAGTAAACAATCTATTGTATTGTTCAAAATATGCAGAGTTGGAATTAACACAGTGTAATGTGAGAATTATGACAAGTTGATTTATGGTTTCACAGTTAAACTTATAGTGGCCAATAGAAATATTTCTGCTGCCACGTGATATCTAATTTATATCATGTAACTTCTAACTCTCCAGCGGACAACTAATAATATGAACGAAATTATCGACAACAAAACGAAGAAATAAACAGAAAAAGGTCAGTTTTATTTCATAAGATACTCGTCATTATTCAGAAATTTCACATAAAAATTCAAATTTCTACTGGGTGATACAAACTAATTTCAATAGAGACAGACAATCTGTAACGCTATTTGCAATTATAATTCTATTTTCTATAATGCTAAGTTAAACTTATCGTGAGAGTATACGCATACAGACAGAAACACGCACACGCACATATGATGGTGATGACGTCTCCTGTCATCTTCTTCTTGTACTTTCAAAAGATTTTCAAATTATGTTTTTCCACGTGTCTAAGCAAGCCATAGGTGAGTTCTTATAAAGTGCGAGGTCTGCAGTTTGGCAGGGGGATAGATAAGGACATGATCTATAGTTTTAACAGCATTTCGCCATTCATATGTTGGGAGACGACTCAAAGCAGACTTTAAATGGCCGGTTTTAATCTTCAGACGGTTTAGGATTTTCAACTCCAGTCATTTTTATGGAAATTGTTCAGCTCGTAGCATGGAAATAGGGGTGGTAGTGGCCAGTACTTATTGAGAAGAGACAGCAGATGTGACTGCCGTTCTTCTGAAGATATTAGGATTTCTAACCGAGACACACACACACACACACATAAACAAATTATTATTAAAAAATGAACAAATTAGTATGTTAATTTTCTCAATATGTGCAACAAAGAGTCAATTCAATTTTTCCTTAAATCCAGACTTTTCACAAATGATACTTTTCTTTTTTTTTTACTTATTAATTCTAATTTGTGTCTTCTTCAGTGCCTTTTACAAAAGATCACAAAAAGAATTATATATATATATACATATATATAGAGAGAGAGATAGAAGAAAGAAAAGTGATAAATATGCGACGATTGTCCAAATTTATTTCAAATTTCAATTGTTCAATGCAAGGTGTATTCAGTAATAAACGAGTGTTTATTATTCTTTCATTAAACCAAGGCTTTTCAAAGATCGAGATCTTATCATCAGAGGAGAAATGCAGATAGATAAGTTGGCTTTCAAAAAAACCAAAGTTCAAATATTTGAAAAATATATGAAAAATATTATTTAAAAAAATGCAGTGAAAGAAAAGTTCCGTAATATAATTCAAAAGTTATAATAAAAAAATTATAATTATAATTCTAAGAGTGTCATAGAAATTCCTTATATGATAGTGGTTGCTCAATATTGTAAATAGAGCATTAATAAAGAATATAGAAGAGCCAAGATATATTTTTAAAATGAACGCACTAATTCGTTTATTTTCTCATTATGTTCAGCTAAAAGTCAATTTTTCCTTAAATCCGGACTTTTCAAAAAGAATACTTTTCTCATCAAAGGGAGAAACATCTTGCGATATAAAAAGAATAATATTTGAAACGTTTAAAAGAGATTTCTTTTTCTTACAAGTTTTTATGGTTTGAAAAAACTTTTAATGAATTTCATTTTTCTTTAATGAATTAAAAATGTTCAAATAATATTTGAAGCATCTTCTTATTATATCACAGGATGTTTCTCTCTCTGATGAGAAAAGTATTCCTTTTGAAAAGTCCGGATTTAAGGAAAAATTGACTTTTAGCTGAACATACTAAGAAAATAAACGAATTAGTATGTTTCTGTTTTAATAATATTTTTTTGGCTCTTATATATTATTTATTAATGCTCTGTTTACAATATTAAGCAGTCACTATTGTATTAGGAATTTCTATGACGTCCTTAAAATTATAATTATATTTTTTTTATTATAACTTTTGAATTATATATATATGTATATATAATTCTTTTTGTGATCTTTTGTAAAAGACACTGAAGAAAACACAAATTAGAATTAATAAGTAAAACATAAAAAAATAAAAAGATCCTAATCGTCTTAGAAACGATCGTACACCTAATCATTGTTGATATTAAATTCTTGGAACTGAAATAAATAATGTTATAAATTTATTTGTCTCAACTTACTCTTACTCTCTCTCTCTCTCTCTCTCTCTCTCTCTCTCTCTCTCTCTCTCTCTATATATATATATATATATATATATATATATATATATATATATATATATATATGACTTCTGTCAGCTCTTCTTGTGTTAAATAATGAGAGACATTGTTTGAATGGAAAAGTTTCAGTGACACTTCAAGAGTCAGAGGTGACTCCAGAACGGAAGTCGGTGAAACCACATGATTTCTAGACGGAGATTTGCTACCTTTTGGCTGGCGATAATTCAAGCAGGGAAGACGTGTCTAGGATGCCGTCCCCAATGGAGGGTAGGCACGTCTCATGTAACTTTCTATCTATTTGTCTTTCTCTCTCTCCCATGCATACAAAAGTAACCACCTCTTTGATGATTTTTGCGATTGTCCTTCTTTTTAAAATAAACCTCTATAAAAAAAACTAAACATTGGCGTCCGAGTGATTGTATCGACAGACTAGCAAGAATTTGAGCGCCAGACGATCACTGGTAAGTGAAAATATAACATTTGATAATGCAGCTAAAATTATGCTGAATTATTTTTATTTTACGAGTTTTTAAATTTATTTTTTGTTGTCCTTGGGGTGTAAAAAAAGGTAGAGATTTTGGAGCCATTGCTATTAATATCGTATTTTCATAAATCTGCTATATTCAGAATGACAATAGCACTTACCTGTTGATGGACATTTTTTATCCATCTGAATATTTTTGCATATCTCTATATGTAAAATAAAGTGTCTGTCACAAATTTCTGTTAGTCCACGCCCGTTTGTGTAGGGTAACTACCGAAACTAATTAATTATTAATCATTATGCATTTGAGAAAACATAAAAGAGGATTTTTTTTTTTTTTTATGTTTCATTATTTTACTTTAATAAATTACAAACAAGGCATATTGCCACTGAGACGTAAGGGCTACTGTGAATTAGGGGCCAGATTTGTGGGAGCATCCTAAGTGGGGAGTTGTGAAGTGTTCACATTATATTTGAATTTCTGCATGTTGGTACAGTCAGGGAAACAGAGAGCAGAGAGGGAATTCCAAAAGCTAGCAGTTCCAGGAAAAAAGCTACTAGAGTAGAAAGCTTTCCGGTATCTGGGACCTTACACAGTGAAAGGGTTGGATTTTGCTGCTTGTCGAGTTGGTCAGATGTTTAGGGGACACTAGTGTCGTAAGCTTGTTGGAGCACTTTCCGTCGAATTACTTGTAAAACAAGCACAGGGATGCAACATTGTAGCGATGGGACAGGGGCTTGAGCTTGGTAGACAGTGTGAGACCTAATAGGTTAAAGACTCTGTTTGGGACCCTGTCTAAGAGGTAGAGACTAGTGCGGTACACCTGCCTATATGTAGCAACAATACTCCATGCATGGGCGAATTGTCGCTTTCAAGAGATATAGGATACTGGCAGGTATGCAAAGTTTTCTGGTCTGGTAGAGGAAGGCCACTTTCTTTGCAGCAGCCTTGGCAGTATCTTCTATGTATCTGCTCCAATTCATGTTATCTGTGAATGTTAGGCCGAGGAGTTTGAATGTTGGACTCTTGTGTAGAGTGCTATCAGCCATGGCAATCGGCGATTGGAAAGGTTTCTTATAATTGGTAAAGGAAAGGAGCTTTGTCTTAGTGGTATTAAATCTAACCATCCATTTGATAAAGGTAATGTTATTTGATAAGGGTAATGTGGGCTATATTTAGTTTAATGTAGAATTATTCAAATGGGGCATTGCCACATACGCAATATTAGATAAGATTTAAGAGTTAAACACATCTAGTAGGATTGACTGATTATTTATGCATTCTAAAATTTGAATAACAATCGTCAGAATGAAAGGGCGTAGATATGGCTGCAATTCAGCGATGAATTATCAAGATGACGAGTTTTCAAATATAAAACGCATGAAAAATGAAAATAGAAAAACTTCATCAAATACTATTCCGATATTTATGAGTAAAATGGATCCAATTGAAAAGCTATAGAAAAGGCTGAAAGATCGCATTTTGAAAAGGAATCGCACACGTTGATAATTTGAAGGTGGTTTTGCAAGAGTGAACTTAGATTGAAACAAGAACGAATCAATTCTTAAGAAGTGTTCGTTGCATCTGCACATTTCGCGATGAAAGTGCTAATTCGACCGACAACTGAACAATGTGGATGCATTTAGAAGTCCTATTTCAAAGGTAGGCACAACAGAGAAACGAAAATGATATTGCAAACTTAAGCATGACATACCTCTTCTATAGATGCTTAGATGAATTTTGAAAAGAAAAAAAAGAAGACATGTTACAAAGGAATTCTGAATGGTTTAGAAAACGTCCAAAGAATAAAAAATATTAAATCAATGTGACCGAATACTTTTGTTGGAGTTGCTTTTGTTTTTTTCTAGATCACATGAGAATAGAGCGGTCAACCATTGGTTAATTTAGCCACGTGGTCAACCATATAGGAATATTAATTTATGGAGGGAAAAGATATTACTGTACACACACACACACATATATATATATATATATATATATATATATATATATATATATATATATATATATATATATATATTAATATTTATAACTAAATATTAATTATTTTAATACCTACAGACATCGATGTTTCATGCTAACGCAATCTTCAGTGCAGGAAGCTAATTCTCAACGGTCGGCGGGCGCGAACCCTGATCACAAATCGCCACTGATTCGTAGTCAAGAGTCTAAACAATTAGGTAATAATTAGGGAGGAATTTAACTTTGTAAATAGCGAATCGGCGGCTAAATTTACACAAGAAGTTAGAGTGATCAATGAACATATTCGGATCGTGCATATATATATATATATATATATATATATATATATATATATATATATATATATATACATATACATATATATATATATATATTATTGAACTAAATGTGAGTTAATCAATGTTTATTTCCTTAAAATTTTTTCCTATATATTTTAATCAAATAAAATACATGTTAAAATATTTCTCAGTTTAGTAATTGTATTATGTTTGAAAAAATCTATTTTAATTGTTCTAATTAATTTAATTTGCTCACAAAGTGATTCATCTCTTACTGTCTGTCTATCACTCACTTCCTCTCTCACTGTATATTGTTTGACCCCCCACTCTTATTTATACTGTTTCTATTACTCTTGCTTCCGTCTCTCTCTCTCTCTCTCTCTCTCTCTCTCTATCTCTCTGTGTGTTTCTCTCTGTTTATCAACAAACAGTCAAATGTAATAAATAAAAGAATAAAGATATTGGAATAGTCTATTATAAACAAAAGAGAATAACCTATATATATATATATATATATATATATTTATAATTTTATTATTATTTCATGTATCCACATTAATACCAGCATGCAGATGTTAAAATAAGGTCACCTATTAATTCGACACAACAAAGAAACAGGGATGGGCCACGCCTATACAAAACAGAACAATAGAGTAGGAAGTAAAATCTACCGAACCTTTGTTTGTGAGAAGCCTAACTATTGGCTATTGGAAACATTAACCAGTGGGAGGGAATAACAAAGAATCTGAGTGGTCAACTAGCTAGACTAAACATCACGTGTATATAAAAACACCCGGCAACACAAACTCCATGCATCTTAGCCTGACGAAACTGGCGAATGAACGTAGTTCATAAACGCCTCCACCTGACTTGTATAGCCTCTACGGACAATGCCTTTACTTTTTAAAGAAAAATGTGAAAAAAATACTAAAAGCCTTTAAAAAGAAAAAGGAAATACAAAAATTAAAAACTACGTAAAAAAGTGAAAAAAACAATCACTTGTGCACCATTCTGCATAAGTCCCCAAAAAAAGAAATTGGCCAAGATTAGTTCCTCCCCCACCAAATATGTCTACGACCCCCCCCCCCCCTCAAGAAAATTGGTTACTACATAATAACATTAAAACTAATGTTATTATCACTTGTGAGCTATTCTGTCCGGAAAGTGATGATGGTCAGGAAATAGTGGATCATTTTGCGTTAAATTTGCATTGGATAGCGATGCCCCACTTTAAAATAATGTTTTTTTTTTTTTAAATAACGGAATTAGCAACATACTCGATAAGTTTACACAGAAAAAAGAAATGTGGTCAAATTGGTGATGCTCATGAAGTTAGTGATCATTTTACGTTAAATTTATGATCCCCACTGTAAAATCTAAAATATTTGATAAAAAATTAAAAAAGAATAACAGAATTCTCTAGTTACATGATCAGTAATTGCACACAGAAAAAAGCAAAAAAATTGGTCTTCAAAAATTGCCAAGACAAGTGGTGGGGAAATACCGAAAAACCGCCGAATGAAGAAATGCTGCCTAAATATACATTTTTCTGAAAATTGTATTTTAGAGAAGAATATAAAGAATACGTTGAATGATCAATTAAATCTAAAAAATAAAAAAAGAGACAAAATAGTTACATTACATGGCAGCCAGTACAAAAACGAAACACAATGGTTAAAGATAGCGGACAAAAAAGAAGCTTATAAAACGTTATAAAAAAAATGAAAAAAAAAAATGAAAAAAACATTAATTTACCGGATGTTCGGAACAAATTTGACACGTATTTGAAAAGAAAAGAATGAAACGTCATATCTTGGCCAATAATTGATGTATTCTCAAAATTCAAAGTGCATTTCTTAGAGGATCGTTTGCCGAGTCCAGCTCATTTGAAGAAACCGCTGTGATCCTTCATTTTTATATATCCGATGGGTGTATAAACAATTATACACCCGCGTCCCCGTTGTGAACCCAGGTTCTTGATCGTGTGTAGATAAAACACTCGGACGCTGATGTTAGTTTGCAATAAATGTTTATTTAAAAAATCACATAAAACATCAGAGTGACAGTCCACTTGTGCACATGTGAGAGAGAAAGAAAGACAGACAGATAGATCGCTTGTCTCATTACGCTTAGCTACACTGTATGTGACTGTCCCATCCCTTCACTGGGGCTCCTCGGTAAATGGCCACATTTCGCTTCCACTTGCTTAAGTTGTCAGCCATTTCCTCGACTTCTACTTTGAAGTCACCTCTGACCTTTAAGGTGCCACTCAAACCCTTCCATCCAAATACGGTCTTCGCTATGTAACAACACCACAGCCTCCAGGTGGGACTTAAACATGGAGAACACTGCCTTCACAGTCTCATTCGAGAGACGCCTGAACACCTGTTTGATCCTGGCAATTAGCTCATCCTTGGTGTTGCTGGCGGTGCAATTGGTGTATTTCTCAACTGCGCCCCCACATGCAATAATCCATGTGTTACAATTAGACATGTTGGGGAGCCAGATGTTGGGAATGGTGAAGTCATGGAATTTCTCAGACACCCACTTTTGGGTTTTTGTGGATGTGTGGCATGGATCTGAGTTCTGCTGCCACTTGTACGCCCCTCCTGCAGCCACACTCTCCACCCAGCGCCTGACAACAGTGGAGGCCAGCACAAAAACAAAGCAAAATGTTTAAAAAATGCTTCCATAACATAAATAACAGGAAATAAGAACTGTATTTCGTGGTTTGTGCTGTTTTATTTCTGTTTCTAGGCTTTGTGGAGTATATGCAATGTATCCAGAATCAGATTGGCACAAAAATTGGTAAAATATAGAACTTGTGATGAATTAACAACAAGAATTACCAGAGAATATCTGTTTATTCTCTGGGAACTGTAAAGTGGTTGCCCTTCAAAGCTTGGTGCATAAACGGTTTCTTCAAAACCTGGGTGTTCATAAGATGAATGCGGAATATCAATATTATTTTCCTTCTCAGTCGGATTGTTTTCAATTATTGGAACAGTCGTCTCCCTCAGGGGGAAATCCTTTACTCGTAGCATCTCGTTCACTTAATTCATCACAATTTATTCAACATTACTTACCATTATCTGTATCGAGATGGAACGTATCCGATGCCCAGACAGACTGAACATAAATCTAAACGTCACCGATGCCGAAAGACAATACTGACACTGGAAAAGTATGGTCAAAAATTTTATCGATGAATGTCAAGACAAAACCCCAAACAAATTGTGCCAACTCGTAAAGTATGTATCTGCAACTATTTAAGAACATATGGGATTGTACTATGTACGAATTAGCTTCCAATACCTTGGGAAAGTATTTTAGAAAGAAAAAATATCATTTTTATATGGGATTGTACTATGTACGAATTAGCTTCGAATATCTTGGGAAAGTATTTTAGAAAGAAAAAATATCATTTTTGTTTGCAATATTCTAGCTATCAGATGACAATTTCTTTTTATAAATTAGTAACCACTTATCAAGGCCAAAAAGCCACTCGAAGATAATGCCTAATAAGATAGATGGATTGTCAGTTGAATGATAAAGAATATTATGAGAGGATTGAAAATGATTAACTGGAATGGGCAAAATTTGATTACTTATGGGGACGGTTTACGACAAGTAGAATTAGCTTCACATTCACCTGACCTACCAATCTATTTTACTTTATTTTTTATTTTATTTTTTATTTTTTATTTTTTATCTTTTTATTTTATTTTTCCTTTTTATATTTTATTATTTTTTATATTTTATATTATATTTTATTTTTGTTCTTATTTTTATTTTTATTTTATTTTTATAATTTTTATAATGTTTTATTATTATTATTATTATTATTATTATTATTATTATTATTATTATTATTATTATTATCATCATTTTATCTTTCTATTTTTATTTTATATTTGTAACTTATTCTTTTTTCTAATATTTGTCTCTGTGGCTCTTCCTGTCAATAGATATTCCTCTACGACGAGATTGTTATTTTTTCGTTGGATTTCTGTAAGACTTAGTGCTAAAGGTGCTGATGAAGAGACGTTTTGGAGTAGATTTGTTAATTTAAAAAAAATAAAATAAAGTATTTCCAGAATGTTTTGGAAACGACCGTATGCCATGCTAGACTTGATGTTCTAATTCTTGGAACAATTGTAATGTTCTAATTCATTAAATCCTCTTATATATATATATATATATACCGTTGAGAATTAGTTCCTGCACTGAAGATTGCGTTAGCATGAAACATCGATGTCTGTAGGTATTAAAATAATTAATATTTATATATATATATATATATATATATATATATATATATATATATATATATATATTTCTAGCGATAAAAGATGAAAATAAAAAATTGTAGGTCTGACTGTTGGGTTATCTAAAAATTAATGTCTATCAAAACAATCCCGACACTATTCCTGAATTGACCAAAATCAGAGCAGTGCCAAAAGATGAGTGTGTCAGAGTTATTGACAATTTTGCATGTCGTATTCAGGTGTTCTTATTATTGAACAGCAATCAAACAAAGACTGTTGGACATTCATAAGAGAAACTTGGTGGGCAAGTCAAGCACAGAGAGAAATTTATTTGTACCAATGCAGATCAAAAGTAAATCATGTACCATCATCACATACAACTTTTCTAGGGTAACATTTTATGATGACTCTAATGGTCGTCTTCATATTTGTCTCCGAATTAGGGTCATCGGGGACCAAATAAGTGACGAGGGGACGGGGTCTGAGTAAATGAGATAAAAGTAGTTTTTCGAAATATTTCATAACGCACGTCATAATAGTAAATGCCAGAATACATGTTTTTATAAAAGATGATTATGAAAGCTAATAACATTGCGAGATTCTATATCTTTTTTATGTATTTATTTTGAAACTTGAATTTTCAGCAAATAAAATTGCCATCATCAGAAGATTAAAGAAACTTTAAGATTTTTTTTCCTTTTGTTCTTCTTTCTTTTAGGTAACATTTTTTGTTATATAAAACTCTAATAACAGTCACCTATGCTGAAAGTTGAAAACATGTTTTATTGTTGAAGCAACGTCGATGTTATGTCGTGTCTGGTCTAAGAGTTTAACGGTTATGAAAACCAATATCAATGCAAGATTTTATATATATTCTTGAAATTAATTTTGAAACTTGAATATATATATATATATATATATATATATATATATTGGAGAGTTTGAATTACCTACTAGACAACATCCTCGAGTGTCTTCGGTCTCTCTGTATAAGGGTTTGTCAGGAAAACCTGACATGAGGATACTTCACCTTACAAATAAACCCTGACCAAATATTCAAAATAAGATAGTATTCGAAGCACAAATAAGATCCCCTCGACACTGCTATACACTGACACATACGAGGAATGGTGCACCTTCTAGTGATGTTACCTCAAGTAACACCACTTAACTGGATACTCCACCAGACAAGATGAATTCTTGTCCTCGAATCCGCTATAACATAGTAACCTGGTCAATTGGGGAGAAGAAAATAAAAATTAATGTTTTCAACGTTTGACAAGTAATTAGAACTTTAATAGAATATTCGAATATCTATGCATCTCATATAGAGATCAAGTGTAAGCTTGAGGAAGGCCCCCCTTAATTTCTGAGAACTTCGACTGAAGTAAAATGAAACAAAACATATATATATATATTGACGTGACAATTTTAAATCTGAAAGTGTTCCATCTTTCCAACGGGCAATATTTTGAAATTCCTGGCGGTTGTTCTCACTCATTAAGCTATACGACTCCGCTGATGAAGATCCGATTTTCTCGGATCTGAAACCTTGGTCCGGATGTTGTTGTAACACTTTATTTAATATTAATAAATATCATGCTCTTATTAATTATCTAGTCAATTTTACTTTTGCATTAATAATTGAGCACTCTGCTGGGAACCTCTCCCAATTAAGAAATACGGTATATATATAGTCTCGGAAGTTCTTTTAACCTTCAAAACTGGGAAAAAAAAAAAAAAAATTTTTGTTGAAAGATTTTAGTCTAGTAAGTCAATCAATCTACTGCAATCACTATTTTAGTTTACTTCCAAGAATATACTCTAATATAAATATATTTTTATATATGTTTTTATATATAAGGGATCGTCAGTTGTTTACCATGAAAACTGTTTCGGGATTTTAAAAACAAAACAGTATTTCTTTATCATGGCATCCCAGCAGTGTTGATCAGACACCAACTCCCTATTTAATAATTATTTTTTAATTTAAAAAGTTTACAAATATTTGATTTAGTTTTGCCTCCAGATTTGTTTTTCTAAAGTATTAAAATATAGTTTCCTTACCTGTGTTGTTCCTTTCAAAGTGGGTATTTACTATTTTACAGAACATCTATTTTATAGAGTTAGATGATTCCATTATAATGACCCCCCTTTTTTCCCCTTGGTTATTTTCTTTGTCTACAAATGTTTTAAAATTAAAAATATATATTTATAAAAATATTTCATATATACATATATATATATACATTTATTTATTTATTTTATCATGGACTATTTACATATGTTATACATTTTTATAGTAGAGTTTTGGATTTCTTTTATCAATTTCTTTTGATTTATTTCATATAATTTAAAAGCGTCAGGATAGTGTGTTATTGCCTTATTTAACTGTCTAAATATTTTATTTTTATCTCCACCTTGTTTAAGCATTCTTATTACTAATGAAGTGACTGGAGGTATAAAATCCATTAACCTTAAAGTAACGCGGGCTATTCTTAGAAATTCGGACATTATACTCCCATAAAATATATACATAGGACAGGTACTACTTTTATGCGGCATACGAACGATATGAAAGGGAAAAGAATTTCTTTTATCAAACATTTTATAAATAAATCTACCATCCTCAATTTTTATATCTAAATCTAGAAAGGTAGCATGTATTCCTGTATGTTCACAATTTAATTTTAATTCCCTAGGATATATTAAATGTTTAGTATTTTCAAACTCCTCTCTATCATTTATACAGACCAAGTCATCAATAAACCTCCTGCAGCCGTGGTAACTATACGTTCTAGATATATCATTTTTTATTAATGCTGACATATATATGTATTCATATCTATGTAAATAGAGATTTGCCCAAAAGGGGGCAGGGTCCAAACCCATAGGAATACCTATTGTTTGTATTAGTGTATTATTTCCTATTTTAAAATAACTTTCTTTAATCAGGTGACTTATAAGTATTTTAAGGCCATTTTTTGAAGTACTAGTTTTACTGTTTTTAGTCTTACACCAAAAGGCTTTAGATTTTGAAAATTCTATGTATTTACCTTTACCTCCGGCAAAAGCTAAATCTATAATGTTACCTAATTCTTTAATTAGTTCATTATGTGGTATTTTAGTATATAAGGTACTAAAATCATATGTAGAAATTGACTTAGCCTTTTTACGGGAATTTATATGATCTAGTTTTTCTTTTATTGGATATGAATTATTTACTACCCAAAATAGGTTTATATTACTATAGAACTTTCTTTTATTATGAAAATTATTTATCTGATTAATTATTAATTTAAACACATTTGATATAGCCTTACTCAAGGGTTTAGTAATACACATTTTGGAGGCAACAATAAAACGGGCCCCAACTGTTTTTTTATGCATTTTCGGTATCCAATACATACATGGAAGTTTATTATTTTTCTCATCTAATTTTAGTCCTAATTTTTCACAAATAATGGTGTTATTTAGAATAATACTTTCTTTTTCACAATTACTTACTTTATAAGTATCTGATTCTATACCTATAATTCCTACTTCTGACAATAATCGTTGTATGTAATATTTTTTACATATAAAAGCTATATTATTTGCTGCCTTATCAATAGGAACTATTACAAATTTATTTTGAAGTATTTGAAGGTCCATAATTATTTGTGAATTTCTAAGGAGAGGATTCGTCTTTTTAGGATGTTTAAACATTTTTAAACGTTCGACCTTTTTATTTACGAATCTGAGTATATTATTTTTCCATGCGTCAAATGTGGAATCTAATATTTTGTGCTTTTTTTGCCATGGATATACTAAAGGTTTCTAATGCTTTATTTATTTCTTTTATACATTTTGTATAATTTAAACATTTAGGTTCTCTGTAGTATATATATATATATATATTTAGATTAAGAATATGAAGCTCCTTGCTCTGAACTTTTGATGTTCTAATAAATATTGTATCTTTACAATTTTTTATTTTCATCTTTCACCTCTAGAATTGATTGCTCTATTCAATATATTGAGCTTCATATTATCACGATAGATTATTATTAAACGATAATTCAATTATCTTTAATTTAATTCAACATTTAAATATATATATATGTACATAAATTATTTTATTTAAAACTATACATTATAGTGTCTGTTGGTGGTACCCAGGTTTTATCAATCTGGTTATGCTGATTAGATGATCACCAAAGTCATTGAATGCTGATAAAGCTGACTGTTGAGCATCCCTGACTGAAACTTGGTGAGCAAGTCAAGCAAATACTGAAGCTTATTTGTACCAAATATAGTTTGATTGCACAAAGGATTGTTAACTTTATTAACGATTTACTGGGTGGTATTTTGTAGGGGAAGGGGTTATTTCGGAGTGGTGTCACCCTATACATTCTGATAAAAAACTTCCAGCTATTTGTTTTTACTCTAACAGATTATATAGATTCAAGAAGTTCAGTGGATAATTTACTATTGGTACATATAATCTGAGCTTGATTCGTCAAAGTTTTAATTAAACTCATTTTCTTTTTAATGTTAGTAAAATTGGGCAGTTCTTAGTCAAATTAGATTATTTGTTCATCTCATAATTTGCATTAGGGGTGGGACGTAATGGGTGAAAATTTCAGATTCATGCGAGTAGTATTTTTTGTGTTCATTTATACATAAATAACACTAAATAATCAAACATTTTGAAAATTTTGCAAAATTTGTTTTTTTAAATTTATTATTATTATTATTATTATTATTATTGCTACTACTACTACTATATTACATCAACAACATCATTATCATCATCACAACAACAAAAACATAACATACAGGGGGAGAGAGAGGATGAGAGTGATAGACAAACAAAGTCACTTGGTGAGTTGCAAATTGCAGCTAATTAGAACAATTAAAATGGAAGTTTTATCGAGCATAACTCAATCGCTAAACTGAGGAATATTTTAAGTATGCAATTTGTTCGATTAAAATATATAGAAAAATCGTGTAAGAGAAACAAACGTTGATTAACTCAGCTTTAGTATAATAATAGATCTTACAAACTAGCTAAAGTACTCATCTTCATTGGATAAGAGGTTATGAAGATTATAATCTTAAAAATTACATTCCTTTCATTTCTATATACAGCTTCACTAGACTAAGATTGAAATAACTGTTTATGCAAATGTGAAAGTTTATAACTATAAGCTGATGATAGGGGTTATGGTGGCTAAGTGGTTAGCAGCACAGAAACACTTTCATCAAATCTACACCTCGAAAGGTGGTAAATAAAATAACTATAAGCTGAAAAAATTCCATTCATTTCTTTATATAACTTCATTAAACTTTGTATTCGATACTAGTTAACGTACCTGTCGATGCAAGAATAGGAGCATAACTACAGGGTTATTCTTCCCCCACAAAAACAAATGCCACCAAGTGAATCGATGATAACATTCACAATCCTTACTGCGATTCAAACATATTTGGTACAAATAAATTTCAGTCTACGTCTGACTTGTCCACCAAGTTTCAGTCATGAATGTCCAACAGTGTTTGTTTTATCGCTGTATGTGGAGACACTTCGGTGATCGTTTCATTAATAGGAGGTGTGATCTGACTGGGCTTCACACTCACCGGATTTTACCCCTCTCCCTAATTTATATCTGTGAAGTTATCTGAAAGATGATGTCTATCAAAACAATCCCCAAGACTATTCCTGAAATGAAGAGGGTCATCTTAGGCAAACATCATAGCAGTGCCAAAAGTGTTAGAGTTATTGACAATTTTGTCCATTATATCCGGGTGTGCTTATTATTGAACTGCAATAAAGCAAATGCTGTTGGGTATTCATAGCTGAAACTTGGTGGACAAGTCTTGCATACACTGAAGTTTATCTGTCCAAAATATTGTTGGATTGCAGAAAGGATTGTGAAATGGTTGTAAAGGTCAGCCTCTATAATAATAATAAAAAAAACAATACATCTCTTTTATTTATTTAAATAACTTCAATAATGACTTTATTTTATACTGGCTGAGAGATTACGATTATTATCTGGAAAATTATATCCTTTCATTTTCTTTATATAGCTTCAACCGAATATTAACCCTTAACCCTAATTTGTTAGAAATAATTGTGAAACTGTGTTTCAAAAAAAAATCTCTTCCCAACTCTTGACCCATACCAGTTTGCTTACGAAGTGAACAGATCTACACCATCACCATCGCCATCACTGTTCTGTCCCACCTACACCAGGGAAGCTCTGTGAGGATGCCTTTCATCAATTTCTGCAATTAACTCCATCATCTCAAACAGACTGTTCACAAACTCAACGGCCTTATGACCTTCCTCTATCATTGGGTCAATTATTTCTGAACCAATTGTCTACAAAGCGTTAGACCCTTACCTCACCACAATTCTCACACTAAGCACCAATTTTCCGGCTGTTCTCTTCTCTATGCTTTCTACACTCATAATTGTGTCTGTAGACATTCTTTCTAGCAACGCCATCATTAAATCTGTTGATGTGGTCAGACTTATCTCAGGTAGCGCCGAGACAAATTATAGAGAAGAAATAAGGACACTGACAGCATGGTACTCAAAAAAAAAATCTAGCCTTGAACACTTCAAAAGACAAGGAATTGCTCATGGACTTTAGGGGGACCCATGTAGAATATGTTACTTTTTTTTTCATCCAGGCTGGGTATTTAGGGTCCTGCAGTTGTTCCAAACTCCAGGGTGAGCAACACCAAGTAACGTCTCACACCTGCTATCTATGCAGTCTGATCCAAAAGGTTCACATCAGCCAGGTTGCATTCAGTTATATATCCTTTCTTACACACACTATGTCTTCCTTAGTCTACTATGCTATCTAGTGCCCAGAAATATCTAAACGCATTATGGAATTTATTAAAGATGTGATATGCTATACATGACTGAACTGCATGAGATGCTGAATGTGTAAGGCATCTGTAATCTCACCAAGTTTCTGATAACTCACAATAAATGGGGTCTTTGCTTCCATTTTGCAGCCAGACATCCACCTGATCAAAGCACAATAATTATGCTGAAGCTGTTGCAGATCAGAAGTGTTTGGGGCCCACGACTCGCTACTGTGTAACATAGTAGGTTTGGTTATTTTTTTTACGGCATATCGACCCTTTTTGGTTTTTTTTACTGTCGAATCCAGTCATTTTTTAATAAAAGTTTTTATACTTCTAGTTTTTAATATGTTCAAATATTTATCAAGAAAGAAAGAAAAAGAAAGAGAGAAAGATTGCTGTTTTTGTTTTTGGCTTTGCAAGACAGGGTTGAGTTTTACAAAGGATAAGGAAAAAACACAATAACATCAATGCTTGGTGCATTTTTGGTCAGGAAGCCAGTATCTTCAGACAGCCTGATCTGGTAGCACCAGTGTAACATAGCAGAGCAAACACAGGGTAAAAAGACTTGAAGAAAATGTACCTAGATATAAGGATTGTATTGGTAGTAGGTTTCTGAATGTTCCAGATTGTATATTAATAGAGAAAATGTAGAAAGAGTCATTCACTTGAGTGTTCTACCTTCTGGTCTTGTGCCACATCTTCCTGCTGTGACAGGAAGTAAATACGAGTCACTCACTTTAAATTTTTTGGAAACCTACATTACAACTCATCTGTTCCGGACTAGTGACAGTAATAGCCCAGAAAGAACAATATTGGCTCCACTTTCTTATAATTCTTAAGGAAAATTATTTTTATGGTAAGCTATTGGTAACTTTTTTCTGTTGTTTCATTAAGAGTGTTTTGACAGACTGAAATTCTGTCTGATTCAAGGACGGTTTATAACAAGTAAAAAAAAAGGTCAAGTGGTCGAACATAGTCAAGGTCAACCTGAAGGTTCTTTTTATTGGCTACTACACCGAGATGTATGGGGGGGGCGTCACTCCTATCCCAGTATTACTCCACTTACCCTTGTCCTTCACCTAATAATGTTGAGTATTTAGCAAGGGAGCATCAATTACTATTTTCTGAGTCTTTGGTATGACTCAACCTGGGATTGAACCCCGGTCTCCCGGCCCATTAGCAAAAACTTATTGAATTGGCTACTCTTGTGCCCCCTCGACGTAAATTCACTAGACTAACTCGACAATCAACTAAATCTCATTCATTCACTGTGGAGGTCCCCAGATGCCGGAGAGCCTTCTACTCAAATAGCTTCTTTCCTTGTGCTGCTGGCCTCTGGAACTCCCTTCCTGCCCCCTGTTTCCCCGACAGTACTGACATGCAGAAATTTAAAACTAATGTAAACAAACATCTCGCTGCGCAGATCCCAATTTAGGCTGACCCCCCCCCCCCCCAACCTTCTCGCCTTTTCTTTTTCTCAGTAGCCCCTTACGACTACAGTGGCGGCCTGCCTTGTTTGGGGTGAACTATGTTAAAAAAAAAACATGAACCATTATCCCAAAACAGCCAAACGTGTTCCATAAATGGGATGTTCATGGAAATAAACTCTGTTCATGGAAATTATGCCTGATTCTAGTCATACAAAGGAAGAAAGTTGTAATAGAAGACGAGTTCTTTTTTTTTAACATAGTTTACCCCAAACAAGGCAAGTTGCCACTGTAGACGTAAGGAGCTACTGAGAATTAGGGTGAAAGTTTTGGGGGTCATCCTAAATTGGGAGCTGTGCAGCGAGATGCATGTTCATATTAGTTTTAAATTTCTGCATGTTGGTACATTCGGGGTAACATGGAACAGGGAGCGAGTTCCAAAAGTCGGCAGCACGAGGAAAGAAGCTATTGAAGTAGAACGCTCTCCGGCATCTGGGGACCTCCACAGTGAATGGATGGGATTTGGCTGATTGTTGGGTTGGTCAAGTGTATTTACATCGAGGAGGCACCAGAGCAGCAAGTTCATCGGA
The DNA here is from genome assembly GCA_963556195.1 of Sepiola atlantica. Taxonomy (NCBI): domain Eukaryota; kingdom Metazoa; phylum Mollusca; class Cephalopoda; order Sepiida; family Sepiolidae; genus Sepiola; species Sepiola atlantica. The sequence goes on along the minus strand of OY744525.1, from coordinate 44,938,367 downwards.
GCACATTCCATTGAAGTACTTTTAAAACATGCACAAGGATGCACGATTGTGGCGATTGGGCAGGGGCTGGAGCTTGGTGGATAGTGAGGGACCTATTAGATTAGCGACTCTTTTTTAAACCTTGTCTAAAGAGGGAGAGACTAGTTGATGCCGTGAATGTTTTACTGAAGGAACAAGAGATTAAAGTTCATTCATAAAACCGTGATTGATGTGCATCGGGCTCTGCTATCCTTTTTTAAACGAATCAAAGTACTACATTCTTTTTAATCTTGACAAATCAAACAATTACCCAATTTTAATGAGATTTTCAACATTTATTCAATAAATTATAAACTTTATAAGGAACGAGCTGTACTTACCCGGCGTTAGGCGGGATGCAGGGAAGTCATTTTAGTTTTCAATTTTTATTTGTTTTCACATAAGATAGACAACTTCTATTATATTCTTCAATCTAAAATACGAGTTATTCCCCTCGCTAATATTTATTTTCAGCTGATTATTTAAAAATTAGCAATCGTCTGTGCTGGACTAGGTAATCTTTTAAATAAATTGTAGCGAATTATGTTGTTATACTGTCAATAACACGGTACAGCAATAACAAATGAAAATTGGCAGGTCAGATGCAAAGATTAATTTGTTAGCTTAAATGTTATTTCGACCTGACTTTGAAAATCCGACAAGATAATTTTATATGTTAGAGTGTTTTATTATAAAACTTCATGGAAGATATTTTTCAGCTCAGATGAATACTCTCACTTCCTTATGTGAACTAATTGCTTAACCAAAACAAAAATAAATGATTATATATATATATATATATATATATATATATATATATATATATATATATATATATATATATATATATATATATCTGTGTTATAATGGAATAATTCCAGGAAGAAATCCGGGTATGAGAGCTCAATGTGGTAAACAGAGCAAGAATAACATCAAATATAATAACACGAAATTACATAATTGTAGATGCAATAATTTATTTCAACCTTGTGGTTTCCTCGGGCATCAAACTAGACAATTACATTTTTGAGACTGACAGAAAACTGAATTCACCTTCAACAATTCAAATACAACCAGAGAGAGTGGTGGTTGCAAGTTAAGTTAGTTAAATATAAGTTTTTAATTCCTCCTCGCTCTGTAAGGGGTGTTCAGATTGGTTGCAACCACCACTCTCTCTGGTTGTATTTGAATTGTTGAAGGTGAATTCAATTTTCTGTCAGTCTCAAAAATGTAATCGTCTAGTTAGATGCCCGAGGAAACCACAAGGTTGAAATAAATTATTGCATCGACAATTATGTAATTTCGTGTTATTATATTTTATGTTATATATATATATATATCCCTCTTTAATAAATAGATAACTCTCAGGCGTTGTAGTTGAACCAGACATTTTCTTTTCTAAAACTGAGAACACATGTAAAATGTCCGGAAAATAATAGTCTTCCTTTAATAATCTATTGTTAACTACTAAAAAAGTCTCTATATCATTTTTTCTATAAACAGTTTAAGAGAACAACACAGAAAATAAGGAGGCCTCCGGAGCAATACTGACTCTTCCAGAGCCATTAATACCAGCTCTGGATGTCTGATGATGCTGGAACAAAAACTGTTCTAAATCTTAACACTAAAAATCCATGAAAAAGTACATTTCAATATGACATCTTTTTATTTTTGATAAAAAAAAAACATGCTTAATTTGATTTCCTGAAGGATAACTATTTTTGTCAGCATCTTATTTTATTTCAAATGCAGAGAGTTGCTGTGTGTAATGAAATTGGAAAATAACTCATAAAAAAACATTATTTGTATTATTCGTAGTACCATACTCATCTTGGTTGTTATATTAATAATGTTTCAACCAATGTAACCTATGACCTGCTTCAGGTGAATTATTTTGAACTTTCTAGTAGCACTTTCAAATTATTTTGAACCCTCTAGTCGAACTTTTGAATTATTTGGAACCCTCTAGTAAAACTTTTGAATTATTTTGAACCTTCTAGTCGAACTTTTAAATTATTTTGAACCCTCTAGTCGTACTTTTGAATTATTTGGAACCTTCTAGTCGAACTTTTAAATTATTTTGAACCTTCTAGTCGAACTTTTGAATTATTTTGAACTCTCTAGTCGAACTTGGGAATCTTCATGTCAAACTTGGTCCTGTTGGTCGGTCTGTCTTGCTTAAGTCTGCCATTCGTGTTGTTGGGTCTGTCATGCTTTAGGTTGTAATAACATTTTTACCAGTAAACACACAGATTAAATCGACCAGTCTTAAGAATATTTTTTTTTTTCAAAAATGTCATGAATTTGTCCAAAAGATAATATATTTTTACTATCGTTTTGGTCCTACCAAATACTCAAAGAGTCGAATGTTATTATCTCACTAGACGTACCCGTGAGCCGTTGGGTCACAATCACTACCACTATAAATCCTATGTTGATTTAATTCAAAAATTCATAAACTGACACATATCTGGTAACATATTTTTCTTGCATAATTAACAAACACATAAGTAAGACGTGAAACTGCATACCTTCGCCTGACAATATAAGGATAGGCTGAAGTCTTATCTGGACCTTACTTCTCCATATTGTATGAAGTATTACCATGTCATGCTATGGAAATGTTGATAAATAAAAAAAATATTTATCTGATCAGGTTGAAAATGTGCATGATGGTTACTGTTATCAAAGATAAATTGGAAGCTGAAATTCCATCAAAATTTCAATCGCAACCAAATTTCTCAAGGTCATATGTCAAAGATCAAAGTCATATAGGATGCAGGATTTAATTGGCTACAATATAAGATAAGTAGTGAATCTCTATAATGAACAAAACCGAAGTTATCCCAAAAAGTGGGACATTTTCCATGACCGTGACCTTTGGCCTAGATATCCAAAAATTAAATCAGCTCCACGTTTCTTTAGCTGATTAGTTATCCTGATTATTAGTAGTAGTCTTATTATTATTGTTATTCTTTTATTATTCTTATATAGAAATAAAGAGACTATTTATTTTGCCATCTAATTTACATGTGGTTGTGGTGTGTACAGACACACGCATGTAAATTAGATGGCAATGCTGACAAAACGAGTCACCCTTTCACTAAATGCTTAAAGAGACATTATGAAATATTATCAAGTAGTTGAATGAACATAGTGAGAGGGGATGAGAGAAATACATTGATAGTTAAGAAAGAGAGAGAGGGATGGGTGATATGTTTAGTTAATTATAAATTACGGCTAATTAGAATAATTAAAACCGATTTTTAAAAGACATAATTCAATCACAGAACTATGGTATATTTTAGCATGTACTTTGTGTAATTGAAGTATATAGGAAAAATGCCTAATAATTATCCTAGTGCTACCAGATCAGGCTGTCTAAAGATATTGGCTTCCTGACCTAAAATGCACCAAACATTGATGTTGTATTGTTTCTTTTTCTCTTTGCAAAACTCAATCATGTTCTGCAAAATTCCAAATAAAACACAACAATTTCCCTATCTCCCTCTCCTTCCCTCTCTCCCTCCCTTTAACTTGAAGCATAAAAAACTTTTACCAAAATGACCGGATTCGGCATTAAATAACCTGAAAAGGGTTGATATGCCGTAAAACAAAATAACCAAACTAAACACCATGAATAAATACTTGAACATATAAAGAACTTGAAGCATAAAAACTTTTATCAAAATGACCGGATTCGGCATTAAATAACTTGAAAAGGGTTGATATGCCGTAAAACAACCAAACAAAACCTAATAATTATTACACTAAATGTGAGTTAATCAACCTTTGTTTTCCTAAGGCTTTTTTCCTATGTACTTTAATAACACAAAGTACATGCTAAAATATAGCTTAGTTCTGGGATTGATTTACGTTTGAAAGAGAAATCTGAACACACCCACATTATGTACATTATGTTAGTAAGATGTTTGGAGAATGTATTTTACTTTAATCTGGCAAAATCATTGCATTTCTTTATTTAATCATCGTCATCATATCATATCTGTCAGACATTATTGTAAACTGAAAATTATGATGAATGGCGGCAAAGAAGAGAAAATAAAGCCGTGATTTACATGCGCGTGTGCTGTTGCGAGTCGCTGAGTTAGGCAGAGAAACCCAAGCTACGACAGCGCCGACGCCTTTTTATAGCCTGCGCAAATGACCGAGCCCAATACGAACGCAATCAATCGTGCCTTCGGCAGTTCGCTTGTGGCACTGCAAAAAGTGAGTCTCAGTCAATTCTCATTTTGTTTTGATTTATTGATTTGTGCCAGCCAGTCCCGGTTTGATTTGTGACAGTGATTTTGTTACAAAGCCATTTGTGGTTCTGAGTTCCCGTCCGTTCCTGTTTGATTTGCGACAGACTGTCTTCGCTTCAATTGCTGCAGTGATTTTGTTACAAAGCGGTTTCTGATTCAAGTCCCAGTTTATCCTTGTTTAATTTGTAATGATATTTTAACAATTATCTTTTTTAAAATATGACTTGTCTCCACATATGGCCCGTATACAGGGTGAAAAAAGTCTCTAATCTAATAGGTCCCGCACTGTCTACCATGCTTCACCCCCTGTCCCATCGCCGCAATGTTGCATCCCTGTGCTTGTTTTACAAGTAATTCCAAATAATGTGCCTTGAAGAACTTACTGCACTTGTACCTCCGCAACGTAAATACTCCCGACCAGCACGACTAGCAGCAAAATCCCACCCCTTAACTGTAGAGGTTTCCAAATGCCGGAAAATGTTCTACTCTAATAGCTTCTTTTCTATTAAAACTTTCTTGGCCTTTTGGCTAAGATCAAAGTGTAGTATCTGTTCCGATGGATACTGCACCCCATACTGGTATTGTCTTGGCCTTCGGGTCTTGATTTACGCCGGTCAATGGGTCTGTCCTGTGCCGTTCTAGGAGGTCGACCCAGGCTTTGCCTCCCCTCTTTGGGAGGAGTAAGTTTATTGCTTACTGCCTGAGGCGCCCCTACCGGGGAATGCCGACGGGGCTGCCCAGGCAATTTTTAAACCCCACTTTCCCGACCCGACCTTGGGTCACATCTTACTTGTGGGAGTAAGATAAAAACTGGCCTTGTGTCTAACTCCTGGAGAGGAGTAAATCAATACTCTAATAGCTTCTTTCCTCGGACCGTTTACCTTTGGAATTTCCTTCCTACTCCCTGTTTCCTCAACTGTACCAACATTCAGGAATTTAAATGTAATGTGAACAAACATCTTGCTGCACAACTCCCCACTTAGGATGTTTCTATAAATCTGGCCTCTAATCATAGCAGCCCCTTACATCTCAGTGGAAATATGCCTTGTTTGGTGTGGATAAAAGTTTTTTAAAAATTGTAATATTTGATAATATTTTAATTATAATTTTATATTGTTGCTATTTACAGTATTTATGTTTCGGACTGTTGTCCACATATTAGTTGTTGTTAGATATCTTTTAAAAAAAAGAAGAAAAAAAAGAATGCGAGCAATCTATCCCAAACGATTAAATAAAGGGTTGACTTCAAAATTCTCAGAAGGATATCAGGTATGAGAGACGACATAACTGTTTATGGCAGCACTTCGAAGAGCATTGATAATCAAGATCTTGTTGAGCCTCTCTTTTCCGACCATGTGGTACAATGGGGGAAAAAGTGGCTTGTTCCCTTTAACACATCTAAAACTGAGCGTGTTTCCTTTCAGCACCAACACTCATATCCTTGTTTCCCCCCAGTTGAAATGAATAGCTCTCGCTATCTCTCTCTCTCTCTCTCTCTCTCTCTCTCTCTCTCTCTCTCTCTCTCTGGAAGCCATTTACTTTGATAAGCTCCTAGAATTAACTTTCAATCCAGATCTAAAATGGAAGACTTATATTCAATTTGTTGCAAAGGTTGCTGGGAAAATGGTTAGATAGTGTTAGGGTTACCGCTTCAAGAAAGTATGCGATTTCTGATGCAATCTTTATCTATACAAGAGTCAGATCCATCCTAAGATAAGAGTTCTGCTGCCACATCTGAAGGGGTGCCATTCAGAGCACTCTTTCCTACCTTGACAGAATTCAAAATCGACTTTGCAATCTAGTGGGGAGGATTTTTTTCTGTGGTCTACAGTTCCTTTCTCACAGAAGAGACATCACTAGTCTCTCTCTACTGTATCGTTATTTTCATGGAAGGTGCTCGACTGAGCTTCAATTGCTGGTTCGTCCTTGTAAGATAGTTACAGCAAGAGCATGTCTTCGACTTTCTTTCCAAGAACTTCCCATCCGTGGAACAGATTACCATAAGACTGCTTCTCTACAGACTAAAACATGGTTGTCTTCAAATACAATATTAACAAATAATTGTCAGAAACCGTCCTCATAGGTAATCAAATTTCTTTCATTCTGCTCATCAGTTTCAATCTTCTCATAATATTCATTATTTCAACTGGCACTCCATTCCATCTATTTAACCTCAAGTGGCTTTGGGCCTTGATAAATGGTCATTAGTAAAAAAAAAAATAAAAAAAATAAAAATAAAAATAAAAATAAAAATTTAAATTATAAATGAATAAATAAATAAATTTAAAAAAATAAAAAATAAATAAATAAATAAATAAAAAATAAAAAAAATAAAATAATAAAAAAAATTTAAAAATTTAAAAATTAAAATCTGAAGAAAACCGGAGAGTACAATGACTGAAATTCTTTGAACATGTCAACAAACCAGATGATAACAACAATCTAGAACACCACAAATACTTAAAAATATTGAACTTCCAAAATGAACCGACAACAGAAAAATAGTCAATATTAAAGAGTTGGTCATATTGTTTCATACATATGAGTGTACACCTTCTGTCAAAAATGATGGAAAAACAATTATGCTTCGCTAGTGTTCACACTTATATTCATGTTGTGATGGTGATACAACCCTATTGCGTCACTACAGAGACACTTTCAAACACTATGAATAGTGATAATGGTGATAACAGATAGTCGCTATGACCAATCCAGAAGCAGTCTCTGGCAACCCATTACTTCTATACTTTCTGTAAATACATATTCTTGTTAACTCTACCTGTTTGTTGTCTTATTTCTTTTCGGTCCTTTAAGGCCATAACATATATTTATATAAAATAACGTCTCAGTCAGTGAAGTTTTAAAAAAGACATAAGAAAGAAAGAAAACGTTTCAAACTGGAAAGTTAAAAAAAAAAGAAAGAAAAACGTATCAATCGGTATAGAAAGAAGCAAGGAAAAAAAAAGAAAACGTCTCATTATGGAAATAGAGTTAAGAATTCTTTTCCAAATTAATTTTAGACGGCGAGTGGGGGGATTTTTGGACTTGCTAGCTATTTTCTTTCTCCATTCCCCTGAAAACTTGAAATTGCTTTGTCCGGTTAAGACATCCATGCTTCTGCCACGGTTTATCCAGGAGGATGAACGCTTCACATGACCATACCAGTGTAACCGATTTGTCCTAAGGATAAACACTATGCTGGGCAAATGTAGTGCTTTCAGTAAATCCACTGATCTGATGTGTTGGATTTGGTCATATTTCACATTGCAGATCTATCTAATCATGGATCTGTCATTGTGCTGCAGTTGGGCGAGAGAGAGAGAGAGGGCTGGGTGAGGGGCCAGCATTCACTGCTATATAACATGATGTTCCTGATACAGCTGTTATACAACTTACCCCTAATATTAATAATAATACTAATAATAGTTTGTTGTTTTATTCTCATTCTTCTTCTTTGTGTGTCTTCGAAGCATGTGGTCATACGAAAGTTTCTCATTTCTTTACATAGTCCATTGCATTATCATTAAAATCTGCGAGATCTTTCAAGCTAAACTGGTTGGGTAGTAGAGGTCAGATAAGGCAGTGTTGCATCGTATGGTCCTCCCCTCCACATTCACAGATGGTTGGGTTGGTTTTGTAGCCCATCTAGCCATATCAGCTTTTGATCGAACCATTCTCATTCTCAGGTGGTTGAGTAACCTCTATCGGGCTCGGATTGCCTCTGAGCAAGGAAGGAGGGATCTTCAAAAAAGGTTTAAAAGGTTGTTATGGTGTGTTGAAAAAAAATGGGAAATAGCAGTTCCATATGCTTCTATATATGCTAAAAAAAACGTAATGGAGCTATTTTTGGCTTGGATTATTGTCAGTAGTTAAAAATGCACTCCTTCTTGTCTCGTTGCTGAGTTTGTTTTAGAGCGTGCTGCTGATTTTTTATACTTTTTTCCTCTAAAAACCAACTGCAAGAGTGACTCCATTGTCAAGGAGGATTCTACAGGGAGACTTCCATGTCAGTAGAAGGAGGTCATTCTTTAGCCTACTGGGTTACCGCTGCAGAAAAAGAATAACACACAGCAAGATGTTATTGGCATGTGTTAAACTATTTCATCTTCCTATTTTTTTACCGTTATCGAATAAATTTAAAATCTCCACTTTTTCTGAAGACGTTCATTGATCCCAGTGAAACCGGTAAAATCTCTCGCTTTTTCATGATTTTTTTAAAAAATTGTTTTTTTCCATTTGTCTTTTTCACACGTATATATATATATATATATATATATATATATATATATATATATATATATATTTATTTATATATAGTAAGTTATGAAAATATATTTATGGCAATTAAGCTACACAGATGCTCCTGCGTTTCATCCCTGGGGGAATCTTCAGGCACTGTTGAAGTAAATACTGAAAATTGATACATAAAAAACTCTAACTCCTTATAAAATTTTATGTGGATACATGAAATAGTAATTACTATATATATATACTAGCATACAGATCTTTTGTTTCCCCTTCACCACTTGAAATAGTTTCGTCTGGGAACTAGAAAAAGGTATGTGTTTTACTTACTAACTCTTGTGTGTTGGGATAAAAGTCCATATATATATATATATATATATATATATATATATATATATATATATATATATATATATATATATATATGGACTTAAGCCCAAACTATTTCAAGTGGTGAAGGAAAATATATATATATCTAAATTAATGCAAAAGTTTTTTCATTTATCCCAACTATGTTCATATTAAAACAGCTTACCTGTACCAAATTCAATCATACACTAAAATATTTTCAGGTATGGTAGATAAACTAACCCTAAACCGTACTAAACACTATCAATTGTTTGCATATCTATTTTTTAAACATTTTCTAATAGATTCATATTCAGTACGATTCACTTATAATTTGATTCTGATATTTTATTATATATGAGTCAACATGTTGGTAGTGATGATGAGGATGAGGATGATGATGATGATGATGATGATGATGATGATGATGATGATGACGACTTTAACTTTAACATTTGTCATAGAAAAAAAAATCTTTCTCAATTACAAAATAAAATAGATTCTTTTTCTTTAATATTCATTAAGTCTTTTTTTCTGTCTTCTAATATATAAAGTAGAGACATTTTTTCCTCTGTACCTTCTAGGAGTATGGGAAAATAACCACATGCATCACAGGCTACTAAACTCACCGCTATACAACACTTATTCACTCGAGCGTGTTTTAGTAAATTTGTTATTATTTTTTTCTACCTAACACTAACTATTACATTTGGCCCACCATCAACGTCTCTCAAAAAAAACAACTCCATATAGGTCGTAGCAAAAACTTTTCTCCCTAACAATTCTGTACTGTCACTCTACTCATCGACACCGGGAACTAGTACACACAGTTTAATTTTCACAAAACACCGGTTCTTATTTATTATTTGCCTGGTATTAATTTACTACATAATATAAAGCAATACGCAAAGACTTAATGACCGCTCCCATTCACTCCGATGATTTTCTACGAATATCAGATTACGTTATTTCTAATATTACCTATGACTTCTACATTTACATTCATTCTGGAATTAAGCAAATGAAATTAACGAACACAGTTCCTGCAACATTTATTCATTCAACATGGCGGCTACAATTTCTTGATCGAATCAACATCCAATTTAATTCAATAAGCACCAAGATACTGGTAGACCCCGATACATTTACATTTACAAAATCATACACCTTTAACACACATATTATAGAAAACTTGCCCAAATCCAGTCATTTTCATCAACTTCAAATGACCTAAACCGTGTCATTGCTGAATCTTAACATTACACGCATGCCCATAATCAAGCTTAGCTTAATTGACGTATTTTCACATGTATATTTAATTCGAAACCGTGGCACAGTGGTTAGGAAGGCAGGTTTCATGATCGCCAGTTTCAGCGTTCGATCCCATTCTACGCTACCACTATTTTCTTTTTTTTTAAATTCATAACATTCGCCAACACGGAAGAGGGGGGGGAGACAGAACAATAGGCCGTTTCTTTTTTTATTAACGTCATGCAATAGGTAGTACTTTCTCCCGTGCAACGCCGGGCGACGATTCCGCTAGTTTATAATGAAGGCGAAAAATTCAAAGTACCCATTCTGAATTACTCAGTAATATAAAATTGGTTTATTTAACCAATTGACCTTCCACCCTTATGTTATTAATTCCATTATATAACCAGTTTTTAATGGGGAATTAAATTTTATTTTTAGGACTAGCGGGGCTACCCCGCGTTGCTCGAGGTTATAAAAACATATAAAACAGAAGAAAAATCGCGTGTGTAACATCTTTATATTAAAACTTCTATTTCTCTCCCTCTCTCTATAACAGCCTCTTTATCTTTCTACTTTTCTCTTCCCTGGTCGCCCCATTTCACCGCTACTTTCTAATTTTGCCTTTTGCGAAAGCTGCTTCTTCCCCACCATTTCATCCTACGTTTCCAAGAGTAATAGTATGACATATTTCTATAAAAAGTACTACCTCTGTCTGCGCCTTCTATATTAGTACTTATCTCCGCCCCAGTGCGCATACTATATACGTATCTATCGCCACCCCGGTGCGCATACTATATACGTACCTATCGCCGCCCTCGTGCACATAATATATACGTACCTATCACAACCCCTATGCAGATACTATATAAGTACCTATCGCCGCCTGGGTGCAGATAATATATAAGATCCTATCGCCACCCTGGGTGCAGATACTATATAAGTACATATCGCCGCCCCGGTGCAAATGCTAAATACGTACCTATCGCCGCTGCTGTGCGTAGTGACGCAACCATAAAACGTAGTGACCCAGCAATAAAAGGTGGTGACCCTACAATAAAACGTAGTGACCCAGCACTAAAATGTGGTGACCCAACAATGAAAGTGGTGACCCAACAATCAAACGTAGTGACCCAACCATACAACGTTGTGACCCTATCATAAAAAGTGGTGACCGAACAATAAAAGTGTTGACTCAGCCATTACAAGTGGTGACCCTAGAATAAAACGTAGTGACCGCGAATTAAACGTAGTGACCCAGAAATAAAAAGTAGTGACCCAACGATAAAAAGTGGTGACCAAAAAATAAAACGTAGTGACCCAGCAATAAAAAGTGGTGACCCAACAATAAAAGTGTTGATCCAGCAATAAAAAGTGGTTACCCAGCAATAAAACGTAGTGACTAAGCAATAAACAGTGGTGACCCAACAATAAAACTTAGTGACCCAACCATAAAAAGTGGTGACCCAACAATAAAACGTAGTGACCATACCATAAAACGACGTAACCACGACATAAAAAGTGGTGAACCAAAAATAAAACGTAGTGACCCAGCAATAAAAAGTGGTGACTCAACCATAAAAAGTGGTGACCCAACATTTAAACGTAGTGACCTAACAATAAGAAGTGGTGACCCAACAATAAAAGTGTTGACCCAGCAATAAAACGTGGTGACCCAGCAATAAAACGTAGTGACCCAGCAATAAAAAGTGGTGACCTAACAATCAAACGTAGTGACCCAGCAATAAACAGTGGGGACTCAACCATAAACAGTGGTGACCCAAAAATACAACTTAGTGACCCAACCATAAAAAGTGGTGATGCAACAATAAAACGTAGTGACCATACCATAAAACGTAGTGACCACGACATAAAAAGTGGTGAACCAAAAATAAAACGTAGTGACCCAGCAATAAAAAGTGGTGACTCAACCATAAAAAGTGGTGACACAACATTTAAACGTAGTGAACTAACCATAAAAAGTTGTGACCCAACAAAAAAAGTGTTGACCCAGCCATAAAAAGTGGTCACCCAACAATAAAACGTAGTGACCAACAATAAAACGTAGTGACCCAGCAATAAAAAGTGGTGACTCAACCATAAAAAGCGGTGACCATAAAATACCAGCGGTAACCCAACTATAAAACGTAGTGACCCAGCTATAAAATGTTTTGACCCAACAATAAAAGTTGTGACCCAACAATCAAAACGAAGTGACCCAACCATACAACGTAATAACCCAACAATAAAAGTGTTAGCCCAGCCATAAAAAGTGTTGACTATAAAACGCAGTGACCCAACAATACAACGTAGTGACCCCAACAATAAAACGTAGTGATTCAGCAATAAAACCTAGTGACCCAACAATAAAAAGTAGTGACCTAACAATAAAAAGTAGTGACCCAGCAATAAAAAGTGGTGACTCAACAATAAAACGTAGTGACCCAACAATAAAACGTAGTGACCCAACAATAAAAAGTGGTGACTCAGCAATAAAACGAAGTGACCCAACAATAAAACGCAGTGACCCAACAATAAAAAGTGGTGACTCAGCAATAAAACGTAGTGACACAACAATAAAATAGGTGACCCAACAATAAAACGTAGTGACCCAGCAATAAGAAGTGGTGACTCAACCATAAACAGTAGGGACCCAACAATAAAACTTAGTGACCCAACAATAAAACATAGTGACGATACCATAAAACGTAGTGAGTACGACATAAAAACTGGTGAACCAAAAAGTAAACGTAGTGACAAAGCAATAAAAAGTGGTGACTCAACCATAAAAAGTGGTGACCCAACATTTAAACGTAGTGACCTAACCATAAAAAGTGGTGACCCAACAATAAAAGTGTTGACCCAGCAATAAAACGTAGTGACCATACCATAAAACGTAGTGACCACGATAAAAAAAGTGGTGAACCAAAAAAAACGTAGTGACCCAGCAATAAAAAGTGTTGACCCAGCCACAAAAAGTGGTGACACCACAATAAAACGTAGTGACCAACAATAAAACGTAGTGACCCAGCAATAAAAAGTGGTGACTCAACCAAAAAAGTGGAAACCCAACTATAAAACGTAGTGACCCAGCAATAAAATGCTGTGACCCAACAATAAAAGTGGTGACCCAACAATCAAAATGAAGTGACCCAACCATACAACGTAATAACCCAACAATAAAAGTGTTGACCCAGTAAAAAAAAGTGTGACCCAGTAAAAAAAAGTAGTGACCTAACAATAAAACGTAGTGACCCAGCAATAAAAAGTGGGGACTCAACAATAAAACACTGTGACCCAGCAATAAAAAGTAGTGACCGAACAATTAAACGTAGTGACCCAGCAATAAAACGTAGTGACCAAGCAATAAAACGTAGTGACCTAACAATAAAACGTAGTGACCTAACAATAAAACGTAGTGACCCAGCCAAAAAAGTGGTGACCCAACAATAAAAGTGTTTACTTAGTCATAATAAGTGGTGATCCAGCCATAAAACGTAGTGACCCAGCAATAAAAAGTGGTGACCCAGCAATAAAACGTAGTGACCCAACAATAAAACGTAGTGATCCAGAAATAAAACGTAGTGACCTAACAATAAAACGTAGTTACCCAGCAATAAAAAGTTGTGACCTAGCAATAAAACGTAGTGACCCAGCAATAAAACGTAGTGACTCAACAATAAAACGTAGTGACTCAGCAATAAAACGTAGTGACCCAACAATAAAACGTAGTGACACAACAATAAAACGTAGTGACTCAGCTATAAAACGTGGTGACCCAACAATAAAACGTAGTGACCCAGCAATAAAACGTAGTGACCCAGCAATAAAACGTAGTGACCAATCAATAAAACGTAGTGACCAAACAATAAAACGTAGTGACCCAGCAATAAAAAGTGGTGACCCAACAATAAAAGTGTTTACCCAGTCATAAAAAGTGGTTATCCAGCAATAAAACGTAGTGACCTAGCAATAACAATGGTGACCCAACAATAAAACGGAGTGACCCACTTATAAAAAGTGGTGACTCACCCATAAATAGTGGTGACCCGAAAAATAAAACGTAGTTTCCCAACCATAAATAGTGGTGACCCAACAATAAAACGTAGTGACCAACCAATTAAACGTAGTGACCTAGAAATAAAAAGAGGTGAACAACAATAAAAGTGGTGACCGTAACATAAAACGTAGTTACCCAACAATAAAAGTGGTGACCCACCAATAAAACGTAGTGACCCAACAATACAACGTAGTGACCCAGCAATAAAACGTAGTGACTCAGCCATAAAACCTAGTGACCCAGCAATAAAAATGAGTGACCTAACAATAAAAAGTAGTGACCCAGCAATAAAAAGTGGTGACTCAACAATAAATCGTAGTGACCTAACAATAAAACGTAGTGACCCAACAATAAAATGTGGTGACTCAACAACAAAACGTAGTGACCCAGCAATAAAACGTGGTGATCCAACAATAAAACGTAGTGACCCAACAATAAAACGCAGTGACACAACAGTAACACGTAGTGACCTAGCAAAAAAACGTAGTGACCCAACAATTAAACGTAGTGACCCAACAATAAAACGTAGTGACCCAGCAAAAAAAAGTGTTGACTCAACCATAAAAAGTGGTGACCCAACAATAAAACGTAGTGACCAACAATAAAACGTAGTGACCAACCAATTAAACGTAGTGACCCAGAAATAAAAAGAGGTGACCAACAATAAAAGTGGTGACCGAAACATAAAACGTAGTTACCCAACAATAAAAGTGGTGACCCACCAATAAAACGTAGTGACCCAACAATACAACGTAGTGACCCAGCGATAAAACGTAGTGACCCAACAAAAAAACGTAGTGACTCAGCCATAAAACCTAGTGACCCAGCAATAAAAATGAGTGACCTAACAATAAAAAGTAGTGACCCAGCAATAAAAAGTGGTGACTCAACAATAAAACGTAATGACCTAACAATAAAACGTAGTGACCCAACAATAAAATGTGGTGACTCAACAACAAAACGTAGTGACCCAGCAATAAAACGTGGTGATCCAACAATAAAATGTAGTGACCCAACAATAAAACGCAGTGACACAACAGTAACACGTAGTGACCCCGCAAAAAAACGTAGTGACCCAACAATTAAACGTAGTGACCCAACAGTAAAACGTAGTGACCCAGCAATAAAAAGTAGTGACCCAACAATAAAACGTAGTGACCCAGCAATAAAAAGTGTTGACTCAACCATAAAAAGTGGTGACCCAACAATAAAACGTAGTGACCAACAATAAAACGTAGTGACCCAGCAATAAAAAGTGGTGACTCAACCATAAAAAGCGGTGACCCAAAAATACCAGCGGTAACCCAACTATAAAACGTAGTGACCCAGCAATAAAATGTTTTGACCCAACAATAAAAGTGGTGACCCAACAATCAAAACGACGTGACCCAACCATACAACGTAATAACCCAACAATAAAAGTGTTAGCCCAGCAATAAAAAGTGTTGACAATAAAACGTAGTGACCCAACAATAAAACGTAGTGACCCCAACAATAAAACGTAGTGATTCAGCAATAAAACCTAGTGACCCAACAATAAAAAGTAGTGACCCAGCAATAAAAAGTGGTGACTCAACAATAAAACGTAGTGACCCAACAATAAAACGTAGTGACCCAACAATGAAAAGTGGTGACTCAGCAATAAAACGAAGTGACCCAACAATAAAACGCAGTGACCCAACAATAAAACGCAGTGACCCAACAATAAAACGTAGTGACCCAGCAATAAAACGTAGTGACACAACAATAAAACGTAGTGACCCAACAAAAAAACGTAGTGACCCAACAATAAAATGTGGTGACTCAACAACAAAACGTACTGACCCAGCCCTAAAAAGTGGTGACCCAACAATAAAAGTGTTTACCCAGCCATAAAAAGTGGTGACCCAGCAATAAAAGCGTAGTTACCTAGCAATAAAAAGTGGTGACCCAAAAATAAAACGTAGATACCCAACCATAAATAGTGGTGACCCAACAATAAAAAGTAGTGATCCACCCATTAAACGTAGTGACCCAGAAATAAAAAGTGGTGACTCAACCATAAACAGTAGGGACCCAACAATAAAACGTAGTGACCATACCATAAAACGTAGTGACCACGACATAAAAAGTGGTGAACCAAAAATTAAACGTAGGGACCCAGCAATAAAAAGTGGTGACTACACTATAAAAAGCGGTGACCCAACAATAAGAGTGGTAACCCAACAATAAAACGTAGTGACCCAGCAATAAAAAGTAGTCACCCAACAATAAAACGTAGTGACCTAGCAATAAAAAGTGGTGACTCAACAATAAAATGTAGTGACCAAGCAATTAAACGTAGAGACCAAGCAATAAAAAGTAGTGACCAAAAAAAAAACGTAGTGACCCAGCCCTAAAAAGTGGTGACCCAACAATAAAAGTGTTTACCCAGCCATAAAAAGTTGTGACCCAACAATAAAACGTAGTTACCTAGCAATAAAAAGTGGTGACCCAACAATAAAACGTAGTGACCCACCCATTAAACGTAGTGATCCAGAAATAAAATAGGTGACCCAACAATAAAACTTAGTGACCCAGCAATAAGAGGTGGTGACTCAACAATAAAACGTAGTGACCATACCATAAAACGTAGTGACCACGACATAAAAACTGGTGAACCAAAAAGTAAACGTAGTGACAAAGCAATAAAAAGTGGTGACTCAACCATAAACAGTAGTGACCCAACAATAAAACGTAGTGACCATACCATAAAACGTAGTGACCACGACATAAAAAGTGGATAGCCAAAAACAAAACGTAGTGACCCATCAATAACAAGTGGTGACTCAACTATAAAAAGTGGTGACCCAACATTCAAACGTAGTGACCTAACCATAAAAAGTGGTGACCCAACAATAAAAGTGTTGACCAAGCAATAAAAAGTGGTGACCCAGCAATAAAACATAGTGACCCAGTAATAAAAAGTGGTGACCCAACAATAAAACGTAGTGACCCAACAATAAAAAGTGGTGACCTAACAATAAAACGTAGTGACCCAGCAATAAAAAGTGGTGACTAAACCATAAACCGTGGTGACCCAACAATAAAACTTAGTGACCCAACCATTAAAAAGCGGTGATCCAACAATAGAACGTAGTGAACATACCATAAAACGTAGTGACCACGACATAAAAAGTCGTGAACCAAAAATAAAACATAGTGACCCAGCAATACAAAGTGGTGACTCAACCATAAAAAGTGGTGACCCAACAATAAAACGTAGTGACCAACAATAAAACGTAGTGACCCAGCAATAAAAAGTGGTGACTCCGCAACAAAAGTGGTGACCGTACAATAAAACGTAGTTACCCAGCAATAAAACGTAGTGACATAACCCTAAAAAGTGGTGACCCAACAATAAAAGTGTTTACCCAGCCATAAAAAGTTGTGACCCAACAATAAAACGTAGTTACCTAGCAATAAAAAGTGGTGACCTAAAAATAAAACGCAGTTACCCAACCATTAATAGTTGTGACCCAACAATAAAACGTAGTGATCCAGAAATAAAATAGGTGACCCAACAATAAAACGTAGTGACCCAGCAATAAGAAGTGGTGACTCAACAATAAAACGTAGTGACCATACCATAAAACGTAGTGACCACGACATAAAAACTGGTGAACCAAAAAGTAAACGTAGTGACAAAGCAATAAAAAGTGGTGACTCAACCATAAAAAGTGGTGACCCAACATTTAAACATAGTGACCTAACACTAAAAAGTGGTGACCCAACAATAAAAGTGTTGACCCAGCAATAAAAAGTGGTGACCCAGCAATAAAACGTAGTGACCACGACATAAAAAGTGATAAACCAAAAAACAAACGTAGTGACCCAGCAATAAAAAGTGGTGACTCAACTATAAAAAGTGGTGACCCAACAATGAAACGTAGTGACCAACAATGAAATGTAGTGGCCCAGCAATAAAAAGTGGTGACTGAACCATAAAAAGCGGTGACCCAACATTAAAAGTGGTAACCAAACTATAAAACAGAGTGACCTAGCAATAAAATGTTGTCACCCACCAAAAAAAGTGGTGACCCAACAATCAAAAAGAAGTGACCCAACCATACAACGTTATAACCCAACAATAAAAGTGTTAGCCCAGCATTAAAAAGTGTTGACAATAAAACGTAGTGACCCCACAATACAACGTAAAGAACCAGCAATAAAACGTAGTGACTCAGCAATAAAACCTAGTGACCCAGCAATAAAAAGTAGTGACCAACCATAAAAAGTAGTGACCTAACAAGAAAAAGTAGTTACTCAACAATAAAACGTAGTGACCCAGCATTAAAACGTAGTGACACAGCAATAAAAAGTAGTTACTCAACCATAAACAGTGATGACCAAACCATAAAACGTAGTGACCCAACCATAAAAGTGGTGATCAAACAATAAAACGTAGTGACCATACCATAAAACGTACTGACCTGCCATGAATAGTAGTGACCCAAATATAAAACGTAGTGGCCGGCAATAAATAGTGGTGACCCAACAATAAAAGTGTTGACTAGCTAAAAACGTGGTGACCCAACAAAAAAACGTAGAGACCCAACAATAAAACGTAGTGACAATACCATTTAACCTAGTGTCCTAACCATAAAACGTTGTGACCTAGCAATGAAAAGTGGTTACCGAACAATAAAACGTAGTTACCCAGCTATAAAAACTGGTGACTAAACCATAAAAAGTAGTGACCCAACAATAAAACGCAGTGACCCAACAATAAATAGTGGTGACCCAACAATAAAACGTAGTGACCATACCATAAAACGTACTGACTTTCCATAAATAGTAGTGACCCAACAATAAATCGTAGTGAACGGCAATAAAAAGTGGTGACACAACAATAAAAGTGTTGACCAGCCAAAAAAGTGGTGACCCAACAATAAAACATAGTGACCCAGCAATAAAAAGTGGTGACCCAGCAATAAACAGTGGTGACCCAACAAGAAAACGTAGTGACCCAGCAATAAAAAGTGGTGACCCAGCAATAAAACGTAGTTACCAAAACATAAAACCTAGTGACCTAGCAATGAAACGTTGTGACACAGAAATAAAAAGTGGTGACCCAGCAATAAAACGTAGTTACCTAGCAATAAAAAGTGGTGACCCAAAAATAAAACGTAGTTACCCAACCATAAATAGTGGTGACCCAACAATAAAAAGTAGTGATCCACCCATTAAACGTAGTTACCCAGAAATAAAAAGAGCTGACCCAACAATAAAACGTAGTGACCAAGCAATAAAAAGTGGTGACTCAACCATAAACAGTAGGGACCCAACAATAAAACGTAGTGACCATACCATAAAACGTAGTGACCACGACATAAAAAGTGGTGAACAAAAAATTGAACGTAGCGACCCAGCAATAAAAAGTGGTGACTACACTATAAAAAGCGGTGACCCAACAATAAAAGTGGTAACCCAACAATAAAACGTAGTGACCCAGCAATAAAAAGTAGTGACCCAACAATAAAAAGTGGTGACCCAGCAATAAAAAGTGGTGACTCAACAATAAAATGTAGTGACCAAGCAAAAAAACGTGGTGACCCAGCAATAAAACGTAGTGACCAAGCAATAAAAAGTAGTGACCAAACAATAAAACGTAGTGACCCAGCCCTAAAAAGTGGTGACCCAACAATAAAAGTGTTTACCCAGCCATAAAAAGTTGTGACCCAACAATAAAACGTAGTAACCTAGCAATAAAAAGTGGTGACCTAAAAATAAAACGTAGTTACCCAACCATAAATAGTGGTGACCCAACAATAAAACGTAGTGACCCACCCATTAAACGTAGTGATCCAGAAATAAAATAGGTGACCCAACAATAAAACGTAGTGACCCAGCAATAAGAAGTGGTGACTCAACCATAAACAGTAGGGACCCAACAATAAAACTTAGTGACCCAACAATAAAACATAGTGACGATACCATAAAACGTAGTGAGTACGACATAAAAACTGGTGAACCAAAAAGTAAACGTAGTGACAAAGCAATAAAAAGTGGTGACTCAACCATAAAAAGTGGTGACCCAACATTTAAACGTAGTGACCTAACCATAAAAAGTGGTGACCCAACAATAAAAGTGTTGACCCAGCAATAAAAAGTGGTGACCACGCAATAAAACGTAGTGACCACGACATAAAAAGTGATGAACCAAAAAACAAACGTAGTGACCCAGCAATAAAAAGTGGTGACTCAACTATAAAAAGTGATGACCCAACAATGAAACGTAGTGACCAACAATAAAACGTAGTGCTCCAGCAATAAAAAGTGGTGACTCAACCATAAAAAGCGGTGACCCAACATTAAAAGTGGTATCCCAACTAGAAAACAGAGTGACCAACCACTAAAATGTTGTGACCCAATAAAAAAAGTGGTGACCCAACAATCAAAAAGAAGTGACCCAACCATACAACGTAATAACCCAACAATAAAAGTGTTAGCCCAGCATTAAAAAGTGTTGACAATAAAACGTAGTGACCCAACAATACAACGTAAAAACCAAGCAATAAAACGTAGTGATTCAGCAATAAAACCTAGTGACCCAGCAATAAACAGTAGTGACCCAGCAATAAAAAGTAGTGACCCAACCATAAAAAGTAGTGACCTAACAAGAAAAAGTAGTTGCCCAGCAATAAAAAGTGGTTACTCAACAATAAAACATAGTGACCCAACAATAAAACGTAGGGACCGAACAATAAAAAGTGGTGACTTTACAACAAAACATAGTAACCCAGCAATAAAACGTAGTGACCCAGCAATAAAACGTAGTGACCGAGCAATAAAACGTAGTGACCAAGCCATAAAAAGTGGTGATCTAGCAATAAAAGTGTTTACGCAGCAATAAAAAGTAGTGACCCAGCAATAAAACGTAGTGACCCAGCAATAAAAATGGTGACCCAACAATAAAACGTAGTGACCCAACTATAAATAGTGGTGACTCACCCATAAAAAGTGGTGACCCAACAATAAAAGTGTTGACCCAGACATATAAAGTGGTGACCCTACAATAAAACGTAGTGACCAACAATAAAACGTAGTGACTAACAATAAAACGTAGTGACTCAGCAATAAAACGTAGTGACCCAGCAATTAAACGTAGTGACCCAGCAATAAAAAGTGATGACCTAACCATAAAAAGTAGTGACCCAACAATAAAACGTAGTGACCCAACCATAAAACGTAGTGACCCAGCAATAAAAAGTGGTGACCAACAATAAAACGTAGTGACCCAGTAATTAAAAGTGGTGACGAATCTAATAAAACGTAGTGACCTAACCATTAAAAGTGGTGACCCAACGTAGTGACCCAGCCCTAAAAAGTGGTAACCCATCAATAAAAGTGTTGACCCAGCAATAAAACGTAGTAACCTAGCAATAAAATGTAGTGACCCAGCAATACAAAGTGGTGACCCGACAATAAAAGTGTTAACCTAGCAACAAAAAGTGGTGATCCAGCAATAAAACGTAGTGACCCAGCAATAAAAGTGTTGAGCCAACAATAAAACGTAGTTACCCAGCAATAAAAAGTGGTGACTAAACCATAAAAAGTAGTGACCCAACAATAAAACGCAGTGACCCAACCATAAATAGTGGTGACCCAACAATAAAACGTTGTGACTATACCATCAAAAGTTGTGACTCAACAACAAAACGTAGTGACCCAGCAATAAAACGTAGGTACCAGACAATAAGACGTAGTGACCCAGCAATAAAACGTAGTGACCCAGCAATAAAACGTAGTGACCGAGAAATAAAAAGTGGTGACTCACCAATAAAACCTAGTGACCCAACAATAAAAAGTGGTGACTCAACAATAAAACGTAGTGACTAACAATAAAACGTAGTGACTAAGCAATAAACCGTAGTAACCCAACAATAAAACGTTATGACTCAGCAATAAAAAGTTGTGACTCAACAATAAAACCTAGTGACCCAACAATAAAAGTGTTTACCCAGCAATAAAACGTAGTGACCCAGCAATAAAAATGGTGACCAAACAATAAAACGTAGTGACCTAGCTATAAAAAAGGGTGACTCACCGATAAACAGGTGTGACCCACCAATAAAAGTGTTGAATCAGCCATAAAAAGTGGTGACCCAACAATAAAACGTAGTGACCAACAATAAAACGTAGTGACGTAGAAATAAAAAGTAGTGACTCAACCATAAAAGTGGTAACCCAACAATAAAACGTTGTGACCCAGCACTAATACGTTCTGACCCAACAAGAAAAGTTTTGACCTAACAATCAAAACGAAGTGACCTAACCATAATACGTAGTGACCCAGCAATAAAAAGTGGTGACACAACAATAAAACGTAGTGACTCAACAATAAAACGTAGGGACACAACAATTAAACGTAGTGACCCAGCAATAAAAAATACTGACCCAAGAATAAAACGTAGTGACCCAGCATTTAAAAAGTGGTGACTCAAGAATAAAACGTAGTGACCCACAAATCAAATGTAGTGACCCAGCAATAAAACGTAATGACCCAACAATAAAACGTAGTGACCCAGCAATAAAAAGTAGTCACTCAACCATAAACAGTGATGACCAAACAATAAAACGTAGTGACCGGCAATAAAAAGTGGTGACACAACAATAAAAGTGTTGACCAGCCAAAAAAGTGGTGACCCAACAATAAAACGTAGTGACCCAACAATAAAACGTAGTGACAACACCATTAAACGTAGTGACCCAACCATAAAACGTTGTGACCCAGCGATAAACAGTGGTGACCCAACAAGAAAACGTAGTGACCAAGCAATCAAAAGTGGTGACCCAGCAATAAAACGTAGTGACCCAACAATAAAACGTAGTGACCTAGCAATAAAACGTTGTGACCCAACAATTAAAACGTAGTGACCTAGCAATAAAACGTTGTAACCCAACAATAAAACGTAGTAACCTAGCAATAAAAGGTGGTGACCTAGCAATAAAACGTAGTGACCCAGCAATAAAACGTAGTGACCCAGAAATAAAAAGTGGTGACCCAACAATAAAACGTAGTGACCCAGCAATAAAAAGTGGTGACCCAACAATAAAACCTAGTGACCCAACAATAAAAAGTGGTGACTCAACAATAAAACGTAGTGACCCAACAATAAAACGTAGTGACTAACAATAAAACGTAGTGACCCAACAATAAAACGTAATGACTATACCATTTAACGTAGTGACCAACCATAAAACGTAGTGACCCAGCAATAATAACTAGTGACACAACAAGTGGTGACTGAAACAATGAAATTTAGTGACCGAACAATAAATGTGGTGACCCAACAATAAAACGTAGTGACCCAACCATACAACGTATTGCCCCAACAATAAAAGGTAGTCATACAGCAATAAAAAGTGGTGACCTAAAAATAAAACTTAGTGACAAAGCAATAAAAAGTGGTGACCAAACAATAAAAGTGTTGACCAGCCATAAAAAGTTGTTACCCAACAATAAAAAGTGGTGACAAAACAATAAAACGTAGTGACCCAACAATAAATGTAGTGACCCAACAATAAAACGTAGTGACTTGATCATAAAAAGTGGTGACCCAACGTAGTAACCCCGCCCTAAAAAGTGGTGACCCAACAATAAAAGTGTTGACCCAGCTATAAAAAGTGGTGACCCAACAATGAAACGTAGTGACCCAGCAATAAAAATTGGTGACCCAACAATAAAACGTAGTGCGTTAGCAATAAAACGTGGTGACCCAACAATAAAATGGTGACCCAATCATAAAACGTAGTCACCCAACAATACCACGTAATAACCCAGCCATAAAAAGTGCTGACCAAACAATAAAACGTAGTGACCCAACAATTAAAGGGGTGAACACACCAATGAAAGTTGTGATCCAACAAAAAAACGTAGTTTCCCAGGAATAAAAAGTGGTTACCTAACAATAAAATGTAGTGACCCAGCAATAAAAGATGTGACTCTGCAATAAAAGTGTTGACTCAACGATAGAAGTGGTGACCCAGCAATAAAAATGGTGACCCAGCAATAAAACGTAGTGACCCAACCATAAAAAGTTGTGACCCAACAATAAAAGTGGTGACCCAACTATACCACGTAGTGACCTAGCAATAAAAACTGGTGACCCAACAATAAAAGTGTAGACTTGCCATAAAAATGGTTACCCAGCCATAAAAAGAGGTGACCCAACAATAAAACGTAGTGACCCGACAATAAAAGTGGTGACCCTACAATAAAACGTAGTGACCCAACCATAAAAAGTGGTGACCAAACGTAGTGACGCAGCAATAAAAAGTGGTGACCCAACAATAAAAGTTATAACCCAGCAATAAAAAGTAGTGACTCAACCATAAAAAGTGGTAACCCAACAATAAAACGTAGTGACCCGGCAATAACAAGTGGTGACCAACAATAAAACGAAGTGACCCAGTAATTAAAAGTGGTGACAAAACAAATAAAACGTAGTGACCTAACCATGAAAAGTGGTGACCCAACGTAGTGACCCAGCCCTAAAAAGTTGTGACCAAGCAATAAAAGTGTTGACCCAGCAATAAAACGTAGTGACCCAGCAATAAAACGTAGTGACACAGATATAAAAAGTGGTGACTAAACCATAAGAAGTAGTGACCCAACAATAAAACGCAGTGACCCAAGCATAAATAGTTGTGACCCAAAAATAAAACGTAGTGACCATACCATAAAACGTACTGACCTGCCATAAATAGTTGTGACCCAACAATAAAACGTAGTGACCAAACAATAAAACGTAGTGACAATACCATTAAACGTAGTGACCAACCATAAAACGTTGTGACCCAGCAATAAACAGTGGTGACCCAACAAGAAAACGTAGTGACCCAGCAATAAAAAGTGGTGACCCAGCAATAAAACGTAGTTACCCAACAATAAAACGTAGTGACCTAGCAATGAAACGTTGTGACCCAGCAATAAAAAGTGGTGACCCAGCAATAAAACGTAGTTACCCAACAATAAAACGTAGTGACTTAGCAATGAAACGTTGTTACCCCAAAATAAAACGTAGTGACCCAGCAATAAAAGGTGGTGACCCAGCAATAAAATGTAGTTACCCAGCAATAAAACGTAGTGACCCAACAATAAAACGTAGTGACCCAGCAATAAAACGTAGTGACCCAGCAATAAAACCTAGTTACCCAACAATAAAAAGTGGTGACTCAACAATAAAACGTAGTGACCCAACAATAAAACGTAGTTACTAACATTAAAACGTAGTGACCCAGCAATAAAACGTAGTGACCCAGCAATTAAACGTAGTGACCCAGCAATAAAACCTAGTGACCCAACAATAAAAAGTGGTGACTCAACAATAAAACGTAGTGACCCAGCAATAAAAAGTATTGACCCAACAATAAAACGTAGTGACCTAACCATAAAAAGTGGTGACCCAAAAATAAAACATAGTAACCCAACAATAAAACGTAGTGACCCAGCAATAAAACGTAGTGACCCAACAATAAGACGTAGTGACCCAGCAATAAAACGTAGTGACCCAGCAATAAAACCTAGTGACCCAACAATAAAAAGTGGTAACTCAGCAATAAAACGTAGTGACCCAACAATAAAACGTAGTGACCCAGCAATAAAAAGTGATGACCTAACCATAAAAAGTGGTGACCCAACAATAAAACGTTGTGACCTAACCATAAAACGTAGTGACCCAGCAATAAAAAGTGGTGACCAACAATAAAACGTAGTGACCCAGTAATTAAAAGTGGTGACGAAACTAATAAAACGTAGTGACCTAACCATTAAAAGTGGTGACCCAACGTAGTGACCCAGCCCTAAAAAGTGGTAACCCAACAATAAAAGTGTTTACCCAGCAATAAAACGTAGTGAACCAACAATAAAATGTAGTGACCCAGCAATACAAAGTGGTGACTCGACAATAAAAGTGTAAACCTAGCCACAAAAAGTCGTGACCCAGCAATAAAACGTAGTGACCCAGCAATAAAAAGTGGTGTCCCAACCATAAATCGTAGTGACCCAACAATAAAACGCAGTGACCCAACCATAAATAGTGGTGACCCAACAATAAAACGTAGTGACCATACCATCAAAAGTAGTGACTCAATAACAAAACGTAGTGACCCAGCAATAAAACGTAGTGACCCAACAATAAGACGTAGTGACCCAGCAATAAAACGTAGTGACCCAGGAATAAAACGTAGTGACCCAGAAATAAAAAGTGGTGACCCAACAATAAAACGTAGTAACCCAACTATAAACCGTAGTGACCCAGCAATAAAAAGTGGTGACTCAACCATAAAACCAAGTGACCAACAATAAAAAGTGATGACTCAACAATAAAACGTAGTGACCCAACAATAAAACGTAGTGACTAACAATAAAACGTAGTGACTGAGCAATAAACCGTAGTAACTCAACAATAAAACGTAGTGACTAACAATAAACCGTAGTAACTCAGCAATAAAACGTAGTGACCCAACAATAAAACGTAGTGACCCAGCAATAAAAAGTGGTGACCCAACCATAAAACGTAGTGATCTAACCATAAAAAGTGGTGACCCAAAAATAAAACGTAGTAACCCAACAATAAAACGTAGTTACCAGCAATAAAACGTAGTGACCCAACAATAAGACGTAGTGACCCAGCAATAAAACGTAGTGACCCAGCAATAAAAAGTAGTGACCCAGCAATGAAACCTAGTGACTCAACAATAAAACGTAGTGACCCAACAATAAAACGTAGTGACTCAGCAATAAAACGTAGTGACCCAACTATAAAACGTAGTGACCCAGCAATAAAAAGTGGTGACCCAACCATAAAACGTAGTGACCTAACCATAAAAAGTAGTGACCAACAATAAAACGTAGTAACCCAACAATAAAACGTAGTTACTCAGCAATAAAAAGTGGTGACTCAACAATAAAACCTAGTGACCCAACAATAAAACGTAGTGACTAACAATAAAACGTAATGACTCAGCAATAAAACGTAGTGACCCAGCAATTAAACGTAGTGACCCAGCAATAAAAAGTGATGACCTAACCATAAAAAGTGGTGACCCAACAATAAAACGTAGTGACCAAACCATAAAATGTAGTGACCCAGCAATAAAAAGTGGTGACCAACAATAAAACGTAGTGACCCAGTGATTAAAAGTGGTGACGACTCTAATAAAACGTAGTGCCTTAACCATGAGAAGTGGTGACCCAACGTAGTGACCCAGCCCTAAAAATGGTGACCCATCAATAAAAGTGTAAGCCCAGCAATAAAACGTAGTAACCTAGCAATAAAATGTAGTGACCCAGCAATACAAAGTGGTGACCCGACAATAAAAGTGTTAACCTAGCTACAAAAAGTGGTGACCCAGCAATAAAACGTAGTGACCCAGCAATAAAAGTGGTGACCCAACAATAAAACGTAGTTACCCAGCTATAAAAAGTGGTGATTAAACCATAAAAAGTAGTGACCCAACCATAAATAGTGGTGACCCAACAATAAAACGTTGTGACTATACCATCAAAAGTGGTGACTCAACAACAAAACGTAGTGACCCAGCAATAAAACGTAGGTACCCAACAATAAGACGTAGTGACCCAGCAATAAAACGTAGTAACCCAGCAATAAAACGTAGTGACCCAGAAATAAAAAGTGGTGACTTACCAATAAAACCTAGTGACCACACAATAAAAAGTGGTGACCCAACAATAAAACGTAGTGACTAACAATAAAACGTAGTGACTCAGCAATAAACCGTAGTAACCCAACAATAAAACGTAGTGACTCAGCAATAAAAAGTTGTGACTCAACAATAAAACCTAGTGACCCAACAATAAAAGTGTTTACCCAGCAATAAAACGTAGTGACCCAGCAATAAAAATGGTGACCAAACAATAAAACGTAGTGACCCAGCTATAAAAAAGGGTGACTCACCCATAAAAAGGTGTGACCAAACAATAAAAGTGTTGACCCAGCCATAAAAAGTGGTGACCCAACAATAAAACATAGTGACCAACAATAAAACGTAGTGACGTAGAAATAAAAAGTAGTGACTCAACCATAAAAGTGGTAACCCAACAATAAAACGTTGTGACCCAGCAATAATACGTTCTGACCCAACTAGAAAAGTTGTGACCTAACAATCAAAACGAAGTGACCTAACCATAATACGTAGTGACCCAGCAATAAAAAGTGGTGACACAACAATAAAACGTAGTGACTCAACAATAAAACGTAGGGACACAACAATTAAACGTAGTGACCCAGCAATAAAAAGTACTGACCCAAGAATAAAACGTAGTGACCCAGCATTTAAAAAGTGGTGACTCAAGAATAAAACGCAGTGACCCACAAATAAAATGTAGTGACCCAGCAATAAAACGTAGTGACCCAACAATAAAACGTAGTGACCGGCAATAAAAAGTGGTGACACAACAATAAAAGTGTTGACCAGCCAAAAAAGTGGTGACCCAACAATAAAACGTAGTGACCCAACAATAAAACGTAGTGACAACACCATTAAACGTACTGACTCAACCATAAAACGTTGTGACCTAGCAATAAACAGTGGTGACCCAACAAGAAAACGTAGTGACCCAGCACTAAAAAGTGGTGACCCAGCAATAAAACGTAGTGACCCAGCAATAAAACGTTGTGACCCAACAATTAAAACGTAGTGACCTAGCAATAAAACGTTGTAACCCAACAATAAAACGTAGTAACCTAGCAATAAAAGGTGGTGACCCAGCAATAAAACGTAGTGACCAAGCAATAAAACGTAGTGACCCAGAAATAAAAAGTGGTAACCCAACAATAAAACGTAGTGACCCAGCAATAAAAAGTGGTGACCCAACAATAAAACCTAGTGACCCAACAATAAAACGTAGTGACTAAAAATAAAACGTAGTGACTCAGCAATAAAAAGTGGTGACCCAACCATAAAACGTAGTGACCTAACCATAAAAAGTTGTGACCCAACAATAAAACGTAGTGACCATACCATAAAACGTACTGACCAATCATTAATAAGTGGTGAACCAACAATAAAACGTAGTGATCCAGCAAAAAAAACTGGTGACCCAGAAATAAAAGTGGTGACCGAACAATAAAACGTAGTGACCCAACAATAAATGTAGTGACCCAACAATAAAACGTAATGACTATACAATTTAACGTAGTGACCCAACCATAAAACGTAGTGACCCAGCAATAAAAACTGGTGACACAACAAGTGGTGACTGAAACAATGAAATTTAGTGACCGAACAATAAATGTGGTGACCCAACAATAAAACGTAGTGACCCAACCATACAACGTATTGCCCCAACAATAAAAGGTAATCATCCAGCAATAAAAAGTGGTGACCTAAAAATAAAACCTAGTGACACAGCAATAAAAACTGGTGACAAAACAATAAAAGTGTTGACCAGCCATAAAAAGTTGTGACCCAACAATAAAAAGTGGTGACCAAACAATAAAACGTAGTGACCCAACAATAAATGTAGTGACCCAACAATAAAACGTAGTGACTTGATCATAAAAAGATGTGACCCAACGTAGTAACCCCGCCCTAAAAAGTTGTGACCCAACAATAAAAGTGTTGACCCAGCTATAAAAAGTGGTGACCCAACAATAAAACGTAGTGACCCAGCAATAAAAATTGGTGACCCAACAATAAAACGTAGTGCGTTAGCAATAAAACGTGGTGACCCAACAATAAAATGGTGACCCAATCATAAAACGTAGTCACCCAACAATACCACGTAATAACCCAGCCATAAAAAGTGCTGACCAAGCAATAAAACGTAGTGACCAAACAATTAAAGGGGTGAACACACCAATAAAAGTTGTGATCCAACAAAAAAACGTAGTTTCCCAGCAATAAAAAGTGGTTACCTAACAATAAAATGTAGTGACCCAGCAATAAAAGATGTGACCCTGCAATAAAAGTGTTGACTCAACGATAAAAGTGGTGACCCAGCAATAAAAATGGTGACCCAGCAATAAAACGTAGTGACCCAACCATAAAAAGTTGTGACCCAACAATAAAAGTGGTGACCCAACTATAACACGTAGTGACCTAGCAATAAAAACTGGTCACCCAACAATAAAAGTGTAGACTTGCCATAAAAATGGTTACCCAGCCATAAAAAGAGGTGACCCAACAATAAAACGTAGTGACCCAACAATAAAAGTGGTGACCCTACAATAAAACGTAGTGACCCAACCATAAAAAGTGGTGACCAAACGTAGTGACGCAGCAATAAAAAGTGGTGACCCAACAATAAAAATTATAACCCAGCAATAAAAAGTGGTGAACCAGCAATAAAACGTAGTGAGCCAACCATAAAAAGTGGTGACCCAACAATAAAACGTAGTGACCCAACAATAAAAAGTGGTGACTCAACCATAAAAAGTGGTAACCCAACAATAAAACGTAGTTACCCAGCAATAAAAAGAGATGACCCAACAATAAAACGTGGTGACCTAGCTATAAAAAGTGGCTACACAACAATAAACGTGGTGACCCAACAATAAAACGTAGTGACCCAGCAATAAAACGGTGTGACCCAAAAATAAATGTGGTGACCCAGCCATAAAAAGTTGTGACCCAGAAAAAAAACGTAGTGACCAGGCAATAAAAAGTGGTGACTGAACCATAAAAAGTGGTGACCCAACAATAAAACGTGGTGACCCAGCAATAAAAAGTGGTAACCCAAAAAATAAAAGGTAGTGACCCAGCAATAAAAAGTGGTGACTCAACCATAAAAAGTGATGACCCAACAATGAAACGTAGTGACCAACAATAAAACGTAGTGACCCAGCAATAAAAAGTGGTGACTCAACCATAAAAAGCGGTGACCCAACATTAAAAGTGGTAACCCAACTATAAAACGTAGTGACCCAGCAATAAAATGTAGTGACCCAGCAATAAAAGTGGTGACCCAACAATCAAAAAGAAGTGACCTAACCATACAACGTAATAACCTAACAATAAAAGTGTTAGCCCAACCATAAAAAGTGTTGACAATAAAACGTAGTGACCCAACAATAAAACGTAGTGACTCAGCAATAAAACCTAGTGACCAAGCAATAAAAAGTAGTGACCCAACAATAAAAAGTAGTGACCCAGCAATAAAAAGTGGTGACTCAACAATAAAACGTAGTGACCCAACAACAAAACATAGTGACCGAACAATAAAAAGTGGTGACTCAACAACAAAACGTAGTGACCCAACAATAAAACGTAGTGACCCAGCAATAAAACGTAGTAATAAAGCAATAAAAAGTAGTGACCCAACAATAAAACGTAGTGACCAAGCCATAAAAAGTGGTGACCCAACAATAAAAGTGTTTACCCAGCCATAAAAAGTAGTGACCCAGCAATAAAACGTAGTGAACCAGCAATAAAAATAGTGACCCAATAATAAAACGTAGTGAACTAGCTATAAAAAGTGGTGACTCACCCATAAAAAGTGGTGACCCAACAATAAAAGTGTTGACCCAGCCATAAAAAGTGGTGACCCAACAATAAAACGTAGTGACCAACAATAAACCGTAGTGACCCAGAAATAAAAAGTAGTGACTCAACCATAAAAGTGGTAACCCAACCATAAAACGTACTGATCCAGCAATAAAACGTTGTGACCCAACAATAAAAGTGGTGACCCAACAATCAAAGCTAAGTGACCCAACCATACAACGTAGTGACCCAGCAATAAAAAGTGATGACTCAACAATAAAACGTAGTGACCCAGCAATAAAACGTAGTGACACAGCAATAAAAAGTACTGACCCAAGAATAAAACGTAGTGACCCAGCATTTAAAAAGTGGTGACTAAACAATAAAACGTAGTGACCCAACAATAAAATGTAGTGACCCAGCAATAAAACGTAGTGACCCAGCAATAAAACGTAGTGACCCAACAATAAAACGTAGTGACCCAGCCATAAAAAGTAGTGACTCAACCATAAACAGTGATGACTAAACCATAAAACGTAGTGACCCAACCATAAAAGTGGTGATCCAACAATAAAACGTAGTGACCATACCATAAAACGTACTGACCTGCCATAAATAGTAGTGACCCAACAATAAAACGTAGTGACCGGCAATAAAAAGTGGTGACACAACAATAAAAGTGTTGACCAGCCAAAATAGGGGTGACCCAACAATAAAACGTAGTGACCCAACAATAAAACGTCGTGACAATACCATTAAACGTAGTGACCCAACAATAAAACGTAGTGACCCAGCAATAAAATGTGGTGACCCAGCAATAAAACGTAGTAACCCAACAATAAAACGTAGTGACCCAGCAATAAAAAGTGGTGACTCAACAATAAAACGTAGTGACCCAACAATAAAACGTAGTGACCCAGCAATAAAAAGTGATGACCCAGCAATAAAACGTAGTGACTCAACAATAAAACGTAGTGACTCAACAATAAAACGTAGTGACAGCAATAAAACGTAGTGACCCAACAATAAAACGTAGTGATCCAGCAATAAAAAGTAGTGAACCAACAATAAAACGTAGTGACCCAGAAATAAAAAGTGGTGACTCAACAATAAAACGTAGTGACCAGCAATAAACGTAGTGACCAAGCAATAAAACGTAGTGACCAAACAATAAAACGTAGTGACCCAGCCATAAAAAGTGGTGAGCCAGCCACACAATAGTTGGGCATAATTATTTATTCTTGTAATTTTACTTATTGAGACGTTATTTAATATGTATACAAATATTAGTGAAAACAATGGCGGAGTTTAATTATTTATTTCTTTTAATTTTACTGATTTGAGATGTTTTTTAATATGCATACTAATATTACTGAAAACAATGGTGGAGAATAATTATTGCTCTTCGTACTTTACTTATTGAGACGTAATTTAATATGTATACAAATATTACTGAAAACATTGGCAGAGCATAATTATTTCTCTTCATACTTTACTTATTGAGACGTTATTTAATATGTATACAAATATTTGTGAAAACAATGGTGGAGTTTAATTATTTATTCCTTTAATTTTACTGATTTGAGACGTGTTTTAATATGTATACTAATATTACTGAAAACAATGGTGGAGAATAATTATTGCTCTTCGTACTTTACTTATTGAGACGTTATTTAACATGTATACAAATATTAGTGAAAACATTGGCAGAGCATATTTATTTCCGTTCGTACTTTACTTATTTAGACGTTATTTAATATGTATACTAATATTAGTGACAACAATGGTGGAGCATAATTATTGATTTCTTTAATTTTATTGATTGAGACGTTATTTAATATGTATACAAATATTTGTGAAAACGATGGCGGAGCATAATTATTTCACTTCTTACTTTAATTATTGAAACGTTATTTAATATGTATACAAATATTAGTGAAAACAGTGGCGGAGCATAATTGTTTCTCTTCTTACTTTACTTATTGAGACGTTATTTAATATGTATACAAATATTAGTGTAAACAATGGTGGAGCATAATTTTTTGTTCCTTTAATTTTACTGATTGAGACGTTATTTTATATGTATACTAATATTACTGAAAACAATGGTGGAGCATAATTGTTTCTTTTCTTACTTTACTTGTTGAGGCGTTATTTAATATGTATACACATATTAGTGAAAACAATGGCGGAGCATAATTATTTATTCCTTTAATTTTACTGATACTACATTAACTTCACACCTCTCAAAAAGGAGGGGGTAATACCTAGGAGGATGACATCATGTCAACAGAACAAATACTACACTAACTCCACCCCCAATCAAAAAATAAACCGGTAATGCCTAGGAGGAGTGTATCATGACAACAGAACGGGCGTAGGGAGGGAGGAAGGAATATTAATAAAGAAAGGAAGGCAGAAAGTGTGGGAGCGAGAGGGGAGGAAGAAAGGAAGGAATAAAAGGGTTTAGTGTGAGTGAATTTCTTCCCGGCACTCCCTTCCTATGACGTCATTTCCGGTTTATCGAGACTTGCTTTTTTTCTCAATGTATACATGATAGCATTGATTTCTTTTTAAATTAGTACTAAAACACATTGAAAAATGGAGCAAAACGCCACCCCCATTGGAGAAAAGTGCTCAGTTGACTCCGAAAGGGTCAATTTTTTTTTTCAGATTCTGAGGCAATACACGTCCGACGTTTATATAATAGACTATAGGGGCTACCCGGCATTGCTCGGGGTCATAAAATCATATAATTGAAGAAAAATCGCATGTGTAACATCTTTATATTCAAACTTCTATTTCTCCCCCTCTCTCTATAGCTGTCTCTTTATCTTTCTACCTTTCTCTTCCCTGGTCGCCTTATATCACCGCTACTTTCTAATTTTTCCTTTTGCGAAAGCTGTTTCTACCCCACCATTTCTCCTACGTTGCCCAGGGCAATAGTATGACATATTTCTATAAAAAGTAACACCTCTATCTGCGCCTTCTATATAGGTACTTATCTCCGCCCCGGTGTTTATACTATATACATATCTATCGCCACCCCGGTGTGCATACTATATAGGTACATATCACCATCCCAGTGCAGATACTATATAAGTACCTATTGCCGCCCCGGTGCGAATGCTAAATAGTACCTATCGCCGCCCCGGTGCAAATTCTAAATAGTACCTATCGCCGCCGCAGTGTGAATGCAAAATATGTACCTATTGCCGCCCCGGTGTGCATGCTACATAAGTACCTATCGCTGCCCTAGTGCAAATAATTAATATGTAAATATTGCCGCTTTAGTGCGAATGCTAAATACGTACCTATCGCCGGCCCGGTGCGAATGCTAAATACGTACTTATCGCCGCCCTGGTGCGAATGCTAAATTCGTACCTATCACCGCTCCAGTGCGAATGCGAAATACGTACCTTTTGCCGTTCCGGTGCACGTGCTATATACGTACCTATTGCCGCCCCGGTGTGCGTGCTATATATGTACCGATCGCTGCCCCGGAGCGCATGCTATGTACGTACTTATTGCTGCCCATGTGCACATGCTATATACGTAGCTATCGCCACCCCTGAATTCTAAATACAAACCTATCACCGCCCCGGTGCGGAAGCTAAATACGTACATATCGCTGCCCCAGTGAGAATTCTAAATACATACTTATCGCCGCCCCGGTGCGAATGCTAAATACGTTCCTTTCGCCGCCCCGGTGCGCGTGCTATATACGTATCTATCGCTGCCCCGGTGCGCGTGCTATATATGTACCGATCGCTGCCCCAGAGCGCATGCTAAATACATACCTCTCACCGCCCCGGTGCGCATGCTACATACGTACTTATTTCCGTCCATGTGCACATGCTATATACGTACCTATCGCCACGCTGAATGCTAAATAAGTACCTATCGTCGCCCAGGGGCAAATGCTAAATACGTACCTATTGCCGCCCCGGTGTGCATACTACATATGTATCTATCACTGCCCTAGTGTGAATACTAAATATGTACATATCGCCGCCCGGTGTGAATGTTGAATACGTACCTATCGCAACCCCGGTGCGAATGCTAAATACGTAGATGCTGTTTAAATATTATACAAATCTATCACTACAGCAGCTCTATCTAGGATATTGAGCACTTTTCTCCCGGACAACGCCGAGTACTTAGAAAATCAAGGAGGCATACAGAGCAGTACTAAAAGCACTCTTACCGATTCCTCCTTCTTTTCATCTGCACAATAGTCCGAAAAGAAGTGTAGATGCTGTTTAAATATTATATACAAATCTATCACTACAGCAGCTCTATCTAGGATATTGAGCAATTTTCTCCCAGACAACGCCGAGTACTTAGAAAATCAAGGAGGCATACAGAGCGCTACTAAAAGCACTCTTACCGATTCCTCCTCCTTTTCAGCATAGATGCTGTTAAACTATTATCCAAACCTATCACTACAGTAGCTCTATCTAGGACATTGAGCACTTTTCTCCCGGACAACGCCGAGTACTTTGAAAATCAAGGAGGCCTCTTGAGCACTACTGAAATCACTCTTACCTGTTGCCAGGTGCGGATGTGATTGAGCAACCCTTGTTTCACTGCACACTCTTAACGTAGCCTTCCTATGATGTTATTGATTTATCCAGACAGAAGTTAAGGGATGACCTGATACAACCGGACACAATTTAGAGCAAGACCGGGTACATCCGGCAAGGGATTATGGGACAGGTGCGGATGTGATTGAGCAACCCTTGTTTCATTGCACACTCTTAACGTAGCCTTTCTATGATGTTATTGGTGCATCCGGACAGAACTTATGGGATGACCTGATACAACCGGACAGAATTTAGGGCAAGATTTACGAATTTACGGACGGACGTATCTAGACGGACGGACGTAGCTGGACAGACAGACAAACGGACAGACGTAGCTGGACAGACAGACGGACATACGTAGGTGGAGAGATGGACTGTCGTAGATGGACAGACAGACGGCCGGACGTTAGTGGACGGATTGACGTTTAGACGTATCTAGACGGACGGATGTATCTAGACCGACAGACGTTGCTGGAATGACGGACAGACGGACGGACGGACGGACGTAGCTTGAGAGATGGAATGACATAGCTGGGACGTATCTAGACGGACGGACGTAGCTGGACAGACAGACAGACGGACGGACAGACGTAGGTTGACAGATGAACGGAAGTATGTTTGACGTAGCTAGACAAACGGACAGACGTAGGTGGAGATATAGACTCACGTAGCTGGACAGACAGACGGACACACGTAAGTTGACAGATGGACGGCCGTTAGTGGACGGATTTACGGACGTATCTAGACGGACGGACGTAGCTGGACAGACAGACGGACGGACGTAGGTCGACGGATTGACGGATAAAATCATACTTATTATTACTTGTGAATTTAGTGACGAAAATCGACGACAGTACTGAGGTTTATATCTTATGAATAGTCCCTTATCTGTAAAAATGGTTTTAATTGTTTGTTGGCCTAACTGACTCGCTTGTTTTCGGCTCTTGAAAGAAACCGGAAAACAGTGAGCAGCTTACATTTAGATAGATTTGGGAGGGCCTTACTAACAAAATTTTTTTTTTTTTTTTTTCTACCCATCACCCAGCCAATGAATTTTGTACACCCACTTATTTGTAAATAAAAAACGTCATAACAAATTGGGGTTAATATTAGGTAGCCTGCCCAAAGAGTGAATGAGATATTTTGGTGACTGGAACTAGTTTAGAGAATAGACCAAGAGAATGACACACGACCCCCACCCACTCAACCCAACTCTGGCCTTGTGCCACATCTTTTGTAATTTTCCATTTTTTACTTCAAAGAAATGTATCATCCAAAGGATAAATAAATTGTTGGCCTTTTGGCCAAGATCAAAGTGTAGTATCTGTTCTCGGCATTAGTGCCTTGAGATCAAGTGTATTATCTAGTCCTATCCGATAGGTGTCGATATTACACTCTCAAATCAAAAATCAGATTGTCATTTTACTTTTTTAATTCTGCTTTCCTTGGTTGATACATACTCCCCGAAAGTACGGCCTGAGGTGCTCACACTGGCTAGAAGGACAGTACCTCCCTCTCCAAATTTGGCCTGAGGCGCTCACACCGGCGAATGCCGACATTTCCCCTCCCCCAAATTTGGCCTGAGGCGCCCCACCGGCGAATGCCGACACCCCCCGCCCCCAATTTGGCCTGAAAGGAGGAAGTAATGCCTGGAAGGATTATACATGATACCAGAACGGCCATAGTGTTAGAAGGAGGGGGAAGGAATATTAGCATAAGAAAGAAAGGTAGAAAGTGTGGAAGTGAGAGGGAAAGAAGAAAGAAAGGAAAAAAGGGTTGTAGTGTGAGTGAATTTCTTCCCGCCACTCCCTTACTCTGGCGTCATTTCTGGTTTATCGTGACTTGCCATTATTTTTCAAATTATACATGATAGCATTGATTTCTTCTCAAATTAGTATAGATAACGTTGAAAATCGAGGAAAAAGCCACTCCTCATTGGAGAAAAGTGCTCAGTCGACCCCGGAAGAGTCAATTTTTTTCCGGTTCTGAGATATTATACGTGCCTGGGCTGCCCGGTTTGAATGATGTCACCCGTGTGACCGTTTGTTGGGTACCCTCGGAGGAGAAGCTTTACATACATACATACAGACAGATAGACAGGTGGGATTTATATAATAGACTAGCGAGGCTACCCGGCGTTGCTCGGGGTCATAAAAACATATAATTGAAGAAAAATCGCATATGTAACATCTTTATATTCAAACTTCTATTTCTCTCCCTCTCTCTATAGCCGTCTCTTTATCTTTCTACCTTTCTCTTCCCTGGTCGCCCCATTTCACCGCTACTTACTCATTTTGCCTTTTGCGAAAGCTGTTTCTTCCCCACCATTTCTCCTATGTTGCCCTGGGCAAAAGTATGACATATTTCTATAAAATTACCACCACTGTCTGCGCCTTCTATATAGGTACATATCTCTGCCCCAGTGTGCATACTATATAGGTACATATCTAAAAATAAAATTGGAATATATCAAATAGCACTACGAGAATCATCATTTTGTTGTTTTCCTCCAAATTACTAAAATGTCAATTGAAAATTATTTCTTTGGTTTCTGTAAAGAAGACTACAGTCTCAGTAATTCTTTCATTTAAGTAAACATACAAGAATTCCTCTGCTTGATTATACCTTTTTTTTAAAAATTTCGATTTTCCTAATAATCTTTAAACGTTTTCCTGGAACTACACTGTTTTGACATTAGTGACTTCATGTAGGCATTCTTGGATGTTTTTAAAATTCTCGTCTTTTCTCCAGCTTTTTGTTCATTTGTTTTTTGTCACCTGAAGATGATTCAACGAATAATCGAAAGTGCTCATGATAATTATGGAAGATTCATTATTTTTTGACTGAGACAAAAATGATTATTAGGAAAAGTGAAAAAAATTTTAAAAAGTATAATCAAACACAATAAAATGATGTTATGTTTAACAATGTTTGCTCATATATATATATATATATATATAATTAATTTGTTACAAATATCCAGGGGGTATGAATCCGAAGGAAGTTGAAACCGGGTTTATGAGAGTGCTCAATGAAAATTCAGAGCAAAATATATATTTTTTTGATTTTATTCCATTAATTGCGACAAAACAGGTTTTGTTTCATTGGTGCGAATAGCTACCAATTCCTCGGGCGAAAGGAATTCAAAACCTTTTGAATTCCTTTCGCCCGATGAATTGGTAGCTATTCGCACCAATGAAACAAAACCTGTTTTGTCGCAATTAATGGAATAAAATCAAAAAAAAAAAAATATATATATATATATATATATATATATATATATATATATATATATGTATATATATATATAGTAATTATGACAATATATGTTTTAGCATATACTATCAGTGCTGTTTTAATTAGAAGTCTCTTTAAAAGATTCAGCACGATGATTATCAATCAGTAACAACAGAGGATATATAAGTCAGAATCATTTTATATTCCAATAACCATGTTTTTAAAAATTTTTTATATTTTTATTTTTAACATTTCCAAAACCACAACATTTCTGTGAGAAAAAAAAAACGGCAAAAGAAACGGACCGTAAAAAATACATCTCACAGAAATGTTATGTTTTTGGAAATGTGAAAAAATAAAAATAGAAATAGAAAAAAATGAAAAAAAACATGGTTATTGGAATATAAAATGAACCTGACTTTATATATATATATATATATATATATATATATATATATATATATATACTAAAAAAAACCTATCCGCCCTCCGGGCAGCAATTAATTGGAAGGAGGGGGCGAGGCGTTAATATTAAATCAAAACTTTTTTTACTCAGAGAATTCCATAATTTATTAAAATTATGGTAAATTTGTAGATTAACATCCTCAGCTAAATTACCCCACCCTCCTTAAAAATGAGATTGTTTTAGGGTAATTCTAGATTGTTAAGGCAGTTAATATGTTTTTAACACTAACCCTAAGTTTGACTGGCAAGGTCGTAAAACCACACACAATCGCCACAAAAAGATCCTCCTTCCCTAGGGGAATAATAACGCACAGAATTCATCTTCAATGGCAAAAAAATGGTAAACTGTCATTTTAAATTCTAAAATATTTTTTGTTGTTTCTGTTTCGGACAGGTTTTTCAGAGTATTCACATGTAAGAAGTAGAATCTCATTTTATTGAGGGTGGTGTGGTGTGGTGTGGTGTGGGGTGGTGTGGTGTGGTGTGGTGTGGTGTGGGGTGGTGTGGTGTGGGGTGGTGTGGGGTGGTGTGGTGTGGTGTGGGGTGGTGTGGGGTGGTGTGGTGTGGGGTGGTGTGGGGTGGTGTGGGGTGGGGTGGGGTGGGGGTGGTGTGGTGTGGTGTGGGGTGGTGTGGGGTGGGGTGGTGTGGTGTGGGGTGCGGTGGGGTGTTAATCTACAATAATATCCAAACTTTCAATATTTTTATTAATGGCATACAAATAAGATATATAATTAGATCATTTTAAAGTTATTTATTTAATTTTCACCGGAAAGGTAAACACAACTAAAATCAATGGCTTCAAATTAAAATAAAAACGGGACGTATAGTAAACTAAAAATTATAAGGTTAAAAAAAAATTAAATATCCGTGAATTTACAGATTAACACTTTCCATTAATACTCCACCACTCCTAAACAAATAACATTCTGCTTTTTTAGGGGATTATGTGTTAACACCATGGAAAACGGAAAGAAAGAAAAACAAATATTTTAGAATTTAGAGTGAGGGATTATCGGGCCGGTGTATTTTTTTGGGGAATCTAACAAAAATTTCTTACCACTAACCCTAAGTTTGGGTGTCAGTGTCATAAAACCACATGTAAAGTAGCGGCCCCCTCAAAAAAATGCAGCGGATTTAACTCTCATAACAAAAAAGAATTAAGTTAACTGCTAAAAACTGGCTTGAAAAATTGACTTTATATACGAAAATTTTCCTCACTTTAAATTATAAAATAATTTTTTTTCTTTCCATCAAGTTAAAAAATGTGAAATACTGCAAAGAGAGAGAGAGAGAGAGAGAGAGAGAGAGAGAGAGAGAGAGAGAGAGAACCACACTTTCTCCACTCCCTCTTTAGCCTCGCTTGTAGCAAGCCAAGACAACCAACCTCTCCCTCCCAAACACCCTTTTTCTTCTCGCTTCTGCTTCGCTTGTAGCTAGCCACAACCTTCAGTAAGGTCGTTGCGAACGCATGGAGTTAAAACTTAAGGTTTATAGTTATTTTTTGGATTTATTTATTAAATAACATTAATTAATTACTGTTAATATAGACGAAACTATTGCATATAGATAGTCAACTTAAGCCAATGCAATTCAAAAATAAAAAGCCGCGCATGCGTGGTCCCCCTCTATATGTGACTCGATGTGGCGAGTGTAAAATGCAATAAATTTGGGCAATTTGGGGCATTTCTGACCCCCCCCCCCCTTTGACCCCCTGGGGGCGCGAACCAGAATTTTTCTGAGGTCAAGGATGCTCATTTTATATCCAGAACAATTGCCTCTACATTTTGGCCAAGTTTCAGAAAAATTGAATGGATGGATCAAACGTTATGGGAGAAAAGGGTAATTTTTTGCCATTTTGGTGACTTTTGACCCCCTGGGGGCACGAACCAGATTTTTAACAAGGTCAGCGATACTTATTGCCTCCATATTTTGGCCAAGTTTCAGAGAAATTGAATGGATGGATGAAAAGTTATGGGGCAAAAAATGTCATTTTTTTCCATTTTGGGGCCTTTTGACCCCCTAGGGGGCTAACCAGATTTTTTTTCCAAAATCCGAGAACGTCACTTTCTAACCTGACAAAAGTTACAACTTCATACAAAATTTCAGAGAAATTCAATGGATGGTTGCGGAGGAAAATCCGAACGGACGGACGGACGGACGGAAATGCCTCAAAACATAAGTCTCCCGATTTTATAAATCGGGGAACCAATAATACTAAACATTAATTATGAATGGTTTTAAAAATAGTTATGCTAATTAGACAGTTAAAAGATTCTCTCTTAATCTTTTATCCCAACTATATATACAGAATATCAAGATTTTATAATGTATTCTTGATTAAAATGAACCTGTTTTGATTATAATATAGGGTTGATAAATGAAAAAAACTTTCTCATTTATTCATTTATATATATATATATATATATATATATATCAATGTAAAAATGACAGTTCTTATTCAGGTGTGTCCGCATCATAAAGACATAATATAGGGTTTACGTCCCCTCTTTCCGTTTGATTGTTGAAGTTGATCTCATTTATTAGGATGTTCAGATTTGAGTTAAAAAGGTCGCTCATGTCTGGTGCTTGAATCGTACGACCAGCTGAACAATTATCTCTACACTGATGACTCCGCAAAGATGAAACATATACGTATGTAGATAATAATAAAAAAAATTATTATTAAATATATATATATATATATATGTAAAGTCTGCAATATCTTGGATTTAGTTAGTTTGTCTGGGAATTTAAACTGCATTTTACTTCTTTTTTTTTAATGACTCAGAGCTTCTTTAGACTATATATTGGGTATTTAGATCTGTATGGCTAGGTTTCCTTCCTCTTATCTAATTACTTTTCTGGTATCAAAGGTACTTAAGCTTTATTTTTTATTTATTTTTTAATGCAACTTTAATTCCTATATAATTTTATTGCTAGCTACCATATTGCAGAATGGTTCTTGGATGTAGTGTTTA
The DNA here is from genome assembly GCA_963556195.1 of Sepiola atlantica. Lineage (NCBI taxonomy): Eukaryota > Metazoa > Mollusca > Cephalopoda > Sepiida > Sepiolidae > Sepiola > Sepiola atlantica. The sequence continues at coordinate 44,895,442 of OY744525.1, read as the reverse complement.
GATAGTATTAGTATTTTTATTTTTATATATTTTTTTTTATTATTGTTTTAATTAATGTTATTTGATATGCAAATTACTATATCATACGGTAGTCTTAAGGGTAATATATTATTTTAATTATTTTATCATTATTATTTATTTATGTATATATTAGTGATATTTTAAGCTGAATTATTTCGACACTTGATTATTGGGGAAATGGTCGTATAATCAGTACCATTGGAGAGCCATGAATATTATAACTGTCCTGTTTTTAAATCTCCGAAACAGTTACATGGTAAACAGCTGATGATCCCCGTGTTAATATTAGACGCTTAAGGTCTCCTGTTTTTGTTTCACTCTCAGATAATTAACCCCCCCCCCCCCATTTTTTAAAATTTTTTTTTTTTACTTATATTTTTTCATTTATTAATTTTCCAACGAATGTAAAGTCTGCAATATCTTGGATTTAGTTAGTTTGTCTGGGAATTTAAACTGCATTTTACTTCTTTTTTTTTAATGACTCAGAGATTCTTTAGACTATATATATATATATATTATCTAACATTGTTAAAAATAACAGAATTTGTCTGTTTAATTATACTTCTTTTATTTTTTTCAATTTTTCTAATGATCTTTTTTTATATTAAAATCAAAAAAAATGTATATATGCCCCATAGGTATCACAAACATTTTTGATTCTTCGCCGAATCATCCTCAGGTGTGAAAAACAAATGAACAAAACAGCTGGAGAAAGAAGAGAATTTTTTAAAAAGACAGCAGAGAAACGCGCAAAGAGAATGTTTTCACATTGTTCCAGGACAATTTAAATTCAGTGACGTCGGAGTGGCATCACAGAATAAAATCGCATTACGTCAAGTATTTTAAAATGTTGCTACTGGTTTCATACTTGAGGTTATTAATTGTAGGTTGTAAATACACACAATATATATAAACTAGTGTGTATATTTCTCGCTTTCCCTCACCACTTGAAACGGTATCGTCTGGAAGCTAGGAAAGGGCATGTGTTTTACTCACTAACTTTTGTGTGACGCGATGGAAGTACATATATATATATATATATATATATATATATATATATATATATATATATACATATACATATATACAAATAAATACACATTGGTCTTTATTCGAGAGTTAGTGGAAGATATATATATATATATATATATATATATATATATATATATGCAAACATTGTTAAAAATTACAGAATTCGTCTGTTTAATTATACCTTTTTTTATTTTTTCAATTTTTCTGATAGTCTTTTTTGTATTAAAATCAAAAAAAATAATAAATGTTATATAGGTTTCACAGGTTTCACGAACCTTTTCGATTCTTCGTCGAATCATCCTCAGGTGTCAAAAGTAAATGAACAAAAAAGCTGAAGAAAGAAGAGAATTTTAAAAAGACGGCGGAGAAACGCGCAGAGAACGTTTTCGCATTGTTCCAGGAAGTTGTTGATAATTTTGAATTCAGCAACGCTGGATGGCATCACAGAACAAAATCACATTACGTTAAGCATTTTAAAATGTTACCACTGGTTTCATATGTGATGTTGTTAATTTTAGGTTTTTGTGTTTCTATGTAGATAGCTTCCAGTATTTTTTTATTTTTTAAAATTGGTTTCGGAATGTATAATTTCAGTGTTATTCACTAGAATTTGTCTTAAATCATTTATATATATATATATATATATATATATATATATATATATATATATATATATATATATATATATATATTAGTAGTATGTTTTTGAAAGGCTGTGGACAATGCAAATTCCGGGTAAGATGCAAGTTATAAGGAACAAAAACAATAAATCGAATACGAAATATGACAAAGGAAAGTCTCTTTTCCTGAAATATTAAATAATGATTTTTTAATCACCCGGACATCACACAAACAGCTAAAAAACACTCTCGCTGTTTTGTAAGATTTTAGGAAAAATAAATAGTAAGTCATATTTCGTATTCGATTTATTGTTTTTGTTCCTTAAAACTTGCATCTTACCCGGAATTTGCATTGCCCACAGCCTTTCAAAAACATACTACTACTATACCCAGCAATGCTTCAAGCAAGCTACCATTCTCTACTATATACATATATATATATATATATATATATATATATATATATATATATATATATATATATATACATATATATATATATTTGTACTATACAACTTGTATAATTGTTGATAAGAAAGCAGATTGCATCCACACTATAATTTTATTGAAAACAAATTTGCTCATATTGATTTTCGTTTTCTTCATCTCACTTATTTTTCGAAACATTTGCTTCTTTTCCACAGTGAACCAACATATGATGACGGGTTCTGAAACCTGATTATTCTGTATTTATCACCTACTTCAATGCTTTGATAATCATCCTCTAACTGCTGGCATTCACAATGATTTAATTAATTCCATACGTCTAATTTGAAAGCATTGTAACAATAATGAGATCTTTGTGATAAGAACCGAGTCTCTCAATTGCACGATGGTGTTATTATAAATGGTAAGATTTTGATTAGAATCAAGCCTCTGGTCAAACGGTAGCATCGGAGAGCTGATGACATTGCAAGCATCTTGCATCCGAAACAGAAGAATGTGTTTGCTATTTATTCCCGTGTGTCTACCTATAACAAAGGATTGTTTTCAAATGTGTATCTTTAAATTTAAAAAAAGAAAAAAGAATTTGTGGGGAAAGACTAAAAAAATGAGTTAGGAACAAAAAAAGGACAGAAAAAAGAAAATGGCGATCATTCTTATTATAAGGATTGTTCGAACAACTGAATTTGTTTTCTTAGTTGCTGATATTGTTAGCATTTGATTTCAGTCATTACGTTCAACTGCCTTTAATAGTATTGTGTCCAGAGTTAGAAAAGGTCGTTTTTTTTAATGTGGAGAATATCTATCTCCCTCAAAAGGAGCATTCTAGATTGAGACAAACATAATAATTGCCTCAGTCTAGGATTTCTACTTCACTGACCGAGAACATAACAGATACTTCACTTTGAATTATTTATTTGCAAAAAAAATATACAAGTTACATTTTGAACAAATTAGACACAAGGCCATCAAAATGTGGGTAATTCTTTGTCCACCATGTTTGTCTTGGCTAGAATCATTGTAGTCACCACAATACCACATTTACTCGAGGGGGCATCCTGCTTAAAATAAGCCAAAGTGTCGAGAAATTTAAATTTATGTACAAATTCATTGAAGGTTGGGAATAAGACAACAAAAAACAAAAAACCGGTTAGTAAAACTCTCCTAACCCTTTCTAAAGAATAAATTGTGCACTGTTTTCCGGTTTGTTTAGGATCGAAAACAATCAGGTTGATCTCTAAGTGGGAGTGGGACTTATGCGGGAGAGAATTATGAAGGGGATGGAGTTTGGGAGTGGATGGTGTCCTTCCAAGATGAATTTAATTTGGGGAGGCCAAGGACAAAATAAGAGTGAGGAGTGGGCATCTTGGAGTAGCTCTATTACCAAAAAATAAAAACAGGGGGGATGTCTCATTCAATCGATTAGCTAAAAGGCTAAATTACTCAAAGGGCTGACTTCACAGGACCAGGAACCGCATGTGCCATGTTCAGGCAAGGAACACGTACTCATACTTAACTCTTTTTTCATACACACAAGCTCGAAACTTGTATCCATCTTTTATCGAATTCCAAGGAATGTAATCTTTTTTCTTTTACATCTGATCTTGATCTTACATTGCGGCTTGGAGAATGTAATGAGATCCTGATCAGAGACAGATTCAACCCTGGAGATTCCCTCATACACGATGTCCATACCACCATTCGTGCCATGGTCAAGATCGTCAGAAACACCATTCATATCTCCTTGTCCCATGGCGGTTCAATCCCTTTAATCTTAGCCATAAATAGTGTTGTGTCATACAAGAATAGTAAAATGTTACATTCTAGCACAAGTACCTGTCTACAAAATTTATCAAATTATATGCTTTCAAATATTACATTCCTTACCTGTCCTTAAAGAGATACTAAAAAAATGTTACTCGTTGGATCCTACATTAAGCTCGGTTAGATTATTTGAATCAGGAAAAGGTGAGTTTGTAGAACCAGTTGAATTTAAAAATAAATAAATAAAAGACAAAATCTAAAATTAGATTCTTTTTTTTCTTTATATCTACCTCCTCTCTCTCCCTTCCTCCCTCTCACATTATCTCTCTTTTTTCTCTAACTATGGGTTAAATAGTACTAATACTGATGGTAATATTCCCTATTTTTTATAATGGACTATTCCAATATTGTGTTTTATAGTTAGTTTTATTACCTTTTTAACTATTAATATACAGAGAGAGAGAGAGAGAGAGAGAAAGAAGGATGAGAGATACAGAAGCGAGAGTGATAGACACTGTATAAAATAAGAGCGGGGTGTCAAGCAACATATAGCGAGAGAGGGTGAGAGTAATAGACAGAAACTTAGTAAAAGATGGGTGACTGCTTTAATACTCTAGGTTTTCGTTCAATAAATTTACCATCCTTCTTACATCCAAATTGTCTGTTGCCACACCATCAACTGAGATATTGCTTGTCAGTTGCACCTCTGTCACTATTCTCCTTTCCCATTGTGGTTTCCTATTCACCCTTCCCCAGCACACACAAATTTACCCAGACGTTACCAATATTGCTATTCACGTGCGCCTCTCTTCCTTCCATTTAATACACTATTTTGGATACTCCATGCATGATTAAAAGTTGTCTACTGCGGTAAGAACTTCCCCCTTGTCCAATTTTGAGTAAGAAATTTTACCAAAATACAGCTTCAAGTGATATTATCCCTCTCTCCTTTCTGCCATGGTCTTGATAGTTTGGTGGTGTCGTTCTACAATACCATTTGCACATGGTTTATATGCAGTTCTAAAATAATGCTTCACATTTCACCAGTCAAACATCTTTCAATGAGAAGGCTGTCTTAACGTTTGTTTGAGACAAAATGCAATACTTAACGTTCAAGATTTTTCACAGATGCTGAATCATGCAGGTTTGAATGTGAGCTACAACTTTGTATAAAAGCCATACTACAGCACTATATGACAGAATAGATAACACGATAGCCTGATATACTTTGTATATGGTTTTGAATGTCAGGTCTTTATTATACCTTCTGTTTGAGTCTGAAACTGACCTGTTGTACATTCTAGCGCTGATTTCTTCATCTATCCTGTTATTATTCATGACAGTGGTGCAAAAGTACTTGAATTTGGCCACTTAAGCTAATTTGGCGTCATCTATGATCCTGAAGTAGTAGATCATTTCTGTTTTCTTGAAGTTTATCTTTAATACGAATGCTTTGGCTGAGCTGTAAAACTGACATTTTATCTTCTGTGTGTTATCATGGGTGTTAGCAATAAAATCTGCATCATGAGTTCACGGATGAAAACTTTCTGTGGTAACTGATTTGCATTGACTGACATTGGAGAGGTCTGAACCAGGATTAATACATTTTTCTCGCAATCCATGAATGTATGGTTTAATACAACAGAGATTCTGAAACATGTGGAGATTAGTACACAGCCTTGCTTCACTCCGTTGATAACCTCAAATTGATGAGGGATCTCTTTTCAAACTTACAATGCGTATGAGGTTGGACTCTTCAACAGTGTTGTTCTGTCCACTGTAACAAGTGCTTTAACGACGTCCAAAAGACCCTACAGAGGGGTCATGTTCGGTTCTGTGCATTTCCCCTGAATCTGTTTCAGAGAAAATCATGTCCACTGTTCTTCTGCTTCTGAATCCACACGATAATCTCAAGCAGGGAGCTCTCAACATAAGACGAAATTTTGTTCAGCAGGATATAAGTATACGCGTTCCTTATGACAGAGCAGATATGTTTCGATAGTTGATATTTTCTTGGAGATACTGATCTATTTTATTTATCTGCATCCCTCTAGTTCTGGGGAACTTCGGCATTTCTCTAAGTTTCTTTGATTATCTTGTAAAGCACTTTAAATGATTTTTGACATTCTCCTTTGGCAATTTCATGATGATGACTTCCCTTTACATATCCTTGGCCTTTTGACCAGGAACAAAGTGTAGTATCTGTTCTGATGGATGCTCACTCTGTACACCGGTACCGTCTTGGGCTTTGGGTTCCACCGGTCTGAGGTACTGTCTTGTGTAGTACTAAGAGGTCCACCCTCCCAGCCTTTGCTTTCTCACTCTTTGAGAAGAGGTTAGTTTATTGTAATCGCCTGAAACACCCCTACCAAAGAATGCCTACGGGGCTGCTCAGGCATTTTTTGACGGCCAGAGTGCTCTTTTTCCTCTAGGGCACTGGCTTTTTCAAATCCCACTTTCTCGACCTTGTGTCACATCTTACCACTGTGGGAGGTAGATAAATACCATGTGTAGTATCTGTTCTGATGCTACACTTATTCTGTCCTCAGTCACTCAAGGAGAAGTCCTTCTAGACTGAGGCAATTTAATTTTTGTTCCAATCCAGAGTGCCCCTTTTTTTGGGAGCTCGATTTTCCCCATATTAAAAACCGACCTTGTGTTTAACTTTGCCCTCGTGGGGAGGCAAGTAAGTATGAAACATACTTACATTATTTGGTTGGGAGGTGACGGTGATTAAGTGGATAACGACACAGACTGAAGACCTGAGTGTTCCAAGTTCGAATCCAGTCGGTTCCACAGCACCACTTTCACTTAGGGATGTTGGCAACCTTCTCGTGGTTCTTCCCGTAATACCCGATGTCTTTCCAGAAAGATTTCTAAGTAGAAAATGCCAACACCAGAATCATCTGAGTCACACGGAAGAAGAAGTATTGAGTTATGTTGTAGTTTAGCTCATTTTTACCTGGGTGATATCTTGCCAGTATGTTTCCTTTCTGTTGTGAGATTTCATGATTCTTTGGAAAAGCTAACAATACATTTAAGGATACATAGAGTTTTATCAGTTGCTGTTACACTCCTATTCACTGAGTGAATGCTGAGCTAGCACGGATAGTCCAAAACAAGCTTTGTATTTGTAGGGACCGAATACATTATATTGTTTGCACTTTCAGATTGTCACTTTTCTGGCTTTTTTGTCTGCATGTATCTTCCCATAGATCACCAGTCTTGACTGGCAGTTATTTTTCACATGGTACATCATCACTGATAAAAATTAATGAAAGAAAACGACGGAAAATCTTATTTAAAAAAATGAATGAAAAAATTAATGAAACACGAATGAAAACTGAATAAAAAATAATGAAAAATGAATGAAACCATCATAAGCATGTATCTTATACAGATTCTGAGACTTATCTGATGTAGATTCTGATTTTAGACCGAAACACATACACGCCCATATTTATCCTTAACACATTTAATACTGTCTAATTACTATTATGAATCCCGGGTAACGCCGTGTAGTTATTCTTTTATAAAAAATATGACAAAACTCAGTGATGTTGTTTTTCCCTGGCAACGCAGCATTTAAACATACCTGCTCTATCCAGGATATCGAGCACATTACATTGACAAACTTATTCTACTTACTATACATAATACTGTAGTGTCACTATGATTGCTTTATTGCAACACTATTTCTTTGTCTAGTATACAACATCATAGCCAGCTCTGATAGTGTTGTACAACCGTCTCGAGTCCATCTGCACAGAACACCAGCTTACCATCATGAATACTTTATTCAATCTTAAGCTCCAGGATGCACCCTAGAAGCAGACATTGGCATCACCTCCCTATCAGAGTGATGAGAGGGGTCAACTGTTGCAACGATCATATTATGACCAGGTCCACCACCAAACACAAAAATATCGTCATCATCATCATCTTTGGTTTAACGTCCATTTTAAATGCTGGCATGCGTTAAACGGCTTTTAGAAATTTATTTCCAATCTAACCTATCTCTGTCCAGGTCTTTATTTATCCCTCTTTCTCTAAAGTTCATCCTTATCACTTCCTCTTATGTTTTTCTTAGCCTTCCATGCCAACTGAGACTGCTACCTCAACTGTTCTACATTTACTAACCCAAGAACTCTCATCCATTCTTTCATCATCATCATCATCATCATCATCATCATCATCATCATCATCATCATCATCGGTTTAATGTCTGTTATACAAGCTGGCATGTGTTGGACGGCTTTTAGAATCTAACATCCAAACTAACCTATCTTTGGCCAGTTCTTTATCTTTTGCATCGTTGTATTGTAACTCAAATCTTCTAACAGATTTTCATGCAAATATTAATTGAATTTCATTTTTGTTTAGATTGTTTATTTTTATATATCGTATCTTTCATTTATGGAAACCATTTCAGTTAGCATGTATTTCACTTATTTGGATTTGAACTAAGATTACATTAAGAAAAACGAATAAAAAAGCACCAATTGTACATTCGGATTCGTTAAAATAGAGTAGTTTCTTTGAAAGTAAACAACATATTCATTGTTAATATTTGCACTGTAGTCTATAAGTATGAAATTAACTAACTGAAGGATTTGTTAATTAAATAGTAATATATATATATATATATATATATATATATATATATATATATATGTATATCGAGGCAGCATTTTTTTCTTAAGACACGTATTATTAAAAATAACCGACAACTCTTGTCTGGATATTTTAGTATTGATCCCTTCAATTTTCCGGATTAAAGTCTTAATCTCGGATGAGAACTGGCTGATGAAACTGCCGTAATTTACATGTTGGTCCAGAGTACTGTCTGACCCGTCTGGGTCCATCGTCAGTGGAATAATGTCAAACAGGTAAAGACCTGGAGTGAGATTTATAATTAATTATGGCGGGAAAATTTAAATATGAAACTATATTTATTAGGTATTAAAGGCATTTAAGTATATTAGTACTAGTGTTAAAATTAATCTTGTTAATAGCAGGTTTTTTTGTTTTAATGAGTAAAGCTTCTAGTATGTGGAGTTTTTGTGTATTAGTATTATGGCTTCTAGTATATATATATATATATATATATATATATATATATATATATATATTTGCGTTGGAATACATAACGTTAATGTTAAAAACAACAATATATAGTCATTTTCACATTAAAATCTGTTAAGATAAAATAGTTTATGAGCATTTATATTATAAGTAAAAGAATACCCGTCCCAGCGCGGGTATAAGTAATATGTATAGCATTAGTTTTGATTTTTTTTTAAATTACCGTTTTGTGAGCACACTCCTTAAATAGTGAATTTTACAAAAACAAATTAAATAATGTGCCCACGTTAATCACCGTGTGGCAGAGATTTTAAGATTTTTTTTAACCGATTGACACTGACGAACCACAGTTAAGTTGAAATAAAATAATACTTTGTAAACACAAGATGTATAAATTAAATATACCAAGACAAACCCAACAGAACTGAGACTTCTTGGAGAGGTGGTATATAAAAATGAATATAATCTGACGCACCCCTAAAAAAAGTGAAACCAAAATTTGGTTCATATCACAGACAGTAGGTCTGAAGAGGCTGAGAAGACGGAAAAACCGAGGGTGAGGACTAACACTATCCAGACCGCAACTAGAAGCACACAGAGAGTACTAGAATCCTGAAGAAGGTTATTGTTACTAAAATTCTAAAGAAAGCCAATGGCTGTTATCAACGAGAACACAATGGTAAACGGCTGGTGCGAGAACATCAAATGAATTGCAATGGTGATGGAAAGAAGCAAAGCATACCAGAAATCTGTGGAGACTTGTTGTCACTTGAACTTAAGGGAACAGTACCTGTTTATACATGGTAAGGACTCTTGTGAGAAGTCCTAGTGAGTAACTAATAATAATTTGTCCATTATAATAAATAAAAATATATAAAAGAGACCTTCGTTTGTTTATTTGCCTGTTTGCCTGTAATAGAAATCGATATATTAAAAGTGAGAAAATTCAAAATAATTGCAATGGAGGGTAAAGTTTATCAAAGTAATTTCATGTTTCTCTCATTCCTCTTTGGATCACTAGGGTCCAATTATCGGTTATCACATTTAAGGTCTGTAAAATAACTGAAATGTCTGGGAATAATATGAAGCTGCATCTGTGGTGCGGCCTCTAATTTGGGAGTTTTGGGGAATGTGGTATCACATTTTAGTTACCACTACTCCCAGGTCCACTCTGGCTTGGAGTGGTAGTACCTGTCAGGGTCCTATCTATGGATTAAATATAATATGCAACGAGAATAACATGAAACTGTGTATACATAATTTTCATCTTGAAAAACTAATAAACACATGAATAAATATTTGAAGATATTAAGAATTTAAAGAATAAAACGATTTTAATTCACAAAAAGAAAATTAAATTAAATGGTGTAGTATCAAGTAATTGATACCCATCTCACCCCTTTGTTAATAATGGAATATGCTACATTTGTGTAGTATATTAGGAGTGGATATTTTATCCCCATTTGTAACATTAAGCAACGAAAAGTTAAATAAAGTTTATCAGTAAGTTATTCTGACTTCCAGTTTTCATTTCAATTTATTTAACTTAGTTATGGAACGTTACCTGAAACCCGACCGTCTGGACCTCAATACGTCCGACTCGGATTCTACTGACAAATGGCGGCACTGGATAAGAATGTTTGAAGGATTCCTTACAGCGCTACATTTATCTTCAAACACGGCTTAAACAGGTACTGAAAAATATACGCTTCTATTACATCACGTTTCCACTCCAATTTATAGAAATGTATCTGAATGTGAGAATTACAAGACTGCTGTGGACATTTTAAAAGCCATGTTTGTCAAGAAAAAAAATACCATTTTTGCTAGACATTTACTTGCTACCCGGCATCAACAACTAAAAGAAAGCCTTGAACAGTACCTTCAGATTCTAAAGACATTAAGTTGCGACTGTGAATTCATAACTTTAACTGTGAACCAAGTGAGAGATGTTTTTATCAGGGACACATTTATTAATGGAATACAGTCCAACCCAATAAGACAAAGACTACTAGAGAATCAAGACCTAGATTTGCCAATAGCTCATGAACAAGCTCTAACGTTGGACATGGCACAGAAGCAGTCTGTCTTCTATTTACAATTTGAGATTTTGGGAGCTGCTATTATAGCCCCTCCACTGCAGGTTCAAAATTCTTCCATTGTTCAAGATATTCACACACTGCCTTCTAACGATCATTAACAACTTATCACTGCTGCTTCAGTTTGATCCCCATGCTACTTTTGTGGCCTCCATATACATTCTCGTTCGTCCTAACCGACTCACGGTGTTAGATGCCACAAGTGTGGTAAGCAGGGACATTTTTCAAAAGCTTCTTCATGAGAAAAACGTTCAGCTACTCTTGCTACTGTATCACCAATTACAATATCAGTTGTCTTCCCCGGCTGCCTCTCAAAGACAATTTTGAGGGTTAAAATAAATGGATTGACTATCCATACTCTTATTGATACAGGCAGTTCCGAAAGGTTTATTAATGCCAGTATGGTAAAAGCAAATAAATGGGAAATCTTTCCTTGTTCAACCAAATATCAATGGCAAATTCATCTTTATCGTCCCATGTAATTGGATACTGCATGGTTAATCTGAAACTAAAAGGAAACTCCTATCAAGGGATCAAATTATCGGTAATGAAAAACCTCTGCTGCAAAGTGATTTTGGGTCATAATTTCCTAAAACAACATTCATGTGCTAAAATCCCCTTTGGTGGCCCCAAGCCGGTCCTAAGCGTATGTGGACTAGCAGCTGTCAAAATGCGGCACCCGTCATTTTTTACAAACTTGACTCCTGACTGCAAACCAATAGCAGTAAAATCAAGAAGCTATTCACAAGAGGACAAACAGTTCATAGCAGCAGAAGTAACAAAACTGCTTAAGGAAGGAATTATAGAGCCAAGTGAATCTTCATGGAGAGCCGAGGTCCTCGTAACAGCCACTGAAATTCACAAGAAAAGGATGGTCATTGACTATTCCCAGACTGTCAACAGATATACATTACTTGATGCCTATCCACTGCCTCGTATTGACGAAATGATTTCTAATATTGAAAAATACCACATTTTCAGTACTTTAGATCTCAGAAGTGCCTACTATCAGGTACCTATCAAGCCAGGGGATAAGCCCTACACGACATTCAAGGCCTGCGGTTGCCTATACCAGTTCTACTGAATTCCTTTTGGGGTAACAAACGGTGTGGCTAGTTTCCAAAGGGTATTAGATGAAATAATCTCCAATAAAAAATTGAAGGGTACTGTTGTGTATATAGACAATGTCACAGTATGTGGCCATAACCAAGCTGAACATGACCACAACCTTAAACGATTCATGGCTGTCGTCAAGAAATATAAGCTGACTTTGAACAGTGAAAAATGTTCCTACAACTTGAAAAGCATCAAATTATTGGGATACATTGTCAAAAATGGCACCATGATGCCGATTCCCGAGCGACTGAAACCTCTAATGGAATTACCAATCCCTGGAAACATGCCCTCTTTACGACGAGCCCTCGGTATGTTCGCCTACTACTTCCAATGAGTTGTCTTTTTCAGAAAAAATACACCCATTGACGCAAGTATCTACTTTTCCTTTGTCCTGTTCCGCCATCAAAGCATTTCAAAACATGAAAAGGGACATTGCTCAGTTTGCCATTTCTGCTGTGGATCCTTTTATCCCTCTATTAGTTGAGACGGATGCCTCCGACTGTGCGATAGCTGCCTTGCTGAGACAATCTGGTCGTCCTGTAGCTTTTTTTTCAAGAACATTTTTGCGGTCCGAGTGACGAAACTCGGCAATAGAAAATGAGGCATACCCCATAGTTGAGGCATTACGAAAATGGAGGCATTACCTAATCAGTCAACATTTTAAACAAACCACTGACCAAAAGTCGGTCTCATTTATGTTTAACCCGTAAGCAACGAGCAAAATAAAAAAACGAGAAGATTACTAGATGGAGAATGGAGCTTTCTTGCTACTCATTCGACGTCACTTACCGCCCTGATAAGGAAAATGCTGCGGTCGATGCACTTTAAAGGGTATGTGGCCTGGTAACCGGCTCAGATGATCTTCAGAATTGTTGTAGACCCGTGCTAGGGGTCACAAAGATAACAACCACAAATTGTGACAGGTTAAAATATACAATGTATTTATTCATAGCAATACAGTAACGCCACTAAATGTGGTAGGAGATGACCGGATTCCTACCATGCGGTAAAACATGACTAGGAATGTCCTCTGTTTGAGTCTTTGCAACTATGGTATTTATTATAGACTAGCGGGGCTACCCGGCGTTGCTCGGGGTCATAAAAACATATATTTCAAGAAAGATCGTGTGTGTAACATCTTTATATTCAAACTTCTATGTCCGCCCCCTCTCTCTATAGCCGTCTCTTTATCTGCTACCTTTCTCTTCCCTGGTCGCCCCTATTTCGTCGCTACTTTCTAATTTTGCCTTTTGCAAAAGCTGTTTCTTCCCCACCATTTCTCCTATTGCCCAGGGTAATAGTATGACATATTTCTATAAAAAGTAACACCTCTATCTGCGCCTTCTATATAGGTACTCATCTCCACCCCGGTGTTCATACTATATACGTATCTATCATCACCCCGGTGCGCATACTATATACGTACCTATCGCCGCCCCAGTGCACATACTATATACGTACCTATCGCCGCCCCGGTACAGATACTATTTAAGTACCTATCGCCGCCCCGTTGCGAATGCGAAATAGTACCTATCGTTGCCCAACAAGAATATACACAGGGAATTGTGTCACCCAGGTATCACAAGAATGACTCACGTAGTCAAGTGCAGAAACTAGCCACATTCTGTCGAAAACGTAAAAAGAATTACAAACTCTTGTCAGATGTGCGCAGAAAATAAGCCAAAGTTCTACAAACCCCCTCCAGCAACGCTCATTAAGGCCACACAACATTTTGAAAGACTTAACCTGGATTTTAAGGGCTCTCTACCTTCTAAAACGAAAAATAAATACATGCTCACAATAATAGACAAGCACTTTTCTGTTTGTCATCCGTTGCCCAAACGTTATGGCTGCAACAGTAATTCAAGGTCTCTGCTCCCTTTTTGCCGTTTTTGGAGTGCCTGCATATATCCACTCAGATTGTGAATCTGCTTTTATGTCGGGCGAACTTAAGCAATTTCTGCATGAACGAAGAGTAACTGTAAGTCGAACAACTCCTTACAATCCCAAGGCAACGGACAGTGCAAAAGATACAATGGCATAATATGGAAGACAGTACAGTTATCGGCTGCAAATCGCAAGAGTCTGATCTCTGATTGGGAAAGTCTCATCTCCGTGGCCTTATAAGCTATTAGGACTCTATTATGTACAGCGACAAATGCTACTCCACATAAGAGGTTCTTCTCGTTCCCATGACGAAGCTCAGCAGGTACATCACTCCCCTCGTGACTCGCACAAACTGGAACTGTTCTACTAAAATGTTCGTCACAGTAAACATGACCCATTAATGAGTGAGGTAGAATTAATCGAAGCAAACCCCCAGAAATTCGTAAGGAAGACAATCTACTGTCTCCTTAAGAGATCTAGCCCCGGCAGGGAATGTATCTGAATGCAGAACTGCTTCAGAGGGATAAAAAGCCCCGGTTCACAGAACAAGTTCGACCCACTTAGGTGATGTTGCACCATATACATCAAGTCCAGAGTCCCTACAAAACCAATCTGACTTTAGTTCTGACAACCGATGGGTACCATGAAAGCGGTACTCAATCTTCAGTCACCAAGCGACCGAAGCGACGAAGAAAACAACAGCGTTTCGGAGCAAGATCTTTTAGCCCTAAGCCAGACACATAAGACAGTCATGAAATGTCGTCATGTCCTGAGGAGCCTGAGTTGGAGATGGATGCTGGGCGCAAACCACCAAGACATACCCCCAAAGAACCCGCAGGAGGCCAGACCAATGGGATGACTTTATGACCTACGAATATGTAGGTAGGTGGGGGAGAATGTAGTATCAAGTAATTGATACCCATCTCACCCTTTGTTAATATTGGAATATGCTACATTCGTGTAGTATATTAGGAGTGGATATTTTATCCCCATTTGTAACATTAAGCTACGAAAAGTTAAATAAAGCTTATCAGTAAGTTATTCTGACTTCAAGCTTTTATTACAAATAGCATTAAATAACTCTAAATAACTGAAATGTCTGGGAATTATATGAAACTGCATCTGTGGTGCAGCCCCTAATTTGGGAGTTTTGGGAAGTGTGGAATCACCTTTGCGTTACCACTAATTCTGGCTTGGGGTGGTAGTACCTGTCAGGGTCCTATCTATAGATTAAACATAATATGCCGTTAGAATAACATGAAACTGCGTCCGGTGGTATACACATAATTTTCATCCTGAATAACTAATAAAAACATGAATAAATTGTTTGAAGATATTTAGAATTTGAAGAAATTTGTTTTTTTATTTTAATTTACAAAAAGAAAAAGGAATTATTAAAATGACTGGATTCGGCATTAAATAACTCTAAATGGATTGATATGCCGGTAAAAAAGAACATGACTTTAATATTTTACAAATTGAGAAAATAAATTGTTTTTTTAAATAGATTTTCTTCTTTAAACATTAAACTAAAAATATTTCAGTGAAGTAAACTCGTAGAGGGAACCTGCCGTTACTAATTTGGCGCCCAGATAGATTAGTCTCAGAGTCAGTAAATAACTAGACTACATGGTCCAAAGCTCGTCTCAGGTTTGTAAACATTACACTTTAATGGCAATTCTATAATGTTCAGAATTTTTAAATTGTGATAGAATGAAGATTTTATAAAAAAAAATAAATTAATAATTGTTTTTATTGATACATATAAGACGTCTTAAAATAATTAAATGAAAACGAATTACCCATTTAATTCTATCTCACATTTTTCATTGACTTTTGGTTAAGCTTAAAAACGTGGACAATATAATACATGGAGCGAAACGTTAAACAAGTTTCTGTTGTAGACAAACTACTGACATACCCTTTTTTATACAATGAACTATTCTGAGGAGCATATCAATGATAACGATGCTAGCCCCAAAGGGTACGAGTACAACTGTAGTACGGGTACAGTTGGGCCATCCCCTATACATTACAAGCCAGTTATTGAACTTGTAACTACATATTGTATTGTTTACTTACAGCAATAAACTAATAAACCCTTTCTTCTTCTTCTTCTTCATCATAATCATCATCATCATCATCATCATCAGTTTAACGTCCATTTTACATGCTGGCATGTGTTGGACGGCTTTAATAAATTGACTTCCAAAATAATCTATTTCTGAACAGGTCTTTATTTATCCCTTTTTCTCTCACTTATTTCCATGTTTACTTTGGCCTTCCCCGTGAAATGGACCTGCTACCTTAACTGCTCTACATCTACTAGTCCAAGAACTCTCATCCATTGTTTCAACGTGGCCATACCATCGAAGTCTATTCTTTTGCACACATCTCCCTATCCTGTCCAGATTTTAATCTTCCTCTGAGCTCATCAGATCTAAGATTGTCTTTAATGCTCCCATTACACATCCATTGTTTCATTCTCATATCATTTCTTTCCACACAACGCATGTCCTGAACCCATCCGGCCAGGTTTCACTTCCATATCACTACACTGTCTAAACATGCCTGATAGACTCTTCCCTTGGTCGACTGTGGTAACGCTATGTTTGTTAGTAGCATTTATATTTGCATGTTAGCCGTTCGATTTATTATTACATGCCTTCGGATAATATTACAAAATTTTCACTTCAGTGATGCAATACTTTGTATAAAAACTTGAAATAAGGTGAGTATTATATTAATATTTTTTCATGTTTCGGCATAATCATCATCCGTTCGGTTTTGGTATTTAAGGTGCTGCTTGTATCCCGGATTCTGGAATGAGCAACAGCAGGCAATGTCTAAGGCCTGTTCTCCATGCAGTTTAATCCAAGGGGTTAATACCAACCATGTTGCAAGCAGTCAAGTCACTTCATATGCACTCAAGCCAGATCTTCCCTGGTCTTCCATGCAACCTTGTGCCTGGGGTATCTATGCATATTATTGAGTTGATGCAGGAGGCGGCACACTGTACATGGTCAAACCACCTGAGATGCTGAGCGAGTATGGCATCCAAAATCCCATCAATACCAAGATTCTGATAGAACACGGTGAAGGGATTCTTTCCTTTAATTTGTTGTCGCCCATCCACTTTTTCATGGCACGGCATTACACCGAAGCTATTGCAAATCAGTATCGTTTGGGGCCCATGTCTTGATGCCATCCAATATGGCAAAAAGACCTTACTTCGAGTCCTGAAAGAAATATGCCTAGATGTAAGGATTGGCAGCAGTTTCCTGAACCTTCCCCAAGCAACACACCAGCGAGAAGTGATAGCACATTTGCCACCATCACCGACATTCCACATGTCGCCCGGGGTAGCAGAAGGTAGTTTTAAAATCAAGTGGGGTGCCATCCACATCCATAAAGGCCACCATTCAACCATCGATTGGGCAGGTAACACCCTGCCATCTGTAACAAACTTAATCCGGGTCAACTACCGATCTCCCACCAAGACCACTACAGGCAGTTTTTTTTTTTGTGTGGTTGTTTACCTTCTTTTTTTTTTTGAATAACAAAAAATCGTATTTAAAAAATAATTTATGAATTTTAAATGTGCAGCTAATAGTAGTTAATTAATAATACAAGTGAACACCCTCTGTCAAAAAATGATGGAGAAAAGAATTATGCTTCGCCAGTGTTCGCACTGATATTCATAACGTCTCAATCGATGAAGTTAAAAAGCAAAAAAGAAAGAAAACGTCTCAAACTAGAAAGTTTAAAATAAAGAAAAAACAACAAAAAACGTAATAATCAGTATAGACAGAAGATAGATAAAAAAAGAAAGAAACATCTCATTATGGAAATAGAGTGAACGATATCTTTCCAAATTGATTTCAGATAGTGAGGGGTTGTCTGCCTTGCTATTTGGTTTCTCCCTTCCCCATAACCCTTAAAATGGTATCGTTCGACAGTTTTTACTTGCTAACTTTTACATAACTGGGAACGATATTTATATATTTAGATACAATAAAATACACATTGTTCTTTATTATAGAGTGGAAGATTGTGGAAATGAATTGTAATTTGAATGTTTACATATTTACAAAGTTCTGTTTGCATGTAATTTAAATATTATGATTAAAATATTTGGAGTTTCGATCACATCTGCTGATTGATTTTGCGTAAAAGCTAATAGATAGATGTTTGGATGTTTGCGAACATTTGCAAACCAGATGTGAATTGATTTTATTTTTTATTCCATAGAATAAATGCAACACATTAAAACAATATTCGAATATTTTCTGAAATACTAATTAAAAGAAATCCATAACATGGTGGATGCGGTATCAGACATTTAAAAAATGTATGGATTTTTTCATTTACGCATATATTTTAAATAGGACATTTAAAGGAATTAGTTTAACGTTTTATTCATGGCATAAATGCAACACATTAAAACAATATTAATGTGGGAATGGTCTCAATGCATCATTGTTGTTGATCAATTTAAAAAAGAAATTACCAACATTTTCTTTTGAATATTATTCATTAAACAACGTTTTTTACAAGAACAAAAATGTCATATTTTTATGAAAAATATATATATATCTTAATTTGAGAATTTAAAATGAATAACTTATAGTGGTAATCATTACTATTAGCGACATAAATTATTTTTTAAAGGACATACAGTTGGAAAATTAGTAAAAAAAAAATGTTGTTCTGGTTTAAGCTACTCATTTGTGATCTATTTGCATTGATACGAATTTACACCCGTTATTACTAGGGAAAAACAGTGGCTTAGACAACAATTGTCACATCTGGGCTGGTGCATCATTTACTAGTCTCTCCCTCCTTGACAAGGTCCAAAAAAGAATCGCCAACCTAATAGGTCCCTCACTGTCAACCAAGCTCCAGTCCCTGTCCCATCGCCGCAATGTAGCATCCTTGTGCTTGTTTTACAAATACTTCAATGGATTATGCTCCGATGAACTGGCTACTCTGGTGCCCCCTCGATGTAAATTCACTAGACTAACTCGACAATCAACTAAATCTCATTTATTCACTGTGAAGGTCCCCAGATGTCGGAGAGCCTTCTACTCAAATAGCTTCTTTCCTCGTGTTGCTGGCCTCTGGAACTCCCTTCCTGCCCCCTGTTTCCCCGACAGTACAGACATGCAGAAGTTTAAAACTAATGTAAACAGTCATCTCGCTGCGCAGATCCCAATCTAGGTTGACTGTCCCCTACCTTCTCCCCTCTTCTTTTTTCTCAGTAGCTCCTTACGTCTACAGTGGCGTCCTGCCTTGTTTGGGGTGAACTATGTTAAAAAAAAAAAATTTCAAAAACAGAACTGAAGTAAGGTAGCACACCTTTGTAGGTGCCCTTCCAATATGTGATCGACTAAGTTGTTAGGGTTAGGGTTAGTTAGGATTAGGGCTGTGATCTACTAAATGGTTTCTAATTCAATATGTGATCTACCGAGTTGGATTTTTTTGTTTAATTTTTTTTGTTGGTAAAGTTCACCCAAAACAAGGCATGCTGCCACTGTAGACATAAGGGGCTACTGAGAGTTGGGGTGAAAGTATTGGGGGGTCATCCTAAATTGGAAGCTGTGCAGCGATATGCTTGTTCATATTAGTTCTAAATTTCTGCATGTCGGTACAGTCAGTGGAGCAGGGAGGGAGTTCCAGAGAAAGAAGCTATTAGAGTAGAAGGCTCTCTGGCATCTGCAGTGAATGGATGGGATTTAGCTGATCGTTGGGTTGGTCTAGTGAATTTACATCAAAGGGGCACTAGAGCAGCAAGTTCATCAGATAGTGAGGGACCTATTAGATTAGCGACTCTTTTTGGACCTTGTCTAAAAGGGAGAGACTAGTGGATGATACACCAGCCGAGATGTGACAACAATACTCCATGCATGGGAGGATGGTGGCTTTGCAGAGATATAGGATAATGTCAGGTGTAAGGAGTTTACTAGTACGGTAGAGGGAGCCCACCTTCTTAGCAGCAGTGTCTTCTATGTATTTGTTCCAATTCATGCTACCTGTGAATGTTAGGCCGAGAAGTTTGAACGTTGGACTCTCAGGTAGGGTGTTATTTGTCATGGCAATCGGTGGTTGAAGGGGTTTCTTTTAGTTGTTGAAGGAAAAGAGCTTTGTCTTAGCAGTATTAAAAGCTACCATCCATTAATGACCCCATTCCACATCAGAGTGGAGGTCTGTGATATACGCGACACTGCTGGCCGTACTTCCGCTTTCTATCCACTCCGAAACGAATTTCTGCAACGTTTTTCTTCACTCTCTACGGATCCGACTTTTCTTCTATGATCACACTTCTCTGTTCGCAATCTAACTTCCCTCTGCCTCCTCCCCCAATCACTCCTCATTTATCTCTTCCATTTCCAATCAGGAGCATCTCATTTGCATACCTCGTAGTCACCCTGTAGGCATTTAAAGAAACAAGTCGGCCATTCTTGTTTCCTTCTTCTTCACACGAGGTAAGCCACGCAAAAACGCGGTCGGTCGTTCTTGTTTTCTCTTCTTTTTCCTCATTTACACCACACGCCCCCCTTGATCTTCGAGATCAATAGGATACTTCGTAATCCTCCATCCAAGCAGGCCGCCTCCTCTCACGTCGAGGCCTCTGGGGAACAACTTCTTGGGGGTTAACATTTTCAGGTTCACTACAACGTGGGTCTAAGTCAGGTAGAGTCGCATCATTTGCTTCTCGGTGGCCCTCGATTTCCTCTTCTTTACTGCCCTCACTGCGTACCGGCAGTGTCATGCGACGCAGGTCTAGGATATGCCGGGGAACGCCGTTCACCATCACATTGTTCTTCGACCGCAATCCCGTTACGACCCCTTTTTTCCAACGAGTGGTACACTGTGCATTAGGGGGTTTCACCCATACCTCTTCACCTACTTTGATAGTGGCTTCCTCACTCTCGATTCCTGCTGTTTTGTTGCACGGGTGCCGCCACTTATATGTGAAAACGGCCCTATGAGGGACAGTTGTCTCGTCTTGTTTGGTTTTTGGCGAGATGTTGTACCAAAACACCGCCTCTATGGGTGATACGTTGCTTTTTTCCGCAGCGGCTTTAATGGTGCGATGATTCCTCTCCACTATTCCGTTGCCACTCGGCCGATACGCTGCTCTAAAAAATTGCCTTACTCCCCACTTATCGCATACCCCTTTAAAGGCTTCAGATCGGAAAGCGGGCCCATTGTCCATCAAGAGTTCCTCAACCGGCCCTCTCTCCAAAAATATCTCCTCGATGACCCCTCCGATCGCCCATGCCGCTTCTGCCCTGATTTCTCTCCAGATGGCAAACCTTCCCGGTCCACAGTCGACCATCGAGAGATACAATTTGTGGCGATAGTGCGTCACATCAATAGCCAATCGCTTCCAGTCCTCCGCAACGTGCAACTGTCCTGTTTCGTGTCTGGACGGTCTAGGGTCAATTGATTGGCACTCTCGACAGTTCTCCACCACTTCCCTAACCTCCTCCTCGGTGGTCTCCGGGTAAACCTCTCTGGCTAGGAATAACGTTCGTTCCCGACCAAAGTGGTGCATTTCGTGTGACTCCTTGACTTCTTCCCCTGCATAGCATACCGAGGAGACCTCCTTTCCCTCCTGCAGCCAGGCCTTCTTCACGCGTGTCATCGAATCCGCCTTGTTTTTTTCTGATGGGACCAACACGACAGATACTCTTAACTGGAACTCCGCTATTAGATCGGCGAGCGCTCCGAGTCTGCGCTTGATCAGCATTTCCGCAGCACCTTTGGTCTTAACTCTCTTATCGCCAGTTACTGCCGACCGAATCCACGATGCTGCCGTTGCCGAATCGGTTTTAATTTCAATTATTTTCAATCCCCACTTCAGGGCCAGATTGAGTCCTTTCATAACGGCATCTAGTTCTGCTACGTTGATATGGGAGAAGTCGTTGGTTTTTCTTAGCCATGCCGCATCCTCCACAGTTACGCCTCCCATCTCTAGTACGACGCCCAACGCCAGGTTACTGGCATCGCACCAAATCACACCCGCATCTCCGCTGCTGACATACCAGTCCCCTTTCACTGGGTCCTCATTCCTCACCCTCGCAATGATATCTTGCAGCATGTTCATAACCTCCTTCGTTACACGGCCCTCCCAGTCAGCAGTGCCTGCTAGTCGTTTAATAAAACTACATGCTATCCTGAGCCAGCCAGCGATAGGATAGTGCCCGACCAGCCTCCCGCAGACTGAGAAAAGTTCTCGCTTCGTCAGCTCAGATCCGACTTCGGGTATTACACTCCCTCGTTCGAAGACAAGGCTTTCTTTTCCATCTCGCCTTAGTTTCAACCCCAGCACCCGTCCTCCATCCAGGGCCTCCGCCGGTTTTGCAGTTAACCCATACTTCTCGACATGGCTTCTTACTTTCTCCGCTGTCACCTCTGCCTCCTCCACCAGAATGTCGTCAATGTACGAACTAGTGGCCTCCTCCACTGAACGGTCTTTGCTCAGCACTGTCTTCAGCACGGCAGTCATAATTTTGGGGGCTGAACTCAGCCCAAAGCCTAACCTCGTCAGACAATACACTCGCCCCTTGTACCGGACCAGCTGGTACTGCCAGAGTTTTTCATCTACATGGATCTGCAGATATGCCGATTTCAGATCGACAATTTTTGTGGCCCGTCCCATTCTTCTCCATTTCCTCATGACCTCCTCACATACGTCGATCCCCGTTCCAGTGTGGCAGGCTACGTGTCTGTTCAATTCTCTGAAGTCCAGTACGGGCCTAATCTTGTTTTTTGTAGGCTGAACAACCGCCAGTAGTGGCAACACTCCTTTTTCTTCCCCTGTCCACGGTTTCAGAATTCCTTCTTTTATGCACCTCTCCACTTCTTCCTCAAATCCTTTTCTTATTTCTCCTCGCAGGGTGTTTTCGTAGCAGCCCACTTTATTCTGTAGTTCCTGGGGTCCGGAGATCCATTTCCATTCCACCGTCCACCTCACGCCATCAAACTTTGCCAGGAAATCTTTGTCCTCAATGCAGCAAACCTCCGGTTTTGGTATTCTGATGGTTCTATCACCTTCCACTCCTGCCATCCCCACTGCGCCGAGACGTCCGAACGTCACTTGGCTCCCTCGTAACGTGGCGCCCCCCAGTCGGTTAATTGCACTCATACCTATAATCACGTCAACTCCACCGACCAGATGATTCAACACTAAGGCTCGCAGTCCAATGGACACCCCTTGCACCATTACTTCCGCTGTCGTCTCACCTAGGCACTTCACATCCCTGCCATCCACGGTCCTAATAGTCCTGGTTCCGCTCCATGACCTAGCGACATTCCTCGCTAACAACGTTGTAGTACAGCCTGTGTCGACAAGGGCTATGGCTTTCTTCCCATTGACTACTACCGGTAACCGAGGCAACGTTCCATCATGCGCCATCTCCGCACAGAAGGGGTAACCACTGGCGCAATAGCTCCCCTTCACTCGTTTCCCTGGTCTCGGCTCTTTGCAGTCCTTGATCAGATGAGGGCCCTGGCACCGGAAGCACTTGATTGCAGGTCTCCCCTCCTGTCGCCTTGCCGGCTGCCTCTCATTCAAGTGAGGCCTCATGCACATATTTCCACCCACAGCTGCAGCCACGATTGGGCTTTTAACATTTTTCACTAGGACTCTGGCGTGAACCAAGAGATCGTCCACTCCCATAGTATGGATCCCAGTGATTCTCTGCATGTTCGTAGAGATTTCCTCTGGGAAGCCGTTAACTAGGTACAGCTTTACCGTCATCTCCAGGCTCCTCCCCACGTAACCAGCCAACCCTGCCAGTCTCCTGATCTCTGCCGCAAAGACGTCAACCGACTCGCCGGTCCACCTCAAACTGGAAAGCTTACCAAGTGCTTCGAATGGGCCCTCAGCGAAGGCCAATTTCAGCCTTTGCTCCACTGAGGCAAGGTCTTCCTTGTCTTCATCTCGCATCTGCTGGTAAATCGTGAGGGCTTCCCCCTCTAAGATTAGCAGCAGCAGGGTGACCACATCTTCTATCTTTTGCAGCTTCGCCACCATCTTTAATTTCTCCAGCCACTTAATCAGGTCACCCTCCCCAGTAAAGGGTCTCAGCATGTGAGTGCTCAGTCTCCACTCAGCCATGGTAATTTGCTCGATTCGCCGAAATAGCTTGTGATATACGCGACACTGCTGGCCGTACTTCCGCTTTCTATCCACTCCGAAACGAATTTCTGCAACGTTTTTCTTCACTCTCTACGGATCCGACTTTTCTTCTATGATCACACTTCTCTGTTCGCAATCTAACTTCCCTCTGCCTCCTCCCCCAATCACTCCTCATTTATCTCTTCCATTTCCAATCAGGAGCATCTCATTTGCATACCTCGTAGTCACCCTGTAGGCATTTAAAGAAACAAGTCGGCCATTCTTGTTTCCTTCTTCTTCACACGAGGTAAGCCACGCAAAAACGCGGTCGGTCGTTCTTGTTTTCTCTTCTTTTTCCTCATTTACACCACAAGGTCACTTTCTAAAAATTCAACCATTGCCTTTGATATGTGCACACCTGTTTTACCCACATGATTAGAGTAGAGTGTGCTATCAACAGCAAATATACCCATCTCAGACACAATGTCATCAGGGAGGTCGTTTATAAAAATCAGGAACAATAAAGGTCCAAGGATCAGTCCCTGGGGTACACCAGCATTTATGTCATGTTGTTATGATGAGCGGTCATCAAGGACAACCTGGGTCTTTCTTTTGGTTAGGAAATATCTAATTATATTAAATATTCGTCCAGTAATACCATATGAATCGATTTTTATGAGAAGCCTTTTATACTAAACCTTGTCACAGGCTTTGGATATATCAAACGCTACCGCCCTAGCTTCACCTGCCTTGTCCAGTGTATGGTATATGCGTTCAGAGATAACAGTTAGGATATCTGCAGTAGACCGAGCTTGCCTAAATCCATACTGATGGTCAGAAAGAAGTTCAGCATTAACAAGGTGACAGACTATCTCTATTTTGATTAAGGATTCAAAGATTTTTTGTGAAGAGCATGAATAAACTAATGGGGCGATAATTCTGAGGGTCAGTTCTATCTCCAGAATTCTTGAATACTGGTACCACAGAGGCAATTTTTTAGCTATCAAGGAAGCAAGATTTGGCAACGCATTTGTTGTAGAGTTTAGAGAGGACAGGGGCCAGTTCAGCAGAGCATTTCTTTATTACTATTACTGGTATAAGATCAGGCCCACAGGCTTTGGAGGCATCAGATGTTAATGGTTAATCTCAGAGTAAAACTAATGGCATATTTGGAATTAGCAGATTCCCGCAAATGTTATAGCCTGATTATATTTGATTAAAATATTTTTTCTATAATAATTTAAGGAAAACCAGTTATTTTTTAGTCGGAGCCAATATATGTAAAACCAAAATTCTTAAGTAGTAACAAGCTCTGGCGTGCATGTAATATATACAAAAAACTATATAATGTATACGAAAAATTCTTTGTTTGCGACCACGGATGAGAGTCATTCACTAATTAGCAGAATTCAGACTGTTTTATTGATTGCTGCATGTGAAAATTGCATCTTTTTCTCATAAAAACGAACGAAATTGACATTTCTACACGTTTTCTTTCATGGTAAGTCATAATAGCACATTTATTAGCCAGTTAGAGGTTGATATGTTTATTGCCAGGTACTTGTGCTAGTACATTCATAAGTTAACTAGCTGTTCCATACCCGGCGTTGCCCGGTAGTGTATTTACTTGCAATTTGCATTGTCATTTTTATTTAAAACTATGCCATTTTGTTTTTTTTTTCAAAAAATTTTCATTTTTTGTTTCCAACAAAAGAGAAGTTACTTTATAATAGACAATGACAGAATTACGTACCTTTTTTTCCAAAATATTATTTTTGTATTCAAAACAAAGGGAAGTAAGCTTGTAATGGATATAAACTGAGTAGCATAACTTTTTCTAACAAATATTTTTCTTTTCGAAACAAGGCAAAGTAAGCCTGTATTACACGAATAGTAATTTACTTCCTTTTTTACAATAAATGACGGCTATACCAAAATAAATCTGAGCGGATAAAATATTTTCTCTAAGGAATTAGCTCAAATTGCATTTTATTTTTCAGAACAACATAGATCAACGATTAACAAAATAAAATTGCTATTCAGAATGAAATATTGATTTTGTAGGACGGAAGCTATTGATGACAAAAGTCAAGAATGCAACTGACTTAATTTTATATATTATATCTTTAACCTACTTTCATATTCTAAGGCTATTTTGTATTTTGTAGATGTATTAACCTTTATTATAGGTTTATAACATTTTTTAAAAGCATACAAAACATTTTCTCTGTTTATATGATAAGTCTTTGCCAACTCTACAAACAATTGTTTACGAAAATCAGAGTTTAATAGTTACAGATGGCCGAAATAACCTATAATTGCTCTCCATCTATCCTGAAGACTAGCTCAGTCTAATAAAGCTAATCCAGCAGTGATTGAAGTATATGAATAGACTATAGAATATAAATTCAAATAAATTACAATAACAGTTCTCTGTAATCACGTTAGATAGCAATATAGACAATGTCAAAAAGAAGCGAGTAGAAGAAAGAAAAGCATTTTCCACACAGGGTTAAATTAAGCAGAGGAGTAGAAAAGTCCATTAAAAGTTAAAAAGCAGAGGATTAATCAGAGGATATGACGTCACAGACAGGAAGTATGAAGTGAAACGTGGCAGGAGAGCTGCCTGAGTTGGACGCCTTTTTCGAAGCTCTGTTTTCATTCACTCCTTCGTGGAGCGGGTGAGGAGAAGCTTACTTAATGTGTAACTTTGGAGTATTGTAAAAGAATAAAACATCGAGTGATGTCATTGAGTATGTTGTTGCCTCTTTTTATTTTTTTACATAATTAGAGAACAAAAGAAAAAAGAAATAGACGGCAACAGAAGAGAAGAGTGAACGACTTTATGACGCCTGCTACTACCACCACTGCTAAGAGACGTCACTACCTATTATGCAATTACTTACAACGTGTCAATGAAACAATAGTTGTTTCCTATCAACGAGAAGATTATGGACCATCTGACAGGGGTCAGAGAGATTCTCCTATCGAACCGTAAAAGAGCTTATTAGTGCCATGTAACTGTTGTGGGGCTGTAATGGGTCCGGAAGGAAAACGCCAACTCGGAGTTTAGAGAAAGCAAGTATATTGCAAAAAAAGTATAATACAACAGAGAACAAGAGTGGTTGTACGTAAGTCTTAACTGTCAGTACTTACTTTTTTAGTAGTTCTGTTTAAAGAATTGTCGGTAATAATTTCATCCTCGAATTTTATTTTTTCGCCAGTCACCGTTCTGGCTATTTTGTTGGTTCTTAGCATGGTCGGTTTATCCAACCTTCTCCATGTATGCATGTTGATAATCTACACATTTGAACCAGAATCCATTTTTATACAGGATTTTTACCTGTACATATTCTCTCATAATTCTGCCGCCATGTTCGTTCGTTTTTGTGGACTTAACCTAAGTTTTATTTCCTTTATTCGTTCTGCAATGTGAACTCTTGTGTCCGACTTTATTACAAGTTAGGCAGTTTTTAAAACGGTATGGGCAATTCGTTACCCAAATGAAGATATCCACAACGGAAAAAAGGGCTAGGTGGTAATTTATCCTGTTTTTTATTGGGCCGGCTTGTTTTTGTAGGAGCCTGAAAATAATCCCTCTCTTTGTTTCAGAATTGTTTTTGACTGAGTTAAAATGTGATTTCTGACATACTTTTCTTATGTGCGCAATGCCCAACCCTTCATGTCTATAGGATCTTGTTTAACACTTACAAATCTCTGGCAGTCTTCGGCTAATTTCTGTAACGTTAAATTTAGTTCACTTTCTTACTTGTTTAGAACCCTACGTCTGATTTCTGCGCCTTTTCCTGATACAAGTCTTTACACCAAAATTAAACATTTAAAGTTATCCATGCTAAGTTCAGCTAATTTGAAATAGTCACAGCGTTTATTAACGATTCATATGAAAGTTGCGTAGTCTTCACCATCTCTTTTGACTAAATTCAAACACTTCTACCGTTTGTGGAACAGAGAAATATTTGGGCTAAATAATTCTGTTAAAAAATCAAGTCCCCTTTTTTATGTAAAATAAAGTCCACAAATTTAGTATGTTCGGTGGTGCCTTATTTTCGTAACAGTAGGCGAACTTTTTTAGAGTCTTCCCAATTTTCACAACTTATTTTGTATAGATCCTCATACCTTCTGAAATATGAAGCGACGGTTTTATCCTCGTCTGGGGTATAAGTGAAATTGTCAATTGCACTCCAAACGACATTCTGAGGAAAAGCATATTCGTTCTCAGTATTTTTACCCCCATGCGATATTGTTTGCATTAATACTTCTATCTTTTGATCGGTTTCTCTTTTTTGTTCCAGAAGTCTTTCTTCAGCTTTCTGCTGCCTTTTGTCGGCTTATTTTTTTTGGTTCAAGTTGTTGTTGCATTTTGGTATTTCACAAGTTCTGTTGCAGTTGCTTTAAAATCTTTGATGTTTAAAATGTGTCTTTATAGAATACGGCTTTTTAGAAGTTCTTACTTTTATATTGCACTGCTAACGTAATCTTAGTTGTAAAAAGAGGAAGAGAGTATAAAACCTTTTTTCTTCGACCATAAAAAATCACTTTTTAGTACGCTAACCAGAATTTACGGTCAGCACTTTAGTTAACAAAAAAAAGGTTTTAATTATTTTTCTTTCAGCAGCAGGACTTTTCTCTTTTGGAGATAAAAGAAAATATCATGTATTCTCTTCTTGTTAAAAATTAACACAGTGTCGGAATAGCAATAAAAAACAAACACTTACCTTTCTTCTTTGAGAGAAAATAAGTTGATCTTTTATATGTTTTTTTTTCTTTCTTTTTTTTTGGTGCGTCGGTAAAGCCAGTGTTTAGAACTAGGACGTTGTCTGTTGAATTTGCCGTTGATTTCTTCACGTTTGCCCTTTTTTAAGGTTCTCAACAAAACTCTTAATATACATCGTCGCCAGTTGTGGCCACCATTTTAAGGTTCTCAAGAATCCCTTACTGTGCCTCGTCACCAGTTGTTGTGGGTCTGTAAAGGGTCTGGAAGGAAAACACGCACTCAGAGTTTAGAGAAAAAAAGTATATTGGAAAAAAAGTATAATACAACAGAGGAATAGAGTGGTTGTGCATAAGTCTTGACTGCCAATATAGACTGGTGGGTGTCCAACACTGAGGGGCATGCGCTCACAGTATTTATGGTGAGTGAAAGAGTTCAAGTAAGATACCATAACAGTGGAAAAAAAATGAGTGATAAAAAACTATAATAGGATATTAAGAGTATATATCATATTGTCACTGCTGTTTTAGTTTTATTAGACTTGGCTAGTGTAAGAGAGAACTCGAAAAATGTACAAGATTATAGATCATTAGAGCCTTCCATAACTAAAAAAAAGGCCTTATGTTCATAAATAAATACTTATATGAAAGTTTGCTTTACTGTTTCAATATTGGGCATGGGTGTGTAAAATAATTTTAGAAACGAAATTTTCCACATGAAAGTTAGATTAAGTAGAGAATCGGAAAAAATCCATTAAAAGTTAAAGATTAGAATTAAAACTGACGTGTTCAGGATGTTGCATCACAGACAGGAAGTATCCAGTGACATGTAGCAGATAGCTGATAAAATCATTTTCTTATTTTTAACCCATGAAGGAAAGTGGACGTGTTTGGGACGGATCTCCCTCCCCTTACACAAATCATATTTTTGTTCCTCACTTCTACCAATCATTTGAGGAAATGAATTCAGAAAATGAAATTTTCCAATTCTTCAGTATCATTGAAAATGATAACCAAACCAAAGCATCTATTATCATATTAAAGCTGAGTTAATGAATATTCTATTCTCTAATACTGTTTTTCTATATATTTTAATCACACAAAATACATGTTAAAATATTCCTTAGTTGTGGGATTGAGTTATTTTAGACAAAACTTCCATTTTAATTGTTCTAATTAGTCGCAATTTGCAATTAACTTACCAAATGACAAATCTCTTACTAAATTTCTATCGCTCTCTCACACACACTGTTTGACTATCAGTTCTTTTTTTATATAGTTTCTATCACTCTCACCCCACTCTCTCTCTCCCTTTCTCTTATACTGTATCTATCACTCTCATATCCGTCACACACTCTCTCTCTCTCTCTCTCTCTCTCTGTTTTTTAACAGTCAAAGGTAATAAAGAAAGGATAGAATAAAAAGATTGGAATAGTCTATTATAAACAAAAGGAAATATCTTAGTATTTAGTACTTGGTACGGCATTTATCCTGGTTAGGTTGAGCCAGCTTCCTCCAAAGGAGGAAGTTTCTAGGGAATAATAAATTCACAAGCAGTCCCAGGTTGGTTTTTGCAGTTAGTTTGTTTCTTTTGCAGGATGATATCGCCGTCTTCCCAAATACAGTGCCTGGTATTCCCACATGGTCACCCACCTGGTACTGAACAGGCTCGACGCTACTTAACTTCGGTGATCTAATGAAAACTGGTGTGTCCATGTGATTTAACCTGCAGCTAAAGTGTGTGTTTGAGAGAGAGAGAGAGAGAGAGAGAGAGAGAGAGGGAGAGGAGAGGAGGAAATATAGCAAGCAGAAAGAGACTAATTTTTGATATTATCTTTTATGTTTTATATTTAACTGGCTTTGCAAACTCATTTTTCTAATTCAAAAAATCTAACTGAGGTGACCCAACGGATAATATTTTTATAGTAATTTATAAATATACTTTTTTTTAAAATTAAATAATTATATTATCAACATTTTTGTATAAAAGTTCCTAGAAACAGAGAAAATGACCAAATATTGAAAAAAGAAATCTATATGATTTGTTAATGCATTTTAGATGGCGATCTTTGCATTAGGTTTTCTTAAATGAAAATTAAAGATAGAAATCTAAGATTTGACGTCAATTTTTATCTCATTACGCCCCAATTAACTTGACTTGTTAGTGTAAAATCAACCTACTCTAATGTAAAAACCTTTTGTTTTGCACGTGTAAAACTCCCCACGAGGACAAAGTTAGATGCAAGATCGCTTTGTAATGGAGGGATTCTGGATTGGGACAAAAATTTATATTGTCCCATTCTAAGGCATTCAAGGACATAAAAGATACTACACTTTTAGTACTCTCATAGTGTTCTTCATCTTTTAGCGATTAATCATTCCCGTCTCATTAACCCTTATCTTCGAGTGGCTCTTAGCCTCGATAAGTGATGATCCCAGTAGTAAAAAAAAACAACAAAAACTCTTTAACATTTTTTCCTGGTTTATGGCACAATAACAGATTTCATATTGTTTTTGTTGCTATATATTCCAGAGGATTTTCTAAATTTATAAAGAGTTTCTATATCTATTCTATGAAGTAAAGTCAGTCTCTTTCTCGAATTTTGTCATCGATAACTTTCTTCCTAGAAATTCAATATTTAATTCTGGTTTGTCAATTCTTTTGTTTGATCTTTTCAGCGTGCCCCTAACAACGATAACATTTAATTCGATTTGATCCCTTTTATAAAATACTTTAACCAGTTCAGAATTATTTTCATACAAATGCCATTTTAAAAAGGGGGGCATAACTCTGTATTTATTAATACCTTCATTTATTCGGAACAAAAAATATTATTTTGAAAAAGATAAATATCATAGTTTAATAATAGAAAATAGTCATGGCAAGTAAAAACACTATTAGTCTCTCTGGCACAAAAACAGATTTCCTGTTGCTTTCGTCAATATATATTTTTTAGAGGATTTTCTAAATTTATAAGCAGTTTATATATCTAATATTTGATTCTGGTTCGCCAGTTCTTTTGGTAAATCGTTGTATCATGTTGTTAAGAACAATAAAAAATATAATTCGATTTAATTCCTTCCGAAAAATACTTTCACCAGCTCAAAATTATTTATATACGGACACAATTTTAAAAAAGGACGTAACTATGCATTCGTCAATACAGAGTTAAATCTCTTTGTTTGGAACAAAAATGTAATATAAGAAACAGTTTAATAAAAAAACATAAAAAATTGTAATTAAAAACACTATGGGGCAATGCTGGATACGTACAACTAGTTATCTATATTTTTATTTCTTATTCTTAAGAATTCTCATTTTTTTATTAACTTATTACAATTTATTATTTGTTTTCAACCATTATATATATACGTCCTTAATTTCTTATGTTGGTGAGTGAGGTGACATAATAGGCATAACGTTGCTTCAGCACATCGCTATTGAAAAGCATTCAAATAGCCACAATACTACACGAAGCAAGAACAATATTGCACCCTTCTCTATCTATGATGGCAGTGATTTCTAGAACAGAGGGCACAACATCATCATCATCTTCATCAGTTGGTGGTAGTAGCTCGAAATAACTAATTACTCATATCTTGTTAGCCCATGTTATCCACTATATAAACATCAAAACAGGTATGCTTATTTAATTCTATGATACGACATAAAATTTTGAAATACCGTATATATAGTAATCTGCAAGCACCCATAAACATCTTTAAGTATTCCTAATTTTCATATTTATTTTTAACAGTTTCTAATAAATTAACATTCTTTAATGTACATTTGTAGGTTGCATTGTTATATCTTCCTACAGAAAATATTAAAAAATTATATCCAAAACAAATTAGACACAAGGCCATCAAAAGTGTAGAGAAAATAGGTGTCGTTGGTCATCCTTGTATCTAAAGTGATAAAGATGTCTAACCTACTTTTAACTAGAATCATTTCATTACAGGGGATTCTTAGCCAAAACGCCAAAGAACTATAAACTATAATGTTTTTATGACTAGGTATTTTAAAATGAATGAAAAACAATCCCTGATTTAATCTATTATCGTATTATCTTTTTATGGGGGTAGGTCGTGTAGTATCAGTTCTGTTGTCATAAGACCGTTCTCCCAGGAATTACCTCCTACTTTTAAGGGGGTAGAGGCGAATCCTTCCAGATATTACATCCTCCTTTTGGGGAGGGAGTAATGTAGTATATGTTCTGTTGTCATTAAATCATCTTCCCATGAATTACCATAACCCATGTCACTTATCTTCTATTATTTGAATTATTCAGACTACTGTTCTTATCTTGGGTGTTATTCTCACAATGTAACTCCGATCTTCCTCAAGGGAGTCTTGCTGAACCTGGGAATCTTTACATCAAAACCAGTAATCTGTACGGAATTAAAAACTGGACCCTTTATTTAATTCATGGGGGTAGATTTTTTTTGTTCCGTCAGCCATGACCGGGTAGAAGTCTTAAGTAATTCTTATTATATTCTCAGTATCGCCCGTACTGAGAATTGAACCTTCAACGTCCAGAAGACTGTCACTTAGAACTGATTATTACTTAGCACTTTATTCCTTTGCACCATGGGTCTATGTCGTTACGTTATTTTTTTTTGCCATCTGTGCGATGTTTCCTAGAGATACCCCAGTCGCAGCAAGGTTGCATCCAAGACTAAATATTTTCATCTGCTGTATGGGGAAATGATAATTCCATTTGGTCGCTTCCTGTCTAACCCAATAGGCTTTATATTAATAAGTTTTTTGCAGGTGTATTTTTCCTAACACAATAAATTGTATGGGAAAAAATCGACCTTTCCACAGTTAGAAGTCATGTCTACTTATATAATAATTTTCCATATTGATGTTTCACCAAAATAAAATGTAATTTCTAATAATCTATATATTAATAGATTAGTAACTACTTATCTATATGTCTCATACTTTAACCATTTTTTAACTT
Organism: Sepiola atlantica; assembly: GCA_963556195.1. Classification (NCBI taxonomy): domain Eukaryota; kingdom Metazoa; phylum Mollusca; class Cephalopoda; order Sepiida; family Sepiolidae; genus Sepiola; species Sepiola atlantica. The sequence continues at coordinate 44,861,547 of OY744525.1, read as the reverse complement.
AGACCTTTCTTTCTCTTCTTCAAATAGCTATTTGTCTTTCTCCCTGTCGACAATGCCAGCATATACTAGAGAAAGATATATATATATATATACTTCGCTCGCATATTTTTGCTCGGCTGGGAACATGATATCATGGTGAACGAACATATACTACACTGACCTCCAAAAAAGGAAGTAATGACTGAGAGTATGATATCATGACGAACGAACACTACCCCCCCCCCAAAAAAAAAGGAGGAGTTAATGCATGGGAGGATGATGATATGACAACAGAATAGAAAGCACCCTCTACACATAAAAAATAAGGTAATTATTGGAAAATTGTTTCATGACAACAGAACATATACTACATTACTCCCTCCCAAAAATGAGAATATAAAATCTGAAAGGATTCGCCCCTACCCCCTTAAAAGTAGGAGGTAATTCCTGGGAGGATGGTCTTATGACAACAGAACTGATACTACGCTATCTAACCCTATAAAAATATAATACGATAATAGATTAAATCAGGGATTTTTTTTTTCATTCATTTCAAAATAAAAACATTATAGTTTATAGATCCTTGGCCTTTTGGCTATGAACCCACTGTAATGAGATGATTCTAGTTAAAAGTAGGTTAGACATCTTTATCACTTTAGACCATGATGACCAACGACACCAATTTTCTCTACATCGTTCATAGAATGTGAGGACTAAAGGACAAAATAAAGGAAACGAGAGTTACGAGGTTGCCGAAAGTAAACCCAAGGTTCACTTTCTACTCTCAATCATTTTGATTGTAGATAAAGCAGTTTATCGTCACTCAGGGGTAGTTTAAAAAATAACCACAGCCTCTTTGGCATTTCTGGGTCAGTGAGGACACCTCAAGCAATAGGTAATGAATCTGTCCCTCCTCCTTTTTGTGTAATGGGAGAAGTACTGCTTGAAAGGAAGGCCTCCTGAAGATAGATATGCATTATAACTAAAAGACATTACTATGTATTATAGTTTCTACAAAATCGGCTCTAAATAAAATATAATAAAATCGGTTCTAACTAAAATGAAATAGAAGAAAATATGATGTAATTGCAGAAAGCCATCAGGGAAGCAATACCATGGTAACTTGTTCTATAGATTGGAAGTTCTTGAAAAGAAACTCTGTTCATGAAAATTCTGTTTGATGTTAGGCACACAGAGGAAGAAAGGAAAGTTTTTGCAGTTGTGGTAGGAAGACGAGTTCTTGCTGTGAATGTTTTACAAGGAGGAACCAGAGATTGGAGCTCAGTTGAGCATTTTTCATGGAAATAATGATAGACTAGAGAAAGACTAGCAACATCTCTTCTGTGAGAAAGATGCTATGAGAACAGAAGAGATCATCCTACAACATTTCTTTTCAGTCAATTAGAAGGGCTGAAAATATTTCCACGAAAAGCATGAAAACAATATGTGAACAATTTGTCGCCACTGAAGTTTATTTGTACCAAATATGGTTGCATTGCAGTGATTTGGTTTTCTTGTTTTTCTTTTATGGCATATCAACCCTTCTCGGGTAATTTAATGTCGAATCAGGTAATTTGGGAAAAAGTTTTTATGCTTCAAGTTCTTTATATCTTCAAATATTTATTCATGGTGTTTGGTTTGGTTGTTTTGTAGAGTAAAAATGTTGTTTTTGTTTTTATCTTTGCAGAGCATGATTGAGTTTTGCAAAGGGGAAAGAAAAAACAATAACATCAATGTTTGGTGCATTTTAAGTCAGGAAGCAGGTATCGTCAGACAGCCTGATCTGGTAGCACCAGCTGTATTGCAGTGAATTTAATTATCGATTATATGGGTTGCATTTGGGGGGGGGGGGGTGAATCACTCAGTATCTGTCGATATTTCTGAAATGATCTGTTGTTATTGTTTACACTACGAGTTTATACCCTCCATCAAAACTGATAGAAAAAAAGTATGCTTTGCCAGTGTTCGCACTAATAGTCATATTCATATAAAAAAGTCTCAATCGGTGAATGAAAAAAATTAAAATAAAACAGAAAGAATACATCTCAAACTGGAACATATAAAAAAGGAAAGAAAAAACGTATCGATTAGTATAGAAAGATGAAAGAGAAAAAGAAAGTAAGAAAATGTTTCACTATGGAAATAGAGTGAAGGATTTCTTTCCAAATACATTTTAGACAACGGAGGGTTTGTCGGACTTGTTATTTGATTTCTTCCTCCTCCTAAACAATTGAAATGATTTCGTCTGGCAAATTTTTTACACAATAACTTTTGCATGACGGCACATATATACAAATAAATACACATTGGTCTTTATTATAGAGTGGAGGAGTTTCATGTTTTGGACTATTCTTTTTTTGTTTTCCATACCTACAACTAGCTGTACCTTCCTAGCATTTTTTTTTTATGTAAAGAACACAGACCAAACGTTTCTGTAAATCACTAGTGAGGCAGAATCAAATATCGATTTTAATTTTTTTTTTATTCACTCCTAAAAAAGGCACATTGCCACTGAGACGTAAGGAGCTTGTGTGAATTAGGGGGCCATACCTACAGAAGCATCCTAAGTGAGGTGTTATGCAGCGAGATGTTTGTTCACATTACATTTAAATTTCTGTATATTAGTACAGTCAGGGAAACAGGGGGCAGTGAGGGAATTCCAAAGGCTAGCAGTTCCAGGAAAAGAACTATTAGAGTAGAAGGTTTTCCGGCATCTGGGGATCTCTACGGTGAAGGGGTGGGATTTTGCTGATTGTCAGGTCGGTTGAGTGTATTTACGTTGAGGGGGCACCAGTGTAGCGAGTTCATCAGACCCTATTATGAATGCAACATTGTGGTGATGGGACAGGGGCTGGAGTTTGCTAGATAGTGTGGGACCTATTAGATTAGAGGTTCATTTTTGTACTCTCTCTAAGGGGAAGAGGCTAGTGGTTGGTGCACCAGCCCAGATGTGACAACAATACTCCATTGTCAGATGCAATGCTATAACGGTCTAACTTTGAGAATCCGACTGGCTTTTCTTTATATATTAGATGTTTCAAACACTCAAGGTTTCATCATCATTTGTCGTAGTGGGTAACTTTTTGGGAATTTTGAACTGAACCTTTTATTTAATCCGTGCATTTTGTGCCTTGGGAAATGCTGCATAAGTAAATCTGCCATCGTTTTATTTGCCTTCCTGATTTTGTTTCTTCTTCTTCTTCTTCTTCTTCTTCTTCTTTCCACTTAAAGTAGAATTCACGGAGCATATCTTTTTTAACCATCAATTTAATTCACTAGGTCGCGTGTTTCCCCAAGGGCGGAGAAACTAAAAGAAAGTGAATTAACTAATAAGGCATGCGACTAAGGGGCACAACTCAGAAGCAGAACAGTTTTCTTCCCCTGCGGATTGAATAAAGGATTCGGTTTTAAATTCCCCGAAAGGTTACCACCTATTAAAAACTCCTATCAGATTTATTGTGATCATTTATGTATGAATACCATCGGGAAAGGTCTGAACTCATAATTTTCTTCCAAATAGCAACTTGTGTTCAACTTTTTGTTATTTGGGTCTATTTCTTTTAATGATATAACTGATTATTCAACATATTCTTCTCTGATGAGGCTCCAAGAAATAAATTTCTTAACTGGCCCTTCCCTTTCTTTTTCTCTGCACACTCTCTCTCTCTCACAGACATGATGTTGCTAGTCTCAGTCTTTTCTATAAATACTATTATGGCATGTGTTCTTCAAAATCGTCTGATCTATTTCTCTGCTTCCTTTATTCCAGCTCGCTTGACTCGTTGATCTGGCCTCCACCACTTCGTTGTTTTGATATCTCATTGTAATACAGCTTCCTATTCCAGTAGCTTATTTCCAAGAACTGCAGGCTTGTGGAACTCTCTTCCTGCTGACTGTTTTCCTCCAACCTATAGCCTTGGTCTTTTCAAGATGAAAGCTAATAGACATCTCCTGTGTTTGCGATAATCATATTTGTTCTTGTTAGCTGCTTACATCAAGTGGCTTCATGACTAGTCTGGAGCGATTTCCATTTAAAAAAAATTATTTTTGATTAAATTAAATATTTTATGGATAAACTGATTTTGATTGATACATTATTATTCATTTGCATATAAAAAAAACTCTAAACTGAGTTTATTTATTTAATTTCTAATGAGTCACCATTTATCAAAGATGAAAGCCACTGAAGGATAACGGTTTATGAGATGGATAGATTGAATGATGACGAATATTATGAAAGGATTGAAAATGATGGAATGTATAAAATTTGATTACTTATAAGGACAGTTTATGATAAGTAAAAAGAGGTAAAGTGGTCGACTATAGCCGAAGACTCCTTTTTCATTGGCTACTACACCTAAGTGTAAGAGAGGGCACCACTCCTTTCCCAGGATTATTCCACTTATCCTTGATCCTTCACCTTATAATGCTGAGTGTTTAGCAAGGGGGCATCAAGTACTACTAATGAATCATCACTAATCAAGGCTAAAAAGCCATTCGAAGATGAGGGCTGAGATGGATAGATTGCTAGTGTTATGATGAGGAATAGTATGAAAGAATTGAAAATAATGAATGAAATAAATAAAATTTATGAGGATGGTTTATGACAAGTATTTATGAGGATGGTTTATGACAAGTATTTATGAGGATGGTTTATGACAAGTATTTATGAGGATGGTTTATGACAAGTATTTATAAGGATGGTTTATGACAAGTATTTATGAGGATTGTTTATGACAAGTATTTATGAGGATGGTTTATGACAAGTATTTATGAGGATGGTTTATGACAAGTATTTATAAGGATGGTTCATGACAAGTATTTATAAGGATGGTTCATGACAAGTATTTATTTACATTGGGTTTGAAGATGATGCTATTTGTACAAAATATGGTGTGATTGCAGAAAGCCTGCATGGAAACAATCCCGTAGTAACATGTTCTATAGATTGGAAGTTCTTGAAAAAAGACTGTTCATGGAAATTCTGTTTGATGTTAGGTACGCAGAGGAAGAAAGGAAAGTTTCCTTGCAGTTGTGGTAGGAAGACGAGTTCTTGCTGTGAATGTCTTACAAGGACGAACACAGAGATTGGAGCTCAGTCGATCATTTTTCATAGAAATCATGATAGAGTAGAGAAAGACTAGCAACATCTCTTCTGTGAGAAACGGGCTGTAGAGAACCAAATAGATCATCCTCCACTAGATTGTGAAGTTTTTTTTGCACTCTGAAAGACTGCTCCGAGCGGCACCTCCCCAGATGTGGCAGCAATACTCCATCTTGAGATGTATCTGACTCTTATATAGGTAGAGGATTGCATCAGGAGTCAGGTAATTTCTGGAGCAGTAGAGTGATCTAATATTCGGGAAAGGTCTGAACTCTCAATTTTCTCCCAGTAATGGATCAGATAGCAACTTGTGTTCAAATAATCATATATGATGATTCATTTACTATAGCTATTGTATTTCAGCATTAAATAATCTGTAGCAGTTTCATAATTAGGATCTATTTTTCTTTTGCACCTGTATGTTCTCACTCGCGGAGTGATTAGTACAAGGTTTGTTAAGAACACACTGGCACATTCTCACTCATATAGTGGTACGTTGGGCGATAAAAACATTCTTCAAATAGGCGGCTATTTCCGCTTCCACCCAAGCCGGTTTTCCACAAAATATAAACAGTTCCGTTTGAGACGTCAATTTAACAAGACATATATCTCTCTTCTCGCCTCTAGCTATGGCTCTGCTAGACAAGATGAAAGTAACGGACTTAATTCCATTACTACAGTACATAGATGTCAGCTGAATCAACCTGCCTTATATTTCTGTTTTCATAACTCTTTCTGTACCATGTTTGTGTTGATGAAACCGTTGAATAAAATTGATTTTAATTGTAGAGAAAAAGTTTGTCCTTCTAATCAAAACTTGGTGACCCTTTTCTTCGTATTAAACAAGGCCAGTAGGATGGATACAGATGCAGCGATCTTACTACAAAATGATAATCTCCAACAAAATTCTCGCCACCTTCTCTGCAAACCCAAAAAGATTTGATATGCCGTAAAATGGAGAAATCAAAGGTATATATATATATATTTTTATTTTTTATGTTTGTTCAATCCAAACAAGACATACTGTCACTTAAGCATAAGAGGCTACTGAGATAAGAATCAGGTTTATATAGGGGGAAACCTGGGTGGGGATTTAGGCAACAAAATGTTTGTTGACACTACATTTGAATTTCTGTAGATTGGTACGGTCAGGGAATAAAAAAAATTAAAATTAAAATATTAACGGACATATTGAGTAATGTAAGTGTGTGTTTGTGGTATTAGGAGATAGAGAGAGAGTGAGAAAGACAGAGACAGGCAGAAAAGGGTGCGCTTAAGTTTGAGATAGCAATAGCATTAGTTCTGTCTTCTTTTACTTATCGATAAGTTTTGTCTTCTTTTTCTCATCGACTAGTTTCGTTTCAATGATTTCAAGTAGTAAATAGGAATTAAATAGCGAGCGAGCGGGCGAACCCACCTAGTTTTAAATATGTATATAGTCAAAATCCCTGAACATCAGATGCATCGGAATTTATGACGACAAAGATGAGGATAGCAGTCCAAAACCTGTAAATCTATATACTATTAAAAAGTTATGGTGTTTTTGGGAGTTTGTCTGTTCATATGCAAATAGAAACGTGCGATTGGTTTGGTAGTTTGGTAGTTTTGTTTTACGGCATATCAACCCTTTTTGGGTTATTTAATGCCGAATCTGGTCATTATAGTGAAAGTTTTTATGCTTCAAGTTCTTTATATCTTCAAATGTTTAATCAGGGTTTTTGGTTTGGTAGTTTTGTTTTACGGCATATCAACCCTTTTTGGGTTATTTAATGCCGAATCTGGTCTTATTTTCTTCTCTTTTTTGTTTCTTTCCCCTTTTAATATCTGTTTCTATTTAACCCATAGTTGGGACCCTAACAGGTACTACCACTCCGGGTCAGGGTGGACCTGGGAGCAATGGTAATTAAGAGGAGGCTCCACATTCCCCAAAGTCCGTAAGCCGGATCTCACCATCGGATGTAGTTTAAGGTCATATCCAGGACCGGGAGTAGGGTAGGAAAAATAAAAATAAAAAAGGGGAGGGAGAAAGGGAGAGGGGCTGTTGTTTTTGTTTTTGGTTTTGTAGAACATAATTAAGTTTTACAAACAAAAAAAAAACAAAAAAAAAAAAAACGTCAATGTAGGTGAATTTCGTCTCAGGGAGCCACAGGGCAGCCTGACGTGCGTGCGATTGGTTGTCAAAAAAAGAAAGAATAAGGCGGTACTTTTTTATGATGCCAAAATCCGAGTTTTAATTTCACATAAGTCTAAAGGATTTTTTTTTAAACTGGATATGTGTTTTATAAATTTACAGAAATTAGCATAACATAATAACATAAAAACAAATAAATAAATATTTTTTTAAACTAAGCTACCTTTTTTTGATAATCCACACAACAATGTAGACATAATGGATATTCGGCATTAGTTCAAAGCGAATTATTTTTTGCTAAAAAACATAATTTCTAATGCTTTTTGCCCCCCTCCCAAATAAAACAATACGTAAATATATTCATCGTAGTTACTTACTCTCTTATGCAAATAGTAAGTAGCATATTTAATTACACGAAATTTCACAAATATTTTTCTTCGTACTAGTGTGAACGTGTGTGTTCACTGCACAGGCCGTGATCATCTGCTCGTTGTGCCTGTATGAATTCGGTGCTTGATTCCGACACTGGTTGTAGTGTCAATCATGCGATCTCGGTCAGTGCTGCAACAGAAGCATTCTCCCTCCAAACAAAACCACAATTCCAGTTTAAAACAAGTAACAATGTTTTATTTTGAGAGACATTACAATGATACTCGTTTTATTCTATTGAACAACAGGTCTGCAAATCAAGACAAACATATCTTCCAACCGAACACAATCCATTAAATTAAGACCCAAGGCCTTATCTGTCTCTGAGAATCAAAGAAATCCAATTCCTCTCTCTATCCTTCTGCTGGATTATATATAGATATCACTTGGACCACACCAGAGAGACGACTCCAGACAATCAGCCGCCAATCCATGGACACAAAAAAAACTGACTGACCATGAAGTCCACCTTCTGGTATGAATATTAATTTTGGAAAATCTCATGTGGGTCATGATCACAGCATTGAACCTCGTATCTGAAGGGATATTAATTTTTCAAGGACTTTAAGTGATTTAATTTCCCAACATGAACCCTCATTTAAAGAGGCAATAACTTTTTCAAGCGGAGAAATCAAATTTATGGGTGGTCAAACGATTTCTTCTCTTAGCCAAATAGTTCTCCCATTGCAGGCCTGCCGTCTGCACCATGCATCCATGCACCCTACTAAACATAATTACATGTTTACACTAGCTACAAAGCAGTTGAGGCTAGATAAAGATGGAAAATGACATATCCAGATACTGTACCAACATCGCTCAAATAGCAGGTATAAACTAGTAGTACAAATAATAGTAATAATAATCTATTCTTATTCGTCAGCCTTTATAAGGTGAACAATCTATAAAGAGTAACTGCATCTGCTTTTAATAAAATAAGATAAGTGGAAAATGGGAACTAATCAACCACACGACTTGGTTCGTTATAGCAATGAAAGATGAACGGACAATATCATTCACTACCCCTTCATCGAGCACAAGTGAATCTAATTTATGCGCATAAGTCTTCCCCGGGTTCTTACCTGTTCAGAAAGTAAAAAAAAAAAAGACATACTGTGCAGAACTCTATACCAACTTGATTTATGCAAGCATCCAGGATGTCATTGAATAATGGTTCTTTTCATTTTCTGTCTAGAGGGTAATTCTTCTTTTAGCTTAGTGGGGTCACCGTTAATGACCTTTGCCTGTTGGATCCTGTAAACTCAATTCGGCAGTCAATGCAGTTCACAAAGGAAAGGAAAAATGGCAACAAAAAAAACTTCGCTTTTGGGGGAGGTGCATCCTAATAACCCATATTGAAGTTAGGTATTGTACTCATGTGTAGGGAAAAAATAAAAACAAGGGATAATCTCAGGATGTATCTAAAATGCTATTTCAAGCTGGATTGTGACAGACGAACGAAAATACCATTTCAAACTTAAGCATGGTAGACAGGTACATAAATAGACATGGACTCTTATGAGGATGTATCCAAAACGCTATTTCAAACTAAAAAAACGACTGACAGAGCTTCTTGTAGACATGCGTGAATGCATGTAAACATACTATTTAAAACTTAAGTATGATAGACCAATGAACATGGTATGTAAAACTTAATGAAACTTAATTAAAATTAAATTTGAGTGTGCAGATCGACAATAATACTATTTAAAACTTGAGTGTGAAAGACCGATAAAAATACTATTTCAAACTTGAGTGTGACAGACCGACAAAAATACTATTTTAAACTTGAGTGTGACAGACCAACAAAAATATTATTTTAAACTTGAGTGTGACAGATCGACAAAAATACTATTTAAAATTTGAGTGTTACAGACCATCTAAAAAAATATTTCAAACTTGAGTGTGACAGACCGACAAAAAAACTATTAAATACTTAAATGTAACAGCCTAACAAAAATACTATTTTAAATCTGAGTGTGACAAACAGACAAAAATAGTATTTAAAACTTGAGTGTGACCGACCGACAAAAATACTATTTTACACTGGAGTGTGACAGACCAACAAAAATACTATTTCAAACTTGAGTGTGACATACCAACAAAAATACTATTTCAAACTTGAGAGTGACAGACCATCTAAAAAAATACTATTTTAAACTTGAGTGTGACAGATCGACAAAAATACTATTTCAAACTTGAGTGTGACAGACCGACAAAAATACTATTTCAAGCTGTAGTGTGACATACCAACAAAAATACTATTTTAAACTTGAGCGTGACAGACCAACAAAAGTACTATTTTAAACTTCAGTGTGACAGATCGACAGAAATACTATTTCAAACTTGAGTGTGACAGACCGACAAAAATACTATTTCAAGCTTTACTGTGACATACCAACAAAAATACTATTTTAAACTGGAGTGTGACAGGTCGACAAAAATACTATTTCAAGCTGTAGTGTAACATACCAACAAAATACTATTTTAAACTTGAGCGTGACAGACCAACAAAAGTACTATTTTAAACTTGAGTGTGACAGATCGACAAAAATACTATTTCAAACTTGAGTGTGACAGACCGACAAAAATACTTATTCAAGCTGCAGTGTGACATACCAACAAAAATACTATTTTAAACTTGAGTGTGACAGACCAACAAAAATACTATTTCAAACTTGAGTGTTACAGATCGACAAAAATACTATTTTAAATTTGAGTGTTACAGACCATCTAAAAAAATATTTCAAACTTGAGTGTGACAGACCGACAAAAATACTATTAAATACTTAAATGTGACAGACTGACAAAAATACTATTTTAAACCTGAGTGTGACAAACCGACAAAAATAGTATTTAAAACTTGAGTGTGACCGACCGACAAAAATATTATTTCAAACGTGAGTGTGATAGACCAACAAAAAATACTATTTAAAATTTGAGTGTAAAATACCGACAAAAATAATATTTAAAACTTGAGTGTGACAGATCGATAAAAATACTATTTAAAGCTTGAGTGTGACAAACCGACAAAAACACTATTTCAAGCTTGAGTGTGACAGACTGACAAAAATGCTATTTCAAACTTGAGTGTGACAAACCGACAAAAACACTATTTCAAGCTTGAGTGTGACAGACTGATAAAAATGCTATTTCAAACTTGAGTGTGACAGACTGACAAAAATACTATTTCAAACTTGAGTGTGACAGACTGACAAAAATACTATTTCAAGCTTGAGTGTGACAGACTGACAAAAAATACTATTTCAAACTTGAGTGTGACAAACCGACAAAAACACTATTTCAAGCTTGAGTGTGACAGACTGATAAAAATGCTATTTCAAACTTGAGTGTGACAGACTGACAAAAATACTATTTCAAACTTGAGTGTGACAGACTGACAAAAATACTATTTCAAGCTTGAGTGTGACAGACTGACAAAAAATACTATTTCAAACTTGAGTGTGACAAACTGACAAAAATACTATTTCAAGCTTGAGTGTGACAGACTGACAAAAAATACTATTCCAAACTTGAGTGTGACAGACTGACAAAAATACTATTTCAAACTTGAGTGTGACAGACGGACAAACAATGTTATTTCAAACTTAAGCATAATAGACGGACATAGCCTCTAATAAAGATAAATAGATGCACTTAAAAATTCTATTAAGACTTAAGCATGACTGATCGACAAGGAATGCTATTTCAAATTTAAGTGTGACAGACTAACGAAAATACTATTTAAAATGTAAAACCAATGCGAATGGTATTTCAAATTTAAAACCAACTATCACGACCTCTTACGGGCATGTGTGAAATGCTATTTCAAACTGGAGTGTGACAAACCAAAGATGTGTCGATGTTTCCAAAAAGAGAAAGTAGAAAACCAATGAGGGACGTACGTGACCTTTGATTCTCCCCATCACTTTTATATTAAAGAATCCCTACTTTCACTGAACAGTATTCTTAGCACAAAACTGAATGAAGGATCAAATAATATAAGTGATATATCTTGTTGTCTCGAGCAACTAATATAATATCTAGTTTTAACATCTACTATATATACTCGTGTGTCATGGGACTTTCTAAGAGCAAAATGTTAAAGTATATATTTAAAATTGTAAAGTATATTTCCACATGTAACGATATTGGACTGTGAAGGTGTAATAATAAGGTTAAAAGCGAAAATTTCCACGTTAAATTAAATTAAGCAGAAAAGTGGAAATTTCCATTAGAAGTTAAAAGTTTATAACTAGGGCTACGTGACTGGAATTCGTTAATGATACAGCGGATAAACTGATCAAATATTTCTCTTTTTGGGGGACTGGGAGAGAGAGAAAGAGAAAGCGAGAGAGAGAAAGTGAGTGGTAGTGCTTTGACGAGCTGCTCTAATCCCCCTATGTAGGATGGGTTGAGTGTACTGTGTATTTATACTGTATACAGGAGAAGAAAAATAAAACACCTGAAAGCATTTTTTTTTTTAACGTAGTTCACCTTAAACAAGGAAAGTAGATGTAAGGGGCTACTGAGAATTAGGGTGTAAGTTTAGGGGGTCATCCTAAATTGGGAGCTGTGCAGCGAGATGCTTGTTCACATTAGTTTTAAATTTCTGCGTGTGGATACAGTCGGGGAAACAGGGAGGGAGTTCCAAAGGCCGGTAGCACGAGGAAAGAAGCTATTGGAGTAGAAGGCTCTCTCCGGCATCTGAGGACTTCCAAAGTGAATGGATGAGATCTAGCTGATTGTCGAGTTGGTCGAGTTGGTCGAGTGTATTTACGTCGAGGGGGCACCTGAGCAGCAAATTCATCAGAGCACATTCCATTGAAGTACTTGTAAAACAAGTACAAGGATGCAACATTGCGATGATGGGACAGGAACTGGAGTTTGGTGGATAGTGATGGACCTATTAGATTAGCGACTCTTTTTTGGACGTTGTCTAAGTGGGAGAGACTTCCATTGTCTTCTCCAAAAAATGTTATACATATGATTTAAATTTCATAAAAAAAGGATATATTTGACGTTTTAAGGAGGTTATAACCTTCATAGACCTCCTAGATGCGTACTTAGAGATTCAGGAACACTTCCATTGTGTTTCCTGATAAATTTTACATAAGAATACACTTTTAGATTTTATATAGATTCTTTAATTTTTTTTCTTATAGGAAACACACAAACATCACATAAACACACATAAACACAGACATTGAGTGTTATACATAGATATCACTGCAGCATACCTAACATATGTAATTGGCATGGCTTATTATATACGTTAGGTATGTTGTAGTGATATATTGAATGTACTCAACTATCATCCGAATTATGGTGTACTTATTTCATGACTGGATGACTAGAATTTTGATTTCAAGAGAAGCAAATCTCATTGTAAGAATATATAAGAATTAATAAGACCTCATATAGAATATTGTACACAGTAACAAGACGTGGGAATTGGAACATATTAAAATTAGGTGTACACAGAAAAGAAATAAGTATTAAAATAGGTTTAAATCCTTAGGTTTAACTACTTTACTAGAGAATAGAATGAAGAATAATTTAATTCAGACTTTCAAAAAATATTAATGGAATTTTTAAATATGGAACACAGTTTTGAATATATCTCTGCACACTGAAAGATAATTTGATTTGTATATTCCTATTATATATCCTGTGAGATGGTAGGAAAATAAATTGGCTGTGAAGACTTCCGGTATGAGTGACTGAAGAGAGACACACACAGATAAAGCAAGAGAGAGAGACAGAGAGTATGATCGATATATGTACTGAATTATCATTTTTACTTAATATGTATTGTGGTGTTTTTCCATGTTTCGATATGATTGTGGTAGATTATTTGTGTATACTCTGTCAGTTAGGGCTGCAGAATATGCCAACTGCATGCTTCCCCGGAGAGTTGCGCCCCTCATCCCCCCCCCCAAAACCCCCCCCCCCCCCAAAAACAGAGCTATCTGTTGGCAGTGAGTGGTGACCCGTGATCGTTGGAATCTGTATATATATTATTATACTAAAGCAGAATCCATTAACGTTTGTTTCCCTAAGGCTTTAATCACATAAAGTACATGCTAAAATATATACTTAGTTCTGGGATTTAGTTATGCTTGAAAGAAATCTGTTTTAATTGTTCTAATTAATCGTAATCTGTAATTAACTAAACACGCTATACATCTCTCACTCAGCTATCTATGTATATCTTTCCCCCCTTTCACTCTATGGTGATTCAACCACTCATTAATATTTCTTAATATCTCTGTGAGCATTTAGAGAAAGAGTGACTCTCGTTTTTCAGCAAACATATTGTCTGTAGACACCACAACCGCATATGTAAATTAGATGGAAAAATAATAAGTCTCTTTACTTCTATAATATCCTTATGGATAATACGACATAATCACGTTGACACACCGGTTCTCATTAGATCACCGAAGTTAAGTGACGTTGAGCCTGGTCAGTACCAGATGGGTGACCATTTAGGAATACCAGGCGCTGTATGTGGGAGGTCGACGACACCTCCTTGCAAAAACTTATGTCGTCATCTCCCTTGACCAGGATATACATGCGACTGGGGACTGCTTGCAAATTTAATATTTCCTGGAAACTTCCGCCTTTGAAGGAAGCCATCTCAACCTTCCAATGTCGCACCAGATACAAGATATGGATAATATAGAAGGAACGAGACTTATTATTTTTAGTTATGCAAGAAGAACATCTTAACTGATATATCAGAGTTTAAGAATTTTCGAATGAAATTAAAGTCGAATAGATAGTGGTAATGATTGTGACCCAAGGTACATCTAGTGCATTTGTAAGTGTTGTTTTTTTGTTTTTGTTGTTGTTTCATTAAAAGTTAAAATTGGATCCATGCTTAAAATAATAGATGTCCAAAGAGGCTAAGTAAACAGATAAATAAATGGCGCACTGACTTTTTATAACCTCAATTACTCAAGTTGATTCCTTATTGCAGACGCGTTTGACAGCATATTACATTTATAACAGAGAAATGTGAATGAGGGAAGATAAAAAGGAGAAATGAGCCATCGTTTTAAAGTCAAACTTTCAGAACATTACTAAAAGAGGAAAAGAAGAAGAAAACACTTAATTCAACATGGAGGGAGGGGTGGGGGGTTAGGTTATGTTGGACCACATCTAGAAAGAGAAGAATCTAAGAATGAAGAACTTTGGAATAAGAATCAAATAAAACACAGAGAATATTCCTAAGGCATAAAAGAAGGTCAAAAGAAATGACATTGGAGGTTAACTCATCAGGAGCTTGGACAAAGTTATAATAGATTTTAATATAACATAACATGTTTTTCTTTTTTTATATTGTTTTCCTTTAGACTATTGTCCTCGTTAATGTCGATATTTCTATTCCTACAATGTCTCGGCCGATATGCCTTCCCGCCTTCTTCAGATAAATTATTCACTTATGTACAGTAATGTTTGTCCTGTATTTAAATATTATCATTATTGATTATTAGAAATATAGTGATGTTCATATGGCATAATCGCGTTGACACACCAATTCTTGTTAGATTAACGAAGTTAAGCGACGTTTAGTCTGCCCAGTAACAGATGGGTGCCCATTTGGGAATACCAGGTGATGTATGTGGAATTATGGTGAAACTTTCCTGAGAAACAAATACAGCCCTGAAGATGCCTTTAGAAAGTTGACACAAGCGAAAACCGCCCACTGGGGGTGGAAGTTCTGTTCTCAGTCATGTGACGAAGCTCACCGGTATGCTAGTGTATCGTAGTTATGTTTCTCACATATGTACATCTGATGAATTAGTGATTTGGACATTTATGCCTAAACTAGCAGGGATATCCCGCGTTGCCCGGAAGCATTAATAACAAAATAGAAGAGTTGAATAAAAGTGTGCATAACATTTTTCTTTTACTCCCCACCCTCTCTCTCTCTCTTTCTCTCTCTCTTTCCCCCTCTTCAGTCCCGCTACACCCAGCCTGGATATTCAACACAATAAAATGCCCCGTGTAATGAAAAGAATAAGTTTAATTAACCAAAGAAATTGTGTAATGTTTACAACATTTCTATAAGTTAAAGACAATATTATAAAGAAAAAACGAATTGCATACTCTTTTCATAGAGCTTCTCCGCATGATTGAGAACAGAACTTTTGCAAAGGGTGGCAGTTGTTCCATTGTGTCAACACATGTCCAGATTATCAGGTTATTTGCTAAAGGCATTTTCAGGGCTATATTTTTTGTAGGGAAGGTTTTGCCATCCTCGCACATACAATGCTTGATTTTCCTAAATGGTCACCCATTTGGTACTGGCTAGGCTGGATGTCGCTTAACTTTAGTAATTATATTATATTATATACTAGCAGGGGTTACCCGGCGTTGCCTGGGGCAAAAGTGTAACAATCTCTCTCTTTCCCGCTCCCCTCGATATATATTTAAGTTATCGTTTAAGAAAAAAATTCTTGTGAGTCGGTGAGGATCGACCCATCAAACTCTCGGTCTTCATTCTTTATAAATAACTGTCACACCAAACGAAGAGAGTATGACACCTGACTAAAAATAGGTCACTTGAACGCTTTTAGAATTCATATTTTTTTTGCATAGCGTGCATGCGCAAAGTGTACGGGTAAAGAAAAACGAACAAATTTGAGCACTCCCATCACAAATTTTGTGTCCGTTCTACATGAAGAAATCAATGTTTTTTTTCCAATTTTTCGATATAATGCGTCCAAAAGATGGGCGATTTAGAAAATATCAACTTTATGGATAATTGTCGAGTATTTTGAGAGACTTTTGCAGACATACATACACACGCATACACACAGACAACTCTCATCTATATAGGAGATTAAGTATATCTATCCGGCGTTGCCCGGGAGTCTTTTTATTACAATTTTTGATTCCCTTTGAATATGCCAACACGTGTTATTTATCAAAAATTATTCTCAGTCCTATTCCTACTCCGTTATGGTCAAAACCATCCTCACCTCCGAAGTTACAGATAATCCCTTCACTCTATGATGGGAGTTGTCACGAAAATCTATTCGTGAGAAATTTCAGTGAATTCTGATAACAAAAAATGTTTTTCATGGTTTTAAATTCATGGAAACAAATATGTTTAAAATCATGGACGTTACGGTGTTCGTATAAAAAAATTCCCTCCCAAAATAAATGTTGCCAAAAAGATATGTGTTTTTGTTGATGTAAAAACAGCGACGTTACAGTGTCTCTCTTTACTTGCCTCCCCACGAGGGCAGAATTAGATACAAGGTCGGTTTTTAATGTGAGAAAAAATCCAGCTCTCCGAAAAGATGCCCTCTGAATTGGTATACAAATTTGAATTTCCTCAGTCTAGAAGGATTTCTCCTTCACTGATCGAGTACAAAAAAAGCTGATACTATATTTTGCTCCTAGCCAAAAGCTTTATCATGGCAAAAGAAGATCCTTCTAATTTCAATTGTAATCAGTGACGTTAAGTTTATCGGCCTATTTCAATAAAAATGACTTGTTTTGTTATGGTTTTAAATTCAAGTAAAAATAGATGCTTTTTTACATTGGGACCTGCGCTAAAAGTCTCTCGGCATCGGTGCTTTCCGGATGTTTATGTTAAACGCCGGACAGTGCCGAATGAAAAAATCGTTGACTAACCTGCGTTCAAAAAAACGCAAACGAGGTTGGATTTAAAAGCGGGACAATACAAGTAAAACATTTTCGAAATTATTGTTTATTTTTTTAACAAAGTTTTAAATAAGTTTTTTTTTATATATCTTTTTTTTGTTATTAAACATTTGTACGAAAGAAATATTTTTTAAAACGAAGAAATAACTGATAATAACAGTGAAAAGTTAATCAAGTAAGTCTTTTTTTACATTTTTTTGCAAATATTTTTTTCCCAATTTTTTTTGTTTTACTGACTATTTTTGTTTATTTCTTTAGGGTTCAGGGTTAGGAATTAGGGTTAGTGTAGGGTAGGGTTAGGAATTAGGGTTAAGGCAAGGTTAGGAATTAGGGTTAGCTGAACAGTACCCGGTTGAAATGCTTCCTTCTACTTCCTCTACCCCTTCTTCTTCTTTGACGTCTGCAAACGAGCAAACGAGTTTCCACAGCCAGTGATACCATGTAAAAATTCATGTTGCAATCGCGTTTCAACCAGTTTGCAAGTTCAGCGTTTCATTCAGTTTTAATGCTTAGATGTCGTCTGCTTATTCGTATCGCTTCTGGGCTTTTTGGCGGTTACCGTGAATCGTCGGAAAGCACTGACACTGAGAGACTTTTAGCGCAGGTCCCAATGTAACAAATTATCGAACATGCTTAGTTTTTTTTTAAATCGCCTACTTCTTTTTCTTCTCCTTTTTCTTATGCAAGGCGGGATCTGCAATGATGGATTTTTGTCTTAACTTGACACGGATACAAGCTTGATTCGGGGGGAGGGAAGGCCGGTTTTACAGAAATCTCATCTTATCATCGGCCTTCCTCTCGGTCGCTTCGCAGCGACTTCTAATGCAAAGGCAAGTTTTGCGACGGTGTAATTGTGTGCCCTCAGCACATCTCCCTATGCTGATCAGATTCAGTCTTCCTCTGAGGTCATCAGATCTACGCCTGTCTTTTAGCCTCACATTAGACATCTTTTTCTTGTTTTTCTTATGCATTAATCCCGAGCTACGGTCGGGTCTGCAATGATGGATTTTTGTCTCCACTTGACATGATCACAAGCTTGGCCCAGGTGAACGTGTAAATCCTTGTGCAGAGTGTCTGCCTATCTCATCATCGGCCTTCCCTCAGTCACTTCTCCGATATCGTTGTTGGTTCTCAGCGCATGTCAAAATCATCTGAGCTGCCATTCTCTCATCTTGCCCTCAATCGGTGCAATGCTGTAGAGCCTTCGGATACCCTCATTGCATATGTAATTACAGACATCCTGTAGAGCATTTTGGTTTCCATGACGGCGAATCTTTACTTCACCTTCCTCGTTGCCAGAGCTGTACAAATAAATCCCCTACAATTTTGCTTCAAAACAATATTTTTGTTTTATTGTTTTAAATCCAGGGAAAAAGAAACATGCTTATGTTATGTTCGTATCAGTTAGGTTAGCATCACCATGCCTACTGTAATAATTATTTAATATGGGTCTAAATCAAAGAAAAACAAATTGTTTAATTGTTATGGTTGTAAATTCTTACAAATATTTTTTTCAAAGTTGTCTTTATAAATATTAAAGAAGAAATAAGTAAATAATACAAATTATCAATCCTCATCTAAAAAAGATCTGAAATAAGAAAGTAGCAAATAAACTGATCGGGTATATAGGAAAAACCAATAGCACACACGCATTTTATGAATAACGTTTTCTTTTTAACTTTATTGGTCCCCCCCCCTTATTTACTTATGTTTACTTACTTATGTTTTGAGGCATGTCCGTCTGTCCGTCCGGATTTTTCTCCGCAACCATCCATTGAATTTCTCTTAAATTTTGCATGAAGTTGTAACTTTGGTCAGGTTAGAAAGTGACATTCTCCGATTTTTGAAAAAATCTGGTTAGACCCCCAGGGGGTCAAAAGGCCCCGAAATGACAAAAAATGACAGTTTTTGCCCCATAACTTTTCATTCATCCATTCAATTTCTCTGAAACTTGGCCAAAATGTAGAGGCAATTGTTCTGGATATAAAATGAGCATCCTTGACCTCAGAAAAATTCTGGTTCGCGCCACCAGGGGGTCAAAGGGGGGGGTCAAAATGCCCCAAATTGTCCAAATTTATTGCATTTTACACTCACCACATCGAGTCACATACAGAGGGGGACCACGCACACGCGGCTTGTTTTTTAATTAAAAAAAATAACAATTAAAATGATCGATCGTATAGGGAAAACTAATAGCCCTCACGTACACATAAACTCGGGTTTTATGAAGAAATTATTGTGTTTTTTAACTAATCTTTTCAAAAAAGTAATAAAACAAAATAATAATTAAACTGATCGGGCATATAGGAAAAACTAAATCCACACATAAAATATAGTTTAAAGAAAATAGTAAATCATGTTATGTGGTACAACTTGAAAAAGAAAGAAATATTTCAAAAATAGAATTTTTAAATTTTAACAAGGATTACTACTAAAATATGTCTAACCCAAAATTAAACTGATTGATCGAATATAGTTAATGTAAACAAAGGTAGTATTGTCAAATATGAGGTATTTTTAGGAGACACCGTTAACGCAAATTGGTTTATGTCACCTGATGCAACAGCAAAATTTCAAAGTTTACAGAGATATTTTATTTGTCCCTTCGTCAGTTTCTATATGAATAAAAAATATATTATTTTACTGTTATTCATTAGTAACTAGCAGGAGTACCCGCCGTTGTCCAGGGCTGATAACAAAAGTGGCTTTTATTTTAATTTACATTTGCTGCTAAAAACAAAAATGGCTTGTGTCTGAAAAGTATTTCGAGCAGGATAAAAAAAAATTCTGAAAGGAAATAACTTGAATTGCATGTTATTGTTCTGAAGAACATGGTGCCGCAAATTTCAAGAAAAAATTACTATTCAGAATGGAATATTGATTTTGTAAGACAGAACGCCATCTATGACAAAACTCGAGAAACAGACTGAGTTTACTTTATTATATAGATTTGCTTAATTTCTTTAGAGAAAAAAACAATGCATGATCTCTTAATTCTAAAAGACAATAGGAATCTTGTTATTGAATTTCGATTGAACATAAAAAAAAGTTACTGGCTTATATACCAAATAAAAGAAAATGTTATACATCTTGAAAACGCTAAATAGATAGATTTATACTCCTAGAAAAAATGTTGTTGAATATGTGATTTGAATAGGGCTTTACTCACTCTTGCTCCCCAAATTAAAGTTGCTTACTCTACAATTATTTAAAAAATAGACATTCCAGCTCTTAAATCAAGAGCAACAACTGCACCTTTTCGTAAAAACAGTTGCTCCTTTCCTCCATCTTTATCTTCAATAAACTGTTTTAAAATTCAACACGTCCCTAGCAGTATTTTCAAATAGATCATACCCTTAATAGTTTTAAAATTATCATCAGTCACAGATTGAGAAGTGGTGGTGGTGGACTGGATATCAGCACAGACTGACGAGTCAACATGCCACATTCAAATCCTTTCAGATCCATAGAACAACTTCATAGTTTCAAAATTATTACTAGTCACAAATTGGGAAGTGGTGGTGGTGATGGACTGGATATCAGCACAGACAGACTTTCAGATCCATAGTACTTTACTTTCACTATGCATATTGCCAACCTTCATGTGATACCTCCTGTGAGTACCTGATTCTGAAAAAGAATCAGGGAAACCAATGTCAACAACATCACGCAAGTAAAAAAAAATGACATGCTGATCCATACAAAATAAGAAGTCGCAGATCTGAACTGAAAAATTACCACAGTTATAGAATAAAAAACTGTCAGTAAGTCATCCCACTTTTCTCTCCCTACTCTCTTATATAATTGTAAGCTGTGGGGATACAAAACTAGTGGTAAAAAAAGCGTTTTGCCACTAATTTAGTCAAAAATGGAGCTGATAACTCGTTCCATCTGGATAGAAAAAAAACAGCCTACTGCTGCATGGCTCACGAACAAAGGAGCTCCTTCTGCTTCGTAAAGATCTAGAATTAAATGAATCAATATAAGGATACCATTTACCATAAGAAAACGGAATGGATGAAGACAGAGATATGCATGGACAAATAGATGAACACAGAATTGTACATATAAAAATTACTATAGAATTCAGTACAGAGTTGTTTGGTCCATAATTTTAATCAGAAATTATTTGTTACCGCCATTGTCTGGTAGTCTTCTGATTTTCGCAAGAATTTCAGAGAATTTGTCATGAAATAATATCTTATTTTACTCAAGTTTAGTTATTAAACACGTGGTACCCTAAGGCTTTTTCTATATATTTTAATCACACAAAATACATGTTAAAATATTCCTCAGTTTTGGGATTCAGTTATGTTTGAAAAAATCTTCCATTTTAATTGTTCTAATTAGCTGCAATTTGCAATTAACTCACCAATTGACCAATTTCTTACTAAGTTCCCCTCTCTCTCTCTCTCTCTCTCTCTCTCTCTCTCTCTCTCTCTGTTTTCTGCGCACGTTCTACTGCTTTTATTTTGTACTATATCTATCTACGGTCACTCTTTGTTTATTAACAATCGAAGATAATAAAGAAAATAAAGAATAAAAAGATTGGAATAGTCCATTATAAACAAAAATGGAATAACACCACAATAAGTAATACTATTTAACCCATATCTGGAGAGAGATGGGGGGATATCTTATAGGCAAAAATGAACTCATTTTGGACTTTGTACTTTTATTTTTTATATTTGACTGGCTTTACAAACTAACTTATTACCAATTCAAATAATGTAACCCAAGCTCAATGCGTAACCCACAGAAAACTGACTAAGTCTGATTTTTTAAGAAAACTGTAGTTTGTCCCTCAGGAGGCTAACATATCCGGAAATGGCCATTTTTGCAAACATACAACATTTCAGATTTTCAGAAATTTTTGTAAAAGTTATATGACCATGAATGATGAAAACTGAGTGAGCCAGACTTTTCAGGAAAACTCTGCATTGCCCACGAGGATGTTAAAATTCTACAAAATGGTATTTTTGGCAAATATCTAAATTTTCCTACATTAGATTTTTTTGTAATAAAGGGCTTTAAAGGGAGTAGTACCTTTCCGAGTTGGCCTCCAGAGTGTCCTCAACTGGTCTCCATGCATCCTAGCACTATGTGATGTGCAAAATATAGCCTCTCCATTGTGAATCACTGTCCGTGTGTGGTGATTAGCCACATTCTTCTTAAGGTTATCCTGTTAATATGCATGGGCATAGAGAGAACACGGCGGATCTAGAGGAGTAAACCTAGACGATAAATCCTGCTATTCCACGAGTAGCAGTAGTTCCAGTTGCACTCATCGACAAACTGATGATCTGGTTCTGAGAACAGCATGGCTTCGCAGATGATCATATATATTTAACAATGGTGAGACATAACCTCTCCAGTTAGTGGAGTATCATGGACGATGTGCAGGATTGGGGTGCCGCATATTTAATAAACCTTGAGAAATAACACAGTGCCTGTTTCAACATCAATTGATACATGACCTAAAAAGATTTCTGTGAGAATTGATAAAAATCTCTATAATAATATGCTAAGGCATTTGATGTTCATATATGTGGTATCACCTAAAAAAATAAGATCATCCAAACAGCAAAGATGGTGATTGGAGATTAATTGATGTTGCTAAGGTAAACAATTCTGATTTTATCCATTTTAAAATGAATTGTTCCAAAATCAAATTATCGTCCCGTCGACAAAAATATTACAATTTTAAATGAATGCATTTGTTTTTATTGATTTGAAGAATATTTAGCTGCCGATTATTTTTATGGTAAGAAGATGGAGAATATTTATTGTTTTAAAAAGAATTAAATTGTTACAATTTTAAATAAATAAATAAATAAATAAGAGACACATTTGTTTTATTTAAAGAATATTTAACTGACAATCAATGACAATTATTTCCACGAAAGAAAAAAAAAGAGGCATTTTTTTCTAAATAGTATTGACCTTGACAGACATTAAAAAGAATATTATTAACAGTAAATTAGATTGATGTATAAAGCACCAAGGAATTTCCACGAGGTTCCATTAGTTATTATTATTATTTCAGTTTGAGATTAATGGTTATTTGCATGAAACGAGTACCGGTGTCCCCCCAAAAAACTATAGTTTGCCCCTCAGCATGGGGACTGATAAATGCTGCTCAAATTGGGAAAAAATTGCACTTTTTCACAAATATCTAAAAGCACACGCATTAGGTTTTCAACAAAATTCTCTCCCCCCACCAAAAAAAAAATATGATTAATGGTTGTTTACATGCGGAGAAAAAATGGTGATCACAGGACAATCTGTTTTGCCTACAGAGTACTGAAAATTCCCTTCCCCCAATTGTCAAAATTTGCAACTCTTTGCAATTATATGAAATTCCCTTGATTGTTCACAAAATCGACCAAAATGTGTGATCAATAGTTGTTTAACTGATTCAATTACTTTTGACCTCAAGAAAACTATGATTTGGCCCTTAAGGAGCTTCAACAAAAATTGCAAATTTTGACAAATCAAATATTACATTCATTAGTTTCTTTGCTCAAAGTCGAACAACGTTTGGTGATCTTTGTTTAGATTATCCAAGTAGTAGTGATCGCAGGGGGAGATAACTCATGCTTTACTTGTTTGTTTTTTGTCAGTGTTTACAGTACACAGACCTTTGTGAATAGAAGAATTAAAGCACGGAAAGAAGGAGACAGAAAGAAGAGAAGGAGAATTAGAAAGAAAGGTGGATAGATAAAAAAGCAAGGAAAGAAAGAGTGAAGAACTTGAAAAAGAAGCTGAGATAGTGAGAGGGAGAATTGTTTTTAAAAAAAAACGATGAAAATGTCCTTATGATTGCTTTGCTTTCCCCCTTTTCCTCTTCCATCACAGGAATCGGTGTGCACAAACAGTCCTTCATTTTCGATTCGTTTCAACCTTTGAATAAATTGGCCGAGATAAACTCTCAGTGTTTATGCAAGACACACAGTCGGAGAAGAATGAAACATTTGCGAAAGGCTTATACAACTGGAAAATGCTTATGAACCCGAAAATTGCTGTCAAATAGATTGGTCCAGATAATATGAAATCTCATAAAATAAACCTGCCCTTTTATAGAATACTAGCAGACTCACTCCACATTCCCTATTCATCCCTATATATATAAAAAAAATACCTGATGAATAAAAAGAAATGTCGAACTTTTAAACAGTAAAAGGCTAAGTTGAAAAAAAACAACAAAAAAAACAATTCCTCCTCCTCCTCCTCCTCCTCCTTCAGTAATGGGTTAATTCCGGATGAATCCTTGCAATGTAATTTTTATTATGTAATATATTTTAAGTATATCACTTAAAATATATTACATGAAAAATAGCATCAGTAATATACAAATTCCACAAATATTTGTTTGTCTATCATAACTTTTATATAAAATAAAGGAAGTTTTTTTCATTTTATTGACCGGAATAGCTTTCTTAACAAAAAGTAGATAAAACAATCTGTTTCATCAGACTTATGCACCAAATATTGGTCTGTGTTATTAAAAAATTTTTTTCAATTATTTACAATCGATTTCATCAATTTTAATATTTAATCCTGATCGATGTTTTATTTTTTATTAGTCATGAAAAGAAGAAGGAAGAGAAGTATTTACACTCACAGTCACATCTACTATGTCTGCCACTCATAACACTGGGAAGAAATTTAACAAAATATTTTTTTTCCAGATACACCGTTTCATTGGTTATTAGTGTCTCTTTTCTGTGACCTACATTCGACACTATAAGGGCGAGAAAGAAAGAAAAAAAGCAACAAGTGTTGTTTATGCATTTAATAATGTGAAGATTTCTTACTTGCCATTCGATTAGTGCGCTACACTTAGAGACAGTGTTTGTGATTTCGAACTCCACTCGGGAATTATAATTATTCTTACTCTGATTTCGTCCTAAAATGAGCTTAGACATTTCAAATTATACTATTAAGGAGAGTGTTTACTTTTATTTTTATTATTTTTTCTGGAAATTAGAACCCCAGGTGACGCCAGTTATCCTTGCTAGTCTCTATCTATATAAAGTTAGGTATGTGTATATGTTTATATATTTGTATGTACATGATTCATTCCTAAACTAATTAACTGATCATTATGAATTTTGGAAAATCGCTGCTAGGCGTAAGGATTTCAAATGTAGGCTATATAAAAAAAATACCTGACAAATAAAAAGAAATATCGAACTTTTAAACATTAGAAGGCTACATCAAATATTAGTCTGTGTTCTTAAAAAGTAAAAAAAAATACCTGACAAATAAAAAGAAATATCGAACTTTTAAACATTAGAAGGCTACATCAAATATTAGTCTGTGTTCTTAAAAAGTAAAAAAAAAATACCTGACAAATAAAAAGAAATATCGAACTTTTAAACATTAGAAGGCTACATCAAATATTAGTCTGTGTTCTTAAAGAGTAAAAAAAAAATACCTGACAAATAAAAAGAAATATCGAACTTTTAAACATTAGAAGGCTACATCAAATATTAGTCTGTGTTCTTAAAGAGTAAAAAAAAAATACCTGACAAATAAAAAGAAATATCGAACTTTTAAACATTAGAAGGCTACATCAAATATTAGTCTGTGTTCTTAAAAAGTAAAAAAAAAATACCTGACAAATAAAAAGAAATATCGAACTTTTAAACATTAGAAGGCTACATCAAATATTAGTCTGTGTTCTTAAAAAGTAAAAATATGAAGTTGGGTATTTTTATATGTTTATATATTTGTATGTACAGAATTCATTCTTAAACGAATTAATTGATCATTATGAATTTTTGAAACACAGCTGCTCGGTGTAAGGATTCCAAATATAGGCTATATTTAGTTTAATTTAGTTTTATGTAAAGGGGGTAAAAAAGGTTGGAAGACCTCCATAAAACGAATTAACCGATCATTATGTATTTTTGAAACACAACTGCTTGACGTAGTGTCCTAATCTGGACTATATTTAGTTTTATTTAGTTGTATTTAAAGGGGATAAAAATGGAGTGTAAGTCCTTCATAAAAATTCAAATAGCTCCAATTTTTGTAAAATTTTATCCATAGGTATTAGACATCCATTAATAAATACATCTTATACATTTTTATAAGTTTTAGCATAATTATATCTTGATTTTCATCTTCCTAAGGGGCATCAAAGTGGTGCAGAACTGTTCTGCGTAGGGAATTAATTTTTCCTGTCTTGGGACGGGTATTATTCTAGTTATCTATCATTTTCAGATTGGTTTCTTCCCTCTGACTTTCTTTAGGTGCCTTGTCTTGAACTCAGGAAACGTCATGGAATGTTTAACACAACCTTTGTTCGATTCCTGCGGTACATTGCACACATTCCATTTTTCAGACTTTGTGACATTCTTTCCATTAATTTATTAAATCGTCTCACTGCCTTTGCTCAGGATTGAACTAAGAAGCCCAAGATTACCAGCATACTTAAACGTCTCAACTATGTCTTTCTGGGATGGCTGGAGGACAAAATGGCCGAAACGTTGTAATAGCAAAAACTAAGATGAGGAAACCAGTATGAAAATGGTAAATAGTTATGAGAATTCCTCATCCTCAAAATACAGACAAATACGCATATTATTTTCTTTATTTCCAATATTATAAGACATTTTTTTTAATTTGCAAGGATTTACATTACACATATAATTCTTTTGTATGAAGATGCTGAATCAATAGTCATGTTTTGGGATTTTAGCCAAACACACCTACATACATGCCAACAAATACCCTTTATTAATATAGATTATTTGGATCTATATATCTCGATATAAAAGCTATTTTGTTGGATAAATCTTTTCTCGGTGTGTGTCTTATTTGAATGCAATAAAAGGTCTTATGTTAGCTTGGCAAAACTATTCTAGAATTTTTCAGCTGCATAAGCCTTTTGCTATTTATACAAGCCTTTTTCTAAGTATATAAATCTTCCCCAGGTTTATCAGCAACAATGAACAAAAATCCATACATTGTCGAATATCTTATCCTGCTGGCTTCCCCATCTTATTATGTTGCATATCCGTACTGAGAGCTACGTTGTTGTCCACTACCCAGGGGCAATGCGTAAAGATGTTCTTCGGATTCTTTTCTCAGGGAACTGGTGTCTTCATATAAAAGTAGATGATGATTTTAACTTTATAACTATACTATGTTAATCTTAACCAAAAATTGTTTGTAGCTGGACCATCCCAGCTTTCGGTGGGGAAGGAAAGGTCTAAGCATTACTATCTCTCAGAAGATTGGGCTAAAATTTTTATCGCAAATGAAATCCAATTTCTAGCTGGACCATCGCAATTTTAGATGGAGAAGGAAAGGTCTAAGCATCACTATCTCTCAAAAGATTGGGCTAAAATTTTTGTCACAAATGAAATCCAATTTCTAGCTGGACCATCGCAATTTTAGATGGAGAAGGAAAGGTCTAAGCATTACTATCTCTCAAAAGATTGGGCTAAAATTTTTATCGCAAATGAAATCCAATTTCTAGCTGGACCATCGCAATTTTAGATGGAGAAGGAAAGGTCTAAGCATCACTATCTCTCAAAAGATTGGGCTAAAATTTTTGTCACAAATGAAATCCAATTTCTAGCTGGACCATCGCAATTTTAGATGGAGAAGGAAAGGTCTAAGCATTACTATCTCTCAAAAGATTGGGCTAAAATTTTTATCGCAAATGAAATCCAATTTCTAGCTGGACCATCGCAATTTTAGGTGGAGAAGGAAAGGTCTAAGCATCACTATCTCTCAAAAGATTGGGCTAAAATTTTTGTCGCAAATGAAATCCAATTTCTAGCTGGACCATCCTATTTTTGGTAGGGAAGGAAAGGTCTAAGCATTACTATCTCTCAGAAGATTGCGTTAAAATTTTTATCGCAAATGAAATCCAATTTCTAGCTGGACCATCGCAATTTTAGATGGGGAAGGAAAGGTCTAAGCATTACTATCTCTCAGAAGATTGCGCTAAAAATTTTTGTCGCAAATGAAATCCAATTTCTAGCTGGACCATCGCAATTTTAGGTGGGGAAGGAAAGGTCTAAGCATCACTATCTCTCAAAAGATTGGGCTAAAATTTTTGTCGCAAATGAAATCCAATTTCTAGCTGGACCATCCCATTTTTGGTAGGGAAGGAAAGGTCTAAGCATTACTATCTCTCAGAAGATTGCGTTAAAATTTTTATCGCAAATGAAATCCAATTTCTAGGTGGACCATCGCAATTTTAGGTGGGGAAGGAAAGGTCTAAGCATCACTATCTCTCAAAAGATTGGGTTAAAATTTTTGTCGCAAATGAAATCCAATTTCTAGCTGGACCATCGCAGGTTTAGGTGGGGAAGGTAAGGTCTAAGCATCACTATCTCTCAGAAGATTGCATTAAAATTTTTGGTTCAAATGAAATCCAATTTCAAATCTTTCCCAAATCACATAATCAAACTAACCAATCAATCAACTATCTATCCGTCATACAGGGCTTAAGTGAATACTTATGTCTATCTCCGTCAAATGTCTCCTTCATTAGTCGATTGTTAGAGTATGATTTCCAAGTTTCTTCTCCATATCTAATATGGGATGTTCAGCACTTTTTGGTGGAGGGTGCGAGATATGGTGGACGCATCTCCTAAATGGTAAAGTTTACCAAAATAAAAATGTACCCATGTTACTCACCGTGTTGCCTAGACTATATAAATTCATAATGATCGGTTCATTAGTTTAGGGTTTTATCCTATGCAACGAATTATATTACCTAACTCTACCCAAACAGACAAACCCCAGATAAATAATAAACAAACTTTCTTTGTAGTCCTTACAATTTTTATGCATGTATATTCTTTCTTTTGCATGTATATAAAAGTTTGTTTTTTAAACATTACTTGTTTTTTAAACATTTCTTTCATTTCTATTTTCTTCTGCCTTCATATTTTTCTAATATATATGCACCTCCTAAATATTAAAATTTACAACAAAAATAATCTGCTCATATTACTCATCGTGTTGCCTAGAATATATATATTCCAAAATTCATGATGATCTGTTCATTAGTTTAGGAGATTATCCTGTACATTATATATATATATATATATATATATATATATATATATATATGCTTCTTTATTCCAATATAATTTGATATGCCAACTACCATATCAAAAGATAGTTCTTAACGGTAGTGTTTTTTATTATTATTTTTATTTTATTATTATTCATTTATTTATATATATATATATATATATATATATATATATATATATATATATATATATATATATATATATTATTTTTTTTATTTTCGTGAAGTAATAACTGCATTGCGTCTACATTTGGTAATGGGGAAGGTGGTATTTTGATCAGTACTGCTGAAGAGGCATGGATTTAATAGCTGTTCTGTTTTTAAATATCCAAAACAGTTACATGGTAAACAGCTGATGATCCAATTTTTATATTTCACGATTTAGAGTAAGGTCCCCTGTTTATGTTTCACTGTTATATAGTTGTGTCCCTTTCTGTATTTGTGAATTTTTGTCATCTTATACAAATGCTAAGTCTGCAATATGTGGATTTAGTTATTATCCCTAGGAATTTAAACTGCATTTTGTCATTTATAAATGACTAAAAGCTTCTTTAAACTACATCTATATATATATATATATATATATATATATATATATATATATATATAGAGAGAGAGAGAGAGAGAGAGAGAGAGAGAGAGAGAGAGAGATCATAAAAGGGTACTTTATCAGATAAGGACCCGAGATAACTTTGAACCCAACCCTGACCCCAACCCTAACCCTGACCCTAACTCTAACACTAACCCTAACGACGGGGTCAAAGTTAGCTCGGGTCCTAATCTGAATAATCACCAATAAAAAAATTATATTTGTTTAGACATTTAAAAAATTTAGGCGTATCATCAAATATAATGCAAACAAAACTGCATATCAAATTGTATTTTTAATAGTTTGCACGTTAGAAGAATAACTATAGAAGTTATCTGTTAATGAAAATAGTTTAACAAATAATGATAAAATCCTATTTTAAAAGAGTAAACGTTGTACATTTTCAAAGTAAGAATTTTCATAGGCTATAAAAATATTGCAGGGTAAAAATTCCTATTAAGATATAACGATTATAGATCCAAGATCCAAGGACGAGTAATCCAGTGGCAAGAGACACAATGACAATAACCTGCACACAAAAACAAAAACCATCTTTAATCAACCTCACTTTGCGTGGCTTACATAAATGCAACTCCTGTTAACTCATATTGGTTTGCGAGCTTTGAAAATCAATAAATTTCGATATTTTTGCAATTTTCAAATACTATCAATCTAATTCTGTCTAAGACTTACAAGTGAACGTAGTTGGATATTGATTTTAAAAAAATAGGAATAATTACAAACGGTATAGTTGTATCTTCTATTTTCATGCAGTCACTCTTTGGTGGTTTAAAGCTTTGAGAGTCTTGAGATGTTCTGGTGTGTGTGTGTATATATATATACATATATATATATATATGCATATATATATATATATACATATATATATATATATATATATATATATATATATATATATATATATATATACATATATACATACATATATATATACATATACATATATATATATACATATACATATATATATACATATATATATATATATATATATATATATATATATATATATATATATATATAGATAGATAGATAGATATATATATATGAATGAAATAAAATACAATGAATAATTTTTCCTCTTTTTTCTTTATTTTTATTCCTTCGTTGATTTATGCTTATTTATATTAATTTTTTTTTTAATTCTCTTTTTTCCTTTCCTTTCCTTTCCTTCCTTTTTTTTCTCCCTCTTATACTACTTTCTCCTTCTTCTTCATTTTTTCATTTGTTCCTTTTCTTTTTTTTCTTTTTCTTGGACCTCTCCCATTTTGAATTTGGTCGTGTAAGGCCTTTAATCACACTCTTTACTTGGTCCAAGGAAGTCAATCTACCGGGCTGATGGATTTGCTTATATCGTGAGTTTTATTTAAAGATTTATATTCTTATATTCTTCTCTGTTGAGTTGTACATTTTTTTACCAATGAATTTCAGCCTCGGATTTGTACCCCTATATTATTCGAATTTCTAGAACATTTTCTGATATAGTTGCTTGCTTGACATTCATAATATCCTGGATGTTGGGACATATTACATTTCTCCATCGATG
The DNA here is from genome assembly GCA_963556195.1 of Sepiola atlantica. Classification (NCBI taxonomy): domain Eukaryota; kingdom Metazoa; phylum Mollusca; class Cephalopoda; order Sepiida; family Sepiolidae; genus Sepiola; species Sepiola atlantica. The sequence continues at coordinate 44,830,000 of OY744525.1, read as the reverse complement.
TGGATTTTCTTTGCTCAAAAAACTTTGTATATTTTTGTATTTTTATATATTTTCAAATCTATGCTAACAGTAATATACTTTTTTTTACTCATTTATCCTGATGATCTCTGATGATAAAAGCTTGTATTTTTGAAAATCCATGGGTTAAGGAAAGGGAAAACAAGTTTATTTATATATTCCTTGCTTAAACTACTTGATGATTCAATAAATCTTTTTTTTCCTATTTTTATTCTCATCACTCATTTCATTTTACACACACACACACACACACACACACATATATATATATATATATTAAAAAAGCTATAAGAATGGAAGTGGAAAAAGACCCATATTAGCTAAAATCAACCTCCTAAAGATGGACGAGACGTCCGAAAGCGCTCGAGATTTGACCCAAACCATAACGATGGGTGCTATACTGCACCAGCTACTACCACACGATCGTAAAATCGCTCGAAGAGTCGAACGACTAACCAAGAAAATCTAAAAAAAGCAGAACTCTGTGGGTTTTAATGAAGCCTGTCTTGATAACAATTTGCTGCTAAACTATATGTATATATATATATATATATATATATATATATATATATATATAGGAGGTGGAAAAAATAATAGAAACACCTTGTGAATTTTGCATTAGTTTCAAAACACATGTAAAAATTAGAAAAACATTATCAAAATATTGGTTTCATTTTTTTTATTTATGTTATTGTTGCTTTGAATTAATTGGTTAAATTTTTTATTTTTTTATTTCAGATTGTGCATATTAATAAGAAAAAATTAAATAACAGATCTATCAGATTTCCAAAGCGGGCAGATTGTTGGTGCCCATATGACAGGTGCTCCTATAACGGAAGTGGCTGAGATGGTGGCCGTATCGAGAGGTACTATCTCGAAGGTGATGACAGCTTATGAAAAAAGAAGGGAAACATCCTCCTCTAAGCAAACTTCTGGAAGAAAGCCGAAGCTGTCTTTGCAAGAATTGTGCTGAAAGGGCACAAAGCAACGACACCCAAAATTACAGCAGAGCTTAACAATCGTCTGGATAATCCCGTTTCAACAAAAACTGTTTGCCTAGAGCTCCACAAGATTGGATTTATTTAAAATTTCAAGGTGTTTTCATTATATTATTCAACTCTCTCTCTCTCTCTCTCTCTCTCTCTCTATATATATATATATATATATATATATATATATATATATATATATAGAAAGAGAGAGAGAGAGAAAAGCGGGTAGTCCAGTATTAGTGCAGTTCCAACAAGAGAAAAGTATATATATAAAGGAGTAAGGCTACCAACATTTGTAAAATGTTTTTTTCAACATTTATTTATTATTTTGTTATTTTATAATTTTATAATTTTATATAACGCGTTTCAAGCGGTGGTCCGCTATCATCAGATATGTAAATCCATTTGAAAAAATGTCTTTCGATTTGAAAGAGTGTTGTTTCATTTGAGGAAATGTGTTATTGTTTGGCGTTTTTGCGCCAATATATATTTATATATATATAAATTATTTATTTAAAAACTATACATTACAGTTTCTGTGAATGAACCAGGGTTTCATGGATGCGGACAGGGCATTATTGTTTAGAAAATGCCTTCATGTCTACCTCAACTCATCAGCATCCTGGAAAAATGGAAAAACTGCAAAAAACTTTCCGTTTTTTCGGCCAGGCTTTGTTTTTTTTCGCTGGGATGCTGACAAGTTGAGGTATACATAAGAGCATTCCCTAAACAGTAATGGCCTGTCCATATCAATGAAACCCTGATTCATCTACATAAATTGTAATGTAGCGTTTTTAAATAAATAATTGGTATATTAGCTCTCGCAAATCTTATGATCGAGTACTTTATTGATTTCTTTTCAACATACCTCGACACATTATATAGATATATATTCTTTTTTTTTTTCTAAGTCAAATTACTTACTGTGCCGCTTTCCTTTCATCTCCATCTTGCTGCAACTTATTCCTAAAAAGAAACTTTATTTCAATCGACTTGCATCCTAGGTTGCACTTTATGACTATGCCTTCCCTCTTTCTTCTTATACACATCTAGTATAGTTTCGGATACATTTTCTATGCTTTTAGATTTGGAAATGCCGAAGAGCTATTCTATCACAACTAGCGATTGAAACTATCTACACACCGGTGGAATTCATAATGGCGGCCGACTGAATGTATCTGTTCAGTCTAATTCGTTATATGAATGGCTCTTGTTACCACCTTTGTTGTCAATATAGATCTTGGTATTCGAGTCAGACATTGCTGCCATCTTCTTGCGTGCTTATAATTACACGTTCCTTACTGCCGGTTTACTTTGATGTCACTTGTTGTTTTTCTTTCTTTCTTTTTTTTTTTTTTACTAATGAGTCACCACTTATCAAGGCCAAAAGCCACTTGAGGATAAGGGTTAATGAGATGGATAGATTGTCAGTCGAATTATGAGAGGATTGAAAATGATGAATAAAATAGACAACATTTAATTACTTGTGAGGAGTATTTGTTGACAGTAGATTTAAAAAGGACTATGTTCTAGTCTGCAGGGAAGCAGTCTCGTGGTAATATGTTTCACAGATGCGAAGTTCTTGTAGAGAAACTCTGTTCATGGAAGTTCCATTTAGTTTTAGTTATATGGAGGAAGAAAGTTCTTTGCTGTTGTGCTAGAGACACGAGTTCTTGCTGTGTATGTCATACAAGGAGGAACTAGAGATTAGAGCTCAGTCGACTATTGGATACTGCTTACCGTCGCGGGTGCATATACATTATACACCCGTGCATCTTCTGTTGTTACCCAGGTTTCGTCAATGCTTATGCTGTTGGCTCCTGTCCCTCGGCTGTTGATCGAGAACCACGCGGACGCTAGTTTGGTTTTTAATGAGGTTTTATTTAACACAAAACAAAACAGAAATCATGTATGTGTACGAGAGAGAGAGAGAGAGAGAGAGAAAGAGAGAGAAGAAGGAATGAATTGGAGGGAGAGATACCACTTTCATATTTAGACAAGCCGACTTTTAGCCACATGTGCCCACCGTCCCTGTCTTCCTTTTGGGCTGTCAGGAACTGGTCGGCAGGCGAAGAAGTAGAACTCGCTCCGGCGGAAGTGACGTGATTTTCTTGACTTCCACTTTTAGGCCCCTACACGCACCTTTTAGTGCTACCTCCCTCCGGTGTCCCCCTTTGCTATCTTACACAAACAGCTTCAATGGAAATAATGATAGAGTAGAGAAAGACTAGCAACGTTTATTCTGTGAGAAATGAGCTGTAACAGAAGAGATGATTCCCCCACTATATTTCGAAGTTGAAGGCAAGAAGTGTGTTCTGAGCAGCACCCTCCCAGACGGATCATGTATTTTCCTTTCATTCAAATTTAGATACTCTCTGATTGTAATGAATGGTTAAGTACTTTATTCATGTACATAACTCACGACACCAACAAGGATGAAGGCAGCGTGGGCGTAATTTCGTGAGCTGTTGCCTCTATTAACATCGCGAACTGTCCCCCTCATCATCCGGGGTAAGTTGGATAGCAGCTGTGTCAGGGGTGTTGGTCCCTCACCTAGTCCTTTCTCGCACAGTGGAAGTGTATTAACAGATCCATGAATAAGTGGGTCTGCAAAGTGAAATCCGATCAAACCGAACACATTAGGTTGGAAGATTTGCTGAAAGCACTACAATTATCAAGCATAGATGTTATCCTAAAAAATATCTTGCTACACAACTCCCTACTCAGAATGCCCCTATAAATCTGGACCCAAATCACAGTAAACCCTTTTAAAGACAAATCAGTTGCAATGTTACAGTCATGTAAAGCATTTGGGAGAACCATTGTAGAAGTATGAAAGTCTTAAATTGCAGGAATATTAACTGGTCAAGGAAAACTTGGAAGCAAGTGATTTGACAAGACCCTACAAAGTGGAGTTGAGAGATAGTTAACCAGTTGAACAATGAGGACTGGAGAGTTAACGTGGGAAATATCAAAAAAACATTTGACCCTTGAACAAGAGAAAAATGTTGCTAAATGAAGAGAGAGAGAGGGGGGGGGGGAATTGAAGTTGTAGTAAAATATTTCTTATTTCATTGATTTCTTACACAACTTGATAAATGTCTCATAATATTTGGTGATTAGAAGAGGTGTGCTCCTCAGAATTATTCATAAGATTACATTAATTCTGTGTGAAAACATTAATGAATCAGCAAAATCTGAAAACGTACAGAGAAAGTTAGAAAGAATATAAGAATCAGCAAAATATTTAAAGAATGAAGTAGAAGCAAAAGAATTTAGTTTCAGCAAAAATATGAACATAGATAACGACGGAAAGCATAGAATAATCAACAAAATACTAAGACTTACTACTATAGAATTACTATTTTTTATTACTTCTACCATTGTCTAAATGTCTACTACTACTTCTTATCACTATAGACTTTTTTTTACTGTAACTCATATTGCAATTTCCTTACTTGTATTCTAATCTACTATTTATTTACAATTATTGGTTCCCAATTTATGTTATTTTTAGTTTATTATTGCTTGTAGTAAAGATTTTAACTGTCACTTAGAACTGATTGTTTACCAGCTCCTTTAACCATTAGACCAAGTGTTCATGTAGACAATTGTAGTATGAATTTTGGGACTCTTAAACCTAATCTTGTCTAAATGTGTAGTATTACTACTTACTACTATAGAATTACTATTTTTTTATAACTTCTACCATTGTCTAGATGTGTACTATTACTTCTTATCACTATAGGCTTTTTTTTTACTGTAACTCATATTGCAATTTCCTTACTAGTGTTCTAATCTACTATTTATTCACAATTATTGGTTCGCATATTGTATTTAGTTCTATACTAGATCTACTTAGGAGGAGGCCATTGTTGCTTAACATATGCACCGCTCCTTTGAAATGTCTTACTCTTCACCATTCTTCAGTCTCTAAATTTTAATATGTCCCACAAATGCAGATCGTTTCCCTTTTCCTCCATCTATGATCAGCCATATCCGACTTTTTCAATTTCTCCACATAGTTGGACTTTCCGATGTTCGAGAAAAAATTGTAAAATACTTATTCTTTGATTTTGTCGCTTCTACCAATCCTCACACGAAATTAAAAAAGATTCGAAAAGGATAACAAGAGCTTGCCAATCCATCTACTATGCAGAAGGACATAAATTACCAATTTTTTTGCATTTCATATGTGCGTGTATATATACAGGGTAGTCGCTATAAAAGCGGAGTATTTGTCAAACGGTAATTTATTTTTACAACGAATAACTTTTGTACATTTTTCCAAAGACTAATATTATAATACACTCACAGATGCTCAATATGTCGTCAGTGCAGATCGAATAAGGGAATAAGTCAGACGCAATAAAATTTAAACAAAATAAAATTTAAACAATAAAATTAACAACCTCAAATTTCCCTGTATGACAAGCGATGTAGAAGCAAAAGAAAAATCTTAACATACAGAAAAGTAATCAGCAAAATATAAGAAAGAAAGAAAATCAAAAGAATGGTTTCAGCAAAATATGAACGCATAAAAAAAAATAAACGAACCGGTAGTAACTGATGTGGTCTTAGTCCTGGGCGGCTTCCTCTGAAGGACGAAGTTTACAGGGAATATCAAATTCACAAGCGGTCCCCAGCCGCATTTACATCCCGATCAGCACATAGCAGCATTCCCAAATGGTCACTAATCTGTTACTGGCCAGGTTCTACATCGCTTAACTTTGGTGATCTAACGAGAACCGGTGTGTCAACGCAATTATGTGTAACAGAAAAAGGTAGAAAGTGTATAAGGAATGAAAGGAATTTACAGGATAGTCCTATCATCTTTCCTCTTTCACAATTTACTATTGCATGAGTGTCCTCACAGTATCTCTCCACAATCTTTTGTCTTCTGTAATGGTTACTAGTGTATCTGTCATTTCCTCAGGATGTTTGATGTTGACAGCAAATACACCACAGTTCAAATCATTGACAACAGTCTTAATCCACACTAGCAGGATCCTGTGGAAATTCTACAGTGTTTTCTACATCAATCTGTATAATTTACTGTTAATAATATTATCCGATGGCTAGAAATATGCATGTATTTTACTCACCAAAATTTTGCGTGACGGGATGAAAGTATATATATTTATTTATATTACTCAGTTACCAGGGCAAAAGCTGTCTCTTCAGCAGTCACCATCGGTCGCCACTCCCCTCTAACTCGCCCCCTCCCTCCCCTCTCCCTACCCCCCCCCCCGTTGTCAAGGGCAAAAGTAAATACTAAATCTTCTTAAATAGGAGTGTCAGATCGTGACACACAAAATATATAACACACACTCTATCGTATTAATATATAAATAATAATAATAATAATAATAATAATAATAATAATAATAAGAAGAAGAAGAAGAAGAAGAAGAAGAAGAAGCTTTCCATGTAGTTGTTACGGTTTCAATTCCAAGTCTCTCCGTCTAATTTATTTGTTGTTTATTTATTGAATTTCTTTAGGAGCGTGACACACGTACGTACACCTTAGCGTATTAATATATAGATTACTTTCGGTCGACCGCTCTTCATATCAGTTGGGGTTTTAGCGCAATACACTGGGGTATATTTACTTAGTCTCATGAAATTAAGACATCTATTCTTGATGTGTTTACTCCAATTTCCATACTTCGTTTTCCCGTGGAGTTCTTCATTTGATATTTTTGTTGGCCACTTGAAATTTATTGCATATCAAAGGTCCAAAGAAGAGTATCTAATCTAATAGGTCCCTCACTATCCACCAAGCTCCAGCCCCTGTCCGTTCGCTGCAATGTTGCATCCTTTTTATTTGTTTTACAAATACTTAAATGGAATGTGCTCCGATGAACTTGCTGCTTTGTGCACCCCCCTTCTCAACGTAAATACACTCGACCAATCCGATAATCAGCTAGATCCCATCAATTTCCTGTGGAGGTCCTCAGATGCCGAAGAGCCTTCTACTCCAATAGCTTCTTTTTCTCAGGCTGCCGGCTTCTGGAACTCCCTCTCTGCTCCCTTTTTCCCCGACTGTACCGACATGCAGAAATTTAAAACTAATGTGAACAAGCATCTTGCTGCACAGCTCCCAATTTAGGATGACCCCCAAAACTTTCACCCTAATTCTCAGTAGCTCCTTAGGTCTACAGTGACAACTTGCCTTGTTTGGGGTGAACTAAGTTAAAAAAAAAAAGAAGAAAAATAGTAGTCCCTTTTGAAAGCCATCTATCTTGTTTACCACCCATATTTCCGAGTCATAAAGGAATATACTACAAATAAAACGTCTCATTTAATGACATTGTCTTCTTTATAGTTAAATAGGTGTTATGTCTTTTTATAATATATACTATTATATTATGGTATGGTTTCATTTATGTTATTTTTGAAAATGAGATTGTTTTCATGTATTATTAACATTCGATATAACCTGGTGTAACATTCGCCCTGGGTAGGCTAAGCCGGCTTCCACTGAAGGAGAAAGTTTCTAGCAAATATAAAATTCACATGCGGTCCCTATCCGCATGTATATCCCAGTCAGGGGAGATGATGTACAGCACCTGGTATTCCCAAATGGTCACTCATCTGATACTGACCAGGCTCAATGTCGCTTAACTTTGGTGATCTAACGTGATTAGGCCGTACATGATCATGTATATCAGACTATATAAGTTATTATAAATATTAATTTCCCCCAGGAAACATATGATGTCTTGTATTTTTTTTTAGTTGTCAGATATTTTTTTTTATATTGCTTGCTCTGATAAAGTGATGTCTGGTCGAATTTTTTACATTTAATTAGTATTCATTTCATTGTGTAAGGGAGGTGGGTGGAGTAGCCTGTGCTTTTTGTTTGAGGTTCTTGTGTAAGTATGTAGCTATATGTGCATCTCGTGTGACCTATGCATAGTTGAGCCATTATAACCTCCTTCTCATGGGATATTCAAGTAGTTGTGGGTAGGTTCCATTGAATGAATTTCCTATTTACTTATTCCCCAACGAGGGCAGAGTAGACATAAGGTCAGTTTATAATGTGGAGAAAAATCCAGCTCCTCAAAGAGGGGCACTTTAGATTGGGACAAAAATTAAATATGTCTTAATCTAGAAGGATCCTTTCTTTACTGACCGAGGATAAAACAGATGAAATATAGTATCAGATCAGATACCACACTTTGATCCGAGCCAACTGAATCGAGTTTGTTATTTTTGTTCTTACTCCATTTGTTGATTTAAAGTGTAAGAAAAACAGAGTTAACTTCTTTTGGGAGAAGTTAGTTTTAAGGCCAGAGTCGTACCCTCTTAGTAAAAAAGGGTTTGTAACCTTTTTTGTAATAAGAAAAGTACCCAAATCTCGTGACAACATGAAACCTTGTGGTATCTCTCGTGAGATCACATGGTCAGGAAATGAAATCTTAATACTTTTTCTTTTGTTTTCTGGCCAGTGGACTGAACAGACGTACCGTTTGGTCAATCATCTACATACAATAACCCTACAAAGCTGCTTTAAGTTTTAGCATAACTTTCTTATTTCTCATATCTCTAACATGTGCATTCAATTGTATTTGGGACTGATGTATTAATTATATGTAGAATCTACATTGCATGTCTCATTTATTGTTTGTTATAACTATTGATAAATATATATCTCGGTAAACAGATGTCTTTATCATCTTATATTAGCAATGCATGTGCACATTCCAAGTAATACACAAAATACTTTTTGGCACACGTGTTTAGAGGATTCATTTGGATTCCCTAATCACACACTGTCTCTCTTGATAGAATAAGAATATCCAATATTCACATTCTTCAGAGGTTTTAGGTCTCTGTATGCGATATTGTATTTGGTGTGATCTAGGTTTAGGACAAGTGTAGCAGTGGCCTTAGCCATCAGTTGGTCTTAGCCTTTGATGCCTATGTGGTTAGGAACAAAGATGAGTATTATCCTTTTTTTTTCATTTGGAGATATGATTAAATTTGCTTGGGATTTTCCTGTTTACCATTTTTAATGGATAACACTGGTCTACCAGAGTCTGGCTATTACGTATGAATCTAAAGAGTAACAGCTAAAGTAGATTAGATTCCTTAGTTAAAGGCCAGAAAGCTTTTGAATGATGTGAAGAAATTGTGAAACAGCATAATCCAGTTATTTGTGGCTAAAAGTTGAATAAAGCTCATGAGGTAAAGAGAGAATTTATCCCCAGGAGAAAGAACACGTGAGTTTAGAGACCAAGTGATTGAACGTTTGGTTACCAGACCCACTTCAAGAAGCGTGGAAACACAATGTAAAAAATAAACGGATACACTGTTGGAAGTAACAGACCAGACTTGTGGATGGACGAAAGAACCTCCAAGACATGGAGTAACATGGTGGTTGAATGAGGAAGTTGAGAAGTGTATCAAAGAAAACTGGGAGCGATAGAGTGAATAGAGAAAAGGTTTAGTGAATAGGGATATATTTCTGGTGGCAAAGAATACAACAAGAAGAGCAATCTACAAAGCCATGGTGGAGGCTGAGCAAGCTATGTTTCCAGATATATTACAAAGAGATGACCAAAAGAAGTCAGGATAGCTAAACAAATGGCAAAGATAAATATTGTTGAAAAGAAGTGCATTTCAAATGATAATGGAATGTTAGCAACAAATTAACATAATAGATTGTTGAATACTGAGCTCTCATTAGACTTGAACATCTCGAAGATGCAGAAACAGTATATGGACCAGCCATAAGAATTGAGAAAGAAATTATATGGGAAGTTTTGATTAAGGTGAAGAAGGGTAAGGCTGCAAATCTCTCAGGTTTTGTTGCAAAGATTTTGAAGGCTGCTGGTGAAACGGGTATTGAGATGATCACAGACTTGATAAATCAGATCATAACAGTAGGAGTTATTCTGAAAGATAGGGAACTTAGTACAATAGTGAAGTGTTATAGAGGTAATTGCAGAGGCGTTAAGTTGATGGATCAGGCCTTGAAAGTGATTGAGAGAATAATTGAACAGCAAATAAGAAGTCAGATAGACATTATTGAAATGCGGTTAGGTTTTATGTCTGGGTGAGGTACCATTGATGCTATAGTTATCTTAAAACAAATGCAAGAGAAATGTCTTGGTAAGAAGAAGAACTTGTATTTTACTTTTTTATGATTTTGGAGAAAGCTTTTGTTAGAGTGCCAAAAGATGTTGTCTGGTGGGCTTTGCATAAATTAGAGGCAAGTGAATGGTTGGTGAAAATCGTTTAAACAGCATACAGAAATACTCAAAATTGTGTTAGAGTTAACACCACATTTAGTTACAGCTTTCATATTAAAGTACTGGGTCCATTACTCTTCATTTGTATGTTAGAAGCTTTCTCCAGGGAATTTTATATGGGTTGTCCGGAAGAGATACTTTATGCTGATGATTTAGTGCTTGCCTGGGTAACAGTGGAAAGTTTACTTGTTAAGTTAAAGACTTAGAGGAATACTGCAGAAAGTAAAGGTCTGAGAGTGATGATCAGAAATAAGAAAGTTCTGTGGAACTCGAGTTGAGAGCAACTATTTTTTTGTGATACAAGAAAGTGCAGTGGAATTGTAGGTCAATGAAGGCAGATGAGAACTCAAATGTGGAGAAAGTATATTTCGATGGTAAGACTATTGAGTTTGTACACAAGTTTTGTTACCTTATACCTGATACTATTGAGGCACAGGAAGTAGCTGGTTTTGATGTGGTTGCTAGAATCATGTGTAGATAGAGTAAATTCAGAGAAATTCTGCAAGTATAGCATCACTACTGTCAACCAAGGCAAGAGTATATCAGGCATATGTTCACAATGTGGTGATGTCTGAACATTAAACCTGACCAGTGAGTGTTGAGGATATGTGTTGTATGAAGAGAAATAATATGATGGATGTGTAATGTAAGTCTTAAAGACAGGCTTAGACATGATGACCTACAAAATAAGATAAAATCTGGTGTGAGATGAAGTATATTTTTTACCAAATATTATTTCCAGGTATTTGTGTTAGCTAGTGATTTTGATTTTTGCTCCATTGAGTTTAGGAATTGGGTCTTTTATTAAATTACTGAAATTGATGTACTTTGTTTTTGATATGTAGCAAGATGATATGCGGGTGGGTGAAAATAATGTTAAAACGGTATTTTCCACATAAGGTTAAAATCAAGCAAAGAGTGGAAAATTCCATCAGAAGTTAAGTTAGAGGTTAAGAATATGTGTTAGGATATGACGTCACGAACAGGAAGCCCAAAATGAGACCTGGCAAAGAAAAGAGAAAAATCTGCTTTATTTTTTGGCCTGTGAGCTGACTGTGTTCAGACATCTGTCAAATCTCTGTCTGTTCGTTCCTCTTGGGAGCATGTAAAGGGAAGCTTATGTAATGATGTGTGAAGAACAGGCGATTTCATTGGTTTAACGACATTAGAAGCATTGAAAGCATAGAGACGAGTTCTTAGGTCAGTAGATGTAGAACAGTTTAAGTAGCAGGATCAGTTGCAAGGAGAAGGCCAAGGAAAACATAGGAGGAAGTGATAAGGATTTATTAAAGAGAAAGAGGAATAAATAAAGACTTGTCCAGAAATGATTTAGCTTGGAAGTCCATTTTTAAAAGCCGTTTGACACATGGCAGCATGTAAGACGAATGTTAAACCGATTATAATGATGATGACATAGACATCGTTTCTATACTAAATGAATAAATCCCAAGTGCATAAATCTGGTAAACTTGCAAGACAACCATGCATCTCCTTAAAGAGCCTATGAAAGATTTTCTATAGACATTTTATGATCATTGATAGAAAACATGACATGATAGAAAAATTATTATGATAATTGATAAAAAATTTTTTTTTTTTAAATGATATTACTGATTGAGATCCGCCTCATCACTCTTCTGCTACTACATCCCGCCCAGTGTCAACTCCAAATGTCCTATATAAGTTTTTGAACCACCCTGTAATTGTGTCATTTTTTTTCGAAATTGCACGTAAAAATTGGGGTTGTGAAATCGGTAGGTATAAGGTCCGACGCTAACTCTGATGGTGCCACATAGTTTTTAAATCAATTTTTAAAGGCCGTCCAACATGTAAAACAGATGTTAAACCGATTATGATGATGATCACATCATTTCTATACTAAATTAATAAATCACAAAATAACATCTAGTTTTTAAGTTTGAACATCTCTTAAATCACTATTTATGTTTTCATGTCCAGTATGCAGCACTTGCAGATAAAGTCGGATAAAGTATTTTCTGAAAGAAACTGGAGTGAAATACATTTTTTAATTGCAAAGAACATGATACAGCAATGATAAAGAAAAATTGACTAGGCAAAATCAAATATCGATATGTGAGATGCATTGCTATTTAGGTTTAACTTGAAAAATCTGACCGACTCAATTTTATATATTAGATTCTCCTACTATACAATTTCTTGTTCAAACAATTTCTTTACAGAGACATCTTAGCATTAATTCCTTTTTTCTAGCATAAATTACATCTACAATATTAATATACAATTTAATTTTCAAACAATTTCTTTGCAGAGACATCTTAACATTTTATTTATCTTAAAATTTTACAAAAAAGTCCACAGTATAGTAAATTTTCTTCATAAAAAAGGTGTGGCACAAAGCTGCAATTGGGTGTGGTGGGATGGAGGGCAGCTGTTGTTCTCTTAATCTATTCTCTAAACTAGTTTCAGTCACCAAAATACCACAATCACTCTATGAGTAAAACCTACTTAACATTATCCCCAATGGTTTGACGTTTTTTTATTTACAAAAAATATATATGTACAAATTCATCAGTTGGGGGTTGGGGGTGCTAAAAAACAACAAAGATTGCTGAAAAATAAAATGCTAAGTGTGGTGGTTAGTAGGACCCTCCCAAATCTAGGTATGAGTTGCTCACTGTTTTCTAGGTTGTTTCCAAAGGTCTGAAATAAGCAAGACAGTTTCTGAATGGGGATAAGAAAAAAATAAAGAATTGGGCCAGGACTCATTTGTACCGCTAGCTAAGAGACTTTGCAAACTGGAATTAGGTCTGATAAGACTTCAGGTCGGCATGCATTATGCCTAGGCAGGGAACATATACTCAGACTGGATTCGTCCAAACACACATAAGCTAGCGGTGTGTACCCACTTCCTTTTAAATAGTGCAGAGTGCAATCTCCTCCTATAACATTTGATTTTGACTTTAAGCTGATGTTTAAAGTGCAAAATCAGATCGTAATCAGAAGGTGATTCCCCCCCCCCCACTCCATATGTCTAAGCATGAAGTTCACACTACTAGTCTAGCTACAACTAGGATTGTGAGAAACATCATTTGTTTCTCCCTGGGCCACGGAGGCATCACATTTTACACTACAGATGTTACAACTTCTTGGGGACGATGTGAGCCATCATCTCGTTAACATACTTCCAAAACTCATGCAGCTTGCTGCAATTGAAGAAGGCATGCTCGGCTGTTTCTTCCTCAACATCAGTGCAATGCAGGCAAAAAAGGGTTTAGGCTAGTTTAAGCTTTGAAGAGTTTGTCATTAAGGAGCAGCGCACTCTGGGCCAATTGCCAGGTCAGAGAAAACTCAGAATTATTGAGATGACTCTGGCCTGGCTCCTAACTTTGCTGAGAGCAGATCTCGTTCTCCGGCCATCCCAGCCGCTCCTCCAGCAGATCCAAAGCGGTCCCCACCATTAGCTCCTGATATAGTGTCTTTCTAGACCGTGCAAAGGCACTGGATCCCGGCAGTAATCTGAATGCAGCTCGGCATTCATTGAAGAACTGCGATTGTCCCCTTGGTCTACGTCTGCCTTAAACCAAATGGTCGAGCCCCATGCAGACTCCTCTATCAAGGTTCGGCTCAGGAATGACAGTCTCTCAGCATGTTGATGACTTGTTAAGTCGGGCATCCCCAAACCTCCTCATTCGGATCTTAAGTTCAAACCTGTCTACAAACTAGCAGTTTCTTTCCTTACCACAAAAGTGAGAAGAGTTGATGCGTAAACGCTGCCAATTGGTGCAAAGACAGAGGTAGTACAGCCAATCGGTAAAGGATAATAGAAAAGACGTAAGCAGTGCACGCCCAAGCTCTACCTTTAAGAGGGAGCCCCCTTCGAAGCAAACTCCTCACTGACGCTTCGACTTTTGACTTTCAACCAGTTCTTTTCAAGCTGCAGCTCCTGATCTTCTTAATTTTTTTCCAGATGTTGTGCTGAACTAAACAATAGAAATTGAGCAAGATGTATTTGATTGGCTTCTATATCTATACTCTCTATGTTTTAGATGGAGGTCTTCAAGTCTAATGTGAACAAATACTTGTTGAACATTCCCCTTGGAATTATCAATTCCTCTTAAACTAATCTTCTGCCCATCCCACCCATTTGTTTTCAATTCCTCATGGAAGTGAATAGAATCGATGATGGTTCAACAGACGATCTCATTAACCCTTATCCTCGAGTGGCTGCCGTGCCTTGATAAGTAGTGACACGTCAGTCAAAAAAAGGTTTAGTCTCACCTCTGCATAGAAATATTTAGATAAGATATCTGGAGCCATTTTGTTTAGTTTGTATCAAGATTCTATACAGTTTTCAGTGTGCTAGTTGATCTAATCCCCAGCCTGTATTAGCACCCATAGTAGTTGTAGTGCCTTGTAGCATTTCTGTTTTATGTATTTCAGGTGTGAAATGAAGTATATTTTTTACCAAATATTATTTCCAGGTATTTGTGTTAGCTAGTGATTTTGATTTTTGCTCCATTGAGTTTAGGAATTGGGTCTTTTATTAAATTACTGAAATTGATGTACTTTGTTTTTGATATGTAGCAAGATGATATGCGGGTGGGTGAAAATAATGTTAAAACGGTATTTTCCACATAAGGTTAAAATCAAGCAAAGAGTGGAAAATTCCATCAGAAGTTAAGTTAGAGGTTAAGAATATGTGTTAGGATATGACGTCACGAACAGGAAGCCCAAAATGAGACCTGGCAAAGAAAAAGAGAAAAATCTGCTTTATTTTTTGGCCTGTGAGCTGACTGTGTTCAGACATCTGTCAAATCTCTGTCTCTGTTCGTCCCTCTTGGGAGCATGTAAAGGGAAGCTTATGTAATGATGTATAAAAATCAAGCAACAAAGAGCATGAACCATTAAACGACAATGTTGTTGTTTTTTTCTTTTATTGTGTTACATTATTGCAGCTAGAAACAGAGAGGAACACACAGCAACTTCGACTGCAGCATCACCACTAGAACCATCTTTACAACTAGACTTCACTATCCAATGAACCAACTACCATACATCAATAAGAGAGACGAGCAGCTGTTTCTGTCGATGACGGATAATCCGTAGAGATCAAAGAAATCCCCACACTATGCTATAGATGGGGAAAATTTAAAGCCATTAATGGTGGTCCACCTGTTTAATTTATTAAGACATAATTTTTTAGATTAGAATTGATAATTTGTATTATTCGCACTACTATTCATATCTTCAATATTATTCCCACAACGTTTCAGTCGATGTAACCTCCAACCTTTTATAGAGAATCTTTTCGAAATTTCGAAATTCTTTATAGATTCCTAAGTTTAACAAGATACACCTGAAAAGGTAGAAGGTTACATCGGCCAGAATGTTGTAGGTTATTCCTACAACGTTTCGGCCGATGTAATCTTCTACCTTTGAAGATGAGAATAGTGGTTTGAAAAATCCAAATAATACATAATTTCAGTTGTCACTCTATGGTATAGAAGTTTTTAGATCCATAGCATGCAAGTAAGTCCTCCATATACAGAGAACCATCAACTCTCTGATCGATTATTGATTTTCATGTTGAAAAGTGTAACTGATAATATGCTAACTTGGGAAATTCCTTCCGCCTGATTGTTGAGGTCAGAGAGTGTAGATCCCACACAAAGCTGGGAATTTCTGTTTGACATGAAGTCATCTATCAATTTAGGCAGTCTTCCTTTTTAATCCGAGGTCATGCAAGTCTTTCATATCACCATGTTGTATCATAGGCGTTTTCGAGGTCAAAGAAGATAGCGATTACATGCTCTTTTTGAATGAAGGCTTCTCTAACAAAAGTTTTCAAGCGGACCAAATTGTCCAGTGTGCCTCTGTTATTTCTGAATCCACTTTAGAGATTAGCAGATAAGAATGCCATCTTCAAGTTATCAGTTCACTCTTTTATCTATTAGTCTTACAAGAGTTGACCATAACGCACCACTCAATAAGTACCGGGCCTGACATAAAGATGACAGAACGACCAACGGACGAACAGACAAGCTGACTGACAAAACCTCTCATACAGAAGCGTCCATAAATCTACAAAACAAGAAAAGTTTTATCTTACATATAAAGTTATCTTGTCGGATTTCCATAGTAAGACCCAAATAAAAATCGTTCACAATGAGGATCGAAGAACACTTCACGCAATGTTACAAGTCATTTATTACCATGGCTAGGCTGCTACTGAAAATGGCATCATAACAATCAAAGTCAATAGTCATCATCATCATATTCGGTTTAGCATCTATTTAACATGCTGCATGCGTTGGACGGCTTTAATAAATTGATTTCCAAACTAATCTATCTCTGGCCAGGTCTTTATTTACCCCTCTTTCTCTCAAATTCATCCTGTTTTCCTTAGCTTTCTCCTGCCAAATTGACCTTGTTCTTCAACCGTTCTCCATTTACTAACTTAAAAACTCTCATGAATTCTTTTAACGTGACCATACCAACTAAGTCTCCTGTTCTACACATATCTCCCTATACTCTCACGATTTAATTTTTCTCTGAAGTCATCAGAACTAAGTCTGTCTCCATACAATACATCCTCAAAATGCATTGGCCAGGTTTCACTATACATCATCACACTGCACACACATGCCTGATGGACTCTTCTCTTGGTCGACAGTGGTAATGCTCTGTTTGTTAGTGTAATGGTGTGATGGTGATCTACCCTATTTCAGGAGTAGATGAACTCTTCCAGAGACTATGAATAAAGTTACAATGAAGAGTCGCAGCAATCATTGTGGCAGTCATAGCCACAGTATCGGACGTAGACTTTCTGTAACATACTATTCTATACTTCTGTAAATATACTCTTGTAAACATACCACCTTGTTGTCTCCATCATTATCGCCCCTTCAAGGTCACAACAGTTAATAACAGTTAATAATGACAGAATTTCCCTGAACTTACTCCATACACTCCTAACTCTTGTAATCACTAGCACCTGCTCCATCATGTGCTCCAATGATATCACCAAAATAACAAAAGTTTTGAACAATAGCTTCATCTGTATTGCATTGAAACAAAATAATATTTAAAAATATATCGGATGACATCATCAATTTTACTCAAACCTGTTCCGATGGTTAACCATCTGTTTAATTCATGTCCTTTTTTATAGCTACAAAAATATTTAGTTTTCAAAATCAATTCAAAGAGCATTTACTACTGAAAATCTTAGGATAATTCAATAGAAAAAAAAACGTTTATCTGTTATTGAGCAAAAAATAGAGGGTGGGGGGTTCCTTCACACCGTTCTCCCATATGATTAAGGAAAAGTGTCAACCATAGCCGAGGGCAACCAAAAGGCTCCCTTTTCATTGGTTACTACATTGAGATGTAGGAGAGGGCGTTACTCTTTTCTTTGGGTGCGGATTACTCCCCTTACCCTTGATCCTCACCTTATAATGTGGAGTGTTCTGCAAGGGGGCATCAAATACCATTTTGTGAGTCTTTGGTATGACTCAACCGGGGATTGAACCCCAGTGTTGTGGCCCATTAGCGAATGCTCTAACAATTATGCCAAATATTTAGTTATTAGTTTTACGTTGTATGTTGAATTTATGTAGAGCTGCTCTATGTAATCCAGCGGCCTTTTGGCAAAATTCATAGTTTGTGATTATTATATAAAATGAAAATGTGCTACTTGAACTCACAGCCTTCAGATGATAAGAATTTTATGTTTAATGCACTCCCTCCTCTATTCCACTCCTCTCACCTTTCCTACTAATACATTCAGTGTGCAAACAACCAAGCAAAATTATCAGACTTTTAATATTATATAGTGAGAATGTCTGAGATATATAACCATGTTGATTTTATTTTTCTAAGCTCATTGGCCCTTCAAACAATGATTTTGTTTGTCTTTAAAAGCATTGTTTTTTGTTTGTGATGCAATTGGAGTGCGTGTATATGCAGTAGAGATTTACATGACAAGCGTGCACATCAGATCAGATCAGATCATTTCAACCTCTTTGTAAGACATTCACAGCAAGAACTCGCTTTGCTACTACAAAATAAAAAACCTTTCCTTTCTTCCTCCGTGTGTCTAGTGACAGGCAGAACTTCCACAAACAGAACTTCTTTGCAAAGGCGTCCCGTCTGTGGATCACATTACCACCGGACGGCATATTACAATATTGTCATCGTCAAATCTAATGTCAATAGATTCTGGTTATAAACCGTCTCCACTAGTTTGGTCCATCCCATCAATCTTTTCAAATCCTCTTATAAGGTTCTTCATTTCTCAACTAATAATCGTTCTATCCTATTAAAACTTATCCACGTGTGGCTTTTGGCCTTGATATGTGGTGATCATTTAGTAGAAAAATCTGTCTGATTACAAAAATAATGGCCGCTTGAAGCACTGGGTTAAAAAAAAATCATTTTAACACAGAATTTGTAGTTTATTTCTTGTAAATTTAAACATATAATAATTACTGTGTTCCCAATAATAATTTTTAATTTTTTCAGATAGAAAGTATTTTTGAAGCATAGAAGACCCTCAATGATGAATATGCCAAAACATGACCTTCGCCTTCTTATGCTGCATGAGTTCAAACTTGGACACAGTGCCTCTGAGACTCGGCCAATATCAATAGAGCATGAGGAAATGGATCCACAAGTGATCGGACAGTACAAAGGGGTTCCAGAAATTCTGTAGTGGAGCCTTGAAGATAAAGAAGGTAGAGGACGGCCGTGTAATCTTGACAATAGAACAATTACAAGCACTTGTTGAGCAAGATCCACGTCAAAGTGTCAAAGAAGTGTTTCAGACACTTGCTGTCGGCACTGCAACAGTTTTGTGTCATTTACAGACTATTGGAAAGGTGAAAAAGCTCAAAGTTAATATTTCATGAATAAATGTATGTTTCTGAAATCGGCCATTATTTTTGTAACGACCTAATATTTATTTAATAATTCAAGGGTGCCTCAGTTTTATAAGTACACTTGCTATCTTCTAATATATAAAGTAAGTCAGTTTCTTTATCATTTCTTTGTCATAGATAGCTTTCTTCTTGCAAAATCAATATTTGATTCTGATACGGCAGTTTTCCTTGTGGATCGTTGCAACATGTTGTTAAGAATAAAATGTAATTCGATTTAATGCTTTTCAGAAAATACTTTGTCCAGGGCGGAATTATTTTCAAATAGTCGTCATCTTTAAAATGATTAATGTATTCGTGTATACAGAGTTACTTCCATTTGATTGGAACCAAAAATATAATATTTTGAAAAAAACAAACAAATGGCATAGTTTAATAAAAAGAAAAACAAATTGGAAATAAACACACTACCGGGCAACGTCAAGTAGATACAACTAGTTAATAAAAAGAGAAGGTATGTAACTTTTAAGAATATACTTATCAATATCAAAGAATATACTTATATACTAGTAAATAAATACAACAAATGAGAGAAACTTTATGGTCATCAGCATAAAAAGGGACAGGAGAAAGCAGACAGGTATCAGAAGGAGAAGAGTGAAATTATTCGGTTAGAATATATTCAAGAATATTTATTTGGATTATTCGGACTACTGTTCTCATCATGGATATTAATCTAAGAATGTTTTGACCGCTGTAACCTCTGACCTTCTTTAGGTGCGTCTTGTCGAACTCGGGAATCTATATGAAATTTTGAACTTAACCCTTTATTAATCCATGGAGTTAACTCATTCCCTCAGCTATCACTGAGTAGAGATCTTAAGTCATTTTTATTTGATTCTTAGTTAGTATCGCCTGTAGTGAGGATTGAACCTTCAACCTTCGGAAGACTGTCACTTACTACCGATTATTATACTTAACACTTTATCCATTGCACCCTGTGTCCACGTGGATCACAAATTATCATTCCTTATCTAAAAAATTCCGAAACACAAGAATATTTAATTAGCATAATAGATGAGGAGGGAAGAACTTTCATAATCAGATAGAGATGACACTTGATTTAGAATATGAAATTCTATGGTTGAATCTGTAATAAATTTTGGTTAAGTTAATTATCCAGCATAGACAGCTGTTTTAACTAACAAACAAATACAAGAGAGGGCAGAAAATCTATAGGCACCAGCATAAAAAAAGACAGAAGAAAGTATACAGGTACCAGCAGGATAAAATAGAAAATATTCTGTCAGAATATATTCAAGAATATTTAATTAGCATAACCGATGAGGGCGGGGGGGGGGGGGGGGGTGTAGAGAAGTTCCATAAGCTGATAGAGATGATGACATTTGAATTATAATTTGAAATTCTTAGGTTGAATCTGTGTGAATTTTGGTTAAGGACATTAATTATACAGGAATTAAATCCAGAAAATAAATATGGATTGTGCAGAATAAATACATTTTTAAGCATTCGGCTATGAATTCTTGAATGAATCCAGTTGAATCGTTAAGGTTATGAACTCTTCAAGAAGGAAGTATGTAAATCATTAAATCATCTGCCATATTTAAAAAGAAATGAGGCCCGAGAGAAAAAGGATGTATGTAAATCTTCTAATCATGTGACTATGCAATGTAAGCATCAGCAAAATATGAACATGAAAGTTAATAAATACAGGGTGACGCCAAAATGCAATCGTTCATGAAATTCAAAATCCTTTCTGCAATATAATGTTTGTTCAAATTGTATGAAAATCAAATGATTCGTTGGATGACTAGAATTTCGATTTCAAGAGATGCAAATCTCATTGTAAGAATATATCAAACTTCATATAGAATATTGTACACAGTAACAAGAGGTGGGAATTGGAACATATTAAACTTACGTGTACAAAAGAAAAGAAATAATTATAAAAATAGGTTAACATCCTGAGATTTAACTACTTTACTAGAGAGAAGAGTGAGGGGTAATTTAATCGAGACTTTCAGAATAATTAATGGAATTTCAAAATATGCAATTCAGTGATTAATATGTTTCTTCACACATGCAATACAGGGTGACCCCTAAATTCCACCCATGTAATCGTTAATAAAATTCACAATCTTTTCTGCAATCCAACCATATTTGATACAAATAAACTTCAGTCTATGTCTGACTTCTCCACCAATTTTCATTTATGAATATCCAACAGTTTTTGTTTTAATACTATTCAATTATAGGAGACCATTTTACCAGTGGATGCAAGCTTAAATGGGCTTTACACTTACCGGACCTAAAACCCCAAATTCATATCTGTGGGGTTATCTCAAATATAAGTAGGGGTGGGACGTAATGGGTGAAAATTTCAGATTCATGGTCCTAAATTACAGTACTATATCAGATTTAACCATCTATATCCATTCATAGCTTTTGAGGATGTTTTAGGACCTGCAATGTCGCATGAAACCACTTTTTCACTGAAAAATGATGGATTTTGAGTCCTGTGGAGCCCTAACGGCTATTTTTGGCCTGCACCTTCTGAATTTTGCAAAATTTTCAAAATGTTTGATTGTTTAGTGTTATTTATGTATAAATGAACACACAAAAAATACTACTCGCATGAATCTGAAATTTTCACCCATTACGTCCCACATCTAATATAAGGTCCATCAAAACAATCCACAGACTATTTCTGAACTGAAGTGAGCCATAACAGTCCAAATCAGGGACGTATCAAGAGAGGAGGGTGACAATTTTGTCATATCTAAGTCAGAGGTATTGAACTGTTGGACATTCATGACTGAAACTTGGTGGACAAGTCAGGCATAGATTGAAATTTCTTTGTACCAAGTAAGGTTGGATTGCAGAAAGGATTATAAGTTTTATTAACGATTCCATGGGTGGGATTTTTTTTTTTGGGGGGGGGGCATCCCGTACAATAGTATTGATAAACTGTGAACACCAAAACTAACAATGATTGGCAACCAAGAATTAAGAGCAAGGGTTGCATACTGAATACCCTTGCACTAAAATGTGCTGATCCAAATGTTGGATGCTATAGAGGAAGTAAGAAATTTAACTCCTGTGAGTTGAGTAATGAACAGCTGATTTTCGGATGAGTAATTATCATATCACATATGAGGGTGTGGCGTTTAAAAGATGATAGTTATTAACACAACAGGGGAAACTTCAGTAGGATAGATGAGAGGATAACAGAGATGACTGGCTTCCCCAATTCAATGAATAACGTGTCTGTATATAAATTAAAATAAAAACTATACTTATTTAGTCTGGAGAGATTGCATCAACAACTAAACAGGATGAACACCGAAGTATTTTATCTCCCACTATATTACACTATTTTCAAATATGAATTCAAGTTATGACTAGTGATGGGACGATTCCAATTTTTTCCCCTAATTCTGATACAATTGCTGATTCTGTTCTAAATTTCTGATTCTGATACAATTACTGATTCCAATTCTGATTATTATTAAATTTCTAAATATTCAGTTATAGAGTTGTTTTGTTTTTTTTAATTTTCAGATTACTGTAAAAACCCGTGTAATATGTGCATATATTTTCATTAAAGTAGAACAGCACTGGGGGCGTAGATTACACGAGTAGATATTTCTAAGTATTTTTTTCTCAAATGTTTTCTCCATAATTGACTAAAAATAGTGAGGTAACTAAAGAGTTATTTCTTTTATAAAACAAAACCGATGTGCAATAATTCATCGTAAGTTGACAAAATGTTATTTGACTGTTTTCAAAAACGATTGAACAGGACATTTTTAGTAAAAAAAATAGACTAGTAAGTAACTTATTTTAAAAATAAGAATACTGCAAAGAGAAATGAAAGAGAAGAAAAAACTGTCCCCTTTTTTTTCTATTCACCCACTTGTGCTATTTTTACCATGCCATTTTTTCTCGTGTCATTTTTACCTAAATTTGTTATTATGGTCAATAGATTTTAGTTTAACTGGTAGTTAAAAATCAATAAATATTTATAATTTCATCATTAGTACCAGCAATGGAAAATTACGTTTAAAACAAACAATAAAAAGAAAAGAAAAGAATCGTTTTTTGGAATCGGAAATTAGGTTAAAACTTTTCCGATTCCAATACGGATTCCGATACCCCAAAATGTACCGATTTTTCTGATTCCAGATTTTGATTAATCGTCCCAACACTAGTTTTGATGCAATTCAATTCAACATGCCAGTTACATTGAAAAAGCATTTGGAGAAAACATTGCTACAGTATGAAGTATTCGTCATTGGTTCACCAAGTTTAAATTATGCAATGTTGATAAACCTATGTAGCAATATTTAGATACAGGTGTGTAAAAACAGGGTTGAAAACGGTATTTTCCACATAAGATTAAATTAAGCAGAGGAATGGAAACTTCCATTAGAAGTTAAAAATTAGAGTTAGAGCTACGTGTCAGGATATGATGAATTTTGTAAACTGCCATACTTCCAATGTAGACTTTATTTAAAACCTCGTCTATCAAATACAAGAAAATGAAAGTTTTCTGATCTTCATAAACTTACCAAATTATTCATTTGTGGCTAGAATTGAGCTAATTGGAATTCCTCACTGTTACAAGACACTCACAGGAACAAGTGGAATGACTGGGACGAACCAACATACTTCTGAAAAGAAGACAGACAGAAAACAAAAATAAGAAAAGAATAAATATATAAACAACGCCATAATTTTAATTATCAATATCAACTCAATAGTCCTATTTGCACAGATTACTACACAAATGACTCCTTTAAAATCTTTAGTTATGCTTGGTCACCTTTTGATTTTAAAGTTTTGTACATGAAGTCTGAAATAAGACCTGACAAAGAAGATAGAAATATCTTCATGTTTGGCCTGTAAGCTGATTGTGTTTCAATGGGTGTTTTTCAAACGTCTATCTTCAGTCGCCCCTCTGGGTCGCAGGCAAGGGGAAACTCATGTAATGTATAAGAGAAAAAAATATTGTCAGTGTTTTTATTTTATTTTGTTACATTATTCCAGCTTTGAGGAGAGACAATTACATAGAGACTGAGACTGCTACATCACTACTACGACTACCTTCACAACTGGACGTCACTGTCCAATGAACCAACTACTTACGTGTCAGAGAGACAAACAGCTGTTTCTGTCGATGAAAATAAATGACAGGCAATCTGTGGGGATCATAGAAATCCCCAACTTTATCCTCCACTCAGAATAAGAACTTAACCTGTTCTTGATGGTGGTGGTAGTGGTGATAATGATGATGGTGGTAGTGGTAGTGATGATGATGATGCTGTTGCTGCTGCTGATGATGATGATGATGAATTATCTGTGATAGTGACCAACAATCCATAAATGATTGTTAGAGAACTCCATTCAAACTTTGGTATTTCAACAGCAACCATATCTCATTATCTTAAAAGTAACAGACAAGGGAAAGAATTTGTAAAAAATGGATCTCACATTTAATTCCAAAGTCTATGCTCACTGGAAGTTTGTTCAGATTACTGTGGCTCAGCTTTGAGAACTGAGATATGAAGATTTACAGTATCCCAATATTCCTCCGATATTTCACCAACAGATTACCACTTAATTAAGTATTATGAGCTTTATATACGTGCACATCATCTATTGATTTACTGAATTTCCAACCAACAGTTCTCAAGATTTCTACAGATACAGGATCTTGTCAATATTTGATCATTGGGAAAGGGTTATAGATTGAAGTTGATCATATTTTCATTCAATAATTTCTTGTTTTATTTATTCCCACAATTTTGTATTTTGATTGCAGAAGGTAACATTTCTTACCTATATGTATGTGTATTTTCATATATACAAAGTAAAGATGTGAGACAACTCTGACACAATATTTACTTACTTGGTTATTACTGAAGAAAAATCTGTAGTTTGCTTTTGTGGATCTGGAGAAAGCTTTTGACAGAGTGCCAAAACAGATCATCTGGTGAGTTTTGCATAAACTAGTGGGGCAAACGAGTAATTGGTGAAAGTTATTCAAACAATATACAGAAATGCTCAAAGTCATTTGGGTTCTGTACTGAGTCCATTGCTTTTCATTTGTGTTTTAGAAGCATTTTCCAAGGAGTTTCATATGGGTTATCTAGAAGAGATGCTGTATGCTAATGATTTAGTACTTGCCTGAGTAATAATGGATGACCTACTTGTTCAGTTAAAGACTTTAAGGAATGCTATGGAAAGTAAAGGTCTGAGAGTGACTGTTACCAAGACCAAAGTGATGATCAGTGGTTGTATTATTGAAAGGCTGCCCGAAAGAGGAAAATTACCCTGTTCAGTTTGTAGAAAGGGAGTCGGGTGCAATTTAATCTTTGGTTGTACTTGTAAGCATTGGGTACACAAAAAGTGAAGTGAAATTAGTGATAGGTTGAGAGAGAGGATAACTAGTTTATGTGCAAGAAGTGTAAGACAATGGAGATGGATGAGAACTCAGATGTGGACAAAGTATATTTGGATGGCGAAGCTATTGAGGTTGTTGAGAAGTTTTGCTATCTTTGTGATACGGTTGGAACACAGCGTGGAGCAGTAGCTAGTTTGATTACCAAAGTTAGGAGTGAATGGAGTAAGTTCAGGGAACTTCTGTCATTACTAACCAGCAGAGCATTACTACTATCGACCAAGGGACGAGTTTATCAGGCATGTATACACAGTGTGATGATGATGTATGGAAGTGAAACCCTGGCCAGTGAGGGTTGAGAACATGCGTTGCATGGAGAGAAATGATATGAGAATGATACAGTGGATGTGAAATGTAAATCTTAAGGACAGGCTTAGTTCTGATGACCTCAGAGGAAGATTAAATCTGGACAGTATAGGGAGATGTGTGCAGAAGAGTAGACTTTGATGGTATGGCCACGCTGAAAGAAGGGATGAGAGTTCTTGGGTTAGTAGATGTAGAACAGTTGAGATAGCAGGTTCAATTTACAGAGGAAGGGCAAGGAAAACATAAGAGGAAGTGATAAAAATAGACTTGAGAGAAAGAGGAATCAATAAAGACCTGGCGAAAGATAGGTTAGTTTTGGAAGTCACTTTCTTAAAACATGCCAGCATGTAAAACAGACATTAAACCGATGATGATGATGATGATGATGATGATGATGATCTTTCTTAACAAAAGATTCCTAAAAAAATCTGTTTTGCTAGTCGGATAGGGCACATATATGCCGGTATTGTTATAAACAAAAAATTTACTTTTGATCGATTTTTTCGATTTTTGTATATTATGCTGATCAATATTTCTATCTTACTTCTCCAGAAGTGACCAGTAAGTCGAATACTTCTCTCTCTTAGCAAGACTGAGATAAGTGGAAGGTGTCCATATAAACGTTTCTTTGTTGGGTGTTTCATCCAGCTGATCTACAATGCTTCTCGTAACGTCTTTGCATATGTTCCATCAAATGATACTTCTTGCTATTTTGTCATTGTCTAAGCTATACAGATTTCACCGTAGCCCTAAAAATTTCCACATAAGTTTATCAGGAAAGGAGGATTTCCAGATTGTGTGGAGTCTGTCAAGGACACACCTTTGCAGATTTTGATGTCTCTTTTCCCGAAGTATAGAAATTCCCTGGTCAGACTTGAGGTTGTTGTCATTTTTTCAGATTAATTTTTCCTTCTTGATTATAGCCAATTCTTCATTTTTACTGTCATTTGACTTTGGTTTACACTGAGTTTGGTTTACTGGAGTCTTAGAGATGAGCAGAAATGCTGGCACTAAAGCTCAAGATAAAAAGGGTTGATATTTCCAGGACATTTCTGACTTCTTTTCAAGATAACTCTAAGAATCTCTACTGTAGCAACTCAAGATGAAACTTAGGTTCACCACTTCGAACTTGAATCACAGTTTCAAAGCAAACAGTGGAAAAATTCTGATTCTCCATCGTCGAAGAAGTTCAAGCAAGCAATCTCTATTGGCAAGTTGATGTTTTCTGCTTTTTTAGGAAGGAATCATCAGAGTAGAAAATAGGGTAAAAACAATTAATGCACAGTAAATAATCAAGTCAGCATACAGAGGAAAACTGAGGGTAGGTATGTTCTTGTTGTTCACATTACTCAGGTTGCAGTAGCTGAAACAGCCAACTACTACATGGACGGCGGCACCGGGGGGGGGGGGTCAGGGGGGGGATCAAGCCCCCCCCCCCCACTTTTTGATTTAGGCCCCCCCCACTTTACGATCATCAATAATGAAGTTATATATGCATGTGTTTAATCGGCCCCTCCACTTTTTAGGAGAGCCCCCCCCCCCCACACTTTTATAACTGTCCCACCGGTCCTGTACTAGATTTAGTTCTATTTAACTTCTTCATGTTTCTCAAACTAAAATTCCACCTGTGTAGTCACGATTTTAGAAACAATAATGAGGTCATATCTACTGTGTGAAGTTTTTAAGAACCAGGATGGGATCTTCTTCCATGATGGAATTGCAATGATTAAGCATCGTTGAACCATGAACATTAATGTCTAAGGAGACTATATTTAAAAGTACTAAAAAGCTATGTTGTTCCTCCGACTATCTCTCACTGAAAATTAGAATTCTTCAAATGATCCTTATGCATATATATGCAAACATATATATATATATATATATATATATATATATATATATATATATATATATATATATGCATGTGTGTAAACATATACATGTGTGTGTAAACATATATATATATACATATATATATATGTGGGTGTGTGTGTGAATATATATATATATATAATGCAACTTTTTTAATGCAACCTTAATTCCTATATAATTTTATTTCCAGCTACCATATCGTAGAATGGTTCGTAGGTGTAGTGTTTAGATAGTATTTTATTATTATTACTAGTATTACTATTGTTATAAAGAATTTTATTTGATATGCAAATTACCATATCACACGGTAGTCTTAAGGGTAGTATATTATTATTATTATTATTATTATTATTATTATTATTATTTTATTATTATTTATTTATGTATATATAAGTAACATTTTAAGCTGAATTATTTCGACACTTGATTATTGGGGAAATGGTAGTTTTATCTGTACCATTGGAGAGCCATGCATATAACTGTCCTGTTTTTAAATCTCCGAAACAGTTACATGGTAAACAGCTGAAGATCCCCGTGTTAATATTAGATGCTTACGTTAAGGTCTCCTGCTTTTGTTTCACTGTTAGATACTTAATCACCCTTTTTATTTTATTTACTTACCATTATATATTATTTATTTATGAATTTTCCAACAAATGTTAAGTCTACACTATTTTGGATTTAGTTAGTTTCTCTGGGAATTTAAACTGCATTTTCCTTTTTTTTGTCTTTTTGTTTAAAATAACTCAAAGCTTCTTTAGACTATATATATATATATATATATATATATATGTGTGTGTGTGTAAATATATATATGTGTAAACACACACACACATATATATATATATATATATATATATATATATATATATATATATATATATATATATATATATGTGTGTGTGTGTGTGTGAGAAAGGAAGGATGAAGGTAATCCGACGTAATGGGAAATGAAAAAGGAAAAACCAAAAAGAATGTTTTTTTTATATATTCATCAACGTTTCGTCTTTATTTGTAAGACTTCTCCAGGATGATAATATGTTATCACCCTGAAGAAGTCTTACAAATAAAGACGAAACGTTGATGAATATATAAAAAAACATCCTTTTTGGTCTTTCCTTTTTCATTTCCCATATATATATGTATCTAAATATATATGTGTGTATGTGTAAACATATATATATATATATATGTTTACACATATATATATATATATATATATATATATATATATGTGTGTGTGTGTGTGTGCGTGAACATATATATATATATATATATATATATATGCGTGTGTGTAAACATATGAATATATATATATGTAAATGACTTAGGATTTGAAAAGTACATTTTATATGAAAGAAAACTGTATATAATGTACATAAGTATCGAAAATTTTATTAGAATTTAGTAAATTTTATTTTTTTAACTTAAAACTTTTCAATAAAAGAAAATGTAGATGAACTTTTAAAAGTTCATATTTTTCAATTTTAAACATTGACGAATATAATTTTTGTATCAGATTTTTTACAATATTTCTTCCTTGCAAATGCACTCAAAATTTTCAGAAAAAAGATGAGTTTAAATTCAAATTCCACTCGTTTTTTCTGCATGATTGAGGAAAAGGTAATGAACCCATGCAAACATTAAATAAAAGTACAGTTAAGAGAGTAGAATTTTAATCTTTAACACAAAATTCAACATTCAGTGAAATATATAAGATTTAAATCCTATATTTTAGAACCAATATGAAATTCACAAATATTCATTTAAGTCACTGTAAGTGGATACAACATGAGCTGAGATGTGTATTGTGTAGGAAAGTACACAGATATCCATTTAAGTCACTGTAAGTGGATACAACATGAGCTGAGATTTGTATTGTGTAGGAAAGTACACAGATATCCATTTAAGTCACTGTAAGTGGATACAACATGAGATTAGATTTGTATTGTGTAGGAAAGTACACAGATATCCATTTAAGTCACTGTAAGTGGATACAACATGAGCTGAGATTTGTATTGTGTAGGAAAGTACACAGATATCCATTTAAGTCACTGTAAGTGGATACAACATGAGATTAGATGCGTATTGTGTAGGGACAGTACAGAACAGTATTTCTCAACTGGAGTTCCCTAGAACCCTGAGGTCCTGCAAAAAGTCCCTAAGGGTTCTCCAAGAACAAGTGATATAAGCTAATGCAATTTTTATTTTTTGGGAGTATTCTGCAAGGACCTGAGGTGTAACGGATAAAGTGATAAGTGATAATCAGTTTTGAGTGACACTCTTCTGGATGTTGAAGGTTAAATCCTCAGCATGGGCGATACAAAGTAAACATTTACGAATTACTTAAGATTTCTACCTCGGCATGGCTGATGGAACGAGAGCAAGCTACCCCCATGGATTAAATAAAGGGTTATGTTTTAAAAAAATTACGGATTTCCGAATTCGACAGAAAGATTTTCGAGCAAGACCAAATACATCTGAAGAAGGTTAGAGGTTACATCGGCTGAAACGTTGTAAGAATAAAATCCAAGATGAGAAGAGTAGTCGAACTAATCCAAATAATAGAAATTATCAATCATCATCGCAAAAATTTCTGAAACATAAGCTAATGCAATTTCTACTTTTTATTCAATGGCTCTGAAAGTAACATTTTCTATTTATTGGTTCACAGGTCAGCTTGCCTTGATTTACCTTATATTTTTTCGACATTTCCAGTAAAAGAAAAATAAATAATAAACTGATGCAGTAATTATCTGTTTCCGTTCTGTTCACATTTATATTATAGGTTTTATATGATATTGGTTACTTATGTTTTAGTTTTTACGTTTCAGTTTAGAATTTTTTGGCTTAATGAAAACTTCCTGATGAAGTATTATTAAATGAACAGAATGAGGTTTATTTAGCTTCACCAAAGGATTTGACAAAGGAGGATTAAGTTTTCTTTTAACTAGTTGATAAAAAAATATATACTATGATATTTAGTACGTGAAATATATACTATGACATTTTCCACATAAACTATGATGAAAATAAACTGAAAAGTTATGGTATATAATTTTGTTTTGGCGTATATATATATATATATATATATATATATATATATATATATATGTATATATATATATATATATATATATATATATGTATATATATATATGTATATATATATATATATATATATATGATAAAGAATGGAAAAATAAATAAAGAATGGAAAATATATATATATATGTATGTATATATATATATATATGTATATATATATATATATGTATATATATATATATATATGTATATATGTATATATATATGTATATATATATATGTATATATGTATATATATATGTATATATATATATATATAAATATATATATATATATATATGTATATATATATATATATGATAAAGAATGGAAAAATGTTTCGACGTAATAGACAATGAAATAAGGAAATATATAACATTTTGGTTTTCCTTATTTCATTTTCCATGTATATATATATATATATATATATATATATATATATATATATAATATACATGTATAATATATAATATATACATGTATAATATATATTTATATATACATGAATAATATATAATATATATACATGTATAATATATAATATATATACATATATATATATATATATATATATATATATACACGCAGTGATATGTAGTAATAGAAGTTGTGATATATAGTGATAAGTAGTAAGACTAAACATTAAAAACAAGGACCCGTGGTGCAGTGGACATAGTACCAAGTGTAAAATTCAGTTCTAAGTGATAGTCATCTGAAGTTAGAAGGTTAAAGGTTCAATCCCCGGTGCGAGTGATATGAGGAATTGCGAATTACTGAAGACTTTTCCCAGTTATGACTGACGGAACAAGGGTTCTGTTCGAAATTCCGTCCAGATTTCTGAGTTCGACAGAAATATTCCTGATTTCAAAAAGATGCACTTGAAGAAACGTTGTGATGATAACACTCAAGATGAGAACAGTTGTCCTAATAATCGAAATTATACAAAGACTTGGACTTGGTGGATAACTTGGTGGATAACTAAGACATTAACTGAACTTTATTTGAAGGAAATATGGTTGGATTGGAGACAGAATTTTGAATGTTAATAACGATTTTATTGGTAGCATTTTAAGTAGGCGTTGAGGAAGAATTCTGGATTCATAACTTTACCAAAAGTATTAGATTAAAAGACCAGATCTGCAACGATTTGAACTCAACTGTATCAATTAGGCCTATCAAGCAGCCCTGAGAGTTTCTCTTCAAAAAGATATTGACATCATTTAAACTTTAAAACTGAAATCCTTTTATTTTATTGGTTTCTGTTCAATCTTGAATGACAACAAGAACAAAAAAAAATTAATAAAAAAGCTTCCGCTACTTATTAAGAAACCACTATATAACTTTTCCGCTAAGATAAATTATCAATTGCAAGTCGGACCGAGTCGATTTTAAAAGATGGACCAATTTCCATAAAATCCCTGCCAATCGGTGCATTTCCTGTTTTAAAAGCATTATTCTTTTTGGTAAATTCATAGTTGAGAATCACTCAGTTGGTAGTCTTCTGGATTGAATATTGAAAATCAAGAATTCAATCCCCGGTGGGAGCCACTCAACAAATGAGTTCTCTCGTATATATTTTGTGCGGTAAATAAAATTCTTCTAATAGGACTGCAAAGCGGAACAATTTCATCTCATGTTATCGAACAGAGAGAGAGATTCAACTGAATAAAATGCAATGGCAAATCTACACTATAATAGAATGAGTATTCTTAAGAAGCGGCCATCTAATCTGAATATTTAGCAATGAAAATGCTATTTGATACTTAAATGTGACAAACGAAAAAAGGATATTCAGATTTAAGTGTGATAGATGTCCTCCACCCACCCAAAAAATCTTTTTTTCAAAAATAAGTGAGACAGATGAAAGAAAATGCTATTTCAAACTTAAGTGTGATAGACCAAAGAAAAATTATATTTTAAAATTAAATGTCACAGATCAAATAAAATACTATTTCAAATTTAAGCGTGATAGACCAAAAACATTCCATTTAAAAATTAAGCATGACAGACTAAAGCATGACAGTCCTACTGCAGAATAGATACTCTTATAGAAATGTAAACTAATATGTGTTCCTTCTATCTGCACATTTAATGATTAAGATGCAATTTCAGATTGAAGCATGACAGACCTAAGCTATGGTCTGTCATGCTTAAGTCTGAAATTTAACTGTCTTTGCAAAGACAGTCAAATTTAAAACTTAAACTTGAAAGACTCCCCCCCACCCCCCAAAATGAAATCTATTTAAAGCTGAAGTGTGACAGACCAAAGAGGGTTCAATTTTAAACTTAAGCTTGTCAGACCCCCCCCCCCCCCAAAAAAAAATACTATTTCGGACTGAAGTGTGACAGACCAAATACAGTTCAATTTTAAACTTAAACTTGTCAGACCCTCAAAAATGCTATTTCAGACTGGAGTGTGACAGACCAAATACAGTTCAATTTTAAACTTAAGCTTGTCAGACCCCCCCCCCCCAAATACTATTTCGGACTGAAGTGTGACAGACCAAATACAGTTCAATTTTAAACTTAAACTTGTCAGACCCTCAAAAATGCTACTTCAGACTGGAGTGTGACAGACCAAATACAGTTCAATTTTAAACTTAAACTTGTCAGACCCTCAAAAATGCTACTTCAGACTGGAGTGTGACAGACCAAATACAGTTTAATTTTAAACTTAAACTTGTCAGACCCTCAAAAATGCTATTTCAAACTAAAGTGTGACAGACCAAAGACAGTTCAATTTTAAACTTAAGCTTGCTAAACCCCCAAAATGCTATTTCAACCTGAAGTGTGACTAGCAATCGTCAAAGCCACTCCTTGAGGACGGATCTAATAATCATCGAAATGCGCATCCAATTCTGAAGCCTTGAAAGCAATAAAAGAGCAAATAATAGTCAAGATGGGAAGAAAAGTATACGCATACATTTTGTATGAAATTTTCTTCTTCATAAAAGAATGAGGAGAGAACATGAAAAGCAGAACCGAAAAACGTCTTCTTTTACATTCATTGTAATCATAATTTAGCAATTAAACTCATCAATGAAAAAGGAACGAACAAATTGATGGAGTAGCTCTTATTATTTATTCAATGAATTATGTTAAAAATAAATCATTAATGTGCAGCATAATTCAAGATAGACAGACATTTTCCTGGTAAAATGAAGCAACATGGCAGCACAGGTTTAAATCTATATGTCAAAATACACACTCTCTCTCTCTCTCTCTCTCTATATATATATATATATATATATATATATATATATGGATTTATTATTCAGATAAAAGTTTGTGCAGTAGCTCAACAGTGTACAGTAATGTAATATAAATATAATAATTATTCAGAAAATATTCCAAATTTCATCGAAAACACTTTATTATCAGACAATTGTTTCTGCCCATTCCGAAAAAATATATATTCATGATATACAAACGATCATAAACACTTACGAAAAGGCTTCATCTGTGTGCATTGGCCACAGATAGGCTAAAGAAAAAAAATCAAAATGCAACCCAACCCAATTCATTTCATTTATATATTCCTTTTTTTTTTAATTTTTTTTTTCCATTTGGACCAAAAGGAAATACTTACTTTCACCCTATTCACTTGTAGTTAGAAGCTAAAGATATTTTATGGCGAATGTACACTGATATATATATATATATATATATATATATATATATATATATATCATTGTAAATACCCGCCAACTTGGCATTTACAAAGTTAAATTCCTCCTTAATTCCAAGCTAATTTGTGGTGGCCAGCAGGAGCGGCTCTTGACTGCAAATCAGTGGCGATTTGTGATCGGAGTTCACGCCTGCCGACCGTCGGAAATTAATTTCCTGCACTGAAGATTGCATATATATATATATATATTAGAAGAATACCCGCATCAGATCTGGTAAAATTAATTTCCCAAATAGAACAGATTTGCATAACTTTTATGTCTTCTTACAAAAATAATCGAGATATAATGCTACTAAACCTTATGTCTAGAATTCTTATGCCAATTTTGATCAAAATCCATTCCATGATTTTGATTCTAGAAAATGTCTAAAATTTAAGGCTTAAGCTTAAAGGCTCTTAAGAAGAAATTTTGAATTCAGGGAATCTTGTTTAATTGGTGGTTAATGGTTATGGATCAAATTCAATGAAATACTTTAACTTTTAAATGGGAGATTGTGTCCATTTTATGTCACCTGAAAACTCTTTGAAATATCCCATGGAAACTGACATTTTTGAAATATTTATTAATTGATATTTATTACCTATTACTAAAATCTCACAAAAGTCTGAAGTATCTGAATTGTCACAAAAAGCTTCCACTCACTATTTGCCCCCTAAATAAAACTAAATATAGTCCCCATTATTCACATTTATGTCTATTAGCTGTGTTCCAAAATTAAAAATGATCGATTAATTAGCTTAAAGGTGAAACCTGTACATACAAATTATATATATATATATATATATATATATATATATATATATATATATATATATATATATATATATATGATAGATAGATAGATAGATAGATAGATAGATAGATAGATAGATAGATAGATAGATAAATGAAGGAAGAGAGGTAAAGACTCACGGATGACAAACCTATACATACAAATATATAAACATATATATATATATATATATATATATATATATATATATATATATATATATATATATGAAGCAATCCAACAAAAGATATAAGCGTCAACTAATATCTTATAATTAGTGAAACATCCGGATAAAAAACTGAAGCTCAATATACTGGATAGAGCATTAATATTATAATATAAAATGAAGTAATAAAATAAGGTGTCAATCAAATTTTATTAGAATTCAAAGTTCATGCAAAGCATCCTTAAGTCCTTAGCTCATGAGTTTTCAAAGATAATTCTTCTCTTCAGAGGACCATTACCGCAGTTATACTACTACAGGCAATAAAATTACGCTTTGAAAATATATAAAATTATATACACAAATACATAAAAATACATAACATCAAACATATCAATCCAAAAACATACTTTTGTTGAATCCATACAGTCCATCCAGGTCATACAAGTTGAGAAGCATAATCAGGAAGGACATTACTCCAAGATACAAACAGCAGTCCAAATACGTGAAATTGAAGGGGCCGGAAAAGTTATCCAGTCGCGAAATGTGTCCATATTCAATGTTAATGATAAATAAATCAATCAAAACAATACAAAAAGTCCAATCAAAGTTCTGAAATCCCGAAATGTGCAACCCAAGTCAAATCCAAATTCGTTGTTTAATTAGAAAACCCGTTAAATCCGAATTAAGCAAAATAAGACTGAATCCCATCACATCTAGCTCTTCTGGCTAAATGTGATGGGATTCAGTCTTATTTTGCTCAATTCGGATTTAACGGGTTTTCTAATTAAACAACGAATTTGGATTTGACTTGGGTTGCACATTTCGGGATTTCGGAACTTTGATTGGACTTTTTGTATTGTTTTGATTGATTTATTTATCATTAACATTGAATATGGACACATTTCGCGACTGGATAACTTTTCCGGCCCCTTCAATTTCACGTATTTGGACTGCTGTTTGTATCTTGGAGTAATGTCCTTCCTGATTATGCTTCTCAACTTGTATGACCTGGATGGACTGTATGGATTCAACAAAAGTATGTTTTTGGATTGATATGTTTAGTGTTATGTATTTTTATGTATTTGTGTATATAATTTTATATATTTTCAAAGCGTAATTTTATTGCCTGTAGTAGTATAACTGCGGTAATGGTCCTCTGAAGAGAAGAATTATCTTTGAAAACTCATGAGCTAAGGACTTAAGGATGCTTTGCATGAACTTTGAATTCTAATAAAATTTGATTGACACCTTATTTTATTACTTCATTTTATATTATAATATATATATATATATATATATATATATATATATAAAATCCACTAAAACTTTGGATTTTGCTTGCTTTCTTATCTAATTTGTTCCTATGCACACTTGACGTCACTAAAATGATGACGTCATTCCTTAAAATAAAAATGAAGGATAATAAGGTACAGTGGATGCAATCAAATAAGAGAGGGAGGGTGAAAGAAATCCTTTATCTAGACGACCCATTACACTTCAGGTTACGGCTCATCTACTGTATACTAGTAAAACTGTGGATTTTGCTTGCTTTCTTATCTTATCCTGTTTGTTTCCCCTTGTGCACAGTTGATGACGTCATCAAAATAATTATGCATTAAAACAGAGATTGAAATAACGAGTCAGAGTGGATAAGATCACAAAATGATGAGAGACAGAGGGGAATGAGATAATTTATCTAGACAATGAGTGATTAAATATATTCTTTTCTTTTTTTATAATAATCATTCGAAAGGGGGGGAAAAAGTGAGACAGAAGAAGAGAAATATTTAATCTATTATAGAAATGTCTGTGTGTGTGTCCAGCTAAAAGTCAAAACTACTAAAGAAACACCCACAAAGTTGGTATGTTCTTAATCAGCATTGCCCGAAATGAATAATATCTCAAATTCAGAAGAAAATATTTTTTCTTTGAGGGTAAACTGGCTACGATTTTGTTAGGGGGAGGGGGGGTAGGTTTTTCATATTTTCCCAATAACTGAAGGGAAGTCACTCTGATTTTTTTCTAATGATTTATTTCCCTTACACCGATTCATTCCTCGAGTAATCTATAAAAGTGTGTGTCTATGTCGAGAAAGAGGAATCGCTGGGTGGAGAAGAAAGAGTGGGTGGGGAAAGGTGAAAACGGGAGAGTGGGAAAGAGAGAGAGAGATAAAAATATGTTATATATTTGCCCTGGCAACGCTGGGTATCCCTGCTAGTAATATATAAAATAAATACTAACCCAAAGAATCACAAGTGGTCTCGTATATATATAAAATCAGCTTCTGAAATCGGAACAGAGACGAATAAAGACATCAGACTTTATAAAAAGATAAATGAAACACTCTGAGAGAAAGCGAACTGATCTGGCTTCTCTGCCATATACTTCCTCCCATGATGTAATTTCCTGTACATGAACTTTTAATTCTACTCTTTAACGTAAGATGGAATTTTCAGATTTCTCCTTACTCTAGCCTTATGTGAAAAATACCGTTTTTAACATTATTTTATACACCTGCATCCAATCTTGCTATGCTCTGAGAAATTGGTTGTGCAAAGAATTCCAGCAAAAAGTCTGATTTTTAGAAATTGGTCAAATATGCCATGCTATGCAACATTGTTTATCAACATGTCATATAGGGAGTCCAATAAAACAATTTACAAGAGAAACAGAAGTTAGGAAAGTAATTGAAAAATTAGTTAACAGTACACAACGTTTTTGTCACATAAAAAGAGTCTCCAAATATTGGGACAATACTAGACTGCCCTTCGGGGTGGTGGTTTCGTACCAAAATCAGACTGGCAGAGTCTTGAGCATTCTGGTGTTCCTAGTTCGCTGTCGGTGTGAGGTATGGTCCTGTGCAGTTCTAGAAGGTCCACCTTCCCAGGCTTTACCTTCTCGCCCTTTGAGAAGACATTAGTTTGTTGACAATCGCCTGAGACGGCTCTACCGGGAAATGCTGACAGGGCTGCTCAGGCAATTTTTGTTCGGCCAGAGTAGTCTTCCTCTAGAACGCTGGCTTCAAATCCAACTTTCCCCGCCTTTGAGTCACATCTTCCCGCTGTATGAGGGTAATAAATATTCACTAGACCTCGTGGAAATTCTCATGAGATCATGCAGTCAGGAATTGAAACCCTAACCTTTCCTCTATTTGCTCGCTGGTTGCTGGACTGAACAGGTCTGCCATGTTGGACTCAACGTTTACAGACAAAGACCCTATGAGGCTACAGTAAGGTTATCCTCCTTTGCCCCTTATTACTTTTACATCCTTTACAGTATTTGTTTCAGGTTTGAGAACCTGTCTAGGGAGGGGGTACTGTAGGGACGACAGAGTAGTCTTCCTTTAGAAGTGAAGTGGATTTTTAGGCCAGAGTTGTAAAAAGGGTCATAAAGGGAGTCCCCAAATCTCGTTAGATCATGCAGTTAAGAATTGAGATCTTATCTTTGCACTATTTACTCACTGGTCACTATACTAAAAAGACCTGCCATGTTGGGGTCAGCCTCTACAAACAAAGACTCTATGAGGCTGCAGTAAGTGTTGCTTGTGTGCTTAGCACAACTTTATTACCTTTCATATCCATAATGTGCATTCAATTGTATTTGGGACTGATGTATTTAATTATATCTATAATCTACATTGTATGTCTCGTTTATGACCTGTTATAGTTTTTTAGACAAACTATTAATACATGTATATTTTGTTAACCAGACCTCTTTATCGTTTTTTGTAACTGACACAAGCATATTTTTCAAGTAATGCACAAAATACGTTTTGACACCACATATGTTTAGAGGATTCGTTTGGATTCCCTAAACAAACATTGCCTATCTTGACAGAATAAGAATATCCAATATACATATTCTTCAGTTGCACAAAATGCAGATTTTCTGAATAATATCTAAAAAATGAAAAAAAAGGGACCAAATTTGACCTTAAAAATGGAAATGATCTACTTTTTTGTACCTTAGGATAATGTTTTTTATAATCATGTTGAAATACCAAAAGCATCTAATTAACCATGTAAGATGGATCTTTAGAAATCGCGCCTTTATAAAAGTCTGTGATTTAAAGGCTGTGAGTTCAATCCCTGTACAATGTATTAATGAACAATGTGCTGTGTTTAATATGATAAAATATAGTAAAATGTTAAAAGCCTATAATGTTAAGATTGAAATGTATTTATAAAGTATATTTTTACATACTTGCTTTATTTGATCTGAATGACTTTGAATATTACAACATTATATATTCTACACGTCAATAATCCCAGAGTTAAACAATATGTTTGAAATCAGGTACTAAACAACAAAGTGAATAATGCATTTATTACATTACTTATCTTATCTATCTATATATATATATAACTTTATATAAATATACCTACATGAATTAACATCCCTACACTGAAGATTGCATAAGCATGAAACATTGATGTATGTAGGTAATAATAAATAATATTTACTTAAAAAATATTATTATAGCCCCCTTTACAAGAATTGGTGCACTCTGAGAGAATTTAATAATGAGCAGTAATACTATGGCTTAAATGCGAGATTCCAACTCCTTTATTGTTGTTGTCGAATCCTGTCCCTCTGTTCACTGTGTCGCCCGCTGATTTGGTGTTTATAGAGTTAAATCTCTTCTAATTTCCATGCTAGTTGACGGCAGCTGAGAGGAAAGATACCCGACTACGAGCCAGTGGCAACTTGGAAATCAGGTTCGAGCCCTCTGATCAACATGAATTAACATCCTACACTGAAGATTGCACAAGCATGAAACATCGATGTCTGTAGGTAATAATAATTAATATTTACTTAAAACTATTATATATATATAAGGTATAATTAAGCAGAGAATTCTGTTGTTTTTAACAATGTTTACTTAAATGAAAGAATGCTGCCTAAGTACACACACGCAATATATATATATAGAGAGAGAGAGAGAGAGAGAATTCTGTTGTTTTTAACAACAGAATTCTCTGCTTAATTATACCTTTTTTATTTTTTCAATTTTCCTAATGATCTATTTTGTGTTAAAATCAAAATAAATTGATGTATTTTCCAAACGTATCACGAGCGTTTTCGATTCTTCGTCAAATCATCTTCAGGGGACAAAAAACAAATGAACAAAAAAGCTGGAAAAAGAAAATTTTTAAAAAATAGCCGAAAATATGCACATGAAGTCAGTTAGATGTCAAAAAGATTGACTCGCACAGTTCTAGGAAAGACGTTAACAATTTAAATTATATATATTCCTATTTTTTTATACAATTGTTCATAAACAACAAAGATTCATGTTATAACTCAATGGTACAATACTAGAGCTTTTAATTAATTTTAATTTTAGTGTTATGTTAATGGAGAAAGCGAATTAGTCATAAATTTATCAAAAACATACAATTGTTTCTGCCCTCCCCAAACCATACATATTTTTGATATACAAAGTATGTAAAATTATAAAAAATATCAATAATTGTTTTTTCATCGGTGCTCAAGGAGGTCACTCGTCCGGCTGAAAAAGCTACATTACAATTAAATATTCATTTAAATTTTATTTATTATCTTTATTCTTATTTTTTATATATATTTCTCAATTTATATTATTCCAAGGTAGGGTTTTTGTCTATTTACCCCTAATTTATCTGAATGTTCAAATTGTCTGTAACCACATGCATTTAACTTATAGCATATTCAATATTTATTTTGTTAAACCTCGATAAAAACAAATTTAATAACAAATATTATTTTCTTTTTCATTTAAAAATTTTATGATTTAAAAAAAAAATTTTTTAATTTACTTTTTCATTTTTTTCAATGTATATATATACGTAAGGTTTGCAAAAAAAAACCGTGCGCATGTTACTCACCATTTTACCGAGAATATATATTCCAAAATTCATAATAATGATATGTTCATTAGTTAAGGAGTAACATGTGCACATTATTTTTTTGAAAATTTTACCATTTAGGGGTTGTGCCCATCCAAACTAGCACCCTCTTCCAACAAACATTTCAAATAAGTTAGATACAAACAAAAACAAAAAAAAGAATTGTTCTACATCAAATTTTGAGTTATATTAAATAATACATTTTTAAACGGATCAGTGTGTGTGTTAGTGTCAATAATATGTATGTGCTTGGTAAAATTGAACTTATCATTATAAATTATAAAATATTTATTCTAGGCAACACAACGTGCCCACATTATTTATTCTTTTTTAAACTTTAGCATCGAGGGAGGTGCCACCGAAACAGTACCATACCCCTCAAAGAAAGAAAAGACATTAAAATTTTAAACTAATGCTATATTTATTGCGATGGGTATTCTACTTATGTGTGTGTATATATATATATATATATATATATATATATATATATATATATATATATATAAAGATAAAATGCACGTTATATTATAAAAATGAAATGCCGCGAAAGACAAGATGTGTGAAAAAGACAAACGGAGGAAAAAAACAAATTTAAATACAGGAAAAAAATCATCAAGAAACGAGAGATATTACCGGTTTGGTTTGGATCGTTCGAAAACGGTAAATATTTTATATTCATTTTTTAAAGTATTATAAAATCACGCATTTACGAACACAAACAGGACCTTAAACACAACAATCTCACTAACGCACGAGTCATACACAGAAACACTTTTACTCACAACTTTGATTTAAAAAACTGCACCCTCCTCAAGACCGAATACTTTCTCCCACGCCGCAAGTGCATCGAAAGCGCTATAATACTTCTCTCATCACCATTTAATATAAACTTCAGACTCAGATCTTATTCCTTAAGCAAATATGTGGCAAAAACCGCACTGAAACAATGCAATATATTGTGCCACTGCGATCCCGGATAAAGTAACTTTTTTTTTTACTACATTTCATCCATTTTTTCCATCTCTTTTTGTTTTATTATTCTTTCTTTTTTCAAATAGTTAAACACGTGCCAGGTTTCGAATCTATGTTATTTTGAATATTTGGTCAGGGTTTACTTGTCGGGTGAAGTATCCTCATGTCAGGTTGTGCTAACAAACCCTTGTACAATGAGACCGAAGACACTCGATTATGGTGTCTAGTAGGTAATTCAAACTCTCCATTAGGTAACTCAAACATTTTTGTTTTATTTTACTTCAGTTGAAGTTCTCAGAAATCAAGGGGCCCCTTCCTGTGGCTAACACTTGATCTCTATATGAGATACATATATATTCGAATATTCCATTAAAGTTCTCTTTACCTGTAAAACGTTGAGTTAGTAAAAAAGTTAAGAACATTTATTTTCCTGAAGTATCCTCATGTCAGGTTGTCCTGACAAACCCTTGTACAGAGAGACCGAAGACACTGAAGGATTGTGTCTAATACCTAATTCAAACTTTCCATTTCAAACATGTGTGCGTGTATGTGTGTGTAGTTAAATATACACACATACATTATTTAAGATTCCATATATAAACAGAAATATCATTTCATAAAGTATATATAAATGTTATGTTACTATGTGCATCC
This sequence comes from Sepiola atlantica, assembly GCA_963556195.1. NCBI lineage: Eukaryota > Metazoa > Mollusca > Cephalopoda > Sepiida > Sepiolidae > Sepiola > Sepiola atlantica. Next base: position 44,786,982 of record OY744525.1, on the reverse strand, counting down.
ATCAAAAATGACAAGAACGTCTTTCTCTCTTGTGGGCCCGCGATGACAATAGAAACTGATCCTGAAATGACATCCATGAACACTGGAAGCCTCCTGAAGCATCAATATTCTGCTGGCGTTCACAAGGTTGCCTTTCCTTTGTTCCATGGAGTTCACACCGCTGAGTTTCAGAGTCGTCATCACCCTGATCGCAGAAATGCCCCAGAGAATGTGGTCGTCGAGTGCTTGCTTCTCACGATGTTAGGGTTGAATAGTATAAGAGCAAGATCTTCTTGAGATGAGTTCGGAAGCATTTACGGAATAACACACATGGTGTACAGGCACGCAAATACTACGACTGAGCATGAATTTTGGATAGTTCTTATATAATTTTCACTCCATTATTTAACAACTTATATACAACTAGAAAATTTAATTCAACGGAGTAAACATTTTGAGTTTATTTAATCTGTCGATCAATCCAATGGTTTTTCAAAACACAATTTCTAAGAATCAGTAAGTTATGATTTTCTGTTTGTGGAAGGTCCGTTTGGTTTTAAGTATATATTTGCTCCTATTGAACGCAAATAAGCACGAAGCGAAACATAGTAAAACATAGTAAAACTAGTAAAACATAGTAATACTAGTAGAACATAGTAATACTAGTAAAACATAGTAAAACTAGTAATACTAGTATAACATAGTAAAACATAGTAATACTAGTAAAACATAGTAAAACTAGTAATACTAGTAGAACATAGTAAAACATAGTAAAACTAGTAAAACATAGTAAAACTAGTAGAACATAGTAAAACATAGTAATACTAGTAGAACATAGTAAAACTAGTAATACTAGTAAAACATAGTAAAACTAGTAATACTAGTATAACATAGTAAAACATAGTAATACTAGTAGAACATAGTAAAACATAGTAATACTAGTAAAACATAGTAAAACTAGTAATACTAGTAGAACATAGTAAAACATAGTAATACTAGTAGAACATAGTAAAACTAGTAATACTAGTAAAACATAGTAAAACTAGTAATACTAGTATAACATAGTAAAACATAGTAAAACTAGTAAAACATAGTAAAACTAGTAGAACATAGTAAAACATAGTAATACTAGTAGAACATAGTAAAACATAGTAATACTAGTAAAACATAGTAAAACTAGTAATACTAGTAAAACATAGTAAAACTAGTAGAACATAGTAAAACATAGTAATACTAGTAAAACATAGTAAAACATAGTAATACTAGTAAAACATAGTAATACTAGTAGAACATAGTAAAACATAGTAATACTAGTAAAACATAGTAAAACTAGTAATACTAGTAGAACATAGTAAAACATAGTAATACTAGTAGAACATAGTAAAACTAGTAATACTAGTAAAACATAGTAAAACTAGTAATACTAGTATAACATAGTAAAACATAGTAAAACTAGTAATACTAGTAAAACATAGTAAAACTAGTAATACTAGTATAACATAGTAAAACATAGTAAAACTAGTAAAACATAGTAAAACTAGTAAAACTAGTAAAACATAGTAATACTAGTAGAACATAGTAAAACTAGTGGAACCCGTGGAAATTTCACAGTTGTATCCTTCATTGCTGTTGAGCTTTAAAATATTTTCATTCTATGGACGTCTGGCGCGAACGTAGACCCCATGATATTATTATACCACCTTTGTTCAAGTTGAAACATAGTTATCTATGTAATCCAGGAGGTTAGGCACAAGGCCAATTTTATCTTACTCCCACAAGTAAGATGTGACCCAAGGTCGGGTCGGGAAAGTTGGGTTTGAAAAGCCAGCGCCCGAGAAAGTGAGCACTCTGACCATTAAAAATTACCTAGACAGCCCCGTCGGCATTCCCCGGTAAGGGCGCCTCATGCAGTAAGCAATAAACGTACTCCTCCCCAAAGAGAGGAGGCAAAGCCTGGGAGATGGACCTCCTAGAACTACACAGGACCGACCCATAGACCGGTGTAAATCAAGCACCGAAGGCCAAGACAATACCAGTTTATGGGGTGTAGTATCCATCGGAACAGATACTACACTTTGATCTTAGCCAAAAGGCCAAGAGTTCCAGAATATATCTGGTTATATGGGGTCTACCTCCAAAATCTTTGAAGGAGTTTGTAACATATTTCCATTCTCTGGACGTTCGGCACAAACTCAGACTCCACAATTTTATTGTACCATCTTCAGACAAAACAAATACTACACTTTGATCCTAGCCTGAAGGCCAAGAAAGTGTTTTAATTTGAATATTACGTTCAACAGTGACATCAGATGAATTTTTATTTCATTTTAAAGTCGCTGATTGGGCGATTCCATCTTTTTTAAAAAGGGAGGTTATAACGTATATGAAACCAGAGGAAGAAGGAAATTTCTTTGCAGTGGTGGTAGGTAGACGAGTTCTTGCTCTGAATGTTTTAGGGGGGGGGGGACTGGAGATTGGAGATCAGTCGAGTTACTATCATGAAAATAATGATAGAGCAAAGAAAGACTAGCAACGTTTCTTCAATGAGAAAAGGGCTGTAGGAAACAGAAGTCATCATCCCCCACTAGAGATTACGAAGTCGGTTTTGTACTCTGTCAAGACAAGAGAGAGTACTGTGAAAAATATCAACCCAGATGTTGCAGCAGTACCACGGCCGACGTAATAACCCAGGCCAGTTCACTGAGTCGAGTTTTTCTGGTGACGTCATTGATAGTGGTTAGTAAGAACCATTACCAATGAGGACCGGAAGTGCAAAAGGCGCTGATGAGGTGCATGCATGAGAGTCCATCTTTTTTCACAAGTTATCAGAGCGAGCCGACTGCCCCCCTAAGGATTATTCATTCACTTGGAAATCATTGTTAACTTGTTCCTGCTATTGTGACTTTATTCCCCTGCCAAAAACACAGCTACCCTCCTAAGGATTATTCATTCACTTGGAAATCATTGTTAATTTGTTCCTTTTTTCAAACATATTTCCTTTTTATAGATGTCAAGCACGAAAGGAAATAGGAAATTACAAAATGGCCGCCAACGATTATGGTATTGCATTAAAGTTCGATTTTTAAGTCTTTAAAAAATGAATTAGAATTTTATTTCGGGATACAAATACAATTTAAGACTAATTAATAAATTTCATCCAAAATGTGAGTAAAAATCAAATAATAATAATAATATATTGTAAATAAACTGTTCGTTTTGAAAAACAAAATCACATATTTAAAGTTCGTTTTCACAAATTTTAATTTCTTCAAAAATTTGTCCGTTAGGAAAAATAAATCCCCCATCACCCCAAAACTGACTGTTTGAATTTATTACAAATTGTTACTATATTGTAAATAAACTGTTCGTTTTACAAAAGAAACAAAAAAACTCACACATTTCAATTTATTTCAATAAATGTTCTATCAATTAATTATTTTGAATTATTGATTTTGTGTTACTTTACTGAATTCGTAATCTTTCATGTTTGATTTACTTTTCATGTTTGATTTACCTTTAAGTTTTAAAAAATTCCAGGATTGTCGGCCGTTGACGCTACAATAGCTCTTTACAAATGAAAACAAAAATCTTCATTCTGCACAAGTGCCTTAATTTTAACTATTTAGTAATTTAAAAAGTTGTTTTTTTTAGTTTTAGGCGCTTATTCGTAATACCCCACTGCCCGTTTTTCTCACCTTTTTACTGAGCAAATTATTTTCTCGATGTATCATGTTGCTAGAGAATTCTGTGTTTTTTGGAAATTTTTTAATTCTTTTTTTCTGTGTACAATTACTTATCATGTCGTTAGAGAATTCCGTGTTTAGTATAATAAAAATACAAATGTAGTTTAATTGCTAGAAATTGAAATTGCTACTCATTCAGCGTTCTGGATTAATGAGAGAATCAAGAAACATCTTTTATTCTTTTCGGAAATGAGAGCAACTCTTATCAAATTATTCAGCTAAAACTAATGATAATGAAATGTTCATATGAAGAATAAAACTGCCTAAGAGTAGAGATTTGTCTTCTTCTTGTGTTTATAAACCAAGAGATATTTCCATGCAGCATAACTGATATTAGTATTTTCATTCAATGTAAACCAGGTTTTCATAATAATCAACTCAAACATTAAAAATAATCCGAAAAGAATGAACTTATTTTAAGAATTAATATTACATCAGACAAATTATTTTTCAAAGAAAAATTTTCATGTTTTAAAAATTAAAAACATTATGACAACACCATTTTATTATTAAGTATTAATTTAATGTTTGCTGTTTAGCCTATGCAAATTATACAAAATAATACATTTGCACTAAGATTTCTAATAAAGTAATGGGTTAATTATATTCCGTAATTGCTAATTAATAAATACTGAAAATGTCATTAAAATTGGTTGATTTTCTGAATTTTGATGAATTTTTAAGTGGTCAAAATTTCCATAGTCTGACTATTTGAAAGATCACTTTTGCTACTTTAGAGCATGGCGTCATTTTCCAGTGCACTGGCCTGGTTATTACGATGGCCGTGGCAGTACTCGATTTTACAGGTTAGGGTTAGGAGTATAAAATGATCCAACTAATTCCAGCGACCTGAGCAACAGATTTGATGTAAGTCTTCCATTTCAAGTCCGGAGTGAAAGTAAGTGGTAGGAGTGATATAAAAATAAACACACGTTGACATTTTCGAAAATCATTGATCAGACACAGGGATTCCATATATGGCCATTGGCCAAAATCACATCAACAGTGAAAAATGATGTAAATAAAAACAAAATAAAATAATGTATTTCTATCTTAAGATTGCAGGTGATACCACTAGACAAAAGATTTATTTAGTTCGTGAGAAAAACTACAAATATCAGAAAGTGAAAAGTGAGACGCGTAGAAGATTCAAACCTGTGCCTCAAAAGAGGGACTGCCTAACGTGGGTGTCGTCTTAAACCACCTGCCGAATGAGTCAGTACGTTTAGCATAAAAAAGCAGCGTAATACATAACATAATGTCAGAAATAATTTCCAATATTGAATATATATATATATATATATATATATATATATATATATATATATATATATATATATATATATATATAAGGAAATTGACAACATGTTTGAGAATGTATTTACGTGAAATATTTTGAAAATCAACAATCGTGCAATTTAAATGAAAAATTCATTTATTTAATTTTTTTTTTTTTTTTTGCAAACTTTCGTTGTGGAACAACTTTGTCAGACGAGACTGTCTTATAGTTTTTTTTCTTCTTTTCTTCCTCCTCATTTTGATGGTATTAACCCTGAGGGGTTGACTCACGATATAAGAAGACAGACACGTCAAGTTCTAAAAAACGTTAGGATAAGTGTAATCCTGTCGATGTTATGCGCAGATTGGCGCTTTTTAAGTAAGGAAATTGACAACATCTTTGAGGCACGCATGAGAATGTATTTAAGTGAAATATTTTGAAAATCAACAATCGTGCTATTTAAATGAAATATTCATTTATTTAATTTTTTTTTTTTACTTAAAAAGCGCCAATCTGCGCATAATGTCGACAGGACTACACTTATGCCAACGTCTTTTAGAACTTGACGTGTCTTTCTTCTTATATCGTGATTCGACCCCTCGGGTTAATACCATCAGAATGAGTAGGTAAAAAGGAAGAAAAAAAACTATAAGACAGTCTCGCCTGACGAAGTTGTTCTACAACGAAAGCTTGCAAAAAAAAATTTAAATAAATGAATTTTTCATTTAAATTGCATGATTTTTGATTTTCAAAATATTTCACTTCTCTTATATAAAAAGTAGAGACGATTTCTCCCCTGTACCTTCTCGGAGAATAGGAAAATAACCACATGCATCACAGGCTACTAAACTCACCAGTTATTCACTCGAGCATGTTCTAGTAAATTTTTTATTATTTTTCCAGCTAACACTAAATATTACATTTGCCCCCCCCCTCTCCGACTCTCCAACAAACCAACTCCATATAGGTGGTAGCGAAAACTTTCCTCCCTAACAATTCTGTACTGTCACTCAACTCATCGACACCGGGAACTTATAAACACAGTTTAATTTTCACAAAAGACCCGTTCTTATTTATTACTTGCCTGGTATTAATTTACTACATAATATAAAACAATACGCAAAGACTTAATGACCGCTCCCATTCACTCCGATGCTTTTCCGCAAATATCAGATTACGTTATTTCTAATTCTACCTATGACTTCTATATTTACATTCATTCCGGAATTAAGCGAATGAAATTAACGAACACAGTTCCTGCAACATTTATTCATTCAACATGGCAGCTACAATTTCTTGATCGAATCGAGTTCCTATTTAATTCAATAAGCGCTAAGATACTCGTAGACCCCAATACATTTACATTTTCAATATTATACACCTTCAACACGCATATTATAGACAACTTGCCCAAATTCATTTACTTCATCAACAAATGACCTAAACCGTGTCATTGTTGAACTTCACATTTGGTCGGCAGAAGCTTAATGTTAACATAACACACATGCCAATAAACAAGCTTAGCTTAATTGGCCTATTTTCACATGTATTTTTAACTCGAAACCGTGGCGCAGTCGTTAAGAAGGGAGGTTTCATGATCGCCAGTTTTAGCATTCGATCCCATTCTACTCTGCCACTTTTTTCTTTTTTTTTTAATTTAAAACATTCGCCAACACGGTAGATATGCTTAAAGGATGAATATCCAACAGTGTATAGGTATAAACAGGAATAATGTTGCGTTTTAACCTTGTGCCATACATGTAACACATGAAAGTTCATAATCCTACCTTGCTAGCTAAGTTCTTGTATACGTCTTTTTAGTGATCACGCCAAACTGTAGAAACGTCTCCTGCAAATAAGTTCTTTCATACCTCAAAAAAGGACTAAGTCAAGACAAAACTGTTGAAGACAGAGGAGATGTTTCTGCATGATCTTCATTCCAAACCATTGAGCAGTAGGTTGGGGAGAGACAGAGAAAAATCGATAACCACTGCTTAATCATATCTTATCAGCGTAATTTTTGAAACCACATGTTCACAGTACTAGTGCTTCCAAGGAACTAACTACTTCTTGTTTTCACTATCTCTCATTGAGCCATGTGACGTCACATCCGTTTCTATCAATTCCGACAGTGTAGTCAAATCTAACTTTGAGGTTACCAACTTGACCCTGACTGAACTTACCTTTCCTGTTATTTTCAACTAACCAATTTATATACTAGAGAGTCTACTCGCATAATATCTAACAATAGGGGTAATAAGCAATGATCAAAATAGATACAACAAAAAGAATTAACACAGAATACTTATTTTATTTCGATATTCTGTTTCATTTACGAAACTTTGTCAAGAAAAAATGCATTGAACAGAATCAGAGCAGATATACATGAAGTTGGAAGTAGTTGTGAGCGAATGTTAGTCCCAAATATGGGGTGTGTAAAGTAAGGGACAATTTTTGGGTGGGAGAGAGTAGGTTTGGCAGTAGTATATATAGTCATCAACAGACAAACTGTTTCGTTGTTTCACAGTTCTTCAATGTTACTAGACAAGCAAGTAATTTAAGTTGAGATCAAAACCTACTGTTTTACCAACAGACAGACATTGCACTATCAGCACAATTTTACTACAGTAAGTGGGGTCATCTCTCTCTTTCTCTCTCTCTCTCTCTCTCTCTCTCTCTCTCTCTCTCTCTCTTCCTTTAACATCATTTTTCTCTTGACCATAAGTCAAACCTATTTTGATATTCCACAAGCTCACTCTCCAGTCCTCACAGTTCAGCAGGTCAACTGTCTCCAAATTCCACTCTGTACGGTCTAATCACTTGCTATCAAGTTTTCCTTGGCCAGCCAACCTTCCTGCGATTCAAAACATCCATGCTTATGCAACGGTTTATGGATGAACGCTCAACATGATCATACCAGCATAACCGATTCATCCTTAAGACAACCTGTATGTTGGCCAAATATAGTGCTTGATAACATCTATGCTGGGCAAATGTAGTGAGATATAGATAGTTATATTTTTTTTTTAATTCAGCAGCCGAAGGTGCTCTATTCCTTAATATATTTTAATATATATATATGATCATTTAAAGAGAATCATGAAGAGCAGTGATGTTTATGAGTAGTGCTGGTGTGTAGGCATTATAAAATTGAATAATATATGCTTGTGTCATCTAAATATGTGTGTGTGTGTGTGTGTGCGTGTGTGTGATTTTCTTAGATGTCTGAACTGATTTCTGTCAATTTCTAATGCAGTCTTGGATTAAAACGAGAATACACACAAAAAAAAACATGATACTGCCAAAATAAAAAATTAAATTAAAATAAAAAGTAAAAAAAAAACAGAAATAAAACTGAGATATGATAAAGGAATTATGTTCAAAAAGAAAAAAAGAAAAAAAGAAAAAATAAAGTGTCCATCTGATTTTGAAGAGTTTGCTTAATAAGATTTAGAACACAAACTTCTAAAAGACACAACTCAGGCATAATGTAATTCTCATTGTAAAATTTAATGAATTATTTCGCAAATTTCACCGATATCAATAAAAAAAGACAAGACGAAAAAGAAAAAAAGGATATAATCGGGTTATATATATGTGATAATATAAAAACAATTCTTTTATATAGTTCACATCGATTCTTATGGGAATCAAATCTCAAAGCAAAATGAAGCTCAATATTCAACGTTAAATAGTTGTTTAACAATTTTGTGATTATATATATATATATATATATATATATATATATATATATATATATATATATATTTATAAAATACAGAAATTCAATGTAACATCAGTACCGTCGGTTTTAAAGCGGGAGGTTGATCCCGATTATCGTCAGCTGATAAACATATTCAGGAGATATGACTGAATATGTTTATCAGCTGACGATAATCGGGATCAACCTCCCGCTTTGAAACCGACGGTACTGATGTTACATTGAATTTCTGTATTTTATAAATAAATATTTACGCTCTTAATCCTTCGAAATCTCGGATTTCTTAATTAATCGAGCACTCTGCTGGATTTTTCCTGCTCTACCACACAGTACTTTATATATATATATATATATATATATATATATATATATATATATATAAATATATATATATATATATATATATAAACAAATCATGAATCATGCCTGTCTAAAAAGTACCGACCTTAAGCCAGAAAAAAAAATTCAAATTTCTGACAGGGTTAGACCCTAATCCCCTTCAAAGTAGGCCCCTTGTGCTTGCATACACTTAGTCCACCGATCCATCCACTTCCGGAAACATCTCTGAAAGTCTTCTTTTGGAATGGTGTTTATCTTCAGCCATCATGTTCTGCATTATCTCTCATCTAATCTCAAAACGGGAACCTTTCAGTGGCGTCTGCAATTTTGAAACAACCAGAAGTCACAAGGATTCATGTCTGAAGAGTAGGGAGGTTGGCGAACGACTGAAATTCCATATTTGGCCAAGAAATTTTGGATCAATTTGGATGAATGTGCGGGAGTGTTGTCGTGATGCAGTTGCCAGTTTTTCGCTGTCCACATGTCTGGTCTTTTGTGCTCAACTGCGTCACGGAGATGCCGGAGAACATCTTGATAGTACTCCTTTGTCACTGTTTGTCCTTCCGGTGCTTATTCGTGGTGCACAATTCCAAAGATATCAAAGAAGACAGTCAGCATCATCTTGATTTTGCATCTCCAGTTATCACAGTGTTCAGAAACCCAGGATCAGTGTTGGCGGTTTCCAGAAAGTCCTGTGCCACTTGAAAACGGAGGTCCTTTTGTTCCTGCGACAACAACTTGGGCACAAATTTCGCAGCCACTCTGTGCATGTTCAAATCATCACCCAAAATTGCATGTGCGGAATCTTTACTCACTCCGGCCACCTCTTGGGCGGTCTCCCGTATGGTTTCGCACGCTCACAACAACAGCTGCACTCCGAGCAGTTTGGAGCATACCAGAACGCTGGTCACTCTCCGCTGATGTGCGGCCATTTTTGAATCGGTTGAACCATTTCTTAATTTGTGTTACACCAATCGCATCTTCTCCAAACACGTGCTGAATCTTATGAAATGTTTTGCTTTGAGAATCACCAAGCTTTTGACAAAATTCGATGCAGTACCTTTGGTCAACACGTTCAGTCATCTTGAGGGAATCGGTAATCCGACGAACACATTGTGTAGCACCTCACTCAGCCACCGACAGGCAGCGACTAACGCGGAGGAAGGAGGTGATAAAATTCACACAAGCGCATGAAGGTGTCTTCCTTCACTGTGTAAAGTAGGGGCCGCCCTATTGTCTCTATTTTGCATGGAAAAAATAATGGTCGGATACTTTTTAGACAGGCCTCGTATGAAGAGTTCGAATGCAAAATTGTTTAAATTGAGACATTGAACAATAACAGGGCAAATATATTAAATGTAGGTTTCGACTAAAAGCTTATTTTAATTGAAAGTGAAAAAAACATTATTCTCGTGTTCTATTATGTAAAACATGATTCTGAGGTTCGGTCGAGTGTTGAAATTCAACACTGTTTATAGCTTTGTAATTTTGAAAATGTCGTTCATTGCGTTTTGCATTCAAACTTTTCATATACGCACACACACACTACCTGTACATATCTGACGCTGCTTGCGATGCAGTTAAGACATTTCATTTTTTTATTCTTATTTGTTTGCACATTTTTTTAAACTTATAAAGAAAAGAATTTTACTTGCGAGAGAGAAAACCTTTTTTGTATTCTTCAATAAAAATATGAGTTCTTTCCCGTAATAATTTTGATTTTCCGGTCATAATTGAAAAATGTTTCCATTTTACTAGTTGTCCGGACAGGACTAAATATGTTTTTAAAAATAAACTCTAGCGAAGTACATTATTATAGTGCCAATAACGTGATACAGCAAAGGAATTATGTTAAAGAAAGAAACGGATAACATTTAAAAAATAAAATAAAGTGCCTATCTGAATTTGAAGTGTTTTGTTAATAAGATTTAGAAAACAAACTTTTAAAAGACGCAATTCAAGCACAATGTAATTCCCATTGTAAAATTTACTGATTTTTTTTCACTGATATCAATAATAATAAAAAAAGAAAACCTATATAGCTGGGTTATATATATTTTGATTTTGATCTTTGAAAAGCCGTGCTTAAGGAATACAATTGAAAAAGAAGAGGAATAAATATTTTTATCTACTAAATGCTCCTTGTTCTGAACAACTGAAGATATCGATCTGTTTCCATTTACAGGTCTAACTATTTTTCATTGACTCACCTTATACATATATATATATATATATATATATATATACATCTTATATATAAAGTAGTAACGATTTTTCCCCTGTACCTTCTCAGAGAATAGGAAAATAACCATATGCATCACAGGCTACTAAACTCACCACTATATTACAATTATTAATGCGAGCGTGTTTTAGTAAAATTGTTATTATTTTTTTCCAGCTAACACTAAATATTACATTTGGCCCACCATCTACGGCTCTCGGACAAACCAACTCCACATAGGTGGTAGCAAAAACTTTTCTCCTTACAATTCTGTACTGTGACTACACTCATCGACACCGGGAACTAATAAACACAGTTTAATTTTCACAAAACACCGGTTCTTATTTATTATTTGCTTGGTATTAATTTAACACGCATGCCAATAATCACGCTTAGGTTAATTGACCTGTTTTCACATGCATATGTAACCCTAAACCGTAGCACAGTCGGTAAGAAGGTAGGTTTCATGAGCGCCAGTTTTAGCGTTCGATCCCATTCTACTCTAACACTTTTTTCTTTTTTTTTTTAATTTAAAACATTCGCCAACACGGTAGACGGAGGAGAAAAAACAATAGGCCGTATCTTTTTTATTCGACGTCCTGCAATAGGTGGTACTTTCTCCCGTGCAACGCCGGGCGACGGGTTCCGCTAGTATATATATATATATATATATATATATAAATATATATATATATATATATATATATATATATATATATATATATAAATAAATATATATATATATATATATATAAATATATATATATATATATATAAATATATATATATATATATATATATATATATAAATATATATATATATATATATAATATATATATATATATATATATATATATATATATATATATATATATATGCATGTTTGATTAAACAGGAGTGCAAACTTCTGCTTATTTAGCTTTTGATTCGTTTTTTATAGTCTTCGTACGACGGATTTGATGTTATAATCCAAGGAGTGTAAAAAATCTCCATATTTTGTGCGAACGTTTTGAAATAAATTGATAGATTCACCAATTTATTTCATTTTTGCAACCGCCTGACGACGACCGATGTCGGTCGAAAACGTTCGCACAAAATATGGAGATTTTTTACACTCCTTGGACTATAACATCAAATCCGTCGTACGAAGACTAGAAAAAACGGATCAAAAGCTGAATAAGCAGAAGTTGGCACTCCTGTTTAATCAAACATGCATTAAAAAAAAGGAATGCTGCCCAATTATATATATATATATATATATATATATATATATATATATATATATATATATATATACTAGCATGACCCGGGTTCCGGTGTTGCCCGGGTGAAATAGAAAAGAATGATTTAACTTTTATAAACAACGTAAGCCTAAGTCTGTGTTGCAGAAAAACGACCTGTGTATGAATACAATTGTATCCACCCACACGGACTTAGGCTTAGGTTATTATTTATTTTTGTTTTTGCTACACGGATTTCCTGCAGGTGATAAATAAACATATTGAAAAGTAAACAATTCTAAGCTATTAAATATAGAAAACTGAAAAACAAAATTGTTTGTACGCCCCCCCCCCCCCCCGCCCCTGCTAAAAAGAACGAAGTAGGAAGATAACGGTTTTTCTGGTATTAATATGTTAATTGATGTTTTAACGAAAAAAATGAGTATTCACTTTTGCGAACCAATAATGAATGATCCATAAATAATGGTTTGCAAAATGTGTTAATGCAAATAGGTCACAAGTTCGACGATGAGGGCAATGTAATGTCCTAGTTTAGTGAGCAGGTAAATATAATTGATTAAAATAAAAGATAAAATAGTGATGAAATTTTAAAAAATAACATCCGATTTTCAATTAAGTTAAATGAAAATAATCAGAAATTAAAAACTTACGAAGAAGCGAGAAATGACGCCATGCATGAAATCTGTACTAAAAAACACTTATGAAATGAATAAATATGCTAATGTAAACATATCAAAAGTGTGAGTATCCATTTTGTGTCAAACAAATAATTGTATATATACATATATATATATATATATATGTTTTATTGTATCAATCCGAAGTCTTAGCGAGAATGTTTTGAGTTCTCGTGAATGTTGATGTGAATAGTTTAGTTTTTAATGAAATGCGCCATTTTTTTTATTTTAGAAGTTTGGAACAAAAATCGCCCGAATTTGAAATTTTGATAATGAAAAACAAGATAATGTTTACATGAGTTCATGTTTTTTTTTGTATGTAAGTGCTAAATGTTGATGGGAATAGTTTAATTTTTAATGAAATCCGCCATTTTTTTTTTATTTTAGAAGTTTCGAACAAAAATCGCTCAAATTTGAAATTTGATAATGAAAAAGAAACTTACTTACGTAGAAGTTATTATTTGAACTTGATCATCTGTTCAATAGTACACCTATATTCCGGAATAGGTTTACAAACTATAAGAAAAAGTATATAGTAACGATCGAACTATGTAATCCGGTATTCTCGTATTCTTAGGAAAAGAGCTATTATTATTTTGTTTTCGACGTCTATATATTATATAGAAGAGAATATTTGAAATGAAATAATGTGGGTGTTTTGGGGGTGGTTTAAAAGAATTCCCCTTATATTAAGGAAGGACCCGGTGTCAAATAGTTATATGTGAGAAGAAAATGAATAGGGAGTGACAGTAATTGCTACCTTCGTTATGGAAGATGTGTTTTGGAGAAGCAGACAGGTCGGATTAAATGTAATAATATTTGTATGTAGAAGAAATGTAGGAATATGTTCGTGAAACATGCATTAAGTGATGTAGCAAATGTGTAGCATATTAGGATTTTGGTATTAAGTCTATAATTGCCAAAGGTAAAGGGGGAAAAATGACATTATTTTATTATATAGATATATACATTAGCTTTACTTATCTAATGGTGCTTGCGATGCAGTGAAGACATTTTAGTTTTGATTTTTATTTGTTTGCACATTTTTTAAACTTATACAAAAAGAGAAATGAAATTTTATTGATAAGCGAGACAACTTTTTTTTATTCTTCAATAAAAACTAGGAGTTATTGCAATTGATAATTTTGAATTTTTTTTTCTTTTCTGTTATTGTGTCACAACTTATCAAGGTCAAGAACCACTCGAGGATAAACAGAATGATTATCATCCGAAAGGTGAGAAACACTATGGGAGTACTAACATTGACACTGGATTTGAAGACTATCAAGTTTCAATCAACAAGGAAGCAGTCTTATGGTAATGTGTTCCACAGGTGGGAACCGCTTGCAAAGAAGCTCTGCACATGGAAATTCCGACTGACGCTAGGAACATGAAGGGAGAAAGGGAAGTTTTTTTTCAGTTGTGATAGTAAGACAGATTCTGGTTTTACAAGTAGGGGCCAAAGATTGAAGCTCAGCACCATCAATAGAAATAACGATAGAGTAGATATTTATCTACCTCCTACAAGGTAAGATGTGACACAAGGTCGGGAAAATGGGATTTGAAAAGCCAGCGCCCGAGAGGTGAGCACTCTGGTCATTAAAAATTGCCTGGGCAACCCCGTCGGCATTCCCCGATAGGGGCGCCTCAAGCAATTAGCAATAAACTAACTCCTTCTCAAAGGGTGAGAAGGCAAAGCCTGAGAGGGTGGACCTCCTAGAACTGCACAGGACCGTCCCATAGACCGACGTGAATCAAACCCAGAAGAAAGTTTTCCAAATAGATGCATTTCTCCTTTAAGCTACGAATGTATTATTTTGTTAGAATAGGAACAAGTTCCAGTAGCAGCTTCATAAGCACAATGACTGGTATGTTGTCTGGACCAATTGTCTTGCTTGCATTGAGGTTCCTGATTAATTTGGCAACGTCCCGGATGGTCAGAGTGCCCACCTCTCGGGCGCTGACTTTTCAACCCCCACTTTCCGACCCGACCTTGGGTCACATCCTACTTGTGGGAGTAGGATAAAACTGGCCTTGTGCCTAACTCCTGGAGAGGAGTAAATAAAACATGTATATCACTAAGAGTATTAACAGTCATAGGAGAAATTCCAGAAGTTGGTGGCCATTATTGCAAAGAGTGCAGTTTGTAGCAAAGTTCTTTGTGAAAAATTTGCCTTTCGGTCATAATTGTTTCCAATTTGCCAGTTGTCCAGGTAGGAGTACATAATTTTTTTAAAAATAAACTGTAAGTAAGTATGATAGTATAGTGCCAATAACATAGCGCAACATAAAAAAAAATGAAAATTGGCTAGTCAGAATCAAAGTTTGATCAGTCAACTTAAATGCTATTTAGATCTAACTTTTAAAATCTCACAAGATAACTTTATATGTTAGAATATATAAACACAGACACATACAAATATATTTAGATAACATGCTGCTTTTCTGTTGACATTTGTTTTTGCATAGATAATACCATTAAATAAAAGGTATATTTTATCCATAGGGCTGGGAATAAACAAGGAAAACCACAAGGTGAAAATTGAGACTAACACATGTTGATAATAACAACAATAATGATAATAATATTGTTGTTTCTTATTCACTAAGAGTTTTCACACCAGTCATTACCAGTGATCGCTCACTGTAAAAAACGCCACGTTCACTGGAATCTGAGTAACTACAAGTCTATTCAGATGTTCAATACACTCCTCTTCTTCCAGTTATCATTGAAAATCACTTTATGTGTTCACATCAGCTGTTTACTATTAATCTCTCACTGATAGACCATGATAATATTATTTTTATTATTATTACTATTAATATAATTATATATTCACTAGAAGTTCTCATGCAAGTTATTACCAGTGATCTCTAACTGGCAAGAACAATTAGTGTTCACTAGAGTTTGAATTGTAGTAGCAGTAATTAGTGTTGCACGCGTACGTTCATTCCTCGCCTCACCGAACAAAAGAGTTGGATTTCAAATCGGTTTGCACTGAGCATGTTCATGTAGGTACTACTTTTGATTGACTGATTTTTAAAACTGCCACATTTGTTTATACATGAATTCTATCGCCCCACCCCAGCTATTGGTGGGAATAAATTGCAACATCTCTTTTTTTTTTATAGTGCGGCACATATATTTTTTAAAACTCTGATTGTGTGATACATACATTTTTATAATTTAATTATTTTTTCGAATGCGGAGCTGGTTTTTTCACATACTATTTGCTTACTTTCTCATTTAACTACTGAAATTCTTAAAAATAATATTCAGAAGAATTTTTTATTTACGAAATAAAGCACTAATACTATCAAATAGTACCTTCCCCCTAGTGTTTGACAACATAAACTATTATTCAAAATAACACTCCTTCAAATCTAAACACCAAAAACTTCTCATCTCTACATATGTATGTTGATGCAAGAATCTTCATTCTTAGTTATGAAATGATACGAATGTTTAAATGTTCAGTATTGAATAAGTAAAGATTATACTAAAAAAAAATTATAGATTAAAAATTTTATTAAACATACTTAAATGGGGTTCAGGAGTGTGAGCAGGAGTTTTTTTGGGATTCCCGGATTTTTTTTTAGAGTTATTCTCGCATTAAAATAGCATTTTTGTTTGATATGTTTATCTTAAGTTTTAAATAGGATTTTCTTTTTATCTGTCATACTTAAGTATAAATATAATTTTCGTTTTATCTGTCATACTTAAGTTTTAAATAGAATTTTTTTATTTGTCATACTTATGTTTTAAATAGAATTTTTTTTTTATCTGTCATATTTAAGTCTTAAATAAAAGTGTCATACTAAGTTTTAAATAGAATTTTATTTTTATCTGTCATATTTAAGTTTTAAATAAAATTGTCATACTTAAATTTTAAATAGAATTTTCGTTTTATCTGTCATACTTAAGTTTTAAATAGAATTTTTTTTATTTGTCATACTTATGTTTTAAATAGAATTTTTTTTTTATCTGTCATATTTAAGTTTTAAATAAAAGTGTCATACTAAGTTTTAAATAGAATTTTATTTTTATCTGTCATATTTAAGTTTTAAATAAAATTGTCATAATTAAGTTTTAAATAGAATTTTCGTTTTATCTGTCATACTTAAGTTTTAAATAGAATTTTTTTTATTTGTCATACTTATGTTTTAAATAGAATTTTTTTTTTATCTGTCATATTTAAGTTTTAAATAAAATTGTCATACTTAAATTTTAAATAGAATTTTCGTTTTATCTGTCATACTTAAGTTTTAAATAGAATTTTTTTATTTGTCATACTTATGTTTTAAATAGAATTTTTTTTTTATCTGTCATATTTAAGTTTTAAATAAAAGTGTCATACTAAGTTTTAAATAGAATTTTATTTTTATCTGTCATATTTAAGTTTTAAATAAAATTGTCATACTTAAATTTTAAATAGAATTTTCGTTTTATCTGTCATACTTAAGTTTTAAATAGAATTTTTTTTATTTGTCATACTTATGTTTTAAATAGAATTTTTTTTTTATCTGTCATATTTAAGTTTTAAATAAAATTGTCATACTTAAATTTTAAATAGAAGTTTCTTTTTATTTGTCATACTTAAGTTTTAAATAGAATTTTTTTTTTATCTGTCATACTTTAGTTTTAAATAGAATTTTCGTTTTATCTGTCACACTTTAGTTTTAAATAGAATTTTTTTATTTGTCACGCTTAAGTTTGAAATAAAATTGTATTTGGTATGTCAAACATAAGTTTAAAATTCAATTTACTTTGGTCTTTCATGCTTAAGTTCGAGATAGCACTTTCGTATCTCAAGAAATAGTCCTCCTATCTTTCTTTTGTTCAGTTGTCATGAAATTCACCGGAGGAAAACAATGTTTCTGGATCATAGATTTAATTATGACAAGAACTGTGTTGTTTGAATAAACAACAACAATAAAAACAAATCCATCCGTCTTTCCCTGTTATTTTTTTTTTATTTCATTTTTTTTCATATTGTTTTAATATCTTTCTGAAAAACTGAAACCAATGCAATCAGGAAGTAATTTTTCGATAAAGTAATATCCGCGGGTCAGTACCAGAGCGTATGTCTCACGAACATTATAATAGACCACAGTAGCTCACAGTTACATTCAAGGAACATGTGCATAATATTTAGAGATGAAATCAATACAGGTATTTCAATGAAGAAGCCGCCGCACAGACACATCTGTTCTTATCGAGTAGGATGCTATTACTGGTGCAAAGAGTGTTTCTCTGTTAGATATGGTACGCACATCAGACACTTGCCCTTTCCATTCAGCCGATGTAATCACTTCAAAGAAGCTTCACATCAAACCTGCATCTTGAATGTAGAATATTAAAAATGTGACCTTTATTAGGAAGGTAAATTCCACATCAAATAAGAATTACATACTTGTAGTTAATGTAAGGACCCGTGGAAATTCAACGGTTAATTAAAGAAGTTACATAGGCAGGTAGTCTGAACTTAGTCCCTTTTTGTTGGCTACTACACCGAGATATAGGGGAAGGTACAACTCTTTTCCATGGATTACTCCACTTACCCTTGATCCTCACATTATAATGCTGAGTGTTTAGCAAGGAGGCATCAAGTACCATTTTTGAGTCTTTGGTATGACTCAGCTAAGGATTGAAGCCCTGTTCCCTGACCTATTAGCAAATACTCTAGCCATTATGCAAACACTCTAGCCATCAGTATATATATATATATATATATATATAATATTCATAAATAAATATTCAATTATATTTACCTACAGACGACGTTGTTTCAAGCTTATGCTCTCATCAATATATAAGGGAGGGTTAATAATTTCAGACGGTCACAAGGCGCGAACCCGATTCACCGAGTAACCTTTGACTCTGCACGATTTCACTCTATCCTCTAGGCCATAAGAAATTATCACGTAATATGGAGACACTAAGTTATATTTATGGCAAATGCAGCGGGCTATAAACATAAAGATAATCTAGCTTTTTTAGGTTGAGATAAATAAAATTAGCACATTATTTCCAAAAATTCAAACTCAACAAATATTTGCTGTACGATCATTCCTAAGACGATTACGAATATATATATATATATATATATATATTTATATATATATATTTATATATATATATATTTATATATATATATATTTATATATATATAACGTAGATCCATGTAACCACAATTACATGCTCAAATTGTGTTCCTAGAATTCAACATAACAACTGTTTGCGTACGATCGTTTCAGAGCCAATATATTTTATTGATATTAGATTTCATCGTCAGCACAGGGTGTTAACACGAAGTTAAAAGCAAAATCATACAGACAGCATCCATGGAATACAGATCGACATCCCCATTTATACAGCAAATAGAAACGATGAGGAAAGTAGATACTATTAAACCTCAAATCAAAGTTTACCAGGCTGGAACTTTAATTCGGGATGTACATGCGGTTTAAAGTAGAAAGAAGTCTATGCAATATTACAAGTAGGAGGTCGCACCTCAAATACAAAAATTAAAAAAAATATTGTTTTATACAATGTATAAGAGTTATCATGAGGGAGAATTAGTAACATATATAATCAAACAATGAGAAAATGTTAAGGATTATTAAGTTCAAATATTATTGGTAGAGCAATTGGCCATAAAAGCTATAGTAATTATTGGTAATACATTAAAAAATACATACTATACTTCTGCGTCTATGTAAACATGAATATGACAACATAAAAATAATTATAAAATAAAGCTTGTATTAAGTTTAATAATCCTGAGCAAAGTCTGGTTGGGACAGCTAGCATATAATATATATATATATATATATATATATATATATATATAGATTTAGATTTTTCACTTATAAAATAGATCATTCAGTGAAGACCGGGGTTGTTCCAATAAAAAACAAGCTCGATGATACTCGATTACAGAGTACAGAGCATTTATATGTGATTTTATGAAGGCTTACCAAAGCATTCCTTTCAAGACACCAATGATCACCATTAAAGATATTTTTTCTTACAAATACTATTTATTCAAATTAAATGTTTTTTCCTACACGTGTTTCACTACCAAGCAGTTACTTGCTTGGCAGATCATCAGGGAAATTAAATGTCTGGAATACTGGTTTCAACTGCCGACAAAACACAATGTGGCGTTGTAATAGTTGAGGTCACTTAAGAAAAGAAGAGGAAAAAAATAAAAATAAAAATAAAAGTCAAACTTAAAAAGCAAGGAAGAACAACGATAAGAAAAGAAAGTCATAGAAAAGTCTTAGAAAAGTAGCTTGTGCATTATTTCTTCCACCAAGCCAACAAGCAAGTAGTCGGTCCCAAATACATTCAATAAAACCACAAAACCGGAACAATGTGCGATAATACACTTTCACGTTAGCCGGTACAATGATGAATAAATCCCCCCCCCCCACAATAAAACAAAAGAACTAAATCATTCAAGATACCGCTCACAAGTTACCATTCCAATCCAATGATAGTATGGGAATTCTAAATCCAATTTCTCACAAAGAAAAGTCAACACAAATGTTCGTCCGAGTTCAAAGAGTCTTATTTCAATTGTTGATTTATTACCCTTCGAAATAAACACACGACGAGTTGAATGTCAATCCCGCAGAAAACTCCCTTCGATCAAAAAAAATCTTAATATAGAAACTATTTATTCAAAATACTGTTTCTAAAAATATTTATTATTAAACCTATTCCCTATAGAAATTAATCATCTAGTGTCTGGGACGTCATTTTACATTTTGGGAAAATATCCTTCATTTAATTAACTGCCGAATTATTATCGTTTTGTTGTTTAACGAAGCGAAAAAAGCCTATCCCGCAGAATTTGTTTTTAAAAAAATTATTCATATATCAAAAATAAACTGTTATTATAAAAAGGCCTTCTACAAAAATCTAGTTATTATTTTAAATCATTTAAAATATTTCCTTAACGGCTGTGTCTGTTTGTAACTCTCTGTGGAGAATATTATTCTATATTCCATAAATAAATGTTACAACGGAATATCGTTATCAGAAATCTATTTTCTATTTTGAAAAAAAACAAACTTTTTTTTAATGGACCGGTTTATTTTTTTGTCAACTTTACGGGAAAATATCACTCTTACTCGTTAAATGACAGGAGACTTTATTATTACTAATTTAAAATCCCGTACAAAATACTTTTTTTATAAAATTCAATTGTTTCTATTTTTAGAAATTAAGTCCGTGTCGGCATGCATATTTTTAAAATTATTTTTTCCTTAATTACTTTTCCCCATTCCTGCCACCAAATTGTTTTATTTATTTTAATCTAATTAAAAACTAATTTAATTTAACCTAATTTAATTAAATAGTGATAGCATCCAGGTTGCTATTTCTTATTTTTCACTTAAAATTACTTGAAATCCCCAATGCATTTCGTATAATATATCTATTTCTGAGAATAAATTATGATTTATTATTTATTATTCCACTATCTTTTTATATGTAACACAATTTCCCCCCTCTATTCCGCTGAATAAGTATTTACTATAGTTGACTATCACTGGGCCTTATTCCGATAGAATATTCCTACCTTATCACCCCCAACCTAAGTCTCGAGTATCCGCTAATAATTGAATTAAGACATATCATAGCATAAGTACGTGATACTAATTCTCATCCTCCCTATTATACACTAATTATTGCCCCAGATTGCCTCAGGAAGTGTCCATCCTGCCTATCTCTGCTGTAAGTTTATACTTCCCCCAATTCCCCTCCTATCCAGGTTTTAGGCTTGATAACAGGTAACGGTTTCTATGCAGACAGCATTGTAGTATTTCCTGCCTAGCGTTCAGTAAATTATCTCTAGATGTCATGATGTGGTACGACTCCAATGCACATAGGTTGCATCTCTTCTTTTTGTTCGGTTTATATTTGTTAGCCCTCCCCAAAATTGACCATTTCAGTTCGAAAGGGTCTTGCCTAGCAATGAGGTTTCTCACAAAACGGCCAACAGAAGTGTTAGGCCTATCTATGTCTTCCCTTTGGCCTCCCCTGAAGGAACTCATGTGGTTTCTGAATCTATCTTTGAACTCACCCCCGGTTGAACCGATATATGATTTCCTACTACTCTCTGTTATCACATCGCATTTGTAGACAATGCTTGAAACTCTACAGTTCCCCCCCAGTGGACAGATGTTAGAAGCTCTGCAGTTACAGTTGTGTGCTGGGCCGTTGCTGGATGTTCTACTACTATGGTTATTTATAATGGAGGTTCTCACTGAACTGGTGTTACTGGGATCAACACCAGAAGAGAACATGGCTTCCCTTGTTTTAGTTATCTTAGAATTATTATATCCTATGATGGATGTGGCTATATTTCTACAGGTTGAATAAGAGAGTTTTACAGTATTTTTGTTAATGATTCCCCCCAATCTGCTATCCCTTGGAAAGTTTTTTTCCACTATGCTATAAAAAATCTTTGGGATATTAGTCTTAATATGCTGGCTGTTGGCCGTTTTGTGAGAAACCTCATTGCTAGGCAAGACCCTTTCGAACTGAAATGGTCAATTTTGGGGAGGGCTAACAAATATAAACCGAACAAAAAGAAGAGATGCAACCTATGTGCATTGGAGTCGTACCACATCATGACATCTAGAGATAATTTACTGAACGCTAGGCAGGAAATACTACAATGCTGTCTGCATAGAAACCGTTACCTGTTATCAAGCCTAAAACCTGGATAGGAGGGGAATTGGGGGAAGTATAAACTTACAGCAGAGATAGGCAGGATGGACACTTCCTGAGGCAATCTGGGGCAATAATTAGTGTATAATAGGGAGGATGAGAATTAGTATCACGTACTTATGCTATGATATGTCTTAATTCAATTATTAGCGGATACTCGAGACTTAGGTTGGGGGTGATAAGGTAGGAATATTCTATCGGAATAAGGCCCAGTGATAGTCAACTATAGTAAATACTTATTCAGCGGAATAGAGGGGGGAAATTGTGTTACATATAAAAAGATAGTGGAATAATAAATAATAAATCATAATTTATTCTCAGAAATAGATATATTATACGAAATGCATTGGGGATTTCAAGTAATTTTAAGTGAAAAATAAGAAATAGCAACCTGGATGCTATCACTATTTAATTAAATTAGGTTAAATTAAATTAGTTTTTAATTAGATTAAAATAAATAAAACAATTTGGTGGCAGGAATGGGGAAAAGTAATTAAGGAAAAAATAATTTTAAAAATATGCATGCCGACACGGACTTAATTTCTAAAAATAGAAACAATTGAATTTTATAAAAAAAGTATTTTGTACGGGATTTTAAATTAGTAATAATAAAGTCTCCTGTCATTTAACGAGTAAGAGTGATATTTTCCCGTAAAGTTGACAAAAAAATAAACCGGTCCATTAAAAAAAAGTTTGTTTTTTTTCAAAATAGAAAATAGATTTCTGATAACGATATTCCGTTGTAACATTTATTTATGGAATATAGAATAATATTCTCCACAGAGAGTTACAAACAGACACAGCCGTTAAGGAAATATTTTAAATGATTTAAAATAATAACTAGATTTTTGTAGAAGGCCTTTTTATAATAACAGTTTATTTTTGATATATGAATAATTTTTTTAAAAACAAATTCTGCGGGATAGGCTTTTTTCGCTTCGTTAAACAACAAAACGATAATAATTCGGCAGTTAATTAAATGAAGGATATTTTCCCAAAATGTAAAATGACGTCCCAGACACTAGATGATTAATTTCTATAGGGAATAGGTTTAATAATAAATATTTTTAGAAACAGTATTTTGAATAAATAGTTTCTATATTAAGATTTTTTTTGATCGAAGGGAGTTTTCTGCGGGATTGACATTCAACTCGTCGTGTGTTTATTTCGAAGGGTAATAAATCAACAATTGAAATAAGACTCTTTGAACTCGGACGAACATTTGTGTTGACTTTTCTTTGTGAGAAATTGGATTTAGAATTCCCATACTATCATTGGATTGGAATGGTAACTTGTGAGCGGTATCTTGAATGATTTAGTTCTTTTGTTTTATTGTGGGGGGGGGGGATTTATTCATCATTGTACCGGCTAACGTGAAAGTGTATTATCGCACATTGTTCCGGTTTTGTGGTTTTATTGAATGTATTTGGGACCGACTACTTGCTTGTTGGCTTGGTGGAAGAAATAATGCACAAGCTACTTTTCTAAGACTTTTCTATGACTTTCTTTTCTTATCGTTGTTCTTCCTTGCTTTTTAAGTTTGACTTTTATTTTTATTTTTATTTTTTTCCTCTTCTTTTCTTAAGTGACCTCAACTATTACAACGCCACATTGTGTTTTGTCGGCAGTTGAAACCAGTATTCCAGACATTTAATTTCCCTGATGATCTGCCAAGCAAGTAACTGCTTGGTAGTGAAACACGTGTAGGAAAAAACATTTAATTTGAATAAATAGTATTTGTAAGAAAAAATATCTTTAATGGTGATCATTGGTGTCTTGAAAGGAATGCTTTGGTAAGCCTTCATAAAATCACATATATATATATATATATATATATATATATATATATCGTTCCTTTCATTAAGTCGAACGCTCTTATGACGTCAAGCTGCCGGATAAAGTGTTAAAATTATCACTGTTTATTCGCTATTCAGCGGTGGCCCAGTGGTTCTAGGATTTGAGTTATAAATTATTCGGAATCCGGGGTTTCGAATCGCATGACCAGTAGTGAATAGTCATATCTCTATGCTGATGAGTCCCGATTATAAAGGACGAAACGTATACGTACATAGATAATAAACTAAACAAATATTTATTATATATATATATATATATATATATATATATATATATATATATATATATAGAGAGAGAGAGAGAGAGAGAGAGAGAGAGATATTTTATTCAATGAACACTATACATTATCATGATACCATCGCTACCTTCGGTTTCACGGAAAAACTGGAAATCAACCCACAGGGTAAAAGATGCCAAATGTGACCAATTCATCAACTAATGTAATGATAGTGTAAATACACTATCATTACATCGGCTGATGAACGGGTCACATTAGATATCTTTAACCCTTCGGGTTGAGTTTCCAGTGTTTCTTTGAAACCGAAGGTAGCGATGGATGATCATAATAATGTATAGTGTCCATTGAATAAAAAATATATATATGCTCTTACACATTTCTCCTATTACATGCATATATATATATATATATATATATATATATATATATATATATATATATATATATATATATATATATATATGTATATATATATATATATTATAGATGTATATATGTAGGAAATATTGAAATGATGAAAAAAATAAAATTGGACAATGTACAAATTTATTAAATCATCAAGTGTTCAAGCTAGGAGTATAATAAACTGACCTTTAATCCATGAATTTTCAAAGAATTTCTCTTCTCCGCAGACAGGAAACCCAATAGAATTATGAATTATTGGTAAGCATTAAATTGAAAATTTGCAACAAAAAAATCCTTTTATATGCATAAAGCAGAAAGTGTTGAAGGAAAGTTTCAAAAGTTGGTAGAAAGTTATTGTAACAATGTAGATATTGAAAATCCAATTTGACTGTGGTATTGTGCAATGAAAAGATGGAATCGTGAAATGGTTGAATCTAATATAATCCAGAGCCAGAAGTCTGTGAAAAGTGAGTAATTGAAATGAAACATCATAATAATGCTCTATCTACAATATCGAGCATCTCTTTTTCATGATAGGATCTAATATAAAATATTTATATCTTTATACTATCCTAATAAATATATATATATATATATATATATATATATATATATATATATATATATATATATATATATATATATATATACAAAGGAGCTAATGGTTGCCTATTAGCTTAAAGCATTGCTCTTCGTAAATAGAATTGAGCTCTCTCGGTAGCAAGAATTCTAAACATTATGCCAATTTAAACAAAATAGGATTTACTTTTATCATTTTATCGACTTATATATTTTTATTACTTTTAATTAGATCTTTGAAAAGACAAAAGTTAACCGAAATATAATTTAACCAGTAAATAAAGTTAAATACATTACATAGTTCACTTTTCAAGCATTCGAATATTTTAAATTATCCTTCTTTCTCATTGATGCCCTCTCTCAACTGATATAACACGCTCTTTTTCACTATTACTTATTATATGAACATATTCAAATCAAACAACAAAATACATGCATATTACTATATAGATTTTAATCTAGTAACATGGTTATGATAGATGTGAAGTATAAGGTACTTTTCGATTTACTCAGTAAACAATTTAATAAATAAAACTATAATTTATATATGTCTATGTACATATACATGTAGTCTATAAAACTTAAATGTGAGATGATTGCCCATGGTACAACCATGTGAAAAACATTTGACAAATATGAATAGATATATTTCTCCTATTTATCGCAATTTATGTCAACCAATGATCAAAAAGAACAACCAGAGTTATAGAAAAGTGAAAAAGGAGGGGGTAAACCATGGCCAAGTTCACAAAAGCTATGCATACGTAATGCACTCTGATTCGACTGTTGTTCATAGCAGCCGAGGTTCTTCTTGTCATCATTCTGGCAACCTAGGGACTCACTTGAACCACCAGACCCATCTTTGTCAGAATGAGATATAGTTTGGTTCGATCCTAGGAGGTGCATCCTCCCATGTATTACCTCCTACTTTGGAAGACGGTTATTAGCATAAGTTGTCCCTACCGAACAATGCCGATGGGTTCGGTCTCAGCTATTCTTGCACCTGATTAAAGTATCCCCTGAGGAGAGCTGATTGCACATAAGTTTTGGCCTTGTACTACATGGGAATCGAGTAAATCCATTCTCTATTCTGTGTTGGCTGTCGTGCTTTATTTACAGTCGAACATACATTGGTGAAATATATTGATGGCATGGTGGCTAAGTGGTGCACAATGCGGACTGAGGAATCCACAGAAACGCTTTTATCAAAACCCACACCTGACCATGTGTCTAACCTCTTGGAGAGGGGGTAAATAAAATATATTGATTTCAATGAAATCTGCTCTAGGCACTCAATGTTCACAGGATTTTACTTTATCTACCTGAACATCCAAAAAAATGCTATTTTGTAATCACTTTTGTCCAATTACATTCATATATATATTCATTGCATGGCAAAAGTTTCTTTGAATTTGAACTCAATTAAAATTATTATGTATGGCATAATCACGTTGATACACCGGTTCCTGTTAGATGATCAAAGTTAAGCAACGTTGAGCCTGATCAGTACCAAATGGGTGACCATTTAGCAATACCAGGTGCTGTATGTAGGAGGACATTGACAACTCCCTGCAAGAACTGCAAAAACCTAACGTCGTCATTTCTCTTAGCCGGGATATACATGTGACTGGGGACTACTTGTGAATTTGATACTCCCATGAATTTCCTCCTTTGGAGTAAGCTGGTTAAACCCGCCCAGGGTGAATGCCACACCAGGTACAGGTAGGTACAGGTGAAATATATTGATTTCAATGAAATCTGCACTAAGAAATCAATATTCAAGGGATTTAACTTTATCTACTTGAACATCCAATGTTTAAAAAAGTGCTATTTTGTACTCACTTTTGTCCAATTACTTTCATATATATATTCATTGCATGGCAAAAGTTTCTTTGAATTTGAACTCAACTAAAATTCTTCTATCGATTTATGTATTTTAATTATCCTCAAACCTCAAAATAAAACTACAGAAAAGGAAAATCTGTGAGAAAAAAAATTCCACCAAGTTTGGTAAGGGATGTAAATTCACTTACTTGAATGAAACAAAACAACTAAAAAATGTTATATTTACAAATTATTGCAAAGAATATAAGAGAGAAATAAATAATAGTATAACAAAATCGATTTCCGCTTCTCCATTTATTTATCCTATTTCTATGTATTTAATCTTTTTCACCTTTTCTCCCAAACCACTGTGCTAATTTTTCTGAAATTTGGAAAAGAAATTCTATGCATAATAGTGGTTAATATAAACTATGTATATTGGATGTTACGATTATTTCATCTATATATATAAAGTAAAGTACAGTTTATATTTATATAGAGAAGAATATTGGAAGTGAACTCCAAGAACATGGCACTAATTCTTCTTAAATTTGGAAAAACACTCTATGCATAACAGCGAGAAATATAAACATTTATGATACGTTTTTGTATTTTAAAATTAAGAATCTTTCAAAAATGTAAAATATTTTCAAATTATAAAATTATGTTATAATATATGGACCGACTGTAGTCGAGAGCAACCCGAAGGCTCATGTTTCATTGACAACTATACCGAGATGTAGGGGAGGGCGACACTCTTTCCCCATGATTGTTCCACTTTGATCCTGTCTTTATAATGCTGAGAATCGAACCCTGGTTGGCCGGCCTACTACCAAACACTCTAACCATCATGGTAACCATCAAACCAAAAGTTGGAAGTTGCTCTAATTTTTTTTTAATAAATAACATTAATGAATTCAATATTAAAATTTGAATTAAATTCATTGAAATCAATGATGGAAAAACGAAATCAGTTGTTTTAAATTACAACATTTTCAGAGATTTTCTTTACAAATAAAAAATCTTTTTATTAATATTTGCAATCTATTTCTTTTTGAGTCCCAGACATGACACAAATCTGCCTCAGACTCCCTTAAACTAAGAGTTCATCTAACACCCATAACCTTTAAATCCATCTTTCCCAGCCTATTTTTATTTTTTTGCTTCCCCTACCCTACAAAAAATTATGTCAACTCCTTAGTATGAACTTAAACAAGACCGGATGGTGAAGTCCCAATGTGAGAGCTTTGGAGAGTGTGGAGTAACTCCTTAGTTGCCATTAGAGTGCTTCTTTTTGGGGGAGCTGGATTTTCCCCACATTAAAAACCGACCTTGTGTCTAACTTTGTCCTTGTGGAAAGGCAAGTAAATAGAAACTCCTTAGTTGCCATTACTTTCAGGTCCACTCTATTGCTAAAATAAATCTATCGTTAGTAGACTATTTATTTACAAAATATATGCCTATGGAATAAATTAATCTATAAATATCTTAGATGTTAAGAAACATTGCACTTTTATCAAAATGACTTAATTCAGAACTAAATGACCCAAAAAGGGTTGATATGCTGTAAAACAAAGCAACAAAGTTCTTTTTTCTTTTGAAATTTTTGATGTTCTATGTTTTTTTTTTAATGTCAAAGTGTTTCCTGTCTTTTTTAACGTAGAAAAACACCCCACAGAACTAGTGTATAGTGCAATTTATATTGACAATGTTTTAAACTTTTGAATTCCAACCATTTATTAGTAACAAAATTATTCGGTTGTTCGTTTGACAAAATTTAACTAAATGCAGCAATTCAATTTTGTTATGCATGTAAGCATTGGGTACACAAAAAGTGCAGTGGAATTACAGGTACATTGAGAGATGAAAATTAGTTTTAAAACAATGGAGACGGATGATTACTTAGATATGTAGAAAGTATATTTGGATTTTTTAAAATGTAAATCGCTCCAGACAAGTCATGAAGCCATTTGATGTAAGGAGCTAAAAAATATATATACTACTTCAAGGTCAAAAACAAGCTAATAATAAGTATTATATGGATAGATTCTGACCCAGAAAACAGCAATTCTTTCCCCCTTTGTCAAAAACATCGCTCATGGAATGTGAGGACTAAAGGACTAAATAAGAGAAGTGAGAGTTATGAGGTTGCCAAAAGTAAACCCAAGGTCCACTTTCTTCTTATCTTGGTGATATCATTGGAACACAGGGAGGTACAGGTGCTAGTGTGATTACAAGTTAGGAATGGTTAGAGTAAGTTCAGGGAAATTCTGCCATTACTAATCAGCAGAGCGTTACCACTGTCAATCAAGGGAAGAGTCTATCAGGTATGTGGATGTAGTGTGATGACGTATGGAAGTGAAAACTGACAGTGAGGATTGAGGATAGGTGTTGAATGAATAAAAATGATATGAGAATACTATGATGGATGTGTAATGTGTAAAGACAGACTTAGATCTGATGACCTCAGAGGAAGATTAAATCTGGATAGTATAGGGCAATGTGTTCAGAACAGAAGACTCCGTTAGTATGGTCACATTGAAAGAATGGATGAGAGTTCTTGGGTTAGTAGATGTAGACCATTTGAAGTAACAAGGGGTCAGTAAGCAGGGGAATCCCAAGAAAACGTGGGAGGAAAAGATAAGGATAGATTTAAGAGAAAGAGGAATAAATAAAGAACTTGCCAAAGATAGATTAGTTTGGAAGTCAATTTCTAAGAGCTGCCCAACACGTTCCAGCATATAAAACAGACGTTAAACTGAATCTGATAAAATAAACATTGATATTAACGTAGCCTTAACTTGTACGAAGGCGGGTATTCTACTCAGCTTCTTTATAATTATTTGGTGCTTAATTGTCTTTTACATACTAAGAATCTTCTTCCCAAAGAATGCGAAACCTTTCAAATTCTTAGGCCTATATAAACTGGCTCAGTATTTTCTGGCTTGATTCTAATAATAGTTATCTATCAACGTTTCCTTTGTGAATACTAAATTCAGCCGCTGTTCAAATCGCCAATATAAAATTACATACTATACATGGTATTTCTCATAAATATGTATATATCCAGAACCAAAAATCATCGTGCCAAAAAGATCAGAGAAAATTCTGATTCAAAACTTATTTCTATATTCACCATTAATTTGAGAAAAGTGACAGTGGCAAAGTTATTATTCGAATAATTTGCAGAAGATTTTCTTGACAAGAACAACGTATAAATTTTTTTTTAAATAAAATATTAAAAAATCAAGTTCAGAGCCGTCTATTTTTCTCCGTCGTCTGATTTACAGGTATAGAAGAGTGCTCTACAGTGGAATATTAGCATCTTCTGGAAATTAGAGTATCAAAAAGTCATCAATTCAAACATTCATTTAAAAGCTGAGCTCGCAATTTTTACAAGAGACAAAAATCTGAGTCAAGTTTTTGAACCGACACTGAAGTCATGAATAAGATTTTTCTTCAGTTGAGCTGAGATTGGGAGTTGAAAGTCAACGATTTTTGCAGATGTCACGAGTTGGACGTTTTTCAGAATAAAATTAAAATAATTGGAAAAGTTCACACTGATTTACTTTTTTAAATATACAAAAAAATCATCTTTTAGTCTGATCTTAATAAAATGTTCAACTCTTATTCATTAATCAAGTATAATTTCGGGGACAAAGTTGCTTCTTTTTAGTCAAGCACTTTGGAAATATTTTTTATGTTCATCCTAGTAAATTACGTAATTGTGTTTTTTTCAAAGATTAAGATCAAAAAAATTCTTGAGTTTTATTTTTTGGCACCTCTTGTAGATGCCTTTAATGAAGGATGAACATTTTTTGAAACTATTTACGCTTTTTTTTATTTCAGTCAAAAACAAGACAAAGCGTATATAAAATAAATATAGCAAATGAATAAGATGACAGATATAAAAAATGTTGTAATAGCAATCGTTAGAGAGCAACTGAATATCTGTGAAACAGCATGAGATTAGAAAAAGGCATGCCTATACATCACTTCATTTACAGGGTCTCACTATAATTCTCAGCATGTGACAAATTAAAATTCTGCTTTCTGGAACTACGTTGGAATTCTTTGAGGATTCTTTTTTCAATCTTCAATAATCGGTTGGAAGCTCAAATGCAAAGAACCGTGGAATAAAGAGGGCTTTCAATACTTCATTTTAATACCATCTTGCCTGGTATCAATCAAAGCCTGTTTGGATAAAAAAATATCATGTCATATTGCATCCCTATGGTTATTTTACAAGTACTTCCACGGAACGTGCTCCAATGAACTTACTGCACTTGTAACCCCTCAACGTAAATATCCCTGACAAACCTGACTAGCAGCAAAATCCCACCTCTTCACTGTAGAGGTCCCCAGATGCCGGAAAACTTTCTACTCTAATAGCTTCTTTCGGCAGACTGCTTACTTTTGGAAAACCCTCCCTGCTCTCCGTTTCCCCGACTGTACCAACATGCAGAAATTTAAATGTAATGTAAACAAACATCTTGCTGCACAACTCCCTCACTGAGGATGCTCCCTATAAATCTGGCGCCTAATTCACAGTAGCCCCTATACGTCTCGGTGGCAATATGCCTTGTTTTGGGTGAATAAAAATGAAAAAAAAAACAATTTGTTTACGGTTTAAAAATAAATGATCCCTATGCATTTACATTGTTAACAGTCAGTCTGGTATCCTCATCTTGGTTGTTGTAGTACCATTATAGATGCAGGACCCTATTATCAACAGCTACTCATGCTACTCTTCATGAAAAATTCTTTGGGTTTACAAGACACTCAACTTATGAATGAGCAATCTTATTGAAGCCATTCCGATGCATGTTAGATATCCTAATGGTCGCCAGTCTATAGCAGCATTTCCCAACCGGATTTCTCCGATATCCTAAGATTCCGCAAAAGGTCCCTAAGTATTCCACAAGAACAAGTGAGATAAGCTAATTCACTTTTTATTTGTTATTTAATTCCATATACGTAATATCACTAAATACACACAATATATTCTTGGTTATTGTAATATGTAATATCTCACTTATGGCCTCCGTTCAGTCTTGAAAGACAATGGATACCCTCTCTACGGGTGAAACAAGGGTTGCACAATCTCCAATCACACCTCTCCTGAATTGGCACTGCTTCATTCCAGTGACAAGAAGTCCAGGACGACTGGAAACAATGGTGAGATAAGCGGAGAGCACATACAACACCTGGTATTCCCAAATGTTCACCCATTTGGTACTGACCAGGCTCAATGTCACTTAAGTTCAGTGTAATATAACATCATCATCATATTTAATCTAATATGTTAGTAAAAAATATAAGAATTGGAAATATTTTTAGTGATGTCTGAACAACATCAGTGTGAAAGTGTCTTCATTCAACAGATGAGACCTGTATGTGATTGATTTTTGAAGAGTTTGGTTGTTTGGTTTTACAGCATATCAACCCTTTTCGAGTTATTTAATGCCGAATCCGGTCATTTTGGTAAAAGTGTTTATGCTTCAAGTTCTTTATATCTTCAAATATTTATTCATGGTGTTTGGTTTCGTTGTTTTGTAGAGGAAAACATGATTGAGTTTTGCAAAGGGAAAGGAAAAAAAAACAATAACATCAATGTTTGGTGCATTTTGGGTCAGGAAGCCAATATTTTCAGACAGCCTGATCTGGTAGCACCAGTCTGTTTTTTGAGGAGGAAACATTCTGAAAATGCTGATGATTACTTTATGTCTCCCAAAACAAAATTACAATCTAAATTAAGTAAGATTTATCTATTTTCGTAAATATGTAATAATTTTGTTAATGGGATATGTTCAACAATCTGCATATGTTATGCTAAGCGTTCATGTAAACATTGTTTTTGCATAGGGGTTCTTTGAGACATGTAATCTATGTGAAGGGTTATGTAAGGGTAAAAAAAAAGTTTAGAAACGCCGGTATATATGATATAGCCTCATGCCCTTTAAATTGTGATATAGCAGACTTTAATGCATCCATAACCGTGTCTTCAAAAGATAATGAGTTTAACATAAAGTTGTCAGACCTCAGTAATAAATCTGACAACTTACATTATGAATCACCAGACAGTTGAACCCGAGAAACAACCTTTTCATTTTGAACTCCTTATGCCAGCAGAACTAAGCAGATCTGCTTGAATTTCAAAACCATCAAAACACTTTAGTTATGATTAAAATGTATCATTTATAATTTTGAACCAATTAAAATATTGTATTCAGGAGAAAACGATATTTAATTTGAGTCATTTTCTTTCATTCAAATTGTTTGAAAAACACCAACGATTGTCCCTATTTACTCGCCTGCCTACGAGGGCAGAGCTATATACATGGTCGGTTTTTAATGTGGGGAAAATTCAGCTCCCCAAGATAGGAGTAGCATGGATTGCGACAAAAATTTAAATTGCCTCAGTCTAGGAGGATTTCTTGTTCACTGACTGAGGACAGAAAAGATGAAGTGTAGTATCACAACCGATACTACACTTTGATCTTGTTGTTAAAGTTGAATTTGAAACAAAATTAAGTCCAATGGATTGTTTTAAATTTCTTCTTGAGCATATTGTCCCAATGGTAGTAAAAGGGTTCAGTTCAATTTGATTTTGATCATTTTCTTACACTATAGATGCACTCACTAATACGAAACTACACATAATTTTAAAATTCAAATCTGTCTGTGTGCTTTTTTTTTCATTTCATATATCATTATGCAGCAACAATTTATTTTCAATTTGTTTTGATTGATGGTTGTTTGATACCTAAAATTCAAAAATCTGTGTATACAGGGTTCCATATAGCTTCTAATCAAATATATAAAATTATGTGAGCCGGATTTTAAAAGTTGGATCTAAGTAGCATTTAAGCTGACAAATAACAAATAGGGTCCCGCGAATAACAAATGGGGTCCTGAACAGATGTATTACCTCTATTCCGACTATCATCAATGAACAAGAGGTGATTTCCTTAACATCTGGCAAAGACAAATATTTTGCAAAAAACTTTGCATCAAATTCCAGCTTTTGCAATTAGGGCCACCTACGGTTTGAATTTCCCCCTAGGATGTATATCTGTCCGGGATGTTGTCAAACTTATCAAGAACCTAGATGTTTAGTGTTATTTATGTATAGATGAACACAAAAAAATACTACTCGCATGAATCTGAAATTTTCACCCATTACGTCCCACCCCTAATATAAAGAGAGATACAATGTTCAAATTTAACAACAGCAATTTTTTTAAAAAGTGTCATTTTAATGAAATTCAAGTTCTGACCAGATTAATGCACATGTGCAGTAACTTTTTTTTTACATGTTGTCTCTGTTAAAATCGACTTTATATCATTTTTAAATGGACACGTGATAAAACTAAGTAGGCCTCTAAGTTGCTGCAGAAACCATCACACTCCTTGTCTCTTTTTCCTCATTAGGCGTTCTGACATTGCTAATGCCAGTTTTAATCATACGTCGGACGCTGTTTGGGAAAAAAATATGCTTTATAAACCTTGGTAATGTCTGAGAGTATTCAGGTTCTGTGAGTTCTGCTTAAAGAATTTATCATTATTTCCATTCTCTGTTTCCAGAGTGGAGCTTCTATAAACCAGTCATTGGCATTCAGAATTCCGACAGCAGAAATAGAAAAGAAGATAGAGGATGCAAGACAACTTGACTAATGGAATATTCCAAGAAAACAGGATGGTTTTCACTAAACAAAGCCAGAAGTTGGCAACACCGCAAGCGGAAAACAAAGAGAAATATAAGCAAGCAGAGAAGAAGCCAGAAAATGGCAGCATGTGACGTACTGACTGA
Source organism: Sepiola atlantica (assembly GCA_963556195.1). Classification (NCBI taxonomy): domain Eukaryota; kingdom Metazoa; phylum Mollusca; class Cephalopoda; order Sepiida; family Sepiolidae; genus Sepiola; species Sepiola atlantica. The sequence goes on along the minus strand of OY744525.1, from coordinate 44,751,320 downwards.
ATCTTCTTCAACCATTGGTTCAAGCTGTGCCTATTCACCAAGTTGACATAAAAGAGACCCAATTGATGGCTTTTTTCCCACGGCTAATAAGAATGAAATTGCATGGCGGCATGATGTCACTTCTTCATATTTATACTTTATAGCGTTGAATCACATCTACTTGTCCACAGGATTAAAACTATCAAATTAAAGCGCATGCTGTCATAAAGTGAAGTTTATTATATTTGTGCTGACAATATTTTGCATGGCTTCAGTTGTTAATGCTGAACAAGCAGGCATGATTAGAATAAATATAATAATGGTACAACACAATTTAATTATGATTGTAGAAACAAAGACAAGACTCAAAATTCAATTTCTTAAGATTTGCATTGAATTTGGTGCATGTTCATAAAACACGAACTAAGCAAGATTCCATGAGTTTACATTTCTTACTAAGACCCCTTAAGCTTAAGCCTTAAATTTTAGACGTTTCGTAGAATTAAAATCATATAATGGATTTTGATCAAAATTGGAATAAGACATAATGTTTAGTATCATTATATGTATATAAAAACAAATATATAAACGAACAAATTTAAAATAACAAATAGCAGTAATTAGAGAGTAAGATAACGATCATCAAAAGTTCATAGTATGTTTGTGCTTCATATGGTAATCATTTTAAATAGCTAAGTGAAGTAACAAATGAATCACCCTGTATATATATATACATATATATATATACATATATACACATACATACACATATGTATATATATACATATATATATACATATATATATACACATACATATACATATATATATACATATATATATATATATATATATACATGCATACACATATATATATACATATATATATGTATTCTAAACATTGATATATATATATATATATATTATATATATATACATATATATAAATACACATACATACACACACTAGTTCATGAGATATACGCATTTGTAATGTTCCCAAGACTTTTGAAACACCCTGTATATTGATTTTTATCTTCATAAGGGGACATAAAGGTGGTGTAAAACTATTCTGTTCCAGGAATTAATTTTAGCCATCCTGGGATCGGTATTCTTCTAATATATATATATATATATATATATATATATATATATATATATATATATATATATATATATATATAAAGTTAAATGCACGAATGTCCAAATTTATTTCAAACTATCTTTTTACTCGAACTTTTTTTTCTCACCCATCTTTTTCTAAATATTTTTTCAAATGTTGAACTTTGGCTTTTCTATTGCCAACTTATCTATCTGTATAATTCCTCTGATGATAAGATCTCGATCTTTGAAAAGCCTTGGCTTAAGGAAAGAACAATAAACATAATTTTATTACAGAATATACCTTGCTTTGAACATTTGAAGTTTGAAATAAATTTGGACATTCGTGCATGTTTATCACTCTTTGTCCATTTAACTTTATAATTGCTCTATCTCGTATATTGAGCTTTTACCATTTCACTATAGGTTCTTTCTACTAAAAGTTTTACTTTTAGTTTCTTACTTATTATATATATATATATATATATATATATATATATATATATATATATATATATATAGAGAGAGAGAGAGAGAGAGAGAGAGAGAGTAAGATAATACTTTAAAGATATAAATATCTTTAACCAGTAGACTATCAGGATAAAAACAAAGCTCAATATAGTGTATAGAGCAATAATATTAATTGAATGACATAATAAAATGAGAAATTAATCAGATTTTATTAAAGTTAAAAAACAAGGAGTGATACTGCGTCCTTAACTCATGAGTTTTCAAAGAAAATCTTCTCCTCAGAGGACCATTACCGCAATTACATTACTGCAGGTAATAAAATTAAGCTTTGAAAAAATATAAAAATATATAAATATACATAAAAGTATATAAAAGCATATAAAACATCAAATATATATATATATATATATATATATATATATATATATATATATATATATATAGCAAAATCTACCCACCCTCCAAGAAGCAATTAATTGGGATGGAGGGAGAGGGAGCGTATAGTTAAAAATATATTTTTACTCATAGAATTCCATAATTTTAACAAGAAACTTTGGTAAATTTGTAGATTAACAACCTTCAGCTAAATCACCCATCCCCTAAAATAAATTGGATTCTACTTTTTGTCAGCGTTTACATGTTAACTCCCTTAAAAACTTGGTTGAAACTAGAAAAAAGAAACAATTATTTTAAAATTTAGAATGGGGATCAGTTTCGTATATAACTTTAACATAAAATGATTCTCCATTTCATGGCCCTTCTAACTTATTAGGGCAGTTAAGTAATATCTTTTTCTATCACTAACCCTAAGTCCGCTTGGCAAACTCGTAAAACCACATGTAATCGCCTAAAAAAGTGGATGCCTTCCCCCCCCCAAAAAAATAATATACATAATTTATCTCCAATAGAAAAAAAAAATGGTTAACTGGCATAAAATGCTATAATAGCCCGGAAAGGGAGGATCATTTTACGTTAACTGATCCTGCACTCTAAATTCTAAAATAATTTTGATGTTGCTTTTGTTTCCGCCAGGTGTTTAGAGTATTAATTTCTAATCGTCTTAAAGAGTACAATTTTATTTTGGGTGGTAGATGAGGGTGTTAATCTACAATAATACCCAAACTTTTAATATTTTTATTTGCGCCATAAAAATAAGATATTTAATAAGGTAATTTTAAATAAGTTATTTATTTAATTTTCACAGGAAAGGTAAACACAACTAAACAAATCAATAGCTTCAAATTAACATTTTAAAAAGCGACGTATAGTTAAAAAAATATAAGATTACAAAAAAATAAAATATGGGTAAATTTGCAAATTAACATTTTCTGCTGAATTCCTCTACCCAAAAAATATGAGATTCTGCTATTTTGGGCGATTACATGTGAACAACGTGGAAAACGGAAATCAGGAAAAAAACAATTTTTTTAGAATTTAGAATGAGGGATCAGATTATATATTTATTTAACGTAAAATGATCCCCATTTCCGGGGTGTTCTAACTTTTAAGACAGTTAAGTCAGAGTGGCAAGGTCACAAAACCAGACATAATCGTCTAAAATTGTAGAACCCCTCCAAAAAAAATAACGCAGCAGATTTAGCTGCCATAGCAAAAAGAAATCTAGTTAACTGTCTTAAACCGCTAGAATGGCCCGGAAATGGGGGTCATTTTACATTGAATTTATATACGAAACTGATTCCCCACTCTAAATTCTAAAATAATTTTTTTGTATATTTTCTTTTATTCTGCCATTTTTTTCAGTGTGTTCACAGGTAATCGCCTAAAGAAAGTAAAATCTATTTTTGGGGAGAGAGGGGGGTGATTTAGCTAAATATACAAAAATATGAATTTATTTTTTTCGTTATTTGGACAGAATAGTTAAAAACATTAAACAATAAGTTAATTTTTAAACTTTACAAATAATAATTTTTTTTAAAGTTATTCATTCATTTTTTTCACAGAAAATAAAAAAAACTACAAAATTAAATGCTTAAAATAAAAAAAAAGCATTTTTTAAAAACGTTTAGTTATAAAAATATGTGTTCACTTATCGAAATTCTATATCAGGAATAATGAATGCTTCTCTTTTTAGAAAAAGATAATTAGCTAAGTTTGCTGTGGAGGGGTTGGAGGAGAATTCAAAATAAATAATTTGTCAAAATAAATTATTCCCCTTGTAGGGGGAGAGGGGGTAACAAATGTTGGTAATTCAGCCTTTGTTTTTAAATTATTTGAATTAATTACGATTGAATTAGCGATAAAAATATTGCTTATATAGAGAAGCATAAAGAATAAAACCGAACATACAAATAAAGTTATGAAGAAGTAATTTTTTTTCTTAAAAAGTAATGCACATGGTTTCCAATGTTTGTCATTACTGTTAATATCGACAAAACTATTCCATTTATATGTGCTGTTGTATGGCTCAGAAAGTTGGGCTGTCTCTGCTGGCATATTAAAGAAGCTGCACCGTAATGACAGGGCAATGGTCAGATGGATCTGTTTGGTGAGGCCTGAACAGTACGTTTCTTTTGAATCCCTGCTCTCACAGGTCGACTTGAAAAGCCTTACGGACATCATGCGGAAGAACAGACTGCGTTGGTTGGGTCACATTGAGCGTAGCGATGGCTGGATTGCTAAAGTCCGAAAGTTGAATGTGCCAGCAGAGAACATCACCACTGGCAGACCCACGTTGACTTGGGAAGACGTAGTCAAACGTGATAGGAAGGCCATGGGTATGGATTCCATCAAACCTTGCCAAAGACAGGAGTGGAGAGGAAGACTAAGATTTCGAGACTAGACAATCAGGCCCCACCCTCATCAGAGGATTAATTGTGGCCTGATTCAACAAATAAACCGGTTGATGATGATGATGATGATGATGATATAGGCAAATAGGACAATCAAATTACAATCTCATAACACCAAACAATTATTTATTGTTAACTGTTTAAAATATAATTATGCAAATTAGGTAAACAAAGGATTGAGTTTCGGACTTTGTTTCTTACTATATATGCAGTATTTTAAAAATCTATAGTATATTATTGATTTAAATTAGAGTAACCCGTTTTGATGGTAATATAATTGTGATGAATGAAAATATATTTCGCATTTATTCATTTAGATATCTAGAATCCTTATTCAAATTTGATCAAAATGCATTAAATGATTTTGATTCTAGAAAAAATGTCTAAAATTCGGACCTGAAGCTTGTGTGATCTTCAGAAGAAATTAAAATTCACGGAATCCTGCTTAACTGGTGACTATATATCAAATTTCATGAAAATTGAAAATATTTGAATTCTCAAATGGGAAATTGTACCCATATTGTGTCACTTAACAATCCTTTAAAATACTCCAAAGAAACTGACATTTTGGGAATCAAAGTACAATTCATCCTGCCATAATTTTATAGGAAAAAAAGACTCAAAGTACAGTAAATAAAATATCACCAATAATTATGTTAGAGCTGAAAAATAGTCCCTTTTTTAATTTGCAGAAATGGTAAATAAATCTATTTAATCACTAACAAATAGTAATCAATCCATTTAAGTAGTTCTAGTGAACTGCATCCAAACCTGTCCAAACAATAGGTACTAAATCCAAAGTAATTTTGCTTATTTTAGGAATTCTCTTTTCTAACAACATTAATCCCATAATGCAACTGGGCATGCGTTTGCAAAACTATAAATTGAAAACCGGAAGTTTTCAGTCATCTATACAATTACAAAATCGTACATCAGTTCCACCGTTCCTTTAGCAAAGCAGTTTTAAAATTAAAATTAAAAATTACAATGGATATGTGGCACAATGGGTAAAGGTGCTTATTACAAATCAGTTCTAAATGACAGTCTTCTGGAGGTTGAAAGTGTAATCCTTACTACAGGTGAAAATAACTAAGAATAACAGAATAATTAATTGACACTTCTACACGGTCGTGGCTGACGGAACAAGAACAATCTACCCCCTAGATTATATAAATGATTCAGTTCTAAATTTCGTACAGGTTCCCAAATTCGTCATAAAGATTCCTTAGTTCGAAAAGAAGCACCTGAAGACGGTCGTAGATTACATCGGCTGAAACATTGCAAATATAGCAATCAAGTTGAGAATAGTAGTCCGAATAATCCAAATAATTATAATTATCAATTATCATCTAAAAAAAATCCCAAAATAAAGGATTAAAACAATGGAAGCAGATTATTATTATTATCACTCTCAGACTAAGACTCTGTAACGAATAGAGAAGTCTTTTATGAGTTTTCAAAAATAGAAATATTCTTGTAGTAAAAGCAAACTTTTCTATCCTTTAATATATGTCAAATAGTTTATCAGAAATTAAAAAAATATATTTCTAAAGATTTGATATGATATTAGACCTAAAAGATTTTTGGGTACTTATTTTCCCATCAGTAACTTATAGTGGAACTATGTATCCCAATGTTATTGAATGAATTCTTTGATTGGTATTGGCACTAAATGGTACAATCTGTCCCTTTTAAAATATTTCATACTAGTGTAAACCCTCCGTCAAAAGTGATGGGAAAAAAGGTTATGCTCCACCAGTATTTGCACTAATATTCCTATAAAATGATAGAATTGCGTCAGTAATTTAAGTTTTCATATATAAATTATTATTACCATTTCTGATGACCTTAAGAGGAAAAAAATACTTTTAACTTCTCATGTATAGTAAAGAATTTCTTTCCGAATTCATTTCTCGCTTCCTCCCTCACAACTTAAAATGTTTTCGTCCAGAAGCTAGAAAAGGTCACGTTTTTCACTCGCCAACTTTTGTGTGACGGGACGGATATATTATATTTATTTATATCCTCTACCTGTATAAGGGTCAGATACATCCTAAGATAGAGTACTGCTGTCATATATGGGAAGGTGCTGCTCCGAGCACCCTTTCTTATGTTGAAAGAGTACAAAACCGACTTCACAATCTAGTAGGGAATGATCTCTTCTCTTCCCTGCCGCCCCTTTCACACAGAAGAGATGTTGCTAGCCTCTTTCTACTGTATCTTTATGTTAATGGTAGGTGCTCGACTGAGCTCCAATCCTGATCCCCCCCCCCCGAAAAACATTCCAGCAAAAACTTGCGTAGCTACAACCACAACAGTGAACTTTCTTTTCTCTCTCTCTTTATCAAAGACCAAACGGAACTTCCATGAACAAAGTTTCTTTCCTAGAACATCCCATCTGTGAAACAAAATACCACGAGTTTGTTTCCTAACTGACTACAACATGGTCGTCTTCAAGTCTAATGTAAACAAATACTTGTTGAGCCGTCTTCTTGGATAATCAACTCCTCTTAAGTAATCTTCTGCCAATTCTACACACTGATTCCAATCCTCTTGTGGTGGCATTCACCGTTCAACTGAAAATCTTTTTAACCTTTCTCCTGGAGTTTCCCCCGGGCCTTGATAAGTGGTTGGCCATTAGTCAAAATAAATCTTTTGATATGTATAAATAAATATACAAATAAATACACATTTATCTTTATTATATATTGGAGGACGTCTGTATCATTATTCATTTATTTACAATTCGCTCCCTTCATAACTTTACAATGTTAAACAAAGATTGTATAGCAAAACCACCACCACCACGATCCAGAGTTATTTTGCTGGTACATGCAGAATAGCCTCTACTTTTTTAAAACAAGAATGTAATTTGTTTTATCTTATCCATGCCCCTGGGCAATACCGGGTAGCCCTGTTAGTTTTAAATATAAAATCATAGAAATTTAAGTCAGTAATTTAATTTTTCATATATAAATTATTATTATTATTTAGAGTAAACGATTTCTTACTGAATCTATTTCAGACAGCGAGGGTTGTCTGACTTGCTATTTGTTTTCTCACTTCCCCACACCACTTGAAATGGTTCCGTCAAAAGGCTAGAAAACGTCACGTTTTGGACTCACCAACTTTTGTGTAACAGGATGGATTTATTATATTTATTTATATATATAAATATACAAATAAATACACATTGGTCTTTATTATAGAGCGGATGATGAAAAACGGTTACATAAAACACTGTTACAAAGAAAATTAAATGAGTTTTATCCTCACTGTTGTTTATGAAGTTATTGGCAGGAACAAAACAGTTGCCAGATTTTCCATGTGAACTTTTTTATAGTTCGTGATAAATTACCATTGGAACAAATTAAGTCCAATGATTATTTTCAATGTCTGCTGGGACACATCTCAATGGTAGTGAAACTGTTAATAAACACATGAATGGCAGATAACATTGAAAAACAATATAAAATTTGCATTATTTTTTTACTTTGTTTTATTGTAGGTGTGGTTAACACAAATCAAAAGCATTATATCTTTTCTTTTTTTTTAACTAATGGGTCACCGCTTATCAAGGCCAAGACAAGGGGCCATTCGAGAATAAGGGTTAAAGAGATTGTCAGTTGGACGATGAAAGCCATCATAAATGGTGGGTGAAATGGGCAGAATTTGATTATCGAAGAGGACGGCTTAACAAGTATTTGTTAACATTGGACTTAAAGACGACCATGCTGTAGTTGGTTGGGAAGCAGCCTTGTGGTATTTTGTTCCACAGCTGGAATGTTCTAGTAAAAAAAAAACTTTGTTCCGTTTGATTTTTGGTACACACAAAGAGAAAAGAAAAATCTTTACTGTGGTTGTAGATAGACGAGTTCTTGCTGTGAATGTTTTACATGAGGGGGGGGGCAGGGATTGGAGCTCAGTCAAGCACCTGCCATGAAGATAACGATAGAGTAGAAAGAGACTAGAAATATCTCTTCTGTGTGAAAAGGGCTGTAGGGAAGGGGAAGAGATCATTCACCCCTACTAAGGAATCACCATGTATAAAGGCCAAAAGCAACTCGAGGATAAGGGTTAATGAGATGACGGATGGATTGTCAGCTGAATGATGAACACTATTATGAGAATGAACAATGTTTGATTACTTATGGAAATGGTTTATCTGTTGTCGTGATAATCGCTTTGATAGTCTAGTGATCCTGTTGCTGAACTCTCGAAGCTGGGCTTCCTTGCTCCTGGAAAGTGTTCAGCTGAAACATTAAACGAACTGGTAATACCTGGTGTGGTATTTTTAGCCCTGGTCGGGCTATGCCGGCTTCCTCCGAAGCAGGAATTTTACAGTGAATATCAAATTCACAAGCAGCCTCCAGGCGCATCTATATCCTGGTCATGGGAAGATGACATACAGCATCTAGCATTCCCAAATGGTTACCCACCTGGTACTGGCCAGGCTTCATTTCGCTTAACTTTGGTGATCTATGAACCAGTGCGTAAATGCGATTATGCCAGACATTAAGATACAAGAAAACATCTTCTTTTGAACAAGACTTAACTATTAATTTGCAATTAATAAAACTAACTCCAGAATAATTGTCATTATTGGATGAAAGCTTTGATCGGTATTGGCATTAAATGGTACAACCTGCCCCTTTTAAAATATTTCATACGAGTCTATTCAAAAATGACGGAAAAAAAATTTATGCTCTGCCAGTGATCTCACCAATATAAAATCATAGAATTACGCCAGTTTGGGTCTTTATTGGTGTTGTAGACCCGTGCTAGGGGTCACAAAGAAATAAACCACAAATAGTGACAGGGTTAAAATATAACAATGTAAGTATCATAAAGCAATACAGAACGCCACTAATGTGGTAGGAGATGAACGGGTTCATAACATGCGGTAAAACATGGTAGGAAAGTCTCTCCTGAGTCTCTGCAACCAGTGGTATTTATTATACCTGGTTGATACCATCAGTTCTCCAATGGGGGTGATTTGTATCCCACAACAATTGGGTATCATATTAGTCGACACAGTGAGGGGAAATGAAAGAGAGTATTGCTTTTATTAGGGCCCCATGTTCATACATCTTCACAGCTCGCTTCCTAGTCGTTATTCTGTTTCACTTACAAAATCACGTGACTTCCTCGATTACATCAATCTCACATGATTCACATTCCTTACTCGCATTCCCACGTTTTTAACTACTCTTACCTTCTAACTCAGCCAGACAGATCTCCTGCCTTGACATCCTTGAACAATTCTAAGTACACTCACACAGAAAATAACCATTATAGCAGACAGCAATAAGTAAACTGCCCGGTTAACAATAAATATAGTTATACTTGGTTATGATTAACTCAGTATTCAAACACAAACATTTCTCAAATCTCCATAAGAATCGGTCATGGGTATCAGTCATGTCTACGTAGTGTGATGATGTACAAAAGTAAAACCTAGCCAGTGAGAGTTGAGGATATGTGTTGCATGGAGAGAAATGATATAAGAATGATACAATTGATGTGTAATGTAAGTCTTAAAGACAGGATTAGATCTGATGAACTCAGAGGAAGATTAAATCTGAACAGTATAGAGAGATGTGTGCGCAGAACAAGAGATTCCGATGGTATGGCCACGTTGAAAGAATGGATGACAGTTCTTGGTTTAGTAATTGTAGAACAGTTGAGGTAGCAAGTCCAGTTCCAGAAAAAAACATGGGAGGAAGTGATAAAAATGGACTTGAGAGTCAGAGGGATCAATAATGATCTGAGCAGAGATAGATTAGTTCAGAAATCAATTTCTTAAAGCCGTCCAACACATGCCAGCATGGAAAACGGACGTTAAATCGATGATGATGATGATGATGATGATGATGATGAGGATGAGACTTAATCCATCTTTCCCTGTCATTTATCCTGTTTACCCTCTACCATCCCTATTTCACAAACCTAATAAGTAAAGAGTCACTTTTAATTATAGTTAACCAGACAGTTTGGTTCTTTATTGGGTCTCATATCAGTCGAGGCAGTAAGGGGAGACGAAATAGAGTATTGCATTGTATTTTATTACTGAATCGCATTCCCACGTTTCTGACTAATCTAACCTTCTAACCCTGCCAGACAGATTACGTGTCCCAACGTTTTTGAAGGATTCTAAGTACACTCACATAGAAAACAACCATTATATTATACTCGCTTTAATAGACAACACATTGTTAGAAATAATTTCTTATTGGAAAAATGTTTATACAAGTCTACACCCTCCATCAAAAATGACGGGAAAAAAATTATGCTTCACTAGTATACACACTAATATTTATATTCATATAATATAACGTCTCCATCAGTGAAGTAAAAAAAGAAGAAAGAAAGAAGAAAAGAAACGTCTCAAAGAGGAAAGTCTTAAAAAAGAAACAAAAAAAAGAAAAAACATATAAATCGGTATAGAAAGAAGAAAGGTTAAAAAAAAGAAAATGTCTCATTATGGAGATAAAGTGAAAGATTTTTTTTCTGAATTCATTTCAGAAAACGGGGTGGGGGTCTGATTGCTATTTGCTTTCTTCTTTTCCTAACACTTGAAATGTTTTTCTCCGAGACTTTTTTACTAACTATCATTTTCTTGACGGGTTGGATATATATATATATATATATATATTTATAAATATTAATTATTTATTACCTACAGACATCGATGTTTCATGCTTATGCAATCTTCAGTGCAGGGAGTTGATTCCCGACGGTCGGCAGGCACGAACTCCGATCACAAATCGCCACTGATTTGCAGTCAAGAGTCTTACCCGTCAGCCACCATCAATTAGCTTGAAAATTAGGAGGAATTTAACTTTGTAAATGCCAAGTCGGCGGGTATTTACAACGAGCAGCGAATAGTGATCAACAGCATCAAACCATGTTGGAACTCGCAATAAAGAATTCAAGATGGCGGACCTCTGAGGGTCACACATGAGTTCAAAGTTTTTCTTCTGAACATTAGTCTTCCATATTAAAATATGTCGTAATTTTTTTCGAATTGAGAACTTTTCATGTACTTTTTCTGACGAACTCGAGGTGAACAGATCCAATATTGTTTGGTTTGCTTTAAGCGAAACGATTCCTAAAAATAATTTACACTGAAAGATGTTTGTTTTGAAAAAGGCTTTGTAAGAAAAATAAAAAAATCTTAGCTTTTGGCATGTAAATGAACGTTGCTTACTTTATATATATATATATATATATATATATATATATATATATATATATATATATATATATGTGTGTGTGTGTGTGTGTGTGTGTGTGTGTGTGTGTGTGTATGTGTGTGTGTGTGTGTATACGAATAAATACACATTGATCTTTATTATAGAAGTAGAGGATGAAGTGGAAGCCACTTACCAGAATTACTTTGGAATCATTGTTTTTGATAACAATAAAGAGCTGATAACAATAATAAAAAAATAAAAAAAAAAGTAAAAATAGGCTTGTGATTTTTAAAGCTCTTTAAAGAACTGAAGGGGATGTAATTTTTATTGATTAAAAAATGCAGACTTTTTAATGCTCGCGTTTTTTTTTTATGGGAAAAAATCACGTATTTTCCAAGCGAAAAAGGACTTGGTAATGTACTTTATTCAAAATGGCGGATAACATTAAACAAACAATAAAAACGGTATCCTTTAAATAAATATCGTGATGTACATAATAGCTAATTTATATTAGGCATGAATGATTTCAAACAAAATCAAAGTAGGACATTCTAAAACGTCATTTCTATTTGAATAAAAGTCTTTCAAAAAAAAACAAAGGATTAAAACACGTACATAAGAAACCACATGAATACATGTAAAGCAAACTCATTTAGCGTATCCACAAAAGATATCCAAGATAATCTCCAATCAACCGGCAACTGGGCATTAAAATGAAATTTGGATTATTTGGATTATTCAGACCATCATTCTCATCTTGGTTATTATTTGCACAACGTTTCGGCCGATGTAACCGCCGACCTTCTTCGGGTGAATCTTTTCGAATTTGGGAACCTATATTAAGAATACCATAATAATGTATTAACACTTTTACCCCGCTGACGGAATGAGAATAATCTACCCCCCTGTGGATTAAATTAAGGGTTCAGTTCGAAATTCTGTATAGGTTCCTAATTGTGGCATAAAGCCGTTTGACTCATATCAAAGTGTAGTATCTGTTCTGATACTACACTTTATCTGTTTTGTCCTCGGTCAGTGACGGAGAGATTCTTCTAGACTGAAGCAATTTTAATTTTGTCCCAATCCAGAGTGCCCCTTTTTTTTGGGGGGGGGGGAGCTGGATTTTCCCCACATTAAAAACTGACCTTGTGTCTAAATATGCCCTCGTAGAGAGGCAAGTTTTAAATAGACACAGAAAGAGTCCCAAGTTTGAAAAGATGCACCTGAAGAAGATTGGACGTTACATCGGCCAAAACGTGAAAATAACAACCAAGACGAAAATAGTTACCAAATAATACATATTATCAATTCTCAGCTACAAAAACAACAATATTATAATGAACTCCAAAATTATGAGTAGGCAAACTTTTATTATAAAAAAAAAGTAATAATTAGTGGTTACTAGTGCACAGCTTCCGGCAAAAATAATGGAAAAAAAATTATGCTTTGCCAGTGTTTGTGCTAATATTCATACAAAATCATAGAATTACGACAGTAATTTATTTTTTCATATATAAATTATTATCATTATTTCTGATAGCTTACAGATAACTTTTTATTTAGAGTGAACGATTTCTTTCGGAATTCATTTCAGGTGGCGGAGGTGGTCTGACTTGCTATTTGCTTTTCAATGTAAGTCTTTCTAATGCTTTTATTTTTTATTTCAATAGGATGAGTAAAACAATCGCAAGTTGAAAAAAAAAACTCGAGTCATTTTTGATGACCTAAAGAAAAAAAACACCAACCATTAACTTTGCTGTTTTTTTATTTTCTTTCTTTTGATTATTGGTAGGTGAAATGTGTGTGTGTGGGGGGGGGGGATGGCATAAATTAAATGACGCCGGACTTTTTAACATCAAAGACGTTAGAAAAAGTGAAAAAAGAAAGAAAACGTCTAAAACTGGTAAGTTTAAAAAAGAAAAAAAAGGAAAGACAAAAACGTATAAATGTGCCCCACTTCCCACCTCGCGACGTCACCAGTTCAACCGTTCCGGGTTCGGTTGGTCACCCGGTACTGTTCTGGAGAAGTTTCCGTTCTGATGAAGGTTGCCGATGTTGAAACGCCTGGTCCAGCGACTACTCACTCCCACGTTCTGTTTGTTGAGATCAGTGAGCAATCAACCGGGTTGGGTCAGCAACCTTGTCTCGCTGTGAAGAGAAGGGTCATTTCATGCAGAACAGTTGGATGGAAGGAATTAAGTCCGTAACAACTTTCTCTGTTTTGTTTTCTTAGAAGAAGAATTATCTTTAAAAAAATAATTAATAATAATGTACACTGGTTTGTTTACAGAACCAGGCCGTTCGATAATATCAAAGTTTAACTGCGTGTGTTAGTCAGATCAACGGGCACTAATAATTCTGGGTGTCTTGATCGTTGTTAAAATCTGTTTTAAGTTCGGGACGAGAAAAGAACATACACAAACTGATATGTCGGGTTCGGTGGGGAAAGTGCAGGGCGAGTTCTTTCGTCCGATTCTCTCCTAACTGACGGCCTCACCAACTGACGGCGTCAGCAGCCGACGGCCTCTCACTGACTCTCTGTCTCTCACTCTCTTTCTGACTGTGACTAAACTGTCTTTGTAAACTGATCTCGCTTGCCATTTATCGAGACATACTTCACCTCTACACGGGAGGGGGGAGTGTCACGGTGGTCCCTGATTTATCCTGAGAAATAAATTTTATTGCGTTTATCCAGAGCTTCTAAAAGTAATTTCGACACAGCTGCTAAATTCGTTTATGACCGTTTCACTCAACCACTCATATCTTTGGCAAATAACTTTATCGTAGGGAGTCTGATTTCGACAACAGCTGAGATATCAGGACTGTCGCTGCAGAGTAATTAACCAGTGGCCATCTTTCTCGGATGGCCACTTAAAACCAATTGACCCGATTCGAGATTTAACACTCGACCGTAATTCGTACTCTCGCTGAGTTCAGCTGTCACTCTAATGTCGACTTTAAGAAGTTAATTCTTTTTGTTCTTTATCTTTTGATAAGCCCATAAAATAATAATTCGGTTTCTTTCTCTCATTACAAACTTGCTATACGTTCAGAGATTTTTAAGGGTTTCTTTCTGTCTAATCATACTAGCGCAATAATTGCACTATCGACCTTCGTAGGCTCACGGTCAACTCATACCGACGCTGTCCGACGCTGTCACATCAATCGGTATAGAAAGAAAAAGAAAGAAAGACAATGCCTCATTATGAAAATAGATTTGCGTTTTCACTTTCCCTTTTGTGTGACGAGACAGATATATATTTACAAATAAATACACATGGCTAGTTATTAAAAAGTGGAGGATTTATATCATTTAAAAAAATTAAGTTTCAAAATTGCTGTTATATTTCAATATGCCATAAGAGTTCACAAGATTTTATAACAAAATATATTTTTAATAAAAAATAATATTCATGAATAGCTATTATTTTTTCAATTAATTTTTTTCAATTAAACAAAATATTATTTAACTCTTATTATGAATCCACATACAAAGGCAATATTTTTTTTAAATTGGACCTTTTTATGGAGAATTTTATTTGTTAGGTTAATATAATAATAAAATTGACTGTAAAATATATTGTTAATTACATAATATCTCTCATGCACGCTCCATATTTGTATATATATATATATATATATATATATATGCATAAAAGTTAATTACATAATATCTCTCATGCATACTCCATATTTATATATATATATATATATATATATATACACGCATAAAAGTAATCAGTGAACATGTTTCATAGTTTTACTAATCGTCAGCACGGCTTGACTTTGACAAGGGCTTGAACCCATGACCACACCGTCTGTGGCCTAGTAAGACACCACTTAGGTAGCGATATGTAATTAAATGAGCATTCATTTGCTCACTAGCACCTAACAATAACAATAAATATATATATACATATATATATATACATATATATATATATATATATATATATATATATATATATATATATATATATATACTTTTTAATTATATTCCAATGACCAAAGAAAAAAATCAATCCATTGCCATAATTTTTATTTATCTATTCTTCTCAATTTCGTCATTTTCTGACTCTGAATATCTGTATTTTTTTCCTTCATCTCACAAACAAAATTAATATTTATTTTTAAAAAAAATGTTCATATCTTATATGCATTTCACAGGTTAGTCAAGAAAAATGTATAGTTTTTATTTTAACATCACTGATCAGAGAAAGTGTTTGATTTAATAGTCATGGAAAAACATATCAATCTAAAACAGAAGAAAGGAAGATGAGGAAAGCCTAAGAAGAAGGCTTGATAAAAACAATTGCAAGTTAAAAGGCACGAAAAAGTGGGCATAAAGCTGAAACAATTTTTACGTCGTCATATAGGATTTAAAACTAGTCGAGCCAATTTTAACTAACTTTTTTAAAAACAGAACACCAATGGAACAAAAACCTCAACAAAAACATTGAAAATCCAAATTGATAAAATATTTTTAAACCTACAGTTGAATAATGATTATTTAAAAAATTAGATACTACATAAAATCTTAATATGAAAGTAAGGTTAGCCTGGAATATATATATATATATATATATATATATATATATATATATATATATATATATATATATATATATATGGGAAGAGAAGGATGAAGGTAATCCGACGTAATGGGGAAATGAAAAAGGAAAACCAAAAAATGGATGTTTTTATGTGTACATCAACGTTTCGTCTTTATTTATAAGACTTCATCAGGATGATAAAATAGAGAAAAAATGTCATGCAAGTACAAATACATGTAGGGTAGACATATTGGAGGAAAAATAAAATAAAATAATGGCCACTACTGGGTGGACGTCCGTACTTGTTGGAGAATAAAAATGAATGTTGAAGAAAATGAGTGGGGAAGAAAGTGGAAAGATGGGGGTGAGCAAGGACTACTGTGGCTGGTAGTAAGAGAAAGAGGTGGGGGATGAGCAGGGATAAAGTGGATGGCAGAGAGGGATTGGAGGAGAGGGAGCAGGGAGGTGTTTGACCAGATGGCTGCGGTCAAGATTGAAGGGGAAAAGTAAGTTGGAATGTTTGTGTGTGGGGGGGTGTATGCAGAGAAAAGGAGGATGGGTAGAGAAGGAGGGGGGGCTGTGATTTTGGTGGATAGGCGAAAGTTATGGTCTTAGAGAGCGTTTTGAGAAAATGAGGGAATTTAAGAAGGGGGTATGGAAAAGTAAGGGTGTGGGAGAAATAGTTGAGAGGGGGAATGGGTGAGGGGGAGAGGGAGGATTTGTTGTGATAGAGTATGAAATATTTGAAATATTTGGAAAATGATAGCAATGTTCAATTACCTCCCTCCTCCACCCCTCCACTCCCTCACTCATTGCTATCATTTTCCAAATATTTCAAATATTTCATACCCTATCAAAACAAATCCTAATTTTCTCAAAACGCTCTCTAAGACCATAACTTTCGCCCATCCACCAAAATCACAGCCCCCCTCCTTCTCTACCCATCCTCCTTTTCTCTGCATACACCCCCCACACACAAACATTCCAACTTACTTTTCCCCTTCAATCTTGACCGCAGCCATCTGGTCAAACACCTCCCTGCTCCCTCTCCTCCAATCCCTCTCTGCCATCCACCTTATCCCTGCTCATCCCCCACCTCTTTCTCTTACTACCAGCCACAGTAGTCCTTGCTCACCCCCATCTTTCCACTTTCTTCCCCACTCATTTTCTTCAACATTCATTTTTATTCTCCAACAAGTACGGACGTCCACCCAGTAGTGGCCATTATTTTATTTTATTTTTCCTCCCAATATGTCTACCCTACATGTATTTGTACTTGCATGACATTTTTTCTCTATTTTATCATCCTGATGAAGTCTTATAAATAAAGACGAAACGTTGATGTACACATAAAAACATCCATTTTTTGGTTTTCCTTTTTCATTTTCCCATATATATATATATATATATATATATATATATATATATATATATATATATATATATATATATATATATATATATAGTACTTGTATGGTTGTTGTTTCGTAGATGTTAATCCAATAAAACTCTAGTGTTTAAAAGATAGTGCTCAATAGCAGGTAGAGCTATATTATAATATCAATATTTTTATTCATACAAACATTATTGGCTACATATGTGCATACATCTTATAGCCGTCACTTTATTTAACATCGTCAGGCCATTTTACATTTACTGAAATCAATGAGTGGATTACATTCTCACATAGTGTTTTGGTTAAAGGGAGGAAATAGTGAAGGCTGAAAGCTATACATCTTCATAAACACAGTCATGTATCTCTATATATATACACACGCACACCTTCATATCTACACACATATACATTCATACACATGTGTATATACATAAATTAATACATTTACACCAGTACACACACGTATATGTTTCCGTGATAGAATCTTATCCTTATAGTCGATTTTCAAGTACTTTTGTCCCAGTGAATCTTCAGATACTTTGTCCAGTTTATTACTTTGGCCACTTTTGAAACCACACACATTCGTTCACCTAAGAATAATAGTGAGACAATGTATAATTTACAAAGTTTGATGCCGCATTTCATCAGGCATCTTCTGGTTACAGTTAGACGAAACTCTTAGAATAGCTCGCCATCATTGCATGGTCCTTTCTTTGCTGTTCACAGCTATACGTTGTGAAGTAAGTCGTATTCATTGTATATCTCTCTATCTGTTTACCCTGGCAATACATGCATTTCAATTTTGTTTGGGATAATTAATGTAGCCTTTTAATGTACGAGGAGTGTTCAATAAGTAATGCCTCTGACCCACTTCCAGTTGTCTGATCTAGATGATATTTTGCATGTGTAATGATGTTTAGCTGTATGGGTTATGTTACAAAATACAGCTCTGAACTAATTGTGGTTTCTGATTTACAGGTGTTTGAACTGAGTCAGGTGTGAAATGGAGCCAGTTGAGTGTCACTCAGTGATCCGGTTTTTGTATTCGAAAGGATGCACACCAAAGGAGACTATTGATGAAATGAAAGAAACTTATGGTGATGATGTCCCATCATATGATCTTGTAAAACGCTGGTATCATGAATTCAAGCATGGCCGGAAGTCTGTAGAAAACAGCTCCCAGACCTAGTCATCCCTCTTCTGCCATTGATGAGGCATCTGTCCGTTAAGTTGAGACTGCCATTTTGGGAGAGTGACACATTACTATTCGCCAAATAGCCCAATAGGTCAATATTAGTACAGGGTCTGTGGAAACTATCATTCATGACCATTTGCATATGCATAAGGTGTCTGCCAGATGGATCCCCAGGTTGCTCACACCTTTCAGAAGTAATAACGCGTCGAGTGCTTGAGGATGAATTTGGAGATGTGCCAAGAAGATGAATCAAAGTTTTTCAAAAGACTGATTACACAGGATGAAACTTGGGTCCATCACTATAATCCAGAGACCAAAGACCAGTAAATGCAGTGGAAGCACTTGGACTCACCACCTCCAAAGAAGGCAAGGGTGCAGCCCTCCACTGGCAAGGTCATGCTCACAGTCTTCTGGGACCAGGACGGAGTAGTGATGACAGATTACCTGGCAAAGGGTACCACAATTACAGGAGCCTATTACGTTTCACTTTTGATAAAATTAAGAGAAGCTATCAAAATCAAGATGCGGGGCAAGATCAGCAAAGTTATTCTTCTCCTGTAGGACAACGCTCCGGTCCACAACTCGCATGTTGCCAGATCAGAAGCACGGGCATGTGGCTATGAAATCCTCCCCATCCCCCTTACTCTCTTGACCTTGCACCCTCTGACTTTCATCTGTTTCTAGCCATGAAGTGGTTTTTGAAAGGGAAGCGTTTTCCAGATGATGCAGCCTTGATTTCTGAAGTTACGACGTGGTTGGAGGACCAACCTGGGGTGTTCTACAAAAACAGTGTCCAGAGCTGCATCAAACGATGGGAGAAATGCATAACTCTGGGTGGTTCCTATGTAGAGAAAGACTAATAACTGTGCTAAGTTTCATTAATCTACTGCTATGGTGAATGGGTCAGGGGCATTATTGAACGCTCCCTGTAGCCTTTCTGTTAGTAACAACCCCTGATTTTTACCCTCGTTTATGTCCCTATTGCATTTGTGGGAATATATATATATATATATATATATATATATATATATATATATATGTGTGTGTGTGTGTGTGTGTGTGTGTGTGTGTGTGTGTGTGTGTTTGTATGTAAATTCATACAAAATGACAACCGCCTGTTTGGAAAGAAATCCAAATACATGGTTGCTATAAAAACGTTAAAATGCGAATACAATATGCTTGTATTATTTGGATTATTCAGACTACTGTTCTCATTTTGAGTGTTATTCTCACGACGTTTCGGCCGATGTAACCTCCAACTTTCTTAAGGTGTATCTTGTCAAACTCATGGAATCTTTCTGTCAAACTCGGGAATCTGTACCAAATTCCGAACAAAACCCTTTACTTTAATCCACAGGAGTAGCACGGGGTTAGGATGCATTCATTCCATCAGCCATGACCAGGTAGAAGTCTTAAGTAATTCGCAATTGTATTCTTAGTATTTACCAGCACTGAAGATTGAACCTTCAATCTTAGAACTGAATTTTACTTAGTACTTTATCCGTTATGCCATGGATACAAATTATCAATCCTCATCTCAAAAATTCAGAAACGTACAATATCCTTATTTTTCACACATTTTTAGTTAAACTTATCATTGTCCTTCTTCATGAAAATACACGAGAAACATATTACCTCTGGCCCTTATTGAAGACCGCAACATAAGACCCATCTTGGATACATAAAACTTTGAATGTCTTTCTAGTATGTTTGTAGTCTTCAGCTAAATTTGTGTGATGAGGAATTATAATATACTTTGATGTCTTTGTCTTGATTATTATCCTTCCCATGTTTCAGTTGTTCTGCCTTCCAGCTTTCTTCAAATGTCTGTCATAGTTGGTCACCTTCTGGGAATTCTGATTTGGACACTTTATTTAATCATGCTTAATTCTACTCTCCGTGCTTAGAGATGTCACAGATTTGTTAAGTCCTGATAACGAAGCCAGGAATTGAATTCACAATCACCAAGTTTTTCCCGTCTCTTTAGAAAAACTATTTTATGTAACATTCAATTCAGATGAGATGGAATTTTGAAGCTTTAAAATTGACGTTTTATGGTCTTTCTTTTCAATTTTGCTTGCACTGTTTTGAATCGGAAATGAGTTTAAGTACCGATAGTATCTGGTAGTTCACCAGATAGAAAGGTGATATTAACCCATGGGGCACATGCTAATTTATTAATGCTGTGACTTATTGCCAATGAATAAATACTATACTAAACTATACATATTTGTTATTAGAAAAGACATTTTGACATATATAACAAATATGTAAATATGCATTTTCTTATAACAAATATATATAAGCAAACATAAGATCATGAAAAAAATATTAATGTGAATTATTATGATAACAAGTGGACATTAACACTCACCTCTGATGTAGTATATACAACTTCACACGTTTGTGTTAGAACTCTTGGTCTTATATATAAAGTAAAGCCAGTCTATTCACTGTTTTGATATCAATAACCTTTTTAATATAAGTATAATTCTAGAGGAAGTTGAAAGAGTCTCACTCTCACATTAGGAACTACTACTATTACTCATTAAAAATCGATACATACTTAATTTTGTTTCGATATTTTTATAAAAAAATTATTCCCAGTCGATTTCAACGATTTTAATACTTAATCCTATCGATATTTATTTGGAATTCGTATAATCAGAGAGGAAGTGGGAGAATTCTCACTCGCACATTGGGATCTACTCATTTAAAATTGGATTTTATTTAATAAGATATATTTTTTGTATGTACTGGTGTCTAATGCATTTTGCTTGGTGAGTCATTTTTCATACAGACGTAATCTTGCTTATCCATAGAAAATTTTTACATGGTTAGACATAATATATTATCATATATTGTTTTAATTTTTATTTCTTTTTAATAAATATAATATAATAATTTTATCAATATAGAATTTGCCGTTAACTGTAGATATTTATTGATTGTTACTGTTATTTTCTAAGAAGCTTAACACTTTTGGTTTGTTTTCTTAAATATTGTTGAAGTTAAGGTAACTTTATTTTAGATACAATTAATTTCACAGAATATATTGCAATATTCATTTAATTAATTTAAAGTCTTTATAATATAACATGGAATTCTTACAGTTTTTGTGTCTGTATACTGTATTCTTTAAATCAAAGAATTTTTTAAATGGAAATCGCTCCAGACAAGGCATGAAGCCACTTGATGTAGGGAGCTAAAAAAAAATACTACCTCAAGGTCAAAAACTAGCCAACGATAAGTGTTATATGGATAGATTCTAACCCAGAAAACAGCAATTCTTCCCCCTTTCTCAGAAACATTGCTCATAGAATGTGAGGACTAAAGGATAAAAATAAGAGAAGCGAGAGATACGAGGCTGCCGCAAGTAAACCCAAGGTCCACTTTCTACTCTCCTATTTCAATTTATCTGTCATAGCCAAATGTAAACACAGAAAAGCGTGTGGTGAATTTGTGTAAACAAAGTATTTCCTGTTAAATCTGAAGAAAAGCATTCTCGGCTTCTTTAGTCTAACTAATACTAAGAGTCTATGAATGTGTAATCAACCAGCAGGATTACTCGATACGTTTATTTAATAAATGATGAATTTATTACTAAAAGTCGATACCTGGCAATAAATATTTATCTGCTCCTTTGATCTAACCGATTCTAAAAGTCGGTGCATGTCTATGAATTCGTAATCATTTTTGAACATTTTCTTTTTAAAAAACAAGATTTATGATACTTTCAGAGAGTTT
This sequence comes from Sepiola atlantica, assembly GCA_963556195.1. NCBI lineage: Eukaryota > Metazoa > Mollusca > Cephalopoda > Sepiida > Sepiolidae > Sepiola > Sepiola atlantica. Next base: position 44,728,873 of record OY744525.1, on the reverse strand, counting down.
TTATAAGTTACTTTAAAAATCCTATTCCAAGAAAGAAAAAAAAGAAAGTAAAATAATTAACCGGGAAACGCCGGGTATGGACAGCTAGTTTATGATAAACTAGCTGTATTTATCCGCCGTTGCCCAGGGTGCAAAAAAAGTTTGAGAAGAAGAACTTAAAATCGTCATGTTTACAATTTTTTATTGGATTTATAAAAAAAATGTTTTACCTTTCATTTATTTTATGTTTGATTTCAATAAATATTCGATTAATAGTAAATTTAAAAAATCAATGCTATTTATTAAAGCTAAGTATAGGCGAGAAACACACACACACAGACACACGAGATCGATGTTTTCTTAATATAGAGATAATTAATAGTAATTTCATACTGTGCCATCTCTGTCTGTATGGTTCAACAATTGAGTATCATTTATAGGTTGAGATGTTTATGTTTTTCAAAGTATTGTTTTCATTTTTATTTATTTTTAATAAATATAATATAATAATTTTATTAATATCGAGATTGCCGTTATCAGTATATATTTATTTAGCAGCCTTTGCAGCCAGTTTTGGCTGTTACTGCTATTTTCTAACAAGCTTATCACTTTCACTTTATTTTCTTAAATATTTATTAGGTATTTGTGTTGGTTAATCCTAGCCTTTTTAATGTTTTAACACTGGGTTTGCTGAAAGTAATGATAGAATAAATATATGCTTGATTTTATCAACTATTCTACCAAAATTTTTATTCCTGTAAGCGGTTGTGCAGGCAGGGAACTCAGTGTACTTGTCTGTACGGTTGACTATAATGCTGGCAAAACAACACAAGCGCCAACTAACACCATTAACCACCAATAAACAATGATACTACCCTGCAAAACCTTCCATGAGAGAAGAGCATATTGTAATATTTCATGTGATATTTTTTTTTACAGGAAATCGCTTCAGACAAGGCATTAAGCCACTTGATGTAAGGAGCTAAAAGAAAAAATACTACTTCAAGGTCAAAAATATCCAACTGTAAGTGCTAGATGGATAGATTCCGACCCCTAAGACAGCAATTCTTTCCCCTTTGTCAGAAACATCTCACATGAAATGTGAGGACTAAAGGACAAAATAAGGGAAGCGAGAGTTATGAGGCTACCGAAAATAAACCCAAGGTCCACTTTCTACTCTATATAAGTAGGTTGTGCAAAATATAGGTTTGTGAATGGAATGTGTGTGGGGGTGAGATTTGGTTGCATCTGAAATTCAAAACTGTTTTTTTTTTGACAGGTTGTATTTTAGGAAATTCGGTAAGTGACTTTTAAAGTAAATATTTGTGTTTTGTTGTTTAGAAAAGAAATATGTAAGAATAAAACAAATTTTGATAAATACAAAGATTTGATTGAAAAACACAAAAGAGGCGTAATTGATTTTGAGAAGTAAGGACGTCCTGTGCGTTACTCCCACAGTAGTTTTCACCTCTTCTCTGGCATTGTTGTCCTCTTAACTAATTAGTGGATGTGAATTGGTCGGTTTTATTTTTTAATTAAATTTTGATTGGTTTTAAATAGGACCACACATGAGAGGGTTCGTTAATTTTGAAAATCTTTAATATATTATTAGAATGAAATGGTTCGTCTCTGTAACTTTCTATCTAGAAGACAGCTGCATTTAATTTATAACAATCACAACTAAAAACGGTGAATGTCAAAAGTGAAAATTAGACGCTTTCTTGTTTTTCTCTTGCCAATACAGGAGAGTTCCCCTTTTTGTTTTGTTGTGATTTTTTTTTTCAGATGGTCTTTTGAATAGGCTGACGATCGGCCAAGTCAACCTACTCAGTTATTGCAAGCTGGGTTCAATTCTGTTGGAGTGCTCACTGAACAAATGAGTGTGAACGTAAGCAGTAAAAGTAAAACAACGTAAAATCTTCTTTATTCGAGTCGTACTTGTGTTTGAACCTGTTGGAGAAAATGCTGTACGAAATAACTAGAAGATCAATTGCTAGAAGATACCAAGTAAATGCAGATTAAATAAAAGTAATAAAAGTTCATCTACTTCTATAGATATTGATAACAACAAAACAAGACAATGTTTCGGAATTTTTGAGATGACGATTTATAGGTATTTTTTTTAGATTATTCGAACTACTACTCTCATCTTGGTTGTTATATTCACAACATTTCAAGTGTTTTATAAGAATTTAGTTGAAGTCATAATCTAATGACACCGACATAATTAAATTCAATTTGTTTAATTTGGATGATTCAGACTACCATTCCCATCTTTGATTGTTATTTTCACAAAGTTTCAGTTGGTGTAAACCCGACCTTCTTCAAGTGAATCTTTGAAGGTGTTGATTAACAATCAGTTCTAAGTGACAGTTTTCTGAAGGTTAAGGATTCAATATTAACTAAGAATAACATAATAATTAACACTCCTACTCGTTCATGGCTGACAGAACGAGAACAATGATACGTGAACAATAGACCAGTGTGGATTAAATAAAGAGTTTGGTTCAAAATTTCCTGTAGGTGCTCAAGTTTGACATAAAAATTCCTAAATTCAAAAAGATGCACCTGAAGAAGGTCGGAGATTATATCGGTCGAAACGTTGTGAAAATAACAATTAAGATGAGAATCGTAGTCTGACTAATCTAAAAAAAAATACAAATTTCATTTTATTTTTGAACTTGGGAATATTATAGCAAATTCGGGACCTATACAAAATTTTAAACTGGACCCTTTAGTTAATCCATGGGGGTAGATTGTTCTCGTTCTATCAGTAATGACCGGGTAAATCACAGCATAATCACGTTGACACACCGGTTCTCATTAGATCACCGATGTTAAGCAACGTTGAGCCTGGTCAGTACCAGATGGGTGACCATTTGGGAATAGCAAGCGCTGTATGTAGGAGGGCGTCGACACCTCCCTGCAAGAGCTGCAAAAACCTAACGTTGTCATCTCCCCTAACCGGGATATACATGCGACTGAGGACCGCTTGTGAATTTGATACTCCCTTGAAACTTCCTCCTTCAGAGGAAGTCGGTTCAACCCTCCCAGGATCAATGCTATACCAGTCATGACCAGGTAGAAGTATTGGTACTTATCCAGATTATGACCCAAGCTAAAACTGACTTGACATCAGTTAGGGTTAAGGTTAGGGTTATCTTGGGTCCTAATTTGGATAAGTAGCGAAATATTAATTAATTTATTAGGTATTATGTTATTCTTACTTATTATCGCCTGCAGTAAGGTTCTCAAATCCGGCATAAAGATTCCCAAGTTTAAAAAGATGCAACTGAAGAAGGTCAGAAGTTACATTGGCCGAAACGTTGCGAAAATAACAACCAAGATGAGAATAGTAGAACTAATAATACAAATAATAAAAGAAAAGACAAGTTTTACGTATGAACTACGTAGGTTACAGCCGCGGGCAAAACAGCCATGGGCTTGAAAACCCAGGATAGTTTGTACAAATATAAAAAAATAAACAAATCTATATAAGAGTAAGTGCCATATGTTTTCTAGCCTAGAGCTCATAATTCTTCTCATTTGATTCTTATAACAGCAGACCAGTCATATCAGAACAGCAATTTCCGCAGGAGTCAGACTCAGGTTATCTTTTTATACTGACTTGCAGAGTTGTGAGTCAATTGTTTTTTAGGCTGACTCTTCACCTCAAAAGTGAAAAGTCTGTGTTTGGAGTCAGCAATGTTTACATAAGGTAAAAAAAACGTAAATTTGCATAAATCATCAGCATTGTACGACTTTTGACTGACTCAATTCTGTTGTTGGCCTTGGTTTCTCCAATTTTTTTTTTTTTTAATCCCAAACAAGGCATATTGCCACTAAACGGTATGGGGCTACTATGATAGGAGTCAGATTGATAAGAGGGCAACCTGAGTTGGGAGTTGGTCAGGAAGATTTTAGTTAAGTTCTAGTTGGGATTTCAAAGTCTGGAGTCAAGCTTTATTCAGCCTGTTGTTTAATCTCAGTTATTAGCCTGAGGGTTAGAAATGGCATGGCTCTTACCAATAATGGAAAAGGGTCTTTAAAAACAGACCTAAGAAGTAGATTCTTTCAGACAGCGCCTACATCATTACACTAAGGAGGGAGGCATGTGTAATCTATAAATGGTGCAGGGTTGAGAAAAATTCAGTGGAGAGCTGAGAAAACGTTTTTTTTCTGAGTACATATGGAAGACTGGCTCACCAAACTTGTATGAATATAAATGAATAAATGAAATAAAGTGGATTACAATGCACATGTCAGTTTTATGTTCAAAAACATAGATGATAAAATAGAGTATATCTAACTTATAAAGTTATCTTGTCGGATTTTTAAAGTCAGACCCAAATAGGATTTAAGCTGAGAAATCCAACTTTGCTTTTGATTAGCCAATTTTCATTTGTTATTGCTGTACTGTGTTATTGGCAATATAATAAAATACTTAGCTACAATCTATTTTAAAAATTACTTAGTCTGACCCAGACAACAGCTAAGATGAAACAATTTTAAATAATCATTTAAAAATAAAAGTCAGCAAGGAGGATAAATTAAATTAAATTGAGAAATATAATGGGAGTTATCTACCTTAAGTTTAAAAATGAGCAAACGAATAAAAATTAAAATTAAAATGACTTCACTGCATCCCGGGCAACGCCGGACTGGTACAACTAGTTTAAGAATAAAAACGACTGTATTTCAACTGATGTTGTCATGACATAATGTATCAAGTTGCTTGGTTTTGAATCCATAGTTTATAAACTTGAACCTGTATCTAGGCATAGGTACACATTTTCTGGTATGTGACCATAAATTTGCGAACCGCATTCATTTTGGAGAGAAGTGCATGGTAATAAAAAAAGCAACATATTTTCTTGTCAAAATTTCATAATTACTGTTACATAAATATAAATTTTATCCGTCTTTTATGTCAAAGTAAATTTCCTACATGTCATTTAAAATGGCATATGTCAAAGTAGTGTCAAAGAAAATGTCGTTTAAAATGGCTTATGTCAAAGTAAATTTGCCACAGTCCTGTTATGTCAAAGCGTCTTATATGTCGTTTATAATAAGTGTTATGTCAAAGCGTCTTATATGTCGTTTATAATAAGTGTTATTTCAAAGCGTCTCATATGTCGTTTATAATAAGTGTTATGTCAAAGCGTCTTATATGTCATTTATAATAAGTGTTATGTCAAAGTGTCTTATATGTCGTTTATAATAAGTGTTATGTCAAAGTAAAAGTTATATATTTCTGTTATAGACTGTCATGTTAAAATAAGTCTTTTACAAGTCTGCTATAATAATTGTTATATCAAAGTATTTTCATGTCGGTTATAATGACTGTTATGCCAAAGTAAAGTTTCTACATGTATGTTATAATGACCGTTATATCAAATTAATCATTTTTCATTTCGTTTTATAATGAATGTTTTGTCAAAGTAAATGTTTAGCTATCTGTTATAATGATTGGTATGTCAAAGTAAATTTATTCAGATCTAAATACATATATCATGCATGTTGATTTTTTGTCAGCATATTAAACCATGTGAAGTATTTACCTGAAGATTCAATTGAAGTGCAAAGCTAGACAGTCTTTATTCAAATGATGACTGTGAGCAAAGTTAACCAACTGTTTAGAGATAAATTCAACCACAAGTTGGTATATATCTAACAAAAGGCATTTCAATTTCATATCACATTACAGTTTTTCCCATTAATATTTTAAACATTGTACAAATGCCATCATGGCAAGAAAATCTGGCAGGAAATCAGTCTGGGGCACAACAACCCTTGATCAGATGGAACGATCAGCCACGGATATCAAGGTGGAAAATTCATAAGAGCAGTGGCAAAAGAGAGAAAGATTCACAGGTCAAACCTGCATCGATTTATCAAAACGAAATAGGTAAAGGAAGTGTAAACATTAAGTTAAAGTGTGACAGCCAAGGCGAAAAGAGTTTTGAGAGAGGAGATAGAGAAACTTGCAAACGACATCGAAAAAATTGCTAACCGATTCCACGCCCTTACTCCAAAGAAATTCTGTGAAATGGCATTTGAATTAGCAGACAACAACATAAAATGATCCCTGTCACTGACAAGTGGAAAGCGAATCATAGTGCAGATAAGTGTAAGAGCGGCCATGATTCAGCAGTAGGTCAACGAAGGCTGATCTTGAATGATCTTGTCATGTGAATAAATACTGAATAAATAAATACAGTATCTTGAAAGGATGAATTCTTTTTCTCTTTCATTGAGATTGGTTCAACGACTTTAAGGCACACCACCATCTCACATGATGTATACCTGAAGTAATATCTTTTGAAAGGGCTACCGTCTTAAAAAAAAAAAACCCTATGGCGAAGGGGGAGGGGAATCTTTGACAATCTCACCAAAGCCATAGATAGGTAACAGAGGTGCTCGACTGATTTTGATGGCTAAAGAAGAAGAACTACCCGTCTGTGGGACACATTACCACGGGGCTGCTTCCCAACTGGCTATACCATGGTCGTTTTCAAGTTCGATGTAATCATATCTTTACAACCATTGTTACCAATCCCAACGATGTTTCACCGTCCACCTTACAAACTCATTAATCCTTATCCTCGAGTGGTCATTAGGCCTTGATAAGCAGTGACTCGTTAGTAAAACAAAACAAAAATAACTTTGATTACACGAAGGACTACTGTATCTTCATATATTACAAACAGATGCATGTGTTTACCTACAAACTATATTTACAAAATACACTTAAAAAAAAAAAAAATCACACTTAGGGCCGATTATTGTGTTCACATCGTTATTGTATGCTAACATCCATTACTAATGGAGATTTGGTATCTGTCTGTCTAAAGTCAAAATTATACTATTACTTCTATGAATGTACTATTGCACTATATTTCAATGCCCAATTCGGAGGAGATAATATAGTATCTGTCATCTTGGCATTGTATCATCTTCCCAGGCATTACTTCTTCTTTTGGAGGGAGGGTAGAGTAGTATATGTTCATTCGTCATGAGACCATCCTCCCAGGCATTACCTCCACATTGGGGGTGGATAGTGTAGTATATGTTCGTCCATCATGATACCATCTTCCCAAGCATTACCTCCACATTTTTGAAGGGGGGGGGGGGTAGTGTAGTATCTGTTCTGTTGTCATAGCACCATCCTTTCAGATATTATTTCTTCCTTTGAGGGAGTGTAGTATCTCTTCTGTGGTCATGATACCATCCTCCTACGCATTACTTCCTCCTTTGGGGAGGGGGTAGCATGCGTCAGCATAAATTGCTTTGTTACATATTATTATGTTGTTTATTTTATTATGTCTCTATGGGCATCTCCCTTTTAACTATCTCCTCAATCCAATGCTTAAAAACAGAACATTTTAACTAGTAAAATCATATCTCATCATGTCAATAATGGATCCATCATTGGGCATCAAGGTTAGAGTCCATCAAATTTTGGTCAGTACAAGTTGGTCCATCACTGCAGTCACTCAGGACGTGTTCCATTGTCTGTCTGTGTTTTCGACACGGGCAGATGCTTGTTATTGCTGGTTCCCAACTGTGGAGGTTGCTGCTTGTCCTTCCAACCTTTGCGCTTGCTCGTGCATTACTGTTCTTAATCTGATCTGGCAAATTTGTTTCAAACATATATTACTCTATTAGCAAAAAGAAAATTCAATTGGTTAATAGATCTAGTTTTTTAAATACCCTTCTAGATCAAGAAGAAATATTTAAAAATAATTTAGTATACTTAGAAATGGTATTAATTATTTTGAAATGTTCCATTATAACATCTCTCATCTTTCTCTCTAGTAAAGTAGTTAACCCTAATTTTCCAGTTTTTCTTTGAAATTGTGATCTTTTACTTGTTTCATTAGTTTTTCACTATTCTTTTTATGCCTTCCAGTCACAATATTCGATTCCAATTTCCATGTCGAGACACTGAAGCCCAGCCTTAAATGCAATACTCTATATGAGGTCTTATTAGAGTTTTATACATCTTTAAAACGGTGTTTGACTCCATTAAAATGATATTTCTAACCATTCATCCAATCTTTCTATTTTTCCCTTGATACAATATGCAAACTAAAAATTGGAAAAAATTGATGCTAAAGTTTAAACTGGAAAAATAAATCGACTAATTTAATTTGTCTTATTTTACCCACTCACCCAAAACAACTTTACCATAACCTGGGACAGGTTAAGAGAAAAAAAAATCATTATTCTTTGTTGAAAATGCATCTGCAAATAAAGGTAGATGCATTTGTTTTTACTCTGTATCCTATTCCTTTTTCTAAAAAACAGCATAAGTAAGAAGAAAAATAGCTGAACTTATTCTGTTGAATATGGGTCTAACATAACACCTGGCCGAATGATATAACCCAACAGCTGATTGACACAGACACCCACCTGACCGGAAGACATAACACCCAGCTGATTGACACAGAAACCCATCTGTGTAAAAGTATGAACATCCGGTGATTTGATGCAGAGACACTTGAAAAGGATACCTGCAGACGTGGCAGACGAATATACACCCATCCGCTAAATAAACAATACATGGTTGGAAGCCATATCTCGTAGGGAGTGTGACTAAATAAAGTGTAGAAGTTAAATCCCGGAATAGGTGTTGCTATTGTGGATGCCTGGGTGTTCAAAACTGTTATATTAACTTGCCTGAATTGAGATCGAAAGAAAACCGATGGCTAACGAATTCGAGAGATCATTTCCATCAACTCCATGAAGGGAGGTGACGGACTGAGGACCTGGGTGTTCCAAGTTCGAATCCAGTCGGTTACACAATACCACTGTCATTTAGTGATGTTGGCAACCTTCTTTTGGTCCTTCCCGTAAGTACCCGATGTCTTTCCAGAAAGATTTCTAACTATAAAAACATCGGGGAAACTAATGCCAACACCAGAATCATCTGATTCACACGAAAGAAGAAGAACTCCATGAACTCTCCACTCCCAGACTCTCACTGTCTCTACCCGTGGGCCACAACCGAACAATAAAGATATACGATCATGTTTTTATACAGAAGTGTGTGTCGTCATTCTTTAAAACACAGTAACAATACACACTAATTCCACTCTCTCCTTCTGCTAGTGGGCTATCCCAAATGTTAGGCACGGGGGTAACCAGCTAAATAAACAGTCGGGGTGCTCAACATCATTAACATAAAATCCTAGAACCTTCTCTTCCACTTTTCCTGTAATCATCTTCGACTCTCCTCGCTAAAACGAAAGAGCAGAGCAATGTCTTCTAATGTTTGCCGGGCTGTTGCATTTAAAGGACATGATTTTATCCAAATGCTTTACACCAGCCATCCCGCAGACAAGCTCCGCCTTTTCCACCCATTCGACCACAAATGCTGAGCCGTCAAGCTCAGGATTATTGTCTGCCAACGTTCATTAATGCTGAAATAGTGTGGCGACAGTGCCGCCCATGGTGATAAACCATATTCTGCAAACTAGCAATTATTGAAGATGGAATAACTCTTGATGGAAATAGTAATAATTGGTTAACAGCCAATACAACTTCAATAAAGTTTATAAATGGCGTGCAAAATACACATATTATAAACAGTGTTACATCATAAATTATGAAAGGTGCATAATTTAAAAATGTTTAATAATTAATCATTTTGTATTGGGCTGCATTTTTGTTTATGCTAATGTTTGCATCGGTAATATCGTTAAATAAACGATTAGATTCGTCTACAGGTCTGGGAATAAACAAAGAATAGCACAAAGAGAAAAATGAGAATCATACGGGATTAAAATCTGTGCCCCAGAAGAGGAACCACCTAATGCAGGTGTCATCTTAAACCATTTGACTAACAAGCAGAACTGTAGTCCCTGTTCTGAGGCACATGTTTAAATCCTATATGAGTCTCATTTTTCACTTTGTGGTATTCTTTGTTTATTTCCAGCCCTACGGATTAAATTAAGGCGGAGCTTGTCTGCAGGATGGCTCGTGTAAAGCATATGGTGACAAACATGAGTATCAACAACAAAAAAGAAGCGTGATGAAGAGTGATGGGACGATTCCAATATTTTTCCTGATTCAGATACAATTTACGATTCTGTTCTAAATTCCCGATTCTGATATATTTACCGATTTTGATTCTTTTTAAATCTCTAAATATGTAGCTATAGATTAAAAAAAATTTTTTTTATTACTATTACAATAACTCATGTAATATCTGCATATATTTTCGTAAAGGAAGGTGCTCAGACTGGAGTCAGCTCTGCGTTGCAATCGACTACAGTGGTATGCACATGTTGAATTGAACGAAGCTATGGTTAGATAAACAGATGTACACATATTCTGATTGAGGGTAAGCGAGGAAAAAGCAGGCCGAGAAGACTTGGAATGACTCAGGCAAAGATGACTTCAAGTAATGCCACATCGAAACCAATGGAGAAAGTCATTTTGGGCCGTCATGTCTGGAAAATGCACAAGAATTTTAACATTTTAACTTTTGTTCTCCTCTCCCCCCCACACACACACATATACGTGTTAATACTTTTACAAAAAGATGTATTTATATGCATATTGAACGCATTATGCTCGGCATCAGTTTACATGATAGAAAAAGAAACACCTTGATCAGACAGCAAACTGGAGTAAATGACATCATCACTACCATAGGAATGGCAAAACATAGATGGGCAGGTCACCTTTCGAGATGTACAGCCAACAGGTGGACATATAGAGGGACAGAATGAACCCCGAAGCAATGGAAAAGACTTAGAGGAAGGCCAAAAAGCCGGGTGGAGGGATGACCTCGATAGTAAACTATGTCCTACTTGGCCACGCCTAGCTAGGGATAAAACAAAGTGGAAAGAAACCAGGGAGGGGTTCCTCCACCAGGAGTGAAATAAAAAAATACCCTGATGATGATAATGATGATGATGATGATATGTATATTTAATTTTATATAGTACTCGATGTATGCGTGACCCGTTGAGTCATGAACACTACCACCATTTATTCTAGTTTGATTTCATTCGAAAATTCAGAAACTATGACATCTTTTAAGACATTTCTTCTTGCATAACTAAAAATAAGTCTATTTCTTTCTATATTATCAGTAGTATAGTACTATATAGAAGTCTTATCATTTTTAGATAAAAATAAAGAAACTTATTATTTTGACATCTAATTTACTTACGTGTTCATGGTGTGTACAGGCGCATGTATGTAAATTAGATAACGGTGCTGAAAAAAAGACTCACTCTTTCTGTAAATGGCACATCAAAACCAATGTAAATGATAGAGTTTCATGGAGAAAGTCGCTTTGGGTCGCCATGGTCAACGTGCAACCCGCATCTGATGTGGACGGGACATGTTAAATGAAGACGAAGAAGAAATAAATAAATTCCAATATTAAATATAGATTTTTAATTATGTTTAAATAAATTCATAAATTTAATAAAACAATATTTTTTAAATAGTAAACCATACACAATATATATATATATTTAAAAAAACTAAATAGATTATCACGACTAATATTTCCGAGTCTTTTAATTACATTAGAAAACTTCTTAATAAAACAAAGAAAAAGGTATTATTAAACCCGGATATGATATATAGGATAGAAGAACTTCCTCAATGGTATGAGTATATCATGGATATAATCGATACAAAATTATACAAGCCACCTGCTGAGGGTATAAAAAAATAAACCTCGAAATGTTTGTGTAGTCCTGTATAAAAATAAAGGATTTGATGATATAAATCTGCCTAAAATATTTAATAATCCAGAAATCATTCAGTCACTGCCCAATGAAATTAAAAAAGAGGAACAGAAACCAATAGTAACATAAAAACTAGGGCAAACTATACGGAATAAGGTTTTTAACTATAAAGAAACTGTAGAGAATTTAAATATTAATGATAATGATAAAATATATATACCATCATGTGAATCCTCTCCTTTATGTAATACTGACATAGGGCATATAATTACCGGTAATCTAGCGATAGTTAAAAATTCTAAATTAAGAAAACTCCTAAGTAAAGGCCCAAACTATAGAGAACCTAAATGTTTAAATTATGCGAAATGTGTTAAGGAAATAAATAAAGCGTTAGATAATTTCACTGCATCCATGGCAAAAAAACATAAACTATTACACTCTACATTGGACTCATGGAAAAATAATATACTTGGATTCGTAAATAAAAAAGTAGAACGTTTAAAAGAATTTAAACACCCTAAAAAAACGAATCCCCTCCTTAGAAATCCATAAATAACTACGGAGCTTGAAATGCTTCAAAATAGGTTTGTAATAGTTCCTATTAATAAGGCGACAAATAATGTAGCTTTTATCTGTAAAAAATATTATATACAACGCTTATTGCTAGAAGTAGGAATAATAGGTGAAGCTTCAGATACTTATAAATTAAGTAATAGTAAAAGCGATCATATTATTATAAACAATACTGTTATTTGTGAAAAATTAGGATTAAAATTAGAAGAAAAGTACAAAAAACTTCCATGTATGTATTGGATACTTAAAATGCATAAAACACCAGTTGGCGCCCGTTTCATTGTTGCCTCAAAAATGTGCATCACTAAACCTTTAAGTAAGGCTGTATCTAAAGTCTTTAAATTAATTATGAATCAAATAAATAATTTCCATAAAAAAAGTAAATTCTACAGTAATATAAACCTATTTTGGGTGGTAAATAATTCAGATCTAGTAAAAGAAAAATTAGATCGTATTAATTTTCGTAAACAGGCTAAATCAATCTCGACATGATTTTAGTACATTATATACAAAAATACCACATAAAGAACTTATTAAAGAATTAGGTAATACTATAGATTTAGCTTTTGCAGGAGGAAAAGGTAAATACATAGACTTTGCAAAATCTAAAGCCTTTTGGTGTAAAACTAAAAATGGTAAGACAAGTGTGTCCAAAACTGGTCTGGCAATGCTTATAAGTCACCTTATAAAAGAGAGTTACTTTCAAATAGGAAATAAATTACTACTCCAAACAATAGGTATTCCAATGGGTTTGGATCCTTCTCCATTTTGGGCAAATCTATATTTACATAGACTTGAATATATGTATATGTCATCATTAATAAAAAATGATATATCTAGAGCGTATAGTTATCATGGATGTAGGCGATATATTGACGACCTTGTTTGCATTAATGATAGCGAAGAGTTTGCAAATACTAAACATTTAATATATCCTAAAGAGTTAAAATTAAACTGTGAACATAAGGGAACACAAGCTACGTTTCTTGATTTGGATATAAAAATTGAAGATAAAATATTTATCTATAAACTGTTTGATAAAAGAAATTTAATCCCTTTTCGTATCGTGCGGATGCCACATAAAAATAGTACCTGCCCTGTGTATATATTTTACGGGAGTATTATGTCCGAATTTCTGACGATTGCTCGTGTTACCTTAAAATTAGTAGATTTCATGCCCCCAATTTCTGACCTAATAATAAGAATGATTAAACAAGGTGGCGATCAAAATAAAATATTTAGACAATTAAATAAGGCAATTACTCGCCATCCTGATGCTTTTAAGTCTTATCAAATTAATAAAAAATAAATTGATAGAACAAATCCAAAGCTATCTAAATAAAAATAATGTAGAATATGTATAAACGTATATATAACACATATACTAATTATAATGAGAAAAAGAAAAACAATAATTATAAACAGTAGAAAGGGAGAAAGAAAGAAAGAAATGTTAAAGAAGAAGAAGAAGAAGAAGAAGAAGAAGAAGAAGAAGAAGAAAGAGAAAAAATCGACAGTTAGCGTATGAACGCCGATTGTAAACGCTGTGAGTGAGAGAAAAAATCGGCAGTTGGCTTGTGAACGCCGATTGGAAACGCTGTGAGTGGACAAGGAAGATTAGTATTTATTTGAGGTTGATGACAACGGGGAGATGGACAACAAAGGAGGAGGAGGAGGGGGAGGAGGGACTAAAAGTATATATATGTATATATATATATTTTTAATTAAAAAAAAAAAAATTTTGATATGTTTATATTTTTTATATTTTTAATATAACACTAAAAATAAGAATACATTAATCACCTAAATAATAGTGTAATGGATTCGTCCAAACACTTTAAAATGCAGTAACATTTTTGTAAGTAACAGATAAACTTTATTAGACAAACGAACAACACAGGTAAGGCAGACTTTAAAAATTTTTTTTTTTATAATATAAGTTAACAAAACATTTATATGGAACAAAACTTAAATTTAGTATACGGAACGTTTATGTTTTTGTCTTTTAAGGGAAGTGGGGGTCTGATCAACTCTGCTGGGAAGCCATGAAATTAAATACTGTCTTGTTTTTAAATTCCCGAAACAGTTTTAAAAAACTGATGATCCCTTAAATAATGTTAGAAGCAAACTAATATAATAACTGTAAAAAATAAATTGACTTACATGAGTGATTTTCCACCGAACGACTTGGGACTAAAAGTTGTTTTTTTATTTTTTTTATATAGTTTTAATGGTTGAGAAACTTCCGATACTATATATATATATATATATATATATATATATATATATATATATATATATATACTAGCAGAGCTGCCCGGTGTTGCCCAGGTGAGAGTGTGGAATATGCAACATCATAGTAGGGAAAGTTTACTTTAACAGCAACCATGATGCTGTCAGCTAGATATCTTACTCACCGAGCTATTCAGATATATGTTAATACTCTTAAACTAACGCTAATAAATAGATTAATTTCATTGTGTAACATGTTTGAAAATTGGCATTAGCTACTTTAAGAGGCAGCCAGAGACGCAAAAATACTTCCATTATGTTCACATGCAAATTGTGCATGTGAATACAATTATATTGAAAGTTCACTTCCTAGTATGTCTTCGTTTTTAGGGACAGACAGGCAAAGACAGAGAGGTGTTCTCCTTGATTATATATATATATATATATATATATATATATATATATATATATATATTTCATTTGAATCAAAGGGAAAACAGTTTTCAGGGGGGGGGAACCATCTTAATATCATCACAATTTGCTGAAATTTTGGGAATAGACATCACTTTTGGTCATTTACCTATGGTTTCAATTTTATTTAAATCAAAGGGAAAACAGTTTTCAGTGGGGGGGGGGTGTCCCCCCGGGGACCCCCAGCGTTGAAGTGATATATTTCTTATATAGTCTATGACATTCACTGAGAAGGAAGTAGTCCACATGCCAATTTTCAAGTAATTCTGTCCAGCGGTTTGGGTGAACATAAGACACGAAGATCAGGCGGACACGCACACACAGACAGAGTTAATATTTTATATATATATAGAAAATAATTTATAATTTCATGTATACACGTATAATATTATAAGGTGATATAATATATTGTGTATAAATTTTCAGTATTTACTTCAACAGTGCGCAATCAAGGCAATTTTACTAAGTCTCGCTTTTCTGCTGACGCCGAAGTGGTCGGTACTAAAAAGATAAACAAGACACTTCCAAGGGGACGGTTACACACTACATGTAGACATATGGTGGTGGTAATTTCTCTTAAATTATTTCATTTTTGATCTCTTAATTATTTGGTATTTGAGAAACATGTTTTTGTTCATAGTTTTGTTCGTGTCATTTTCAAGGTGGAATTTTGATAGAGATTTTAAGGTAAAACTATAAAAAGAAAAATTGTTTAGACTAAAATTTAAGATGGATGATAAACCTGTCTTGATAGGAAAATATTAAATTTTAAAAAAATTGCTTGTTTCCCCATAGTTTGAAATATTTTTTACACATTAACAAGTCTGTATAACATAAAACGTTTTGTTTGTCATCAAAAAAATGTAATTTAATTTTGAACGTATATAAAATTCAAGTTTTCAGTCCACGTGTCAACACCATTTATTTTTAACAATTTGTTAGCAATAAAATATTATTGATTAGAAATTCTGTTAAAACTTTAAAGTGTAGTATTCGTTCTGATCTACAAGTCATCTTTTCTGTCCTCGGTCAGTGAATGAGAAATCCTTTTAGACTAAGACAATTTAAATTTTTGTCCCAATGCAGAAGCCCCCTTTTTGAGAAACTGGATTTTCCCCACATTAAAACAAGATGCTTCGAAGAGAAAGGTTATGACACGCCAACAAACACATGGATATATGACTGGTCATTTCTATCTGAAATTATCTAATCTTTGATCTAGTAATTGTTTGGTATTTAAAAATGATTTTGTTCATGTCGTTTTCATGGTTTGAAATCTCATAGTGATTTGTAAGTAAAACAATACAAATAATTCATAGATTAAAATTCAAGATGGTTGACAAACCTGTCTTGATAGAAAAGGCTTAAATAAAAAAATACTAGCTTTTCTCTAAAATTTGAAATATTTTTTTACATAAGTCTGCCTGACAAAACGTTTTGTCCCGATACTAATTTACTTTTATACTCATCCGTCGACTGTCATAAAATAATATCAAATAGAAATTCGGTTCAAACATGTATAAAAAAAAAAATGTTTTGTGCTAAAAGGTTCTTTATGTGTGTAATAAAATTCTAAAACACTTCAAATATGTTTGGTGTTAGAAAAAACAATGATTAAAACATTGAATTAAATATATATATATTCATAAATAAAATTTAAATTTTTAACATATTGGGTATTTAAACCTCTAGAGTAAATGTGGTATCGTGGTGACTAATGATTCTATCAAAGAGTAAGATAGACAGAGGATGACCAACGACATTCCACTCCCGACACCTTTGATATATATATATATGCACAATGTTGTGTATTTATATATGCTCTGTTGTTACATGTTGACAATCATCGAGCTTTCACTTTGAAGAGCTTAATATGCATAAAAAGTAGAAAGTATATGCCAAAACATATATTTTCACACACCTATATATATATATATATATGTGTGTGTGTGTGTGTGTGTGTGTGTGTGTGTGTGTGTGTGTGTGTATTTAGGCAGGATTTTCTCTTTAAGACTAATATCATTATTACCAATAACTCTTATCCCTCAACCAGAATTTTGGATAGGACGAACCTCGTATATGAATTAAAATGCCCATTGAGAGACTGTGTCTCCGACAGCGAAGAGAACATATACGTTGGGTTGACTACTACAACTTTGTCGAAAGGTTAACAATGAATTTATCTTCTACCAGCGCGATAGCTCAGCACCTAACTAAGCAGCATTCCTGCCCCCCGCTTCTAATTTCGAAAACTCTTCGTAGACCCCAGACTACAAGTATTTTTCAACTCAAATCCGACGTCTTTAACCGCTCGGCCAATTTTAAATAGCTAATAAACGATGATAATTTTATATATATAGATCTCGTATATTGAGCTTAAACTATTTCACTATAGGTTCTATCTACTAAAAGTTTACTTTTAGTTTCATATTTGATTATATATATATATATATATATATATATATATATATATATATATATATATATAAACACGCTGATAACGAGAGATCAATTTGACACAATCAGCACAATCCTTTTGTTATAATGGATGCATTTACTAAAGATTGATTGGTAATGTGTGAATTCAATTTTTCAATATACACTTTGCTAATCAATATTAGCT
This sequence comes from Sepiola atlantica, assembly GCA_963556195.1. Lineage (NCBI taxonomy): Eukaryota > Metazoa > Mollusca > Cephalopoda > Sepiida > Sepiolidae > Sepiola > Sepiola atlantica. The sequence goes on along the minus strand of OY744525.1, from coordinate 44,711,281 downwards.
TGTAGCAATTCGTTTCTAAGAAAGCAATATCCAATTCTTCCGTAAAGTGTTGGACAAACAAGCAATGATTGAGAGAGGAAGAAAAAACCCTCATTATTTACACTTCATCAATTCGTACAAGAAAGAGAGCGGATGTTACCTACTTTTGGAAGTGTAAAGAAAAGTATATATTTGCCAATTAAATTCAACCTCAGAGAAGAAGAGGGAAAGTCCCTTCAGCTAATCTTATCGCTAAACAGTAACCTCGCACTATCAAGGATGTAGAAATGAAGAAAGTACGCCGTTTCAAGGTATACATATATATATATATATATATATATATATATATATATATATATATATATATATATATATATATATATCTTTTATATTTTATATTAATATTTTTATTTTTATTTTTTTTGGATTTTGAGATTTTGATTCTTAACGGTCTCAACCACGTGACTTTCCAAATTTAAAAATTTTAAATTTCTTTTCTTTTTTTCTCCATTTCATTCTTTCCAAATGTGATCTAAGGTTAAGATCGGATTCTAACTCTGCCTGATGAGATCTCAGTTTATAATAGCTGTTGATCGATAAAATCGACATGCCAGTGTTGCAGATTTTGTACATGTCTGTGTAAATAAAAATAATCATATATAAAAGCTCTATTTGATATTGAGCCCTTTTTCTGTTTTCTATAGATTTACATATGTCCTGTTTTCTTTGTTGTGTCAATACAATGGGTGAATTTATTTTAACACGTGGTTCGTTGTATTTCTATTTTAGGTTCTAATTCTTAAAATTGTTAAAATAAATTCACTCGACGCCGCTTAACTTTGGTGATCTAACGGGAACCGGTGTGTCAACGTGATTGTGCCGTATATATATATATATATATATTAGTATTTCATGTATCCACATAAAAATTTTATGAGGAGATATAATTTCTTTTTTATGTATCAATTTTCAGTATTTACTTCAACAGTGCTCGATACGCAAGTAGAGCTAGGTAGTAAGTTATTAAAATATATTTATGGCAATCAAGCTACACAGAGGCTCCCACGTTTTATCTCCGGGGGGAATCTTCAGGCTAAAATGCATATATATATATATATATATATATATATATATATATATATATATATATAATTATAATATAAAACCAAACCTTAAATTAAACTTCCTCATCTGATAAAATTAAATCTTAAATTAAACTATTAAATTATTATGTTCTAATTATTTAGATAACTTCGTAATTGGGAAAATTAAATCTTAATTGGGAAAAATTAAACCTTACGGCAGGTTAAACTTTTTAATTGGGGAATGTCAAGCCTTGAGTTGGAATTCCTGGGCTGATGGGATTGAATCTTAAATTAAACTACTAATAATTTCTAGCCTGATAAAATTAAATCTTGAATTAAACTATAAAATTATTGGAGTTTAATAACTTCGTAATTTTTAATTTCATAAATATTCTAAATTATTTGATAGGGCTAGATTTGTGAAGTCGGTTTTTACTGTAAGCTAGATTTTAAGTAATACTTTTGGATGTGTACATGATCACATGACCTGACCTATTTTTCCTAACTCCCTTTTCTCTTTCTTTTAACTTCTTAGCTCCTTCCCCTTTGACATAGAATATGCTTACTGACCCAGACAGGGAAGACCTAATTTGGGTGGGATGGATGGCGGGGTTGTATGTTGCTGTCTTTCTTGAGCCCGTCAAACAGGATGCAACACAGACATAATTTTAGACCCGTTAAAGTCATTCTGAGATGTAGACAATTTGATATCGCTTTCTGTTCGTTAGGGATTTGTCATGTCTGGTTGAATGGCAGGGGAGAGAAGATCACTTATATATTTTTCGCTCTTCTGGCTAGATGTGATGGGATTCAGTCTTATTTTGCTCAATTCGGATTTAACGGGTTTTCTAATTAAACAACGAACTTGGATTTGACTTGGGTTGCACATGTCGGGATTTCGGAACTTTGATTGGACTTTTTGTATTATTTTGATTGATTTATTTATCATTAACATTGAATATGGACACATTTCGCGACTGGATAACTTTGCCGGCCCCTTCAATTTCACGTATTTGGACTGCTGTTTGTATCTTGGAGTAATGTCCTTCCTGATTATGCTTCTCAACTTGTATGACCTGGATGGACTGTATGGATTCAACAAAAGTATGTTTTTGGATTGATATGTTTGATGTTATGTATTTTTATGTATTTGTGTATATAATTTTATATATTTTCAAAGCGTAATTTTATTGCCTGTAGTAGTATAACTGCGGTAATGGTCCTCTGAAGAGAAGAATTATCTTTGAAAACTCATGAGCTAAGGACTTGAGAATACTTTGCATGAACTTTGAATTCTAATAAAATTTGATTGACACCTTATTTTATTACTTCATTTTATATTATAATATTAATGCTCTATCCAGTATATTGAGCTTCAGATTTTTATCCGGATGTTTCACTAATTATAAGATATTAGTTGACGCTTATATCTTTTGTTGGATTGCTTCATATATATATATATATATATATATATAAGAGGAGATTGTAGTTTGCTTGAAGCATTGCTGGTAAATGTAAGTGTAAATTAGTCGTCCAAGGCTATAGCAATGCGATGTGGTTGCCGTGAGATGGAAAAGTGAAAAGCAATAAACGCAGGGAGAGAGTGAAACTCAAAACGATTTATTAATAATTTCACGAAAACTGATTAAATACCAAATAGTATTTTTTTTTTTTGGTAAGTAACAGATCGGCAAAGGGTAATCTTAAATTTTCGAAAGAACAACTTTCATTATCAGAAGACGACAATAGAAGACCGAGGGGGTCGGAAAAACGTGGAAAAACCGGTGTCAGATCATCGTATTATAGGGGAAAACAATTGGGAGTAGGAACGCAGAAAACGTCAAAATTCAATTAAGCAATCATATAACCAAGGTTAAAACATTATAAACATTAGTTTAGTAATATACCAATTTTTTAAATTTTATTATGTTTCATTTTAAATGACTCATCAATCTTTATTTATTTATTTATTTATTTATTTTTTTTTTTTTTCATTTATTCTCTTCAAATCTAAATTTAAATTCACTGTCAAAGGGAGATAACTTATTCTAAATAATATGTTCAGACCTTAGAAATGAGATTGGAAACTTGAGAAGGAATTTGAGTTGTGAAGTGGATTAGGAACGCAGAAAACATCAAAATTCCATTAAGCAATCATATAACTAAGGCTAAAACATTATAAACATTAGTTTAGTAATATACCAATTTTTTTTAAGTTTTATTATGTTTCATTTTACATGACTCATCAATCTTTATTTATTTATTTATTTATTTATTTTATTTTATTTTATTTTATTTTTTTCATTTATTCTCTTCAAATCTAAATTTAAATTTACTGTCAAAGGGAGATAACTTATTCTAAATAATATATTCAGACTTTAGAAATGAGATTGGAAACTTGAGAAGGAATTTGAGTTGTGAAGTGGATAAAAGCCAAGGATGGGACCCTTTTTTTTTTTTTTTTTCCCTTTCTTTTTTTTTCTTTTTTTTTAATTTTATTAGCAGGGGAAGGGGGGGAATAAGAAGAGAGAGGATTAAAAAAAAAAAAAAAAAAAAAGAAGGTAAGTAAGTTGTGGGTGGGAGTGTGAGGAGGTGGGAGTGTGAGGAGGTGGGAGTGTGAGGATGTAAGAATCAGAGGATGAAGGGAGATGACAACTCGAATCTGTTATTCAAGGCAGGGCGAAATTTAGAGATGAGGATAGCTTCCGAAATTCGAAGCTGGCCTATATTGCGGACAGAGTTGAGGATGCGGACACTAATGGAGCGATGTGTGTTGCCACATGAAATTAAGTGTTTATGGAAGGAGGAAATGTGGGTGTTTAGATGTTCTTTAATACGTAAGTGTAGAGGCCTAACGGTACTACCGATGTAGAATTTTTGGCACTTAGAGCATTGCAGGTTGTATACTGTATATGTGCGGAGGCAGAGGCCAGAGTTGGGGATGGGGCAACTAGCTAGAGAGCAGGGGTCTGGGGTGTAGTGGCTTTTTTTGGATAAATGTTGTCGGAGAGAGGTGCCTGTGTGAGAAAGTTGTATGTTAAGGTTCTCACTACGTATGGCATTGCGGATAGCAGAAGTGATACGGTCGCTAAAGAAGGGGAGTTTAAGGAAGCATGTGTTGGTGAGAGTGTGGTGTCTACGTCTTCTGGTGTTGTTAAGGCTAGATATGGTAGTTAGCGGGAAGCCGTTGGTCAATAGAGTTTGGTGGAAGGCTTCGGTGTGTGTTGTTTTATCGGAAGAAGAAGAGCATTTGATTTCATGTGGCAACACACATCGCTCCATTAGTGTCCGCATCCTCAACTCTGTCCGCAATATAGGCCAGCTTCGAATTTCGGAAGCTATCCTCATCTCTAAATTTCGCCCTGCCTTGAATAACAGATTCGAGTTGTCATCTCCCTTCATCCTCTGATTCTTACATCCTCACACTCCCACCTCCTCACACTCCCACCTCCTCACACTCCCACCCACAACTTACTTACCTTTTTTTTTTTTTTTTTTTTTTTTTTTTTAATCCTCTCTCTTCTTATTCCCCCCCCTTCCCCTGCTAATAAAGTTTTAAAAAAAAAAAAAAAAGAAAGGGAAAAAAAAAAAAAAAAGGGTCCCATCCTTGGCTTTTATCCACTTCACAACTCAAATTCCTTCTCAAGTTTCCAATCTCATTTCTAAAGTCTGAATATATTATTTAGAATAAGTTATCTCCCTTTGACAGTAAATTTAAATTTAGATTTGAAGAGAATAAATGAAAAAAATAAAATAAAATAAAATAAATAAATAAATAAATAAATAAAGATTGATGAGTCATGTAAAATGAAACATAATAAAACTTTTAAAAAATTGGTATATTACTAAACTAATGTTTATAATGTTTTAGCCTTAGTTATATGATTGCTTAATGGAATTTTGATGTTTTCTGCGTTCCTAATCCACTTCACAACTCAAATTCCTTCTCAAGTTTCCAATCTCATTTCTAAGGTCTGAACATATTATTTAGAATAAGTTATCTCCCTTTGACAGTGAATTTAAATTTAGATTTGAAGAGAATAAATGAAAAAAAAAAAATAAATAAATAAATAAATAAATAAATAAAGATTGATGAGTCATTTAAAATGAAACATAATAAAATTTAAAAAATTGGTATATTACTAAACTAATGTTTATAATGTTTTAACCTTGGTTATATGATTGCTTAATTGAATTTTGACGTTTTCTGCGTTCCTACTCCCAATTGTTTTCCCCTATAATACGATGATCTGACACCGGTTTTTCCACGTTTTTCCGACCCCCTCGGTCTTCTATTGTTGTCTTCTGATAATGAAAGTTGTTCTTTCGAAAATTTAAGATTACCCTTTGCCGATCTGTTACTTACCAAAAAAAAAAAAAATACTATTTGGTATTTAATCAGTTTTCGTGAAATTATTAATAAATCGTTTTGAGTTTCACTCTCTCCCTGCGTTTATTGCTTTTCACTTTTCCATCTCACGGCAACCACATCGCATTGCTATAGCCTTGGACGACTAATTTACACTTATATATATATATATATATATATATTCAGAAATCATCAATGCTGAAACGATATTTACTGAAACGAAATTAAACCAAGAAAAGAAACTATGTTTCGGAATTTTTTAGAATAAAGATTGATAATTTGTATTATTTGAACCTCTAGTATAATGGATATAAATGCTAAGTAATAATCATTTCTAAGTGACAGTCTTCTGGAGGTTGAAGGGTCAATCCTCGGTACGAGCGATACTAAAAATACAATTATGAATTACTTAAGACTTCTACCTGGTTATGGCTGATAGAATGAAAGCAAGCTACCCCCATGGGTTAAATAAAGGGTTCCATTCGAAAATTCTGTCAGATTCCCGAGTTTGACAAGATGCACCTGAAGAAGGTCAGAGGTTACATCGGCCAAAACGTTGTGAGAAGAACATCCAAGATGAGAACAACAATCCAAATGATACAAAGAAAAGAAACGTAAATTTCTTTAGTCTGTTAATTTTTAACAACCAGAACATCAATCCTGCAAAGTGACTAATATGAGAAATTTCAAAGGCTCTGACTGGTCCAACAAGATTACATGTATTTGAACTAGTAAGATTTAAGCCAATCAAATCGTGTTTAACAGTGGTGGCATACAGGAGCCTGTTTGGAGTTTCTCTCCTCAGAACTACGTAGAAAAGAGAAATGGTAAATAGAAAATTCCAAGGAATTTATACGATTGACCTTCATGCTCTGGTACTACCCCCCCCCCCCCATAAGACCTTCTCAGCAAAAACTCATCTTGTTTCCAACACGACAAAGAACTCTATTTTTCCTCTGTGTATCTAAAATAAAACGGAACTTCTATGAACAAAGTTTCTTTCCAAGAACTTCCCTACCTGTGGAATGTTTCCCTATAGACTAAAACAATGGTCGTTTTAAAGTCCAATGTCAACAAATATCTGTCATGTTGTCCATTGAATAAATCATAGTTCTCAATCCTTTCATATTACTGTTCCATCATCTAATTGAAAATCTCACTAACTCATATCCTTGAGTGGCTTTTGGCCTTGGTTAGTGGTGAATCATTAGTATAACAAATAACTATGTATTTTGTTAATTTACATGTTTATAATACCTATCCTTTTGAACAGATTCTTATGAAACTTGACAATAACGACATAAATGCAGGTGTACACCAGGGATCGATCCTTGGACATTTATTGTTCCTGATTTTCATAAACGACCTCCCTGATGATACTGTGTCTGAGATGGGTATATTTTCTGACGACACCAGGCTCTACTCTCATCATGTGGGTAAAACGGGTGCGCACATATCCAAGGCAATGGCTGAATCTTTAGAAAATGATATCCAGTCTGTAGTGGAATTGGGTGTCATAAATGGATGGTAACATTTAATGCTGCTAAGACAAAGTTCCTTTCCTTCAACAAGTCTCTCCCACTTAGACAACGTGCAAAAAAGAGTCGCTAATCTAATAGGTCCCTCACTATTCACCAAGTTCCAGCCTTTGTCCCATCGACGCAATGTTGCATTCTTGTGCTTGTTCTACAAGTACTTAAATAGAATATGCTCCGATGAACTTAAATACACTCGACCAACCTGACAATCAGCTAAATCCCATCCATTCATTGTGGAGATGCCCAGATGCTGGACAGCCTTCAACTCCAATAGCTTCTTTTCTCATGCTGCCGGCCTTTGGAACTCACTCCCTGTTCCCTGTTTCACCGACTGTAACAACATGCAGAAATTGAAAAATAATGTGAACAAGCATCTTGCTGCACAGCTCCCAATTTAGGATGACCCCCAAAACTTTCACCCTAATTCTCAGTAGCCCCTTACGTCTACACTGGCAACTTGTCTTTTTGAGGGTAAACTATGTTAAAAAAAAGTCGATTTTGTTCTTAATATGATATTGTTATTTCTGCTAAAAATAATGTTCTGCACGCATGAGTGTTGGTTCACTATATGATGAGTTTGACAGGTATCCAATTGTAACATAGTCGTTAAATTCTCGTACCTTCTCTTCTTTGTCACGTGAGGGGTGTGTCGCCTCGATGTCGTCTAGTGGTTGAGTTTCTTTCTTCGTTTCTGTACTGCCGTGAACATCGCCGTCCGCTGTGTCTACAACAAAAACCTTCCCCACAAAATTCATGAGGCAACAATCTTTTACTTTGATTTTGTTTTATTCAGGCGTCAGTCTACCGTCGATCTTGGAGATGTTTCACTAACGTTAAGGGAGAGACTAAATTACTACTTTATCGTCGTTAATTCCTAGCTAAAGTTCTTAGCCATTCGAGGACGGGGCCTGTATTCTCTTAGGGAAATAAATTCCCATTTTTCATTTCGGACTACATAGAGAAATAGTCTGTTCGACTCGCTTCCCAAAACCAGACTGACAAAACTCTGTTTCCCACACAAAAGCCTGTGACGTCACAGAATCCCTATGCGCAGGTGCACCTTGACTCTTGACCTGAGGTCTCGTCAATGTGGTCGCCCTGTCAACGCCTGTGAGCTACGCCTGTGAGAACAGCTTTATTTTGCACTCGGTTGTACGGGTTCACCCGCACTAAATCGCGCAAGCCCAACCAAACGATCCCCCACACATACGTCCACTTCAACATGCGTCCGGCCTCACAGGGCCATTATCCAACACAATTAATACATTTGTTGCACCTTAACTTTAAAAGTATTGAAAAATAAATTTAAACAAATGGTTATAATTTAGTGCAGTATGGCAATACGAACATCACTTCCAGTCAGTATGGTTTCAAGTGGTATAGCAGATTAAGACATTGACTCGATCAGCAAAGCTGTTGATTAGGAATTAATCTGATGTCGTTAAGGTAAAAAAAAATCTGACTTTACACATTTTAAATGAATTGTTCCAAATCAAAATATGTTGTCCTGTCAGTTAAAAGAGTACAATTTTAAATAAATACATTTCATAAAGTGACATTCGTTTTATTGATTTGAAGAATATTTTTTACGGTAAGAAGACAGAGAATATTTATTGTTTTTTTTGAGTGATTTTATTTTTGGATATGGGGGTAGAAATTTCTCATTTCGGGGGCCACGGCTCTCACTAATTTCCCAACCCAAGGGGTCAAGGTTTTCACCTATAACTGCCTAAAAAAAAACACAATCACATTTTTGGGGGTTGGGTGGAAGTGATTTAGCAAAGGGTGTTAATCTACAATTCTTTTCTTTATACCTCAAGTATCTACTGATATGTTTTAAAAGAAGATAGGAGGGCATTCATTGATGAAACAAAAGTCTTCTACCTCTACTACCAATGAATCGTTTGAAGCATGGCAAAATTAACATTTTTAGAGAGAGAAGAAAGAGAGTTAAGACAAAACGTGACGAGAAGGGAAAGAGGAAGAAAGATAAAAAAAGGAAAAGTGAAAGAAAGATAAAGTGAAAGAGAGAGAGAGAGGAAGAAAGATAAAGAGAAATAAAATCGAGCCAAATGGGAAAAAATAAGGATGTAAAGCTCTAGCGATTTTGGCTTTTCGTATTGAAATTAAAAGCCGATGTTGGGGATGTCATGCAAACACGTCTTCTTTTGTTCAAGTCTCGCCGGCTAAAGAAAAGGAAGAGAGCCCTGCCCAGAATTCACGTATTTTCGTAACTTACTTTCAGTGCAAGCCATTCCGACCCCTAACTTTCCCATTAACATGGCTGCTACTATCTAACACAAGAAAACGATTATTTTCCTAATCGGACAAAGAGGAAGATTTTTCTCTTTTCTTTGCCACGTCTCATTCCGGAATTCCTGTCCATGACGTCATATCCTGACATGTAGTCCTAACTCTAACTTTTCATTTCTAATTCCGCCTTTTTGTAATTCAGAAAAAGCGGAATTCTACTAAAAGGTGGAGAACTCACATCCGTGCAAACTGGAGTAGGACCAACTGATGGACAAACATTTCATATGGTTGCAAGGACACAACTAAAAACGGTTGAGAACTTCTGCTATAGTCTATTCAATACGATATTATACACTTATAACATTTTATATCTAGAGGGCATGTATATGCAAAGATTTCTTTTCCTGCTGATATGATTTTTGATAAATACTATGATAAATAAAAACAATGGATTTTGGTTTCCAGAGGAGGAAGGAAGAGAAAAAAAATCTATGCTTACAGTAAATTTATGGATTATGTTATGAGACATCGAAAATCATGAGAAACACATTGCTTTCAAACGCCCCTGCCATTTTTCATCTCCTAACAAACAAATAAATCCCCTGAAGACAATTTTGTTCTTGAGAAAAAAAAGACTGTTGTCGTCGTCGTCATCGTAGTGACTTTGTCTAAAACTCTATTTGTGCCAAAAAGTTGACTTTTCTAAGAGGATTATGTGAAGCAGTTAGAAGTGACAAACAACACATTCTCTAATGGAGTTTTGAGTTTAACTCTCGTTCGAAAAAGTCCTCGTTTTTTTTCCAATGTTATTGAGTGGAAAAGATTGATTACGTCCATTATTACATGACTCATCTACTCATTATATCTATGCACACTTATACACACACATATGCATATCAATATATATATATATATATATATACATATATATATATGATGCACAAAAATACATATATATATATATATATAAGTATAAATTTTTATTCATACAAACATTATTGGTTACATATGTGCATACATGTTTCGGTTGCACTTTTCCAAGAAAGTCAACCTCATCAGACCAAGAATCTTTCAGGAATGGATGGATTTGAAGAATTTTCTATCCTAAATAACTCTTTTTGGGGATCTAGCATCTTCTATTTTTTATGAATTAGTATCGGATTACCTATTTCACTAGTTGACCTTTTTTACCAGTGGTTGTCCCCTCCCTTTTTTTATTATTACTCTTTATGGCGTCTCCATTGCCTTTTCTTGTCCTCATTTTATTGCTCTCGCTTGCCAGTTTAACAGACTCACTCAAGTATAAATATCTTATCTATATATCAAGAATCACACATATATAAACAAACCCAAACACATCTAAATAAACAAACAGATAAATAAACGGACATTGATATACATACATATCTAAACATGGACAGCTACACAGATTCACTATCAATCAAGCATATATTCAGAATACATACGTGCTTATAAATATATTCTAGATGTATATTCAGTAAAAAATAAAGAAATAAGAATATTCTAGATATATATTCAATACATACATCCATACGTCTATACAGACTCAACATATACAGCTATATGCACCTATACACGTATATATATATATATATATATATATATATATGCACACATATACATACACATACTAGTATATATATATTGTGTGTATTTAGGCAGCATTTTCTCATTTATGCAAATATTGTTAAAAATAACAGAATTCGTCTGTTTAATTATACCTTTTTTATTTTTTTAACTATTCTGATGGTCTTTTTGTATTAAAATCAAAAACATTAATAAATGTTCCATAGGTTTCACGAACATTTTCGATTCCTCAGGTGTCAAAAGTTTCTATGCCGTCTTGTAAAAAATTCTCTTCTTTCTCCACCTTTTTTGTTCATTTGAGGATGATTCGACGAAGAATCAAAAATATTCGTGAAACCTATGGAACATTTATTAATGTTTTTGATTTTAATACAAAAAAGACCATCAGGAAAATTTAAAAAGTAAAAAAAAATGAATAAATAAATAAATATATATATATATATATAATTATTATATCATGTATACACATATAATATTATAAGGAGATATAATATATTATGTATCGATTTTCACTATTTACTTCAACAGTGCTCAAAACGGGAGTAGAGCGAGGTAGTAAGCTATGAAAATATATTTATGCCAATTAAGTTACACAGAGGCATCCAGTTTTCATCTCCATAGAGCATCGTCAGACTAAAATCCTCTACGTAGATGAAACGCGGACGCCTCTGTGTAGCTTAATTGTCATAAATACGTTATCATAACTAATATATATATATATATATATATATATATATATATATATATATATATATATGATGATGAATAAAAGAAACAATGTTTCGGACAAAATGTAAAAATAAAAATGGAATAAAGGATAAGCAAATCAACAACTAACAAAAATAAACTCAAAAACTTATGTTGTATAGTTCTGCCGAAATATTTCAATCGTTTAAAATACGACCATTATCAATCGGTTGATGAACTTTAATTAAAAACGGAAAAGTTTTCAAATGTATACAAAGAATGCGATTGGAAGAAATAGTCACATGCAGAAAACAACAGAAAGGGAGAAGGAAAGCGAGAAATGTTAAAAAAGAGAAAGAAGACGAAGAAGAAGACGAAGAAGAAGAAGAAGAAGAAGAAGAAGAAGAAGAAGAAGAAGAAAAAGAAAAAAGAGAGAAAAATCAGCCAATGTCTGAAGAAGAAGAAAAAAAAGAAGAAGAAGAAGAAGAAGAAGAAGAAGAAGAAGAAGAAGAAGAAGAAGAAAAAGAAAGAGAAAAATCAGCAGTTGACTGCCGAACGCTAATTAAAGAAGAAGAAGAAGAAGAAAGAGAGAAAAATCAGCGATTAAATGCCGCCTGCTGATTGAAAACGTCAAATGTATGACAGAATTAGTAGTAATTTGAAACTACTGACGGAGGAATTAAAACAAAGGGAGGAGGAGGTAGCAGAGGAGGAGGAGGAGGAAGAAGAAGAACAAGGGTTAAAAGTTAACCGTTGTCATATTGATTTAAATTCATTTCATATAGAACCGATCTAGCAGAAGGAGTAGAAATGTTATAAAAACCTGGTCTCTTCACAATCGTGTTCTTATGACATAGGATTAAACAAGATTCTGTGAGACGTCGAAGTTTAGTATCATGAATATTTTTAATAGAAATTGCCCTCTGTGTATTAAAGTGATGACCGAAAAAAATCATGTGGGTGCATAACGCATTTGAGGTATCACAGTTTTTTTATAGCATGATTGTGTGCATATATTCGTTTCTTTAACGGGCGTTGTGTCTCGTCGTTGTGTCTTTATACTATACCATGCGCCGACTGTGGAAAAACATATTTCGGCTGTGATACCTCAAATGCGTTATACACTCACATGATTTCTTTCGGTCATCACTTTAATACACAGAGGGCAATTTCTATTAAACATATTCATGATACTAAACTTCGACGTCTCACAGGATCGTGTTTAATCCCATGTCATTAGTTAATACTAATAGTTAGTTTTAATTCCCCCGTCAGTAGTTTCAAATTACTACCAATTCTGTCATACATTTGACGTTTTCAATCAGCAGGCGGCATTCAATCGCTGATTTTTCTCTCTTTCTTTTTCTTCTTCTTCTTCTTTAATTAGCGTTCGGCAGTAAACTGTTGATTTTTCTCTTTCTTTTTCTTTTTCTTCTTTTTTTTCTTCTACTTCAATTGGCGTTCTAAAGACATTGGCTGATTTTTCTCTCTTTCTTCTTCTTCTTCGTCTTCTTTCTCTTTTTTAACATTTCTCGCTTTCCTTCTCCCTTTCTGTTGTTTTCTGCATGTGACTATTTCTTCCAATCGCATTCTTTGTATAAATTTGAAAACTTTTCAATTTTTAATTAAAGTTTACCAACCGATTGATAATGGTCGTATTTTAAACGATTGAAATATTTCGGCAGAACTATACAACATGAGTTTTTGAGTTAATTTTTGTTAGTTGTTGATTTGTTTATCCTTTATTCCATTTTTATTTTTACATATATATATATATATATATATATATATATATATATATATCATACACAAACATACTTATATGTACACGTATACACATGCACATATATATTCACATATATATGCACACATACGAATACACACACATATTTATACACACACGCACATATACACACATATCAATATACACAGATATATGCAAACATATATGTTAAAGATATTCTATAAAAATGGTTTTGTTTTTGCTTGCATTAAGTCATTAATGTTGTAATTGTGTTTTTTTTTTCATGCATAAATGACTAAAAGCTTTTTTTAAATATGTATATATATATATATATATATATATATATACTCTCACACATATATACATATATATATATATATATATATTCACAGAAATATATATATATACACATATACACTAATATATGTATATATAAAAATATTATATACACACACATGCAAATATACACACCAATATCTACATATACATACATATATATATATATATATATATATATTGATGTTTCACTGAGAATATTCAGTAAAGTCCAGAACAAGGCCAATAAAAACAAGCTCGATAAGCCCCGATTATAGGGTACAGAGCATTTATACATATATTTGGAGAGTTTACCAAGATATTTTTTTACAGGGAGGATTCATGACAATGTAAAATCTTTTATTTTATTACCTTGCTAGGTAGAAAAACACGTGTAGGGAACTATAACTTTACAAAATAAATAAATAATAAAATAGAAGATTTTTTTGTTGTGATGAATCCTCTCTGGAAAAGATATCTTGGTAAACTCTCCAAATATATATATATATATATATATATATACATACACATATAAGATATGACAAGAATTTGAATTCCTACTGGAAAGAATTGGAATGCCTACTAGACACTATTTTCGAGTGGCTAAGGTCTCTCTATACAGGGGTTTGTCAGGAGAATCTGGCATGAGGATACTTCACCTTACAAGTAAACCCTGACCAAATATTCAAAATAACATAGTATTCGAAGCCCAAATAAGATCCCCTCGGTATGGCTACAAACTGACTTATACGAGTAGTGGTGCACCTTCTCCAAGTGATATTACTTCAAGTAACAGCAATAAGCTGGATACTCCACCAGACTAGATGAATTCTTGTCCTGGAATCCAGTAAGACTAAGAGACCACAAGAAAGATATGCTATAACATAGTTAACTGGTCAATTGCGGAGAGGAAAATTAATGTTCTTTACTTCTTTACTAACTCAACGTTTGAGAGGTAAAGGAGAACTTTAATGGAATACTCGGGTATATATGTATCTAGTATAGATATTGAGTCTTAGCTCCAGGAAGGGACCCGTTGATTTCTGAGAACTTACACTGAAGTAAAATTGGAAAAAAATACATGTGTTGTGTAAATGATTGTGAACGTGAACAACTAAAGTTGTAAGCCGAATTTACAATCCCATCTTTTAAACTTTTTTTCTAAAAAGGCTTTTATAAATTTCAATAGCATTGACAGTAGACATTGATTATGATCATGATTACCTGCTTAATATGACTATTTTCCCCCCTCTCTCTCTTTCTCTCTCTCTCTGTCTCTCTCTCTCTCTCTCTCCGTGTAGATATGTATATACTGTATAATGTGGCATGGCACAGTAAACATTGACATGGACAATGGAATCATTAAACCAAGTTGAAATCTAAATGAGTTTGTTGAGTTCACTTTTGCACAGAATCCCTGGGGAAGAAAAAGAAATCTATCTTTCTCTCTTTCTTTCTTTCTTTCTTTCTTTCTTTCTTTCTTTCTTTCTTTCTTCAGTTCCAGATAAACTAACAACAGTCTCCTGGTATAGATAGCACTGTTATACATGTAGATATATATAAATAAGGTCTTGTATAAGATATGTATCATTAAATATTTAAGAGTGCACACATTTAACTCTTGGCATTCAGTGTCAACGCTAAGGTCTTATGTCCACCATCTGTTATATGGGTAACTCACAAGAAGACTCCTCTTTTTATATTTTATATATTGATGTACATTTTTAGCGACCACGTGTTCGGGTATATCTTTCCCAAACACGAGGTCACCTTTTTTTGTGTGTTGTATTACCATCGATAACACTTTTCCGTCGAAAGAAACGGAAGAAGAAGAAGAATAGTGAAGAAACAGTTGGATTTACATACATACACAACTATTCACACATTAATAGTTTTTCGAAGGCTAACGTAAAACGGCGATGCAAAACATGTAAGGTATAAGGTGATACACAAAGGGGTAAAATCACAGACATAATTACGAAAGTAAAAATACATTAAAGTTACAATACAATAAAAAATAATACATATCTAGCTAGAGTCGTAAATAGAAAAATATATGTGAACATTGATAATAAGACCAATTTACTTTGTTGTGGTCTTCTAGGAGTCTAAGCAACTGCTACCAGAATGGAGTCTACATGACTGCTACTAGGAAAGATGCCTGATAGATGCAGTGTCAGGATTTTTGAAAGCCATGTAAAGATCGGCAACTGGTCGAACAACATCTGATGGCTTTGAAAGACCAGCCAGAAAAGATTCAGAGATCCATTACTAACTTCCACACATGTGTGGAACCAGTTTTCTTACTTCCAGACAGGAGATCACATTTCCCTAACATTGGCCAGAATTATTCAAGGGGGATAACTCGGATATAAACCCAAAGGAGATCACTCAAATAATTCTGGGGCAACACAACCAGTGGAGAGAATTAATAAATAACCACTTGCTTTTGGGGGTGGAAAATTGGTCTTAAAAGACTGTATATTATATTGTAGTAGATTTTTTAATCAGCAGAAAATGAGAATTATCAAATTTCAAAGAAATTTTCAGCATTTATTAGATAAACAAGTGTACACTCTACGAAAAAAAAAGTATGCTTCGCCAGTGTTTGCACTAATATTCATATAAAATAACGTCTCAATCGGTGAAGTTAAAAAACGAAATAAGGAAGACAGAAAACGTCTCAAACCGGAAAGTTTTTTTAAAAAGAAAGGAAAACGTATCGATCTATTTAGAAAGAAACCGAAAAAAAGAAAACGTCTTATTATGGGAATAAAGTGGAGGATTTCTTTACCAATTCATTTCAGACGGCGGGCGGATGTTTAACTTGTTATTTCATTTTTCCCTGTAACACTTGAAATGGTTCTAACCCACACTTTTTCTTACTTACTAACTTTTGCATGGCAGGATAGATTATATATATAAGAAAAGTTCATTTTATATTCCAATAATCATGGTTTTTATTTTCAATTTTTGTGTTTTTATTTTTTCACATTTTCAAAAAACATAACATTCCTGTGAGATGTATATTTACGACTCGTTTCCCTGGAGGTGAGCCAACCAACATTATTATATCAATATCTGCTCTGTTACATCTCAAGATCATCAGAAAAATCCACACAGAAGAAAAGTTCTCAAATTGAAAAGTTTTTTAAAAAACCTACACCACACTGTGGGTCATTGTGGGCAAAAAACAAAGAAAAAAAAACAAAGAAAAAAACCTTCACACGAGGAAAAAATCTCCAAAAAATATGCGGGCATTCGAGAATTTTTAATTCAGTGATCTTCCTTCATATAGTTATTTAATTCTATCATTTATTTATAACAAGTTTAGCGATTTTCAATAGAGTGGATGTTAGATGGAATTTTAACTTTAAATCAGATTTTTTTCTCAACATTTTACGTAAGAGAAAAATAAAGCTGAGAAAGCCTCCAGGGCACTGCTGAAACGATCCATTTTGGAACCTCTCCCTACCCCCAAGGAAGGTTGGAGGGGAGTTTGGAGATAAATCGTGCATGCTCCAGTTGATATTAATCACGTAGCAATCAAGAACTCACTCTTCTAATTAAGCGTTTTAGATGACTCATGTACATTTCACACCCTTTGTTTTAAGTCGTCAGCCGTTTCGTTTTCTAAGAAGAAAAGGCATGTTTATTGTTGAGCTATTTTTTTTAATTTGTGTAAAAATTGTTTTCCTTTGGGGATGCTTTTTGAGATGGTATCGTGACACAAACAAAAATTCCTACACTAGAAGAATAAAAGGTTGACATTGAAAGGTTTTTAAACATTTATGAGTGATAGCTTCAAAAGTAATGGAACAAATACAAAACGCGAATCCAGGTTAAAGGAAATCACTTTCAAGATTCATTCTGAAGTTAAAATATGTGTGTAATTAGTATCTTTCGGCAATTGTTTTTAAAATGTTTTTTCAAATTAAAAATAGTTTATAGTTGTAAAATGATGTTGGCATTCCATGTGTGTGTGTGTGTGTGTGTGTGTGTGGTTGTTATTGTTGTTGTTAAACGAGTTGAACTTCTGCATAGAGCTCACAAAGATTGTGCCTCAGGATTTTCTGGTCGCAGATATTCGTTAAGTTGCAGGATTGCAGGTTTTAACCCCGACACTGAAAACAACAAGTCTCAGCAGTTACATGCAAGAATATACCAACTTTTGGGATCTTTGTTTCGTAGTTTTTTACTTTTAGCCGAACATGCACACACACCCCACCCACCCCACCGTCGTATGAAATGTATTCAGAAATAAATCCTTCACTCTATTTTAATAATGAGAAGTTTTCTTTCCTTTTTCTCTTTCTTCTCTGTATATGATTAATAGTATTTTTTCTTTCTTTTTCGTTTTTTGCACTTTCCAGTTTGAGACGTTTTCTTTCTTCTTTCTTTTTTAACTTCACCAATTAAGACGTTATTTTATATGAATATGAATATTAGTGCGAACACTAGTGAAGCATAATTTTTTTTCGTCATTTTTGATGAAGAGTGTATATATATAATGTGATCGTCCGAGATTATCATCCCTGCACTGGTGAGAGCGAAAGCTTGAAACGCTTGCATATGTAGGTAAAAATAATTTAATATTATTTATTTAAAATTAATATTATAAGCCCCTGTAATAAGAATAAAGTTGAGCCCTGTTCGGGAAGTTAAAAATAGACTGACACGTAGCTATAAGGCATATTCCGACAACGTTCGTAGAATCTCTAAGTCAGTCTTTCTTGATATGCCACCCTTCGCATAAATAGAACTTAAATTCCCTTTTTGAATGTGGTAATGTCCCGTGGCCTAATAATAGTTACAGTGCTTGCTTACAGAGTCTAGGTTGACTCTGTAGCAGGGGTTCGAACGGTGCGATTGTCCGAGATTATCATCCCTGCACTGATGAGAGCGAAAGCTCGAAACGCTAGCATATGTAGGTAAAAATAATCTAATATTATTTAAAATTAATATTATATATCTCTCTCTCTCTCTCTATATATATATATATATATATATATATATATATATATAATTATTAATGACAATATATGTATTAGCATATACTATCAGTGCCCTTTTACTTTGCAGTCTCCTTAAAAGATTCAGCTCGATGATTGCCAATTAGCGACAACAGAGCAAATATAAGTCAGGTTCATATTATATTTCAATAACCATGTTTTTATTTTATTATTTTTATTTTTATTTTTTCACATTTCCAAAAAACATAACATTTCTGTGAGATATATTTTTTACGGTCCGTTTCATTTGTCTTGTGCCAAACAACATTTTTATGTCAATATCGTCTCTGCAACATTACAAAATCATCAGAAAAATTCACAAAGAGTAAAAAGTTCTTGGATTAAAGTGTCTTGAAAACCCATACACTATACAGTGGTTCATTTTTGGGTGAAACCAAACAAAAAACAAAGAAAAGAGCAAACTCACACGTGGGGGAAACCACTAATACGCCATTTTGAATTTTTCCGTTCAGAGCTAGTACATCCTAAAAGTTGTGTGGACATTTATAAATTTTAATTCAGTAATATTTCTTAAAATAGTTAATATATAAACATATATATATATATATATATATATATATTTGTTATTTTTTATTATCTATGTACGTATACGTTTCGTCCTTTTTAATATGACTATTCACTACCGGTAATGCAATTCGAAACCCTGGATTACAAGTATTTTTCAACTTAAATCCAACGTCGCTAACCACTCAGCCAATTTTAAATAGCTGATAAACAATGATAATGTTAACACTTTTAAAGCGACTTGATGTCCAGGCATTCGACTTCTATTAGGGAAGGAATGATGCATTATGAAGCAAATGACGTCATGCTGTGTTAGTACTACCATTACAGTGCTCTACTTTTTTATGAGGAGCGACAAATATAAATATTTGTTATTGTTTATTATCTATGTACATATACGTTTCGTCCTTTTTAATCTGGACTCATCAGCATAGAGATATGACTATTAACTACCGGTCATGCGATTCGATCACAAGTATTTTTCAACTCAAATCCAACGTCGTTAACCGCTCGGCCAATTTTAAATAGCTGATAAACAATGATAATTTTAACACATTTAAAGCGGCTTGACGTCCAGGCATTCGACTTCTATTAGGGAAGAAATGATGCATTATAAAGCAAGTGACGTCATGCTAAGAAGAGATGGTAGTGGGTATCACTAAAATCTGTTCTTATGATGAGGATTACAATAATAATACTTAATTGTATCCGTCATTAAGTTGCCTAAAGATATTACGTCATTCGCCTTCCATTTTTATTTTTTATATCCATATGCCCTTTTTATATTGTCCCTCGTTTTATTTTATTTATTAAACTTCTAATATTACTATGAGTGTTCCTGGATCTACTTTTTATGGTATGGACCTTAGGAAGTGGATGTTGTCCCTTATGTACCCTTTGACTTGTTCGGCGAATGTAGTATGATGTCTATTAGGTTTGTAAGTCTACTGATATATTTGGATTTTTATGTGTCGATGGCAGTTTTTTTTATCTCATTCGATAATGTATTTTTGGTAGTCTGTAAAAGTTGTTATTTTTGTGGTGAAATTTATTAGGAAGACTTTTTTCTTTTATTGCTAATATTCTATTGTATGTTGTGCAAAAATGTTGTAATTTTTGATATAGTGTTTTTGTCTATGTTGGCACTAATTAGTCTATAGTTATCCTTGTCTTCTAGTGCTTCAAGAATGTTTGTTTTATAGTATGTTTTATGCATGATGACTACAGCACTGACTTTGTCTGCTTCTTTTATAGTTGTATTATTATTACCAGGGCTTTATCCACTCCACTTGTTTGGGAACGGCTCCCGCTCTCGTTCCTAAAAAGAAAAAAAAAAGGAGCATCTCCTTTCCCCGCTCTATATGCGCCTTAAAATCATCTGTTGAAAAATCCAATACATTTCCAACATTATTTTCAAATAAGTCCCTATTTACTTTCTCCCCACTACTGGATAAAAAAAAATGAGCCCGCCGCTCTTTGGCTGCAGCAAAAAGGAGTGCACTTTTTTTTCTGTAAAGCCTTGATTATTACTTCAGATATCCTTTCATGATATGTTCTGTTTATATGTGAGGTTGTTGATAGGTTTGAGTCTTTTTTGTCCCAGAGTTTTTTAAAGAATAGACGTAATTCATTCACGTTGCTGTTTTTTTTATGTTTAGGAAGTTTTGTTTGATTTATTTTTAACTAATGAGTTGTGTATTTGTTGTTGTTTAATGTTTCTATTAATCTCAATTTGCACTCAAATTCTCTAAGGTCTTTTTCAGTTCCATTATATTGTGGTTGGGGGTGGGGGGGTGGACAGAATTTGAGGTCTAATTTTAGTATTTCTATTTCATCCTTTGTTTATGTAAATGTGGATAAGTTAATTATCTTAGATCTAGTGTCATCTCATCGGAACTTATCCTTTTGAATGGAATTTCTAAATACTGATGATGATAATGATGATGATGACGATGACGACAACGACGACGACGACAACGATGATGATGTCTGCTTGTTTCACTGGTTTGCTAGTTTCCTAATAGTTTTTTTTTCTACATGTTTTGTATACTCTAGTTAATGAGGGCGTTTCTTTGTAATATTGATGTTATGCATATTTTTTATGTGAGGTTTCCTATGTATTAAGATGTATTGTTATTGCAGTTTAGTTGCTTTGGATCAAATTTATGTGAGGCACCCCAGAATGAACAACAACCAAAAGGACATACATTGTTTTAACATCATTTGTTTTTTTACTTTCGGTTGAATTGTGAACAAAACAATACGTGGTATGTGCACATTTGCATTTTTATATTTCTTTTATTAAAAAAAGGGTTTATAGCCTAAAAATACATAGTTTTATTCATAAGCTCATTTTATTATGCACGCACTTTTAATTAAAATAAACAACAATGTTATTTACAAAACGTTTTGTTTTGTAAACTTTGAATATTTCTAAAAAAATTTAAAGAATACATATTTTTATTGACAAAACTTTTTATTTAAGCAAACAGAACAAAGAAACATTAAAACACACATTTAAATAAAAGGATGTTCACTATACAAAAATCTTTAATTCATCATAAACCGGAAATCAAAAGTAACAAATCGGTGTTAAGACAAAATGTGTACTTTTGATTGTTGCTGGGGTGCCTCAAATCCATTTGATCCGCTGATTTTTGTTGGTGTGATTTGCTTGTATTTGGTGTTGTGCGAGGTGGTTGTGAGATTTGTTTTGTTATGGAGAGTGGTGTAGATATAAGTAGTACTTATAAAGGTTATTTTGTTGTGTGCGATGGTGTTGAGTAAGGGTATTTTGTGGTGGTTTGTTTGTGTAGTGTAGGATGTCTAAGTGTGGGGTTTATGTTGGATTTGTTGGTGTAATTGGTAGTAGTTTAGTTTATTTTTTTTGTGTGGGGAGGCATTTGTAAGGGTTAGTGTATGGCGATATATTGTGAGGGTTTCATGATATGTTGTAGAGTGTATTTTGGTGATTGTATTTGTTGTGTGAATGTTTTTGTGCATAGTTAATGGAATTGTGATTGAATTTACTGGTATGGTTATGTTTGTTTTGTTGTATAGGGTAGCGTCGTTGTATTATGTAGCATTTGTTGGATTGCTTTATAATGGTATATTGTGGTGGTTTCTTAGTGTATTTATATCTGTTGCATGTGGTGGTATGCCTTTTTTTTATTACCTCCGTTATGTGATTTTCCATGTTTGGTTATGTCGTGTGTAACTGTTTCCTGTTGAATTTTGGATTCTATTGTTGCTTTGGTCCATAGTTTTTGGTTTTATTGTTTTCTGTATGTCATTTCTTTGTTGGATAAGGTCTTTATTTTTCCTCCTCCTCCTCCTCCTCCTCTTTGCACTCTGATTCCCATAGTTTAGAATTTGTGAGTCTTTTCGTGTCATAGTTCCCTGATTTTGGTCAGCTTTGCGTTGTCGATTTCCGTGTATGTTTTTGTGTAGTCTACTTTTTTTTGTCTTTTTGTATGTCGATTTTGGCTTGTAATTATGTCAGGCTTAGAGTGTTTTTGATTCTTTTATGTTCTTGCATGTCTTGTAGAGTTATTTTGTCCTGGAATTTTTCTGGGACGAATTGTTCTTCAATTTCTAAGAAAGTTTTATAGGTGGATGCGGTGTTTCTGTTTTTGTTTGCATTGTGAAAAGCCATTTTTCTTTTGTTTTAGGAGAGTTACTCACATGTAAAAAATTCCGTTTCTTTCTTTTTAATGATTCGTCCTGGATTTGTGATTTCCTGATGTCCACCATGAAACTGGGTTGGGTCTTAAAGTGTCCCATAATTGTTTATGCATTGTAGCTTTGTTCTTTGTTTTGTTTAGGTGAATTACTGTGTCCATTATTTCGTTTAATTTCTGTAATTCTTTCTCAAGGCGATGTTGAACTGGTTTTTTTTTTGTTGTAATTCTGGTTTTCTTTTTGTTGGCGGCATTCTTTCGTTGCAGTTATATATAAAGCAGAGAATGCTTTTTTAGATTGTCCCTAGAGCAGAGAATATTGTATGTCCAACGAGAAAAAAAAGGTATATTTAAAAGATTGAGACCATTAAAATTGTTAATTAAAGAAAAAAATGTATTTACATTTTTTGTATTTGAAGTTTAGATACTTAAATTTGATGCTTAAATGCAACATATGTTTCGGGGCGTCGGTTACAAGCACGGAAGGACTTCGCCATCCGGCTTTCTTCAGCTTCTGTTGTCATCTGTTTCGAAATGTGAAGTCACGTGTCACTCTCGTTTGGACGCGTTATTTTCTTAGAGTGTTGTGTATGTTTGTTTAAATTTAGTGTAAGGAAGGTTTAATAAGGTTTGAAAAAAAGGGGAAGGGTGAAAAGTAACAGTTGAGATTTAAACCGGAGGAGATTTAAAGAGATATAAAAAAAATATAAAAATGAATATATATATATATATATATATATATATATATATATATATATATATATGAGAGAGAGGGGGAGAGAGAGAGGGAGAGAGAGAGATTTAATAAAGCTGTATGCAATGCATAAAAGATGTAACAGTGAAAGAGATGAACAAAACAAATAATTTAAGACAATATATGAGACATTGTTCTTCAAAAATGATCTATTCATTTTTCGGTAAATCTTTCACATACTGTTTCAGTAAAATTGTCATGTACTGTTAATAGAATCCGGGATGGGGGAAAATATTTTGATATTTCGGGAGAAACTTCCCCCTCCCTAAAACCAAAACAAAACAAACGTTATTTCAACTTATAGAGAAGAAACGTCTAAAATCGCTGTTATATAAATAATGTCAGGTTTGTAGTAAATATTAGGTTCAGCAGAATATTGAGCATAACTAAATAAATAATAAGACAAAACATAATTAATATTATGTTTTGTCTTATTATTTATTTAGTTATGCCTTTTTCCGCGCTTTTTGCATTTCATAAAACTTTATTAAATACCTATAAACTTATATATCAGCAATGCTTCAAGCAAATTACCATACCTTATATATATATATATATATATATATATATATATGCTTTAAAAAAGTCAAGTTTAATGATTATAGCTTTAGTTGGATCATAAGGATCATACCTTATTTGAAGAATGAATCCATCTTTTTTTTCAAATATATACATTTGACTTTTGAATCTAATTATTTTAGCCATGGCAGGCTAAAATAATTAGATTCAAAAGTCAAATGTATAAACGAAAGAAAGAAATTGGATTTTGTTGGTTAATTTTGCTTTATGTGTTTGTGATCATTTTACAATTCCATTGTTAGTCTTGCCTGTAACGAATTGATAAAGAATTTTGTTGTACTGAAGATAGGATTATGGACAATAAATAATACATCTCTGAAACATATGAACACAATGATATTTGTTGATATAGCGTTTTTCGGAGCATAATTACAAAATATTGATTATGTCATAAATTTTGTATTCTACTGATTTATAATATATATATATATATATATATATATATATATATATATATATATATATTAATTATGAATTTATTTTTTTATTAAGAGTTTAAAAATGGGATTGTTGATTACAATAAAAGATGTTCAAAAAGTGAAATAAATAAATATTGTAGGAAGAAACAAAATTTTTATTTACTTCATATTAAAAATATTATCTTTTAATCTTTTTGTATTCTCCACTTCAAATTACGGATATTTCAACATTTAATTACAACAAAACAATATTCCTATGTGTGTATGATCGAATATCAGTTCACATTCGACTCCCGTTGATTAGAAATCGTGAGGAGTTCAATTAAAGCTGCCTTTAATTTTAAAACACGTTTGATTAATTACAAGGTAGTTTCATATCTATTTATGTGTAAATAGTACTAATCTCATGAATAGAAACTAGCTTGACACTGAGGCAGATCCGAAACAATTTTTTAATTAAATATGAAAAGCTGAAATGTGTCATTCCTCATTCTTTCAAAGAGATACCTTGTAAACATGTTGAGAAAAGAAAAGGTAAAAGGGTTACTATCTCATCATCGTCGTCGTCACTTGCTTGCTTGCTTTCTCTACCTGTGGCAGATTGTGCACGTACATGGCTCAATTCTATTCGAAATTGTTTTAAGTATCTTTGTTCAGTTCATTTTGGTTGAGACGATTTGTTAACATTGTTTTATTTTTTTTTACTTTTGTTTACCCCAAAAAAGGCACACTGACACTGAAACAGAAGGGACGACTGAGAATTAGCTATGAGTGATGGTTTGGTTTGGTTGCTTTGCTTTACGGCATATCAACCCTTTTCCAGTTATTTAATGCCGAATCCGGTCATTTTGGTGAAAGCTTTTATGCTTCAATTCCTTATATGTTCAAGTATTTGTTCATGGTGTTTGGTCTGGTTGTTTTGTTTGACGGCATATCAACCCTTTCCGAGTTATTTAATGCCGAATCCAGTTATTTTGGTAAGAGATTTTATGCTTCAAGTTTTTTATACTTTCAAATATTTATTCATGGTGTTTGGTTGGGTTGTTTTGTTTTACGGCATATCAACCCTCCTCAGGTTATTTAATGCCGAATCCGGTCATTTTGGTAAAAGTTTTTATGCTTCAATTTATTTATAGCTTCAAGTATCTATACATGGTGTTTGGTTGAGTGAAAGGAGGGGGAAGGAGATTATTTTTTGTTTTGGATTTTGCAGAACATGATTGAGTTTTGCAAAGAGAAAAAAAAACAATAAAACATCAATTTTTGCTGCATTTTGGGTCAAGAAGTCGATATCTTCAGACAGCCTGATCTGGTAGCACCCGAACTGGGGATTAGGAGCATCCTAATTGAGGCGTTGTGCTGCGAGATGCTTGTTCACATTACATTTCACCTTCTGCATGTTAGTACGGTCAGGGAAACAGAAAGCAGGAAGTGAATTCCAAAGGTTAGTTGTTCGAGGAGAGAGGTTATTAGAGTAAAAAGTCTTTCGGCATCTGGAGACCTCAACAGTCAAGGGGTAGGATCTTGCTGACTGACAAGTTGATCGGGGGTTATTTACATAGCGAAGGCACAAGTGCAGCACATTCCTTAGAATGTAACACAAGCACAGGGATGCAACATTGTGGCAATGAGACAGAGCCTGGAGCTTGTTAGATAATGTTGGACCTATAAGATTAGAGTTTGTTTTTTTTGGACCCTGTCCAAGAGGGAGAGACTAGTGGTTAGTGCACCAGCCAAGATGTGACAACAATACTCCGTGCATTGGCGAATGGTGGCTTTGTAGAGATTTAGGATATGTGCAGGTGTGAGGAGTTTTCTAGCTTGATAGAGAGATTCCCCCCTTCTTTGCAGCAGCCTTGGCAATGCCTTCTCTGTATTTTTATTATTTTTATATATGTTATATATTAAGCTGCTTTTTTGTTAATGTTATAGTTTGCATAGATAATATAACTAAAAATGCGATTATTTAGTCCGCGGTGCTGGAAATAAGCAAAGAATACCACAAAGTGTAAAATGAGACTCGTACAGGATAAGAGAGAATGCCTAACATGGGTGTCATCTTGGACGACTTGCCTAACGCGCCACACATCTAGAGAAAGCCGAAATTGTACAAACAACTCACCTCCCAAGCTTTACAGCAAATCTTTGTTTACGATTTTACTAACAATGACGGCATATCAACCCTTTTTGCCGAATCCGGTCATTTTGGTAAAAGTTTTTATGCTTCAATTTCTTTATTTGTTCATGTATTTATACATGGTGTTTGGTTGAGTGAAGTGTGGGGGGGGGAGAAGCGGGAGATTATTTGCCATGAAATATGATGAACGTTTTTATATGTTTGTAATATCTTAAATTTGCGGTATTCTTTGCTTATGTCCAGCCCTGCGGACTAAATAAGCACTTGTTTAGTAATATTTTCCACGCAAACAATAGCATCAACAAAAAAGCAGCTTAATACATAACATACTTTATACTGTTGGAAATAAATTTCTACTATTAAAAACAGAAAACATTTTTTTGCCGACCATTAGATAGCAACCATTATTTCTAATATCCTTAATCATTCCTTTCATGTATAATTTAGAAAGATCATTTTCAGAACGTTTTACATGACCAAACAAATTTAGAAAAGGTGACTATATTTTATGCCTTTCAAGTTCAATTAATTTAAAAATTAGTTTTGATTTGAAGGTTCGGTACTTCTGCATTATTAGGAACAGATGACATTTTCATTTTTAGAAGAGTCAGTTTAAAGGGGAGATAATTCAAACCGTTTATTTAAAATTATCTCCCCTTTTAACAAACTCTTCTAAATTAAAGATGAAAAATTAATCTGTCCTCAATTATACAGAAGCACCGAAGGTTCTTCTCCATTTACAAAAAGTACGAATTTCGATACGTAAAATCTGAAGAGTAAATATCAACCTATCATGATGCGAACTGAACTGACATTGGGCATATCTGAAACAATTTTAATCGAAAAAGAAATTTTTAAAGAGATAACGTACAAAAGAAAAAAAAACAATAAAATTTCGAAATGCAATTCAATATAATATTTAGATGCGGGTGTGTGGGTTTTATTCGATAGCTGCTATCACTTCCTATAGGGGGTGGGTCAGGGGTATTATACGTGTATTCATGTATACTGTCAAGAACAAATAAAACCGGAAAAAGATTGTTCACACCCAAGTGAATTTGTGCTGTTCTTTTTTTTTTAGTTTTTATTATCTTGTGTTGACTCTTGGAAATATTTAAAATTCAATCATAAACTGTAAAATTAAACTTTTGAAATTTAAGCTTTTTATTTCATCGATGCGACCATTGTAACAGCCGTAGAAATGAGATAGAAATATATCCTAGTTATCGTTAAGACAAAAAGATTTGCATTACAGCTTAGATAGATTTTTTATCTTTCTCTCCAGAGTGCTCGCCCCTTAAGGGAGCTTGAATAATTATTATTATTTTTGATAAACACAATTTTTATATCCATAGACATGCATGCTTCATCTTCATTAAGAATCATCAGTGTGGGTTTTATATAACTGTTCTGCTGGTCGCATGACTCAAAACCTAGACCCCATTCACCGTCATGATCTAATGCCTTAATCGATGCGGCCATCGTAACAACTGTAGAAATGAAAGAAAAATGTTCATGGTAAAGAGTTTATATATATATATATATATATATATATATATATATATATATATATATATATAAAAAGGGGGGGTTATTATAATGGAATCATCTAACTCTATAAAATAGATGTTCTGTAAAATAGTAAACTTGCTTCGAAAGGAACAACACAGGTAAGGAGAAACTATATTTAATAACTTTAGAAAAACAAATCTGGAGGCAAAACTAAATCAAATATTCATAAAGCTTTTAAATTAAAAAATAATTATTAAATAGGGAGGTGGTGTCTGATCAACACTGCTGGGATGCCATGATAAAGAAATACTGTTTTGTTTTTAAAATCCCCAAAACAGTTTTCATGGTAAACAACTGACGATCCCTTATATAAAAAAAAAAACATATATAAAAATATATTTATATTAGAGTAACTTCTTGGAAGTTAACTAATATAGTGATTGCAGTAGATTGCTTGACTTACTAGACATAAATCTTTCAACGAAAAACATTTTTTTTCCCAGTTTTGAAGGTTAAAAAAATTCCGAGACTATATATATATATATATATATATATATATATATATATATATATATATATATACTATTATTATCATTATTATTATTATAAAATGATTTGGAATATTTTATTTCGTATTATACTCTACTTCAGTGCCCCTCATAACATCACAAATAGAAGTCAAGCAAGAAAAACATCAAATTATAGTATTATTTAAATTATATATATATATATATATATATATATATATATATATATATATATATATATATATTAGTAGTTATCCAAGTTCAGTCAGGGTTTTTTACCCCGCCTAATAAACCGGTATCGTCCGGGTCTTTGGGTCTGGATTTACGCCTGTCTATTGGGGGTTGCTGGTCTTGTGCAGTTCTAGGAGGTGCACCCTCCCAGGCTTTGCCTCCCCTCTTTGGGGAGGAGTAAGTTTATTGCTTACTGTCTGAGGCGCCCCTACCGGGCAAATATTAGTCCATGTTCTTAAAAAGAAAACATTATTTTTAATCGATTTCATCGATTTTAATGTTTAATCTTAATATATTTAAATATATATTTTAAATATTTAGTCCTGATCAATATTTTATTTTTAATCATAAATAGAGGAAGGCTGAGGAGTTGTCACCTTCAAAGTTAGAAGTCCTGATACTGCTATGCAAATCACCTGGTAATGACTTTATAACAGACAAATATTTGGATATTCACCTGTTAAAAAGAGAGAAAACAAGTTTTCCTTCTTTTAACTTTATTTCTGTCATTGCGTTTGAGTGACAGAAAGAATGAAACTCTTCTGGTTTTAAGCAACATTCGACTCAGAGACAGAATTGATTCGATGACTCAAAAACGGTGAGCATGCCATACTTAAAGGCAGAGGTTTTGTGTTCGAACCTCAGCCGGGCATAAGTATTTTTACTCTGATTTTGTCCTAAAATAAACTTCAACATTTCAAATTACGATATTAAGCGGATTGTTTAGTTTTACTTTTTACTGTAATCCATTTTATTGACGGAAATTGGGACCCTGGGTGATGCTGGGTCACCCGGCTAGTAATAAATATATTAATCTTGCTTAATTGGTGTCTAATGACTATGGATCACATCAAAAGCAAATCTGATATATTTGAATTTTTAAATAGGAGGTTGTGCTCAAATTATGCTCCTAAAAACCCTTTAAAATACTCCAAATAAACTGACATTTGGGAAATATTTATTACTTGATGTCTAATACCTATTGTTAAAATTTGGTAAATATTTATTACTTGATGTCTAATACCTATTGTTAAAATTTGGTAAATATTTATTACTTGATGTCTAATACCTATTGTTAAAATTTGGGAAATATTTATTACTTGATGTCTAATACCTATTGTTAAAATTTGGTAAATATTTATTACTTGATGTCTAATACCTATTGTTAAAATTTGGTAAATATTTATTACTTGATGTCTAATACCTATTGTTAAAATTTGGTAAATATTTATTACTTGATGTCTAATACCTATTGTTAAAATTTGGTAAATATTTATTACTTGATGTCTAATACCTATTGTTAAAATTTCACAAAAATCGGAAGTATCTGAATTTTCATGAAGGGTTTCCACCCCTTTTTTTACTTTCATTTGCATAAAACTAAATTAATCTAAATATACTCCACATTAGGATCCCTTACGCTAAGCAGCTGTCTTCCAAACTTCACAATGATCGGTTAATTAGTTTAGGAGTGAATCCTGTACACACAAATATATAAGCATATACACATACTTAACTTTATTTATTTCTTTTTCATTTTACTGAAATGTAAGTTCTCAGAAATCAAGGAGCCCTTTCTGGAGCTAACACTTCATCTATATAAGATACATAGATATTCAAATGTTCTATTAAAGTTCTTCTTTACCTCACAAACGTTGGGTCACTAAAGATTGGTTGTTTTGGTTGTTTTGCTTTATGGCATATCAACCCTTTTCAAGTTATTTAATGCCGAATCCGGTCATTTTGGAAAAACGATTCTTCATATGTTCAAATATTTATTCATGGTGTTTAGTTTGGTTATTTTGTATGGGGAAAATGTTTTTGTTTTTGGCTATGCAGAACATGATTGAGTTTTGCAAAGGGAAAGGAAAAAAACAATAACATCAATGTTTGGTGTATTTTTAGTCAGGAAACCGGTATCTTCAAACAGCCTGATCTGGTAGCATTAGTGAGTCACTAAAGAAGTAAAGGAGATTAATTATATAAATAGGTGTGTATGTATATGTACAAATTCACTGACTATATTTATAAGATTATGTATTTTATAGAGAAAATTATTTATGCTAATAGAATTCCAGGTTTTCTCCAGCCACAATTAGATTGAATACTGAGATGTGTGTGTATATGCATGTTTACTTATTTAACTGTGTGAAAATATGCTTATGTGCATATGTGTGTGATTGTTTTCGTGTTGTGTTTTTGTATTTCCATCTGTACATATTTTTTGTTTTGCACACGTTTGTTTTTGTGAATCTGTAAATTCTATTAGGGTCATAGAATCACTTGTATGTTGGCGACCTGTCACATAGTCCATCCCGTGAATCCCTGATTCTATCGGGTAAACTAATGGCAATAAAACAGAACCATTGTAACTGGGTGATGAATACTCATTGTGTTGCGAGATAAAAGAAATAATAATAATAAGTTTCCTGCGGAAGTGCAAAAATCGAAATGTGTGTTAAATATTGGTCTATTAGAATAACTATTAGTTCAAATATACTTGTTCAGATGGATCTGGCATTATGTTGTAAACAGTTTATATTCTAAACAAAGATCACAAAGAGGTTATGGGATCAACCCTGCTTGAAATAAGCAGGGATTCATTATGACATCACACATACGATTGAGAGAGTGGTGGTTGGCAAACTGTTGACACCTTGTGTGGAAGTTTGGATTGACAAGAAGTGTTTCTAAGATCGTCTAACAAAATAATATGTAAGCCATGCACTTACCAAAATAAATAATTGAAGTCTCTCTTTCTTTCTCTCCCCCCTTTTCCCTTTCAACATTAAATGATCAAGTGTGGCCGACACCAATAAATAATTCATCTGATAAAAAATCCTGTGACGAATTAACTAATTGAATAATTCCTGTGAGAAGCATGTCAGATAGATTTTCATAAAGCACGAAATTGTCTTCTGTTCGGCATGATCACTACCATACATGGGTACATGGCAACGTATGAAAAGACAAGGTATGATTTTTAGTTGATTGAAATATGATTAATATTAATAGATATCAATGCAGAGATGTAACATGTGCTGTAGAAATTAATCTTATTTTGTCCTTTAGTCCATGAGCGATGTTTCTGACAAAGGGGAAGAATTGCTATTTTCTGGGTCAGAATCTATCCATCTAACACTTGTCGTTGGCTAGTTTTTAACGTTGAAGTATTTATTTTAGCTCGTTACATCAAGTGGATTCATGCCTTGTCTGGAGCGATTTCTATTAAATAGATTTTTTAAATGAAACTTTCACATCGCGTTTATTTAACTAGACAGAATGTATAGGTAAAAAAATTGAAACTAAAGAATTAAACTAACATAAATTAAATACAACAGAAAGAAAGTCAACACAAATTATGTATAAATCGATATTTCACAGAAACTTTAATAAGCTTTTTCAAGATACATGATATAGGGAACATGAACAGCAGTGGGTGATGGGAACAAGATTCCAAAATGCATATAAGTGGGAGAGGAGTGAAAGGCAAAGTATAGGTAGCGGGGTAGTAGGCTGAGATTCTCTACAAAGTGGGTGATCGTGGGATAGTTTCAGTGAATGAAGGAGTTGGTCAAGTATGTGCGTAAGAGTAGGAAGTAGGTGCGCTGGCAGAATAAGTTAAGATGGGTAGGTCGAGAGTTTGGATGAGGGCCAAATTGATTAAGGGGACAAGAAAAAAGGGGGATAATTTGTATACTGTGAGGTAGGTACATTTGGGTTAGTGTTAAGGGGGCCCAAATATACATATCTTTCATCCACTAAATATAGTGTACCTAAAACTAAACAGAACTTCCATGACCAAAGTTTCTTTCCAAGAACTACTCGTCTGTAGAACACAATACCACGGAGCTGCTTCCCAGCTGACTAGAACATAGTTGTTTTCAAGTCCAATGTTAACAAATTCTTGTTGAGTTGTCCTCTTAAATAATCAAATTCTACCCAGTTTCAACCATCGTTATCAATCCTCAAGGTGTTGTCTCAGTGTCCATTTGACAAATTGATAAACTCTTATCCTTGAGTTGCCTTTGGGCCTTGATAAGCAGTGACCCGTTATTACATAAAAAAAATTCACACTATCATATGCGCAAATAGATTTCTTGACTTTTAAAACTGCTGCAAGACTTTATGAACAGCGGATATATTGTGTCCATGTTCAATGTGGATCTTAGCATGTATGTGTTTATATTTGAGTGTGTGTTAGTATGTACATTAGTGTATGTATGTGTGTGTGTGTTAGTATGTACATTAGTGTATGTATGTGTGTGTGTTAGTATGTACATTAGTGTATCTATGTGTGTTAGTATGTACATTAGTGTATGTATGTGTGTGTGTTAGTATGTACATTAGTGTATCTATGTGTGTTAGTATGTACATTAGTGTATGTATGTGTGTGTGTTAGTATGTACATTAGTGTATGTATGTATGTGTGTGTTAGTATGTACATTAGTGTATCTATGTGTGTTAGTATGTACATTAGTGTATGTATGTGTGTGTTTTAGTATGTACATTAGTGTATGTATGTGTGTGTGTTAGTATGTACATTAGTGTATGTATGTATGTGTGTGTTAGTATGTACATTAGTGTATCTATGTGTGTTAGTATGTACATTAGTGTATGTATGTGTGTGTGTTAGTATGTACATTAGTGTATGTATGTGTGTGTGTTAGTATGTACATTAGTGTATCTATGTGTGTTAGTATGTACATTAGTGTATGTATGTGTGTGTGTTAGTATGTACATTAGTGTATCTATGTGTGTTAGTATGTACATTAGTGTATGTATGTGTGTGTGTTAGTATGTACATTAGTGTATCTATGTGTGTTAGTATGTACATTAGTGTATGTATGTGTGTGTGTTAGTATGTACATTAGTGTATGTATGTATGTGTGTGTTAGTATGCCCATTAGTCTATGTACCTGTGTGGATGTACTTTGAATTGCATCGCCGAAGACATTTTCATTTTTAATTTATTCTACAGTGAAAATAATGGATTACACTTTAATGACTTTATAATCTTTGTCCAGTAAATCATTATTATATCCTAAATTTGGCAAGAGTGTCCAAAACATGGCAAAAGACAATAATAAAACAAAAAGATGTTTTAATGAATTTACTTTCATGGCGGATAACCTAATAGCTTCGGGGCATTTTGTTTTACAAACAGATAAGCAGGAAATTAACTGAAATCATTAAATAAAATAATAAGAAAACTTTGAAATAAATGAGTATTTGTTGGTCGTCGGCGGCGGCGGCAACCGTAAATCATTTCCTGGAGCAATTTAGATAGTCTGAGGAAGAAATAGCATTGATGAAATAACTCATTCATATCATAAATCTCATTAATATAAACATTTAGTCACGTGGAAAACAAATTTCTCGCAAATGTTAGCTTTTCTGTTATTTATTTACTTATATTCATGTTTTGGACGTTTCTTATTTAAAGCAATAATCCCATTTAAATTATGATGACCTCCCCCCCCCCCTAAATAATTATATCACAACGATGTCTTATGGTATGGCCACGTCGCCCACCGTCAGTCATCTGAAACGCTCCAAAGTGTGTATCACATTGACGTCAATAACCCCAAGCCATGTGGTAGGCCGCTTAAGACATGGAGGGGATCAATTGATGCCAACCTGATCTTGGCGGGCGGCAGAAGCGAAATAGCAACAGACAGGAAAACCTAACGCATGGGACAAAAAGGCGAATAATAATAATAATAATAATAATAATAATAATAATAATAATAATAATAATAATAATAATAATAATAACAATAATAATTAATACATATTTGTATACTGTTCAAATTTAATCTGCCTCTGAGGTCATCAGATCTAAACCTGTATTTAAGACTCACATTACGCATCCATCGTATCATTCTCATATCATTTCCTCAAACCTCACAGGGAAGTGAAATGTGGCCAGTTAGGGTTGGAGATATGAATTGCATGGAGAGAAATTATATTGGAATCATATGATGTATGTGTAATGTGAGTCTTAAATACAGGTTTAGATCTGATGACCTCAGAGGCAGATTAAATTTGAACAGTGTACAAATATGTATATATTATTATTATTAATAGTCAATGTCTAAAAGCCGTCCAACGCATGTCAGCACGTTAAACGACATATGATGATGATGATAATGATGATGATGATGATGATGATATCATTCCGCAAGCTCTGCGATAAATCTTTGTTTCTGTTTTTTACTATGGAAGTAACCATGTATCTTCTCAAAATTGCACGGGTTAACATGGTGAACTTGTTATATAGTTTATAGTAATAAACAAAGAAAACCACAAAGTGAAAAATGAGACTTTTACCTACGATCTTACAGAATATATAACAGGAATGTACAGATGAAATTCTCTTAAATACTTCATCAGATAGAACCCAAAAATGTCATTGTAAATTAATTGCGCCAAGCAGAGAGCGTATAAGATCTGACAAAAAATAGGTCACTTAAACGCCGTTTAAATCCGGGCTGCGTTTTGCACATGTGCAAAGTGTACGGGCTACCAAAAAATGAACACATTTAAGCAACCCCCACCACACGTTTATTGACCGTTCTACATGAAGAAATCGATGTTTTTTCTTCCAATTCTTTGATATTATGCGTCCGAGGCTACGCTGTTTAAGAAACTATAAACTTTATTGTGTTCTGTTGAGTATCTCCGGAGACTTTTGCAGACATACAAATATACTCACATACACAGAAACAGACAACTGCCCTTTATATAATAGAAGATAAAACTTTTAGAAAAAAATGTAATCTGTAGAGTTATTTCAAAGATAATGTCTTTCAAAACGATCCCTATTCCTAAACTGAAGAGAGCCATCATAGCCTAAATCAAATCAGTGCCAAGCGAGGAGTGTATCAGAGTTATTGACAATTTTGAACATCATATTCAGATGCAATATTATAAGAGATTATCTCTGGATATTTTTTTTTTAATAGCAACATCTGAAATAAGAGGTAAAGAACTTAAGAGAACTGCGATGTATGTAGTGACATAGTTTTGGTTACGATCAAACAGACACGTAATCTCCATTATAAATAGATATTGTGGGGTCTGCACATGTGCCAGGCATTCATAAAGAGCAAGAACAACATTTGACTTTATTTCATTTATAACCTGAAAATTGAAAATTATAGAAATTAAAAATAATACTAAAAATTGATAATATGGGGTTCAGAGTTGGAGCAGGTGTACATAGTGGTCTGCATTCATTCCAGGGCATCATCGGATGTGTTTGCTAATATTTTAATATTTGTAATGTTAGCAGTGGTTACAATGACTTTATACAATGTCATACACAGGCAATCTTTTTTGTCTTGTCAATGTATACAGTAAAATATTCTCATATATGTTTATCCTAAATAACAAGAAAAATGAAAAAAAGTAAATTGACCTTGACTTTCCCAGAAAGTTGTAAGGTACGTTTTATCTGCCCTGAGGCTTCCCTAACCCTAACCCTAGGCTTCCCTAGTCCACACCTGCTTACATCTTCTATACTTTGTTACAGAATCATGGAAATGTAAATTAAGCACTGGTTTGATCTTGGCTTTGAACGTAAAATCCGTTTGAAAAAATCCAATCTTTTATCCCCAGGATGTTTAGAGTTGAGCATCAAGCAACTATGTTCTTTTGCCTTCATTTCTAATGCATCTTTGGCTTTATCTGTGAAGCCAGTGACAATATATACAAAGGTCCTTCCTTTTCTTTGATAACCTGGCTAAAAATGGCGACAAAGTTGTCTAGAAGAACACAGATTGCATCCTATTCCCTTTATAGCTTGTACATTCGTAAGCTTGTAATAGAAGTTGTATTAGAGACCGCGTAAATATATGTTCGTATGATAAACATGCCATGTATTTTTAGATAAAACAATGCCTAAGAAAATAGATCATCGTAGCTTCAGATTGCATCCATCCAGGTAGCCATTATTACCGGGGTTTAGTTAATGCCTCTAACCATCTCAATTGGCTGGGCTGATTTCTTCCAAACTAGCAATTATATAAGTTGCTCAAGTTCGTTTACTTGCTGCAGGAAGAAAGTTATTTTTAGAAAAACGAACGAGAAAGAACATTCTTAAGATGTATCTACTCATCCGGTGTGTTTAGCAATAGAATTTAACTGCAACAGACAAAAAAACTATTTCGAATTTAAGTGTGAGAGATAAATAAAAACGCTATTTAAAACTTAAGCACGGCAGACCAAATAAAATCCTATTACAAACTTAAGCATGACAGACCAAATAAAATGCTATTTTAAACTTACGCATGACAGATCAAATAAAACGCTATTTAAAACTTAAGCGTAATAGACCAAAGTAAATGCTGTTTCAACTGAAGCTTGACATGATATTTCAAAATTAATCATGCTTCACAAAAGAAAATGCTATTTAAAACTTATGCATAACAGACTAACCAAAATGCTATTTCAAACTTATGCATAACAGACTGACCAAAATGCTATTTCAAACTTATGCATAACAGACTGACTAAAATGCTATTTCAGACTTATGCATAACAGACTGACCAAAATGCTATTTCAGACTTATGCATAACACACTGACCAAAATGCTATTTCAGACTTATGCATAAAAGACTGACCAAAATGCTATTCCAGACTTATGCATAACAGACTGACCAAAATGCTATTTCAAACTTATGCATAAAAGACTGACCAAAATGCTATTTCACACTTATGCATAACAGACTGACCAAAATGATATTTCAAACTTATGCATAACAGACTGACCAAAATGCTATTTCAAACTTATGCATAACAGACTGACCAAAATGCTATTTCAAACTTATGCATAACACACTGACCAAAATGCTATTTCAGACTTATGCATAACAGACTGACCAAAATGCTATTTCAAACTTATGCATAACAGACTGACCAAAATGCTATTTAAAACTTATGCATAACACACTGACCAAAATGCTATTTCAAACTTATGCATAACAGACTGACCAAAATGCTATTTCAGACTTATGCATAACAGACTGACAAAATGCTATTTCAGACTTATGCATAACACACTGACCAAAATGCTATTTCTGACTTATGCATAAAAGTCTGACCAAAATGCTATTTCAGACTTATGCATAACAGACTGACCAAAATGCTATTTGAAACTTATGCATAAAAGACTGACCAAAATGCTATTTCAGACTTATGCATAACAGACTGACCAAAATGCTATTTGAAACTTATGCATAAAAGACTGACCAAAATGCTATTTCAAACTTATGCATAACAGACTGACCAAAATGCTATTTCAAACTTATGCATAACAGACTAACCAAAATGCTATTTCAAACTTATGCATAACAGACTGACCAAAATGCTATTTAAAACTTATTCATAACAGACTGACGAAAATGCTATTTCAAACTTATGCATAACAGACTGACCAAAATGCTATTTCAGACTTATGCATAACACACTGACCAAAATGCTATTTCAAACTTATGCATAACAGACTGACCAAAATGCTATTTCAGACTTATGCATAATAGACTGATCAAAATGCTATTTCAAACTTATGCATAACAGACTGACCAAAATGCTATTTCACACTTATGCATAACAGACTGACCAAAATTCTATTTCAAACTTATGCATAACAGACTGACCAAAAGGCTATTTCAAACTTATGCATAACAGACTGACCAAAATGCTATTTAAAACTTATGCATAAAAGACTGACCAAAATGCTATTTAAAACTTATGCATAACAGACTGACTAAAATGCTATTTCAGACTTATGCATAACAGACTTACCAAAACGCTTTTTCAAATTTATGCATAACAGACTGACCAAAACACTATTTCAAACTTATGCATAACAGACTGACCAAAACGCTTTTTACAATTTATGCATAACAGACTGACGAAAATGCTATTTCAAACTTATGCATAACAGACTGACCAAAATGCTATTTCAGACTTATGCATAATAGACTGATCAAAATGCTATTTCAAACTTATGCATAACAGACTGACCAAAATGCTATTTCACACTTATGCATAACAGACTGAGCAAAATTCTATTTCAAACTTATGCATAACAGACTGACCAAAAGGCTATTTTAAACTTATGCATAACAGACTGACCAAAATGCTATTTCAAACTTATGCATAACAGACTGACTAAAATGCTATTTCAAACTTATGCATAACAGACTGACCAAAACGCTTTTTCAAATTTATGCATAACAGACTGACCAAAACGCTATTTAAAACTTATGCATAACAGACTGACCAAAATGCTATTTCAAACTTATTCATAACAGACTGACCAAAATGCTATTTCAAACTTTTGCATAACAGACTGAGCAAAATGCTATTTTAAACTTATGTATAACAGACTGACCAAAATGCTATTT
Organism: Sepiola atlantica; assembly: GCA_963556195.1. NCBI lineage: Eukaryota > Metazoa > Mollusca > Cephalopoda > Sepiida > Sepiolidae > Sepiola > Sepiola atlantica. Next base: position 44,671,912 of record OY744525.1, on the reverse strand, counting down.
CAAACTTTTGCATAACAGACTGACCAAAATGCTATTTAAAACTTATTCATAAAAGACTGACCAAAATGCTATTTCAAACTTATGCATAACAGACTGACCAAAATGCTATTTCAAACTTATGCATAAAAGACTGACCAAAATGCTATTTCAAACTTATGCATAACAGACTGACCAAAATGCTATTTCAAACTTATTCATAACAGACTGACCAAAATTCTATTTCAAACTTATGCATAAAAGACTGACCAAAATGCTATTTCAAACTTATGCATAACAGACTGACCAAAATGCTATTTCAAACTTATGCATAAAAGACTGAGCAAAATGCTATTTCAAACTTATGCATAACAGACTGACCAAAATGCTATTTCAAACTTATGCATAACAGACTGAGCAAAATGCTATTTCAAACTTAAGGACGACAAACTAAATAAAAACTAATTTAAAAGTCGATCATTAAAAACTAAAGAAAATGCTTTTTCAAACTTCAGCACGACAGACTGACCGATCGATAGAGACTTGTAGAGATGTTTAAAATGCATCTATAAAAATATTAAAATCTATAATACGATGCGTCCATTCGACATGTTTAGCAATGAATATGTTATGTCAAACTGAAGCATGGCAGACCGATCAATCGACGGACAAAGCCGCTGGTAGAGGTACAAGGACAAAAGTATGACAAATAAAAAAAATGAGACCAGAAAAGAAACTTATTCTGGAATCCTGAGTTTCAGTCATGAAAGATGCAGTTGACGTAAAGCAGCAGACATCGTGACGCACGTTTTATATGCAGATTTTGAAAGGCATACACAGATTGTGCCGATCTAGAATTAAAATAATAAGTGTTTACTCAACTCAACATAGAAGTTATTGCATTAAGGTAAGAACCAAGATCAAAGAATACCGAAAATTTAGGATTCATATCTATGTTTTTTTTTTATTAAAAAATTACAGTTTTTATCAAGAAGTGCTGAAAAGTTCTCATCCTAAAACGCAAAAGAAATGACATTATTTTGTAGGTAGGAATTGATCTCTTCAGATAACTGTTCGATACTGCTTATCAAGAGTTGAGATTTTTTGCTTCATTCATTTAAGAACGAAGCCAAAAAATCTCAACTCATGATAAGCAACATCGAACAGTTATCTGAAGAGATCAATTCTACCTTTTTGTAAAACCGGAGGTGGGGGGGGGGGGGGGAGGGCTCATGCGCTATTACTCTCATGGTTGAACTGAAGAACGGATCAACGCTCTTATAATTTCAATCATTGGAGACATAGTCAAATCTTCTAGCTAAACTGGTAAGATTTTTTTATAAAAAACTGTAACTATTTTCTTTAGTAGTAAACAATTCATCAACAAACGGAAATCTATTTCTATATACTTCTAAAACTTTGTGGATCATGTTATCTTGCTTGTTTGTTTGTATCCATGCAAACTGGATGACGTAATTGAAGTATAACCGTGCACAATGGATGACGTCACAAAATGATGATGTCATCCTTGAAACTAGAAAGAGAGAGGGGGAGAGAAGAGATCATTTATGACACTTTATCTAGACGAGCGTCTAAGTATGCAACTAAGACCGTGAGTCTAGCTTGTAATCTTACTCGTCACCGTGCACATTGGATGACGTCACAAGAATGGATAATGTTGTAAATAAAGGACGAATTATAAGAGAGGTGGTGGGAAGAGACGAATGGTGTGAATAATTAAAAAAGAGATGAAAGAGGTCAAGAGAGAGGAGAGAGAAGGAGAAATAGAGAATGGGAAAGCGAAAGAGAGAGGAGCAGAAAAGCGACAGATGAAAACGAATGATCATTATCAAGAAATATATATATATATATATAATTATGTATATATATATATATTTCAATTTAAAATTTAAAATATAAATTTTTATAACACAAAGTTTTACAATAGCTAAATAGTGTTGGACTAGAGCTGTAATGAAAATATTTTAATATTATAGAAACCGATTTTTTGGTATAATTGTGAGAATTTGTTCCCTACATGGTATGTGGTTTCTATAATATATATATATATATATATATATATATATATATATATATATATATATATATATATATATATATATAAAGAAGCTTTTAGCGGTCATTTAGAGACAGAAAAATAGATATATACATCCAACATTAATAATACAATTCAAGCCAAAAGTCACAATTTTTATAGGCCATCCACAGAAACAGACCTCACTGCTAACAATACATAAGCATTCCTTCTTTCATATTCCTAGTGACCGCGATATTATCCGAATACTAATATACGGTCTCCAAGGTGTGACAATCATATTTACTTGAAAATTAATGGAAATGAATGAAAAAGAAACTTTTTTTTCAAAAGTTGCTGGAAGCTACCATTCATCTTTTATGACGTCATTTATTTTCAATGTAATACATTCTTGAAAAAACATGATCATCAATCAATGTCAAAGTAAAGAAATTATATATTTAATAATATATGTAACAAATACTGACCCAACGGATCACGGGTGGTCTAGTTTACTTCAACATTTGATGGATGATATTGCTTTAAAAATACATGAAGATACTTGATCACTGTTTGATACTAAATTTTCTCCGTTTCCTAGAAACGCAGCAGTTCTCTCACTTAAGCAAAAATAAAACAAAGTATATTATTTGGATCATTCGGACGACCGTTCTCATCTTGGATGTTATTCTCACAACGTTTCGGCCGATGTAACCTCCGATCCTCTTCAGGTGTGTCTTGTTGAACTCAGGAATCTGTACAGAATTTCTATTTAATCCACGAAGGGTAGATTGTTCTTGTTCGTCAGTTATGACCGGGTAAAAATATTAAATAATTTTTACTATAGTCTTAGAATCGCCTGTACTGAGAATTGAACCTTTCACCCCCAGAAGACTGTCAATTAGAACTGATTATTACTTTGACTTTCACCAAAAGATTGGAGCAGAAAATTGATGGTGTACACATCAGAATGCTAAGAGCTGCTCTTAACATTTCCTGGAGAAAGCATCCCACGAGAGAGCAACTCTACGGACATCTCCCTCAGATTTCAGCCGTGATCAGAGAGAGAAGAACCAGATTTGTTGTAGGGCTAAGGATGAAATCATCAGCGATGTTCTTCTGTGGATGCCAAAACAGGTTGTGGCTCAGTGGGTAGACCGCATAGAACCTACATCAAACAACTAACAGAAGACTCACAATGCACCTATGAAGACCTACCAGGTGTGATGGAGGATGGAGCGAGATGGCATGAGAGAGTCAGGAGGATCCGTGACACCACCACGACTAGATGATGATAATTACTTAGCACTTTATCCGTTGCGTCACAAGTCCATGTAGACAGTAGTTGGTTATTCTTGCCAGTTTTTTTTATATCCTTTTTTAATTCGTTTCTATCGTTCTATTATTCAGGGTCCGAACCGATTTTATGTTTCGGAATTTTAAAGATGAGTCTTGATAATTTGTATCATTTGGACTGTTCGGACTACTCTTCTCATCAGGAATCTGTACGGAATTTTAAACTGAACACTTAAAACAAGAGTAGATTGTTCTTGTTCCGTCAGTCATGACCAGGTAGAAATCATATGTAATTTTTATTGTATTCTTAGTATCACCTGTTCAGAGGATTGATGATGATCGGAAAGAAAAATGGTAAAAAACAAAAATCAAAAAATCTCAAAGTGTCATCTCAACGTTTCGCCTTCATATAGTCAAAGCTTTTTCAAGAGTGATAAAGAAAGAAAAAGAAAAGTCGAAAAAATAGTATAAACGGTTCTTCTTGTTTGTGCTACTTTTTGTCTCTTCTTGTCTTATTCTTAAAAAGACCTTCACTATATGAAGGCGAAACGTTGAGATCCCATTTTGATTTTTTTTTGTTTTTGTCTTTCATTCTTTCATATCTCTATTTGTATAAAGTTAGGTATGTGTATATGATTGTACATTTGTATGTATAGGATTCACTACTAAATTAATTAATAAATCATTATGAATTTTGGAACACAGCTCCTAAGCTTACGATTGTAGATGGTAAAAGTGGACTATATTAAATCTAATTTGGAAGCCCTTTGTGAAAATTCAGATACATTCGATTTTTATGAAATTTTAACGATAAGTATAAGACATCAATTAATAAATATTCCCTAAACTTCAGTTTATTTGTCGCATTTTAAAGAACTTTTAGGGGCATAATATGGACACAACCTCCTATTTGAAATTTAAAATATTTCAGATTTGCATTGAATTTGATCCATAGTCATTCGACACCAATTAAGCAAGATTCACTGAATTTCAATTTCTTTTTAAGACCTCTTATGCTTAAGCCTTTAATTTTAGACATTTTCTAGAATCAAAATCGTTTAATGGATTTTGATCAAAATTAAAATAAAGATTCTAAACATAAGGTTTAATATCATTGCATGTTGATTTTAATCTTCGTAAGGGGACATAATAATGGTTCAAAATTGTTCTGTTGTGGTAATTAAAAATTCTTCTAGTCTATGTATATATATATATATATATATATATATATATATATATATATATATATATATATATATATAGACTAGAAGAATTTTTAATATATATATATATATATTTGATTTTATTAATGTTTTTGCAAGAAAGACAGCTGCACGTACTCAGCTATCTTGCAGTGTCGCATTTAGCCTAAATGCTAGAGGGAGACTTATTTTACTTAGACTACATGAAGGAAGTAGATATGTATTATTATTTATAAAATATAATTATCCACAAACACATGTTTCCTCGTCAATACAGCTCATCAGTATGGCTGACTTCAGCAAGATTTGAAACCTCGACCACAGAAGCTGCAGTCGGGAGCCGCATCGTTAGACCAAGAAGCCTCGCCTGAAATACAGGGATATTTTACTGCACTGAAATGTTTTTACCTGTGTTATTGTGTTGTTTTTTTTTGTTTAATGGTAAGGCTCCTGACTGCAGCTTCTGTGGTAGAGGTGGAAGTTTCAAATATATATATATATATATATATATTTGTATACTTGGACAGAATTTCTTCATTGATGCACGTTTGATTAAACAACAGGGAAAATTCCTGTTTGTTTCTTTTTCATGTTGATGGACTAATGATCTAATGTTATGTTTGAGTGTGAACAGGAACTTGCCGAAATTGCTAACGTTTTCGACTTCCATAGGTCTTCTTCAGGCGCATGAGGCGTTATGCAAACTAAAACTGGTGAATTTATTGAGAAAAGTTTTAATCGAGTTTTATTTTGATTTTTCTTATAAAAAAAATAAAAAAATCTTGGTTGTTGGAATATAAATGTACTTTGCTTACTTATATATGCTCTGTTGTTACTGGTTGACAACCATCGAGCTTAAATTGGAAGAGGTTAGTTAACATATAGTATCGAAAGTATATGCTAAAACATATTTTCACTATCATATATATATATATATATATATATATATATATATATATATATATATATATATGAAGAGTTCGCATGCAAAACGCGATAAACGCGATAAACGCCATTTTAAAAATTGTTGACTTACCTCTACTAAAAATGTTACATTTCATCACGCTATCACACACCAAACCATTTCGTTAAAGTATTGTAATGTTGGGCTAACATTGTTGCTTTTAATTTAAATAAGCTTTTACAGTCGAATTTAAGATTTGAAATATTCGTCTTGTAATGTTTATTTTCTCAATTTGATGAAATTGGATTTATCGCGTTTTGCATTCGAACTCTTCATATATATGTATGAATATGGTAGAGGAAATATTGCAAGACCTTTGTAGATCCAATGTATCATGGTATGAAAGTTGTATTGAGCTGAACGGGTTGGCGTTAGAGTTAGGATTCATTTTATGAACATTCTTTAATCACCCCTTTACGTTTATTAAAAGTTAATTTTCTACGTTTTTGTTTATTTTAATGTCAGTATTTTTAAATGTGTCTTCTTACTCTTATATCAAACTTGTTTACAAGTTAAAAGCAGTAAATTGAACGAGTTATAACGATTCAAAAGGTGCATGCATTTTGGGGGACACCCTGTATGTATATATATATATATATATATATATATATATATGATTCAAAAGAAATATTATATACATACTTAAGAGGTCAGAAGCATAAAGATGGCTCTTAAGTCCAGGGAGACTTTTAAAAGCTCCGTTGCAGAACATACACACAAGAGTGTTAAAACCATCGAATTGGTAAAAAGACATTTAAGGCCTTTAAGTGATTTTCAGATTTCGTTGCAGACAGATCATATGTTTCTCATGAGAAATATAGGTTCTGTCATCACAAATCTCGAACCAGTACATCTTGGAATAGAAATGATCTACGGATGAGATATTTGTTATTGGGTTTAGGTTGTCTCTTTTTACTGTATATCAATCACTTTTAGCTTATTTAATGCCAGAGTCCATCTCTCTAAATGAATAAATGCTAAACTTGGGCTTATTTCTCGCAGCACAATTTATTTCAAGTGAATTCAAGTTTACACAATAGCAGCACATTTTTATATACTGCTTATGTATATATGATCTCAGTAGTAAAATTTAATTAACTAGCAAAAATATTAAATTGTTTTTAACGTCAATACGTAATTAAAGAAAAATAAATTGTTTTGAACTATTAAAATAATTTCCAAAACTATTGATAATGTTTACACATTCATATATTTTTTTTATTATCGCTTATGTTTGAATTCATGTTTTGAAGCATGACGTAAATCATAAATCTATGGCGTCACACCAAAGCTATAATTATTTGGTTATAGTAATGTTTTAAGTTCTATTTATAAGAAAATGTAAATAGGTCAGTTGTTAGAACCTCAGACTGAAGATGTCAAGATTTCGATATCGATTTCCGATCATGGCATCCGCTTTATTTGTTCGCAATTTATTATTTACTATTAATGCAATATTTTACATTTTTAAAACTAATTAAAATCTCTGATATTTCGAAATAAGACAAATTCTGCAATGTATTTATTATGCTTAAAAAATTTTGATTGACGGACAGACGGACAAAATCTCGATTTATATTTATATAAGATTTGCATATTGCTGTGCAAAAAGATACTTCATTAATTAACTATACTTTGCTATTGTATTTTAATTCAACGATTGTTTTCATTTTAATGAAACAAATAGTTCTGTTTAGTAACATCGTTTATTTCATAGACAAAAGTTTAGCAAGTCAATAGAATTCAGAACTGCCAATGATGATGAGTTATCCTTCTTGAGTATGATGGCAGGACAGTCGTTTGCATGCAACTATTGTATTCCTTTGCTGTAGAGCAACTAACTTATTCATGTCGTCTTTCTTCTCTTTTCTTTTCTTTTCTTTTCTATTTAAAAGATGAATCAATCTGTCTAAAAGTTACCAAAATTTTAATGTTTATCCATCTATATGAATAAATGTTTCGTGTTTACAACAATGAAATGTTTATTATTTAAAAGTTTTGCGCCAAGTATTTTAAGTAGAGAACTTTGCGAAGCGATAGTGAGCTAGAAAAAGCCATCTAGTAAAACTCTGTACATCTTGTCTGTTTGTTTGTCTCCGTGCACAATGGATGATGTCACAAAGGATTGAGCAGATTTAGGGTTAGTTATAGAGTTACTGAAGGTCATGTATTTGTTCTTCCTTTGTATCAAATATTGCCTTCCTTCCAGTGTTTGTGTATAGACAGAATTACTTAACGTCCACCTTCCAAAAAAACATTTTCTTGCTTCTATGTAGGTACGTTACTACAAGGATGTTTCTGTTGTAGAAATAATATTAACGTTTAAATGTTACTTATACATTTAATGATTACAGAACATTACAATTAATATTTACACTTACTTAAAACATCAAGTAAAAATATTTTATGGAATTCATAGGTTGGAATACGAGTTTCCTGGCTACTTTGTTTTTCCTGACTAACGTCTGTGCACGGATCCCGCTAATGTGTAATATAACGACTTTGCCTGGATTTGTCTATGGTGTAACACCTATCAATATTGGGCAATGAGCCACAGAACTGAGTTCAAACTTTGATTGATCCGTTATGTTGACTTTCGAGTAATTCATGCAAAAAAATAGAATATATATATATATATATATATATATATATAATTTATATCCTGACGATTTCATTCAGGAATAAAACACAAACTCTCTTTGTAGCTCACTTGCCATAAGTATATTTTCATACTATATATATATATATATATATATATATATATATATATATATATATAAATATTTGTTTTATCAACATACTTATATGTATACGTTTTATCCTTTTGGGAATCGTCAGTGTATAGATGAATTATTCATACTGGGCGCTGGACTCAAACCCCAGAACATGAGTCATGTTTCAAACTCAAATTCCGACGTCTTAGCCCACACAGCCATCATCAACAATCTGGTAAATCAGCGAGAGATTTATCCTATCTAAAAGCAGCCGTCATCAAAGTGTTCTACTACTGAAAGGTAAATCAGCGAGAAATTGACTCAAATCTTGGAACACAAATTATGTTTCAAACTCAATTTCCAATGTCTTAGCCCACACAGCCATAATCAACAACCCGGTAAATCAGCAAGAGATTAATCCCATTTAAAGGCAGCCGTCGTCAAAGTGTTCTACTACTGAAAAGAACATGCATTGGAGCCACAATAATGGTTGTGTTAATACTACTCATTACAGAACCCAGTATATGTATACATAAAACACCAATAGTTAAATGGGAAATAATTTAAAAAGCCAAGACATAAATTTCTTAACTCACCTTGCTTTTTATGTCTCAATGAAAAACTTAAGATTATAAAATTTTTAAAAAGAGACAAATTACTATACTTGCTTATAAATGAAACCACACTTAAGTGCAAACACTTCAAAATACCTACACTGAGTAAGTTTTGAACAACCAGCGTTAGTGGGCCACAACGAGTGAAAGTACCTTTCCTTGTAGCCCCCTATATACGTTTTGTTTTTAATTTTTAATTTTAGTTTTTTAATTTCTAACTTAAATTTTTTAATTTTCAATTTTAAGTTTTTAATTCATAAATTTTAATTTTTACTTTTTATTGCTTAATTTTAACTTGAATTTTCAACTGCTGATTTTAATTGTCTTTAATTTTTATTTGTTGGCTTTTAATATACTTTCTAATATATTTTTTATATATCTTTAATATTTAATACATTTTTAAGTTTTTAATTTCTTTAATATTTTATTTTTTTAATTTTGTCATTTTAAAGTTTAATACTTTAATTTTTAAGTTTTTGAAACTTTTAATTTTAATGTAATAATTTTTCTAAGTTTAACTTTTTCATATTTGCATCTACTCTTACATGTTTTAAATTTAGCGAGTTCATGCACCTTTAATTTCAAAACTTCATCCAACTATGATATCCGTTGATGATTCATGAGAAAAGTATGTTGTTACTGTGCTGTACTCTATGTATGTGTGCACATATATGTGTATGTGTGCCTGGGTAATATATAGATAAGCGTTTATGTATGCCTATATATATGACCGATTGGGTTTATAAATGTTTTATGTTATTTTATTCCATTAAATTTTTAACTCCATGTTAATTTTTTTCATATTTCGCTAATCTTTTTAAACTTTCATTTATATTTCATATTTAAACCCAATCTCAATTATATATATTTTGTAGATATCTGTACATCGTTTATATAGCTTATATTATGTTTTAGTTTGGGCATAGGACCAAGCATATATGTTTTTTTTTGTTTCATTTTACTTCAGTCAAAGTTCTCAGAAATCAAGGGGCCCCTTCCTAGGACTAACACTTGATATCTATATGAGATACATAGGTATTCGCCTGTTCCAATAAAATACTCCTTTAGTTCTTAAACGTTGAGTTAGTAAAGAAGTGAAGAACATTTATTTTCCTCTCCCCAATCGACCAGTTGATTATGTTATAGTATATCTTTCTTTTGGTCTCTTGGTCGTACCGGATTCCAGGACAAGAATTCATCTAGTCTGGTGGAGTATCCAGCAAAGTGCTTGAGGTAGCATCACTAGGAGAAGGTGCACCATTCCTCGTATAAGCTGGTGCATATCCAAACCGAGGGGATCTTATTTAGGCTTTGAATACTATATTATCTTGAATATTTGGTCAGGGTTTACTTGTAGAGTAAAGTATCCTCATGTCAGGTTTTCCTGACAAAACTTTTTACAGAGAGACCGAAGACAATCGAGGATGGTGTCTGTGTATTTGTATACATTGGTACATGTGTACATGTGTTGTACGTATTTACATGTATACATGTGTGGAGGTGCGTGTGATTTTGATATGTGTATGTATTTACGTATACTTACCCTGTTGGTTACATAATGGAACAATTGTTTATTTCTCTATTGCTATGGATTTAATTGTTTTACATGGTTTTAATAATCTTCTTTTTTTAATATACTTCGTGTTAATATTTTATATTTTAATTTTTAATCTGTTAAGATTAAGATTTATATCTTTGCTTGTTTTTTCTTAACTTTTACTCTTAAATTTTGTACCTTTTATCCCCTAATTAAAAATCTCGAGTTTAGTTTTATGTATGTTGAAGTTCTATGTGAAAGATATGGGTTTACTGTGTGCATGTATGTACACACAAGTGTCTGTCTTTTTTGGTTTATTTTACTTCAGTCTAAGTTCTCAAAAATCAAGGGGCCCCTTCCTTCACTTGATCACTATATGAGATACATAGATATTCGAATATTTCATTAAACTTCTCCTTTACATCTCAAACGTTGAGCTAGTAACGAAGTGAAGAACATTAATTTTCCTCTCCCCAATTGACCAGTTACCTATGTTATAGTATACCTTTCTTGTTGTCTCTTGGTCTTACTGGATTCCAGGACAAGAATTCATCTAGTCTGGTGGAATATCCAGCTTAGTGATATTACTAGAGGGAACATCACTTGAAGAAGGTGCACCATTATTCGTATAAGCCAGTGTGGGTAGCCATAATGAGGAGATCTTATTTGAGCATCAAATACTATGTTATATTGAATATTTGGTCAGAGTTTACTTGTAGGAGGAAGTATCCTCATGCAAGGATGTCCTACAAACCCCTGTAAAGAGAGACCTTAGACACTCGAGGGCAGTGTTTAGTAGGAATTCAAGTTCTCTCTGCTTTTTTAAAAATTTTCTTATCTTTCCATTTTTGCTATTTCAGACACTCCAGCCTAGAGATCTTTTTAAGATTCTAACCGTCCCTTTAAGGGCATTTGTTTGGATTTCTCTTGCACTCAGTTCACCGGGTATACTCGCCAGATAGCTTTTGAAATTCTTTTTCATTAGTCCTGTTGCTCCTATAATTACTGGGATGATGGAGATTTTCCTAAGATTCCAGTTTCTTTTCATGGCGTACATAAGACCTTGGTATTTCGTAATCTTTTCCCTTTCAGCTCTGTTTAATCCTGCATCATTAGGGAAACTGACTTCAACTAGGGTTGCTACTTTCTCTCTTTTGTCTTATATTACGATGTAAGGTTTAACAGCTCCGTTTTCTAGATATGTAGCTGTAGGGATTGCATAGTCATAGTGAATGGTGTATAACTTATTTCCAACTGTTCTTTCTGGTATATGCTCCCAGGACTTGCTGCTACACTGGATATTCAACTTTTTACAAATAGTCCAGTGAAGATATTTACACACTCCGCTGTGCCACATTGTATAATAGTCATCCCCCAAGAGAACCTTAAAAATGGATGTCAGGTGGCTCACACTCTCTACTTCAGTGTGACAGAACCTGCACTTGTTATTGTTGCTGAGACCACTCATTTTTTAAAAGGCATTGGTCATCAAGCCTTGATCTTGAGCAGCCATTATCATTCTTTCCTGATCATAGTGGAGAGATCCTCTTTTCAGCAGTCTACAGAGCCTTCCGTATCTATATATTCCTGGGATAATTCACATAGGAAATACTTAGCACGTTGTTGGTTGGTCCATTCTTCCAGTTTTCTGGAATTGAAGGTCATGGTGTATTTCTGGCGGCTTTTGCGGGCTATTTCTGTGGCAGGATTGTTGTCTGTTTCTGCCTCATTTGTAAGAAAGTCCTGTCCAAAATGTTTGGCCAGTTTTGTGATAGAGGTTGTTCTGCTTGCTCTGGTTTCTTGATGTTGGCATACCATCATAAGGTGTGGGTTCATGGAGCTCATCAGATATTGGCCGGTGCTCACAATAGTGGCTCGATGTTGATGGTCAATTTCTGAGAGACCCATACCTCCTGTTCCTCTTGGCAGATACAGCCTTGGTAGACACTGGTTCCTGTACAACATTTTTCTCGTTTTCGTGTTTAATCTATTAATGTCCTTTTGTGGCCAATCAATAATTCCAAAGCTGTATGTTATCACTTGCATAGCTAATTGGTTAATGGCAGTTACTTCGTTTTTGTTTGTTAGCTGTGTTTTGCAAATTTTTCTAACACGGCGTATATATTCTCTGCCAATTTTTTCTCTCATCTTGGCATGTTGAATTGAATCGTTTTCTTCTATGCCAAGTTATTTGTATTGCTCCTGTTTTTCAAGGTCTTTGATGTCAGTATCTTCATCAAGCTGTATGTTTTCCGTTTGGATCTTCTTCCCAACTCTGAGGGAGAACTTGGCACATTTGCCAAGGCCGAACTTCATTCCAATATCTTTGGAGAAGGTATGTACATCCTGTAAGAGTCGGCTTAAGTCAGCATCTGAACTAGCATACAGCTTGAGGTCATCCGTGAACAGCAGGTGGTTGACTCTTTTGTTTAGATCTTGTTTGCGGCCCTGGCTCAGATTGTAGGTACTCTGGCTTTTGTTTAGTAATTTGCTTAGTGGATCAATTGCCAGGCAAAAGAGTAGAGGAGATAAGCTATCTTCTTGGAAGATTCCTCTTCGGATCTTGACGTCAGGGATTTTTATTGTTCCATTAGTGTGTCTTAATGCCATAGTTGTTTTCCACATATTTATTTGTACTGCCATGGTTTTCTTGATATTATATAGATCAAGGCAGCGCAGGAGCTATGTGTGGGGTACACTATCGTATGCCTTTTGGTAATCGATCCACGCCATGCTTAGGTTTCTCTGCCTCTTCTTACAGTCCTCAAGGATGGTCTTATTGATCTACAATTGGTCCTTGGTGGCTAAACACTTCCTCCTACACCTTGCTTGTTCTTTTTCCAGGTATGCTCCAGAAGAGAGGTGTTCGTAGATGCTCTGCATATATATACGTATGTATGTTTAGGCAAATGTATATGCAACTGGTTGGTGTATGTAAGTTGACAAGTATTTTATAACATTATATTTTGAAAAGAAATTTCAATTTTAATTTTCTATATTTGTTGAGACCTCTTAATCGTCTAAATCGCTTGTATTTCCTCTAATACCGATTTATTCAGAGGGATTAGATCTAGTATGTAGATATGTCTGTATATATACATATGTATGTGAATATATATAAGTATGTGCTGGTGTGTATTTGTATATATATATATATATATATATATATATGTGTGTGTGTGGGGGGGTTTGTACGTACGTACAAGTATATATATTTTTATATCATTCGTGTGCATATTATATGTATGTTTATGCATAGAAGTGTGCATGTTAGCCTTGGAAATGCCCCCAGGGGTTTGCTTAGACAGGTTGTTGGTTAGAACCCCTTTTTATAAAAGGCGTTAATTGCTTGTAAGGAAGAATGATGACCGATACGTATCTGAGTGATCTATAAATGGAACTCATATCTCTCTATCTATCATATATATATATATATATATATATATATATATATATATATATGTGTGTGTGTATGTGTGTGTGTGTGTATATATAGATGTGCGCTAATGTGTTTTGTGAGTAAATAAGTAAGAATGGTGATGTACTTGTGTGGGCTATTTTATAGTAATACTGGAAGTGATATGCAGATATAGCCATAAAGTAGAGAGCCGGGCAGGATATTCTCAGTTTATTTATATATATATGTGTTACCACATTTCTCGTTGTACCCTTCTGTGTATATATATATATGTATGAATGTGTATAAGCGTATATATTGCGTACGTATTGATAAGATGAATATCTTCTTGCTCCCTTTAAAAATGTTTACTTCTCCTTACCCCTCCAACCAAAACTGTCTGTGAGAATTGAATGTATTTGTCTCTTCAGCATATTTACTGCGGCCTAAGGAAGCTGGACGTGAAATAAAGTCACAGCTGAAACATGTGTGCACATATGTAGCCAAAACGTTTTTTGAATGAAAATTTATAATATATATATATATATATAAAATTACATAAACAATATTACAGGCTTACGTCAATCAACCAACATTTCGATGCTACAACATCTCTTCAAAGACTGAATAAAAATAAAAATTGAAAATTGTGAATCTCGCATTGGAAAAAATCACCGGCAGAAAACCGGATGTTAAGAAAAAGAGAAAGGATTAAAAAAAAGGGAAGGTTCAAATACGATCAAAGTTTGTGTTGGTCAAATATAGGTCACGATCTGCTGACTCTCCAAATTTGCACTCATGAACCCCCAGTTCACTCCTATATCCCAACGAGCGCTCTTTTCTCTATTCGGGCGGTCATTATTTTGGCATATGCTAGACTGAGCAAGCATGGGGGTAAGAAAATAAACAAATCAACAGATAAGTATTTATGTTAAATTTTCTAGATTGTTCACAAACTAATCTAGAGTCAGCCGTTTGAAGCGCCTACAGTTAAAACCCATCTCGTCTCATTGATTTAGTAAGCAACTTCTATTAGGGAACATAACAATGGCCAACTTTTCACTAAGACAGAGTAAACAGCTGGGGTTATGTAGTGTGAGTGTCGAGAACTTTTTTAAAAATGCTATATTTCACCACAGGAACTATATTTTCATATTTTAGGGATTTAATGTACTTGGATAGTGAGGTTCCTATTTGCTTATTATCTGGGTTATTAAATGAAAATGTGTGGTTAGTGTGTCGATTTAATAGATTAAGGAACAAATGTCCAATTTTAGATTTAACTAGTAAATTGATTTCTATTTATCCTTCTTGTGCTCTTATTCTCTCTATCTCTTAATGCGTTGTTATATGTATTCCTATTACTATTAAAAATTTCGTAGCATCGAAACGTTGATTGATTGACGTAAGACTGTAATACTGTTTATGTAATTTTATAAATGCTTTACTTGGTACTGGGCACTTTTGAAAATATTGGTTTTATGTTAATTTTATTAACATATTTGAACTTGATCAAACAATTTATATATATATATATATATATGCATGTATATTATTAAAATGACATATCAGAGTTATATAATACTGTGATTTAATGTCAGTTTCGTTGCAAAAACTTACACTCTGATCTGTAATTTTATTTATTTATAGTTCTATTTCAATATTCGATATAACTATATAAAAGTTTTAATACTGAATATTTAGATTTATTTTGCGTTGGAAATTGATTCTCATAAGAATCGATGGGAATTATATAGAAGTATTGTTTTTCATATTATCACATATATATGAATAATTTTTAGCATGATCATTTCCTTCAAGAATGACACACAAACGTGTCTGTGTAGCTCACTTGCCATAAGTATATTTTTATATAATATATATATATATATATATATATATATATATATATTATATATATATATATATATATATATATAAACTTTTTAGCCTCAGCATTTACTGCGGGAATAAAACACAAACGTTTCTGTGTAATTCACTTGCCATACAGATATTTTTATAATTTATACGATGCATTTATAATGGGTGGAATATATTTTTCCATTCAGTAAATGTCCGTTTATGATCAGAAATTTATAGAAGAAACATTATTTAAAATATTGGCACGCGTAATACACACTTTTATGGAGAATATCTTAAAGTTTATTACAACACCTTACAATTACGATGTGCACTACATCCTTATTCAGTGGTTACATGTTCAGTTGGCCGGTAGTCAAACTCTTGCCAAATGCATGCACATATATTTTATCAACTCTAATAGCAGAAGCAGGCGCAATAGATTTACTTCAGAACATCTACAGCTGTTCAGAAAAAAAAGGCCTTGTTCATGTATATATTCTCATCGTGTACATAACATTCTTAGAAAGAAAATGAAATCGCATTAAATGTTATCGTTTGTAAGAACATAGACCAAAGTTTACTAAAAGCGAATGGCTAGTTAGAATCAAATATTAATGTTGTAGAACAAAAGCTATCAATGACAAAAATCGAGAAATAGACCAGCTTTACTTTTTGTATAGATGAGTTAACATATGTTTTGTCTATTCAGTAAATGTCCGCTTTTCTTCAGAAATTTATAGGAGAAACATTATTTAAAATATTGGCAAGCATAATACACACTTTTATGAAGAAAGTCTTTAAATTTATTATATCTTACAATTACTAGACGTGCATTACAGCCTGATCCAGTAGCTATATAACATCTACAATAATGACTAATTAATGAACCAGAACACTGAGCGGTTCATCTATGCTGACGACTGTTGCCTAACATCCCAAGAGAGTACGTTTGAGTCAGTAGAAACTCCTCTACTACGAGAGTAACCACCTGCATGCAAACCCTGCAAAAATTCAAGTGTGCTCGTTTCATCTCAGGAACTGAGAGGCCAACCGACCCATGAACATCATGTGGTCTGGAATACTACTTAAGAATCGCGCTTACCCTGTCTACCTTGGCATAACCCTGGACCGCACACTCTCATTCAGGGAACATGTAAAGAAGACAAAAATGAAAGTCAGCTCCCGGAACAACATCCTACAGAAACTGATCAACTCCAAGTGGGAAGCTACAGCACACACACTAAGATGAACTGCCTTAGTCTTGTACTATTCCTCTGCGGAATATGCTTGTCCTGTTTGGGAGAGATCAACGCATGCCAAAAACCTAGACTCAGCATTGAACAACACCTGCTGCTTGATCACTGGCTGCCTGAAGCCCATCAACCTTAACAACCTGCATCTCCTCACTGGCATTGCCCCTTCAGATGTGAGACGGAAAGTTGCCAGTCGAGTAGAGATCACAAAGGCTATCAATGATGAATGCCATCTCCTTCATGGAAACGTGAACCAACGGCCCAACAACTGAAGTCAAGGAGAAGCTTCCTCAACCATATCGAACCCCTAACAACATCCCAGGAAGAGACCAGACTACAGCTGTAGACCAGACGGCTACTGACATGGGAATCCCTGCTTCTAAGGAACTTCCTCCTGATTGAAAGGCACCCTGGCTCCAGTGGAAAACACTAAACCGCCTGAGAAGGGGAATGGGGCGATCAAAAGTTGCTATGAGTAGATGGGACTACATAACTAACCCAACAATCTGTGAATGTGGAGACCATACGATGCAACACTGCCTTGTACGCCCCCTACTGCCTAACCAGTGCAGCTTGAAAGATCTTGCAGAGTACAACACTAATGCAAAGGACTGCATAAAAAAATGGGAAACTGTCGTATGACCACATGACACTTCAAAGACACGCAAAGAAGAAGTAGTAGCTATATTGTTTAGTTGGTTTTGAATAAAACTCTTGACGAATCTATTAATAATGGGCATTCGGTATCTTTTTATTTTGTTTAAACATAGTTCACCCCAAACAAGGCAGGCCGCCACTGCAAGGGGCTACTGAGAAAAAGGGAGAAGGTTGGGGGGAGGGGGGGGTCAACCTAAATTGGGAGCTGCGCAGCAAGATATCTGTTTACATTAGTTTTAAATTTCTGCATGTCAGTACGGTCGGGGAAACAGGGGGCAGAGAGAGAGTTCCAGAGGACAGCAGCACGAGGAAAGAAGCTATTGGAGTAGAAAACTCTCCGGCATCTGGGGACCTCCACAGTGAATCGGTGGGATTTAGCTGATTGTCGAGTTGGTTTGTAAAATAGTCTGAAATAATATACTGGGGATGTAGTGTAGAATCTGTTTTATTTTCATGAGACCATCTTCTCAGAAATTATCTCCTTCTTTTATGGAGGAGTAGTGTAGTATCTCTTCTATTGTCATAAGACTATCCTCCCAGACATTACCTCCTCGCTTTTTTGTGTTGGAGGGTAGTTAGTATATATTCGTTCGTCATGATACTATCCTCTCAGGCATTACCCTTATATTATATATACTAGCAAAACTATGCACCTAGTATATGCTAATATATTTTTTATCAACTTTAGTAGCAGAATCTGATGCAATATATTTATTTTCCGAACATGTAAAGCTGTTCAGCAAAAAAAAACGCCTTCTTTTTGTATATATTCTTATTATTACATGAAGAATTCTTGCGTGACAAGTTAGAGACTGTTGTACAGCCCATCCAGTGCATGAGCTGTATTAAAATTATGCAAACTTGCCTCTCCCAGAAGGGCTGCTACTTTATCTTGCTAAAAAATGAAGTTACTATGACGTTGATATTGTTAAGGCATCTATCAATTTTGTATAACGTCACGAATATAAGAAACTTCGGCTAAAGGATCTTTTTCAAAAGAGAACAAAAAATAACGGATTGTGCTGGGCAGGATTCAACAGTGGAGCGAATAGGCAAAGAGACACATGTATGCATTTCTTTCTAAATAAAATATTTTCCAGCAGTAAAAAAAACAAAAAAGTAAATCAACTTTTGGTAAATGTCACCTTTTTTATTTTTCAATTGATCATGCTTTTACTGAAATCCGTCATCTATGAAGATCTAACATACTTAAAAAATGATTTACTTTATATAATAGCTTGTTTCTTTATAGATCTTAATTTAGTGGCAGCCATGAAAACATCTATACTTGATTTTATAATTTGTAGAGTTATACATATTTTCTGATTTTTAATTAAATCTTTATTTATAAAATTATTAACCTAATGATTTCAGTGTCTGATAGAAGAAATCAAACTTTTATATATTCTATTTATGTAAGTAAACTAAATAATAATAATAATAATAATAATAATAATAATAATAATAATAATAATAATAATAATAATAATTTATGGGACTCTGTAGTGCTTTCAACATCAATCTTTATAATTTACTGTTAATAATACACATTGCTCTTTATTATAGTGGAGGATTATCATTATAACCAACAAACTAAGAGAACTAATTCTGCAATTGTGGATCTCCGTGGAAATCCCACGGTGCTTTCTGCATCAATCTACATAATTTACTGTTAAAAATAATATTTCTTTTGAAATGATAAACATCTGTCAGGGTCAGTACTATTAAGAAAAAAATACCCTTTCTTCTTCTGTAAAGATAATTGCCATTGTCAGCTAAATATTCTTTAAATGAATTAAACTAATGTGTCTCTTCTTTATTTATTTAAAATTGTAGCGATTTAATTGTTTTTACAACAATAAATACTCTGTCTTCTTATCGTAATAAAAATTCTCAGCTATATATTCTTCAAATCAATAAAACGAATCCACTAGGAAATATGCGATTATTTTCTCTTTGAATATGCAGACAAATGGTACAGACACAAACCGGAGACTGTATTGGAAAACGAAAAGCACAAACCCCTCTAAAACATGGAGTTACAAACTGACAGACTCATCCAAGTAAGGACAGCAGACATGACAATAGTCAACAAGAAGGAAAAAAATCTGCATAATCGTAGATTTTGAGGCCCCAGCACTTCACAGGGTTAACCCGGTGATACTGGTAGCAGTAAAAGGACTTGAAACTGAGAGAGGGTTATCTTCTCTTACTCAGTCTATCACATTAGTAATCAAAACAGAAGCCAACTGAATATCTAAATATAAAAACGATTGGAAATGAAAATTTATTTTTTCAGAACAAAAACCAATTAATGTTGACAACGAATGACAAAACATAAATTTTTATATAGTTTTTATTTATTAGTCTATTCCAGAAATTCAAATAGGGGAAAAATCTCACTTTATTTATATATATATATATATATATATATATATATATATATATATATATATTATGGGGATTTACCCTATTGCTTCAGTACATGAACTCTTCCCGACACTATAAATAGTGATAATAGTGGAAACAGTGAGAGTTGTTATAACCAATCCAGAAAATCTCTGGCAACAATTACTTCTAAACTTTCTGTAAATACACACTTTTGTTAACTACCTCCTTGTTGTCTTGTTTCTGTTCGGCCCTTTAAGGCAACAACAGGATTTTAATTTTTCTCATGAAAACTTGTCAGTTAATATTTAACAAAATCGTACTACTTATTATGTTGCTGTTTTAAACCTTCAAGTTTAAACAATTGAAAATTTCTGAATCAAAAAGTGTTGTGTGGCTTGTTATCGTTCCAGACATATTAGTGTTGGGACGATCAATCGGAATCGGAATCGGAAAGATTTTAGCCTAATTTCCGATTCCTAAAACGATTCTTTCGTTTTTTGTTTAAAACTTAATTTTCCATTGCTGGTACTAATGAGAAAATGATAACTATTTATTGATTTTAAGCTACCAGTAAATAATGATCTAAAATTCTTAGATCATAATAACGAATTTATGTAAAAATGGCATCGGAAAAGATGATCCGGTAAAAATGGCACATGCAAAAATGGCAATGCATAATAGGAAAAAATGGCACGAGTGAAAAATATCAATGAAAATCTCACAATGAATTTATCAAAATCTTGGGTACAATACATAAGGAAAGCATAAAAAAGTTTGTCAAATGAAAAAGAAAATTATATCTGCATTTAAAAGTAGATGAGGACTCGCCGCTACCCCCCCCCCCATAAAAAATGAAATTCTACTTATTTAAGCAATTAG
The DNA here is from genome assembly GCA_963556195.1 of Sepiola atlantica. NCBI lineage: Eukaryota > Metazoa > Mollusca > Cephalopoda > Sepiida > Sepiolidae > Sepiola > Sepiola atlantica. Next base: position 44,651,134 of record OY744525.1, on the reverse strand, counting down.
GATTTTAGAATCGAAATCAGTAATTGTATCGGAATCGGGAATTTAGAATCGAATCGGTAATTGTATCAGAATCGGGAATTTAGAATCGAATCAGTAATTGTATCAGAATCGGGAAAAATATTGGAATCGTCCCATCACTACTACATAATAGATCTGATTGGATTTGAACTTAGTATAACCGATTTCATAGTCTGTGATGGATACTAGTGTGCACATCATGCATCACTTCTTTATTGGGAATGTCTACAGACTCATCGTTCCTGACAGCACATCCGTGTGACTAACATCAAATGGAATTCTCAATGAACATAGGTTTTTGGAAAAAAACTTCTCATCTGTGGACCACATTACTACGGGACTGCTTTCCTGCAGACTACAACACGGTCGTCTTCAAATCCAATGAAAAATACTTGTCCTAAATCGTTATCATAAGTAATCAAACTGTGTTCCTTCCATTCATCATTTTCAATCTTCTCATAACATTCTTCATCATTCAACTGATAATCCATCCATTTCATTAATACTTATCCTTGAATGGCTTTTGGCCTCGATAAGTGATGGCAAAAAAACTTGATCTTGTTGGATTCAAATCTCTACGAAAGCTTTGGAATAAAAACTTTTCATTTTGTTTTCTTTTTTTGGTCTCCTTTTCAGAGCAATAATCTAATATATTTATTCACTGACCTATTTTATAAAAAAGAACGGTATTTTCACCCTAAATTCAATGCATAAATATATGAATTGAATTAACATTTGTCTTTTATTAGTTTAATAAGAGCATTCCTGGAAGTGAAGTAATTGGGTTATTTAATATTCTGCATCTTGCTCTGAACCTAATGATTTTGAGGAATGTTAGTTATTTAAGTTTATTAAACCAAACTGTGTGAGTCATATATAAATAATATTCCATGAAAAATGCCAGTATACTGAAATCATATGCCCTTAATAGGGTTAAGATGAAAATTCATATACACTAAATGTACAAAAGCAAGGAAATTCCCAAATTTTTACACTTTTATTGCCATTAAGGGTATGCAAGCACAACAGGGCTATGTATTTTACTGGTAGGAATTTTTCTTCAGCGCACCTCACACACTTCATCCACTTATGCATAGAGATTTATACTGTAGTGATGTGATAATGAAATGGCTTGGTTGATATGTAGTCATACCCTTAATGACAATAAAAGTGTAACAATTTGGGAATTTCCTTGCTTTTGTACATTTAGTGTATATGAATTTCCATCTTAACCCTATTAAGGGCATATGATTTCAGTATACTGGCATTTGTCTTGGAATGTCACTGCTTTTGTAAAGGCTATGCCTCAAGACAATGGTAATTTTTAAGTTTTTTTTTAATTTTCTGGAAAACTAAGGTATATGGTAAACTGAAATTAAAATGCCATCAACTAGACCCTAGAACCTCTATCTCTGCCAAAAATCAGCTGAATTCATCAAATAGTTGATGAGATACAGGGTGGCACACACGTACGTACGTACACACGGATAACACAAAATCACTCCTGACCTTTCTGGATCTCTGGGTTGCCTTGACTAATGATGTTGAAATTCTACACACTTATAGAACCTATCAAATGAAAATTTTGTGCAAAGTTTTAAATAATTTGGTTTATTGGTTTTGAGTTATGACTGATCAAAGAAATGAAATTTCTAGCATAGGTCGTTTTTTAAGTCTATTAAGGGATAGAGCGCTATCGCGCCTCCCTTGATTAAGATATGGCTTTGATAACGAGAATAGTAATGTAATAAGTAACTTGGAGTTACCTCCCTTGTTGAAGATTATCTCTCTTTTGAGAACTCTATAGTGCATCGGTAGCTATAAACATTTATATATGCTTGTATCAATTATTGCAAGCAGAATGAGGATTTGTAAGTGCTCTTGTCTTTTAATTTTAAAATGTTGCCTGATCTCAGTAAGACATCTGTGTATACATTAATGAACTCAGGAATGACTCCGAGTCTAGATTTGAAGAGACATAGGCAGATAAGACATTGGTCGTCCGTAGATGTCACAGCAGTGAGCTATGTCTGATGACAATGTTCTTTAGTCATATTGACGTTATTGATATTACATTCATTCTGAAAATTCTGTAATGCTATTTTTAATGATATTTCACCATATCTAGATCTACACATAATAAATACAATACAATAGAAACCCGTAAATGAAAAATCAGGTTTTATTTAATGGTATCATTATTTTGAACAAGTGGTGTGTGACAAGATAAGGAACTTGATGGTGCAATTTTAATTGGTTAATTAGGTTAAATTAAATTATGGAATAATTAATTTAAAGAAATTTAGGATTAGCACATAGAATACCGACAAATAGTTTTCCAGACAAATATTATTTCACGATCTTTTCTAATTAATGAGTTATGTCAGGGATATGTCACAATACCGATAACTTTTCTTCATTATATATCTTGTGCGGACTTCCTCCATTCATATGCCTCTATTTAAGCTCACCAAATAAAATCTTTTTATGAATTTGGTACTCATTCAATGAATGATGTGGCCAGACGGAAGCGACTTTAGAATCATCAATAGAGATCGATCTTGTCTTACCAAGGACTTCTGTTAGTGATCTTGACCTGTCCCCAGTTTTACAAGATAGGCAGCATGTGTAAAATGCTTTAGATGTTTAATATGTCTTTTATAGATTTTCCAAGCAGCCATATAAAATTGATGGATGGACCACAGCATTGTAATATCTTAATTTTTTGAAATTTTTTTGAATTTGGTATCATGATTATTTAACACTTTATCGTGAGCTATCTCATAACTGGGAGGTGGCAGCGGTGAAGTGGATACCGACATGTACTGACTACTCGGCATGCTGTGTTCGATTCTGCTCATTCCATAGCATCATATTTACTATGGATGTTGGCAACCTTCACGTGGTCCCTCCTGTGAGTACCTGATTCTTAAGAATCGGGGAAACCAATGCCAACAGAATCAAGCAGGTTTTAAAAAATTAACATGCTGATTGATACGAGAAAAGGATGATCTTGTTTTACAGATTTTGGCTGGAAGTCATTCCCCAAAATAATACTTCCAATAGCAATGGGTATATAGACAAATAATGAATACCACTGTCGACCAAGGGAAGAGTCTATTAGGCATGTGTATGCAGTGTGATGATGTATGAAAGTGAAACCTGACCAATGAGGGTTGAGGATATGTGTTGCACTAAGAGGAATTATACGAAAATGATGCAATGAATTTGTAATGTGAGACTTAAAGACAGGTTTAGATCTGATGACTAGAGGAAGATTAAATCTGGACAGTATAAGAAGATGTATGCAGAACATGAGACTTTCATGTTGAAAGAATGGATGGGAGTTCGTGGATCAGTAGATGTAGAACAGTTAAGGTAGCATGTCCAGTTAACAGGGGAAGGCCAAGGAAAACTTGGGAGGAAGTGATAAAGATGAACTTGAACGAGAGATAAATAAAAACCTGTCCAGACACAGGTTAGTTTGGAAGTCAATTTCTTAAAGCCGTCCAATGCATTCCAGCATGTAAAACGGACATTAAACCGGATATGATGATGATGATGATGATGATGATGATGATGATGATGATGTGAAATACACTGATACATGTTACCTAATTATACTATGCAGTCCGTCAAAGTTAGGGTGAGTGTTTCATAAAGGTTATGATCATGCTTCTCCATTTGGTTCTGTCTTTCGCACAATATTGCCAATTACGCTCTGCTACCAATGCTAAATATCCTCATACCAATCACTGGTAATCCAATTCCTTTAACAGTCCTTCTGGTCCAATTGTTACATAAATTCTGAACCCATCCAACATGGCTACCAGACTCTTATAGGTCCTAGCCCTGGTGGCTATTCCTTAAACCAAGGGCAGTAACCCATATGACATTAACAATCAGCACCAGTAATTGGCAATATTGTATTTTTTCAATCTTAGTTTTGGCCTTCCCTGATTCCGTCTTCCTTCACACTGGTGAAAATACAGCAGGTGTCTTGATAGTCATTCAGTTTTCATTCTGTCCAGGTGTCCTACCCATCTGATATCATTTTGTATTAAGAGATCTGCCATAGATGGTAAAACTACACTTTCCAGTATTTTCTGTTTGCCGACTTTTCTCTATCAGACTATGTTCATAATCTCCCTTTGATGATGCATGATGCAAACCTTTTCACTAGTGCTGCATCTATTTCATATTCCATGTTTCCACTCCATCAGAAAATTGCTGCGTAGACTTTGCCCTTCAAAGCGATGGTAACATCTCAGTTCTGTTATATATCTATTATCATACTAATAGATGGTAGATCTGCATGTTCCGGTATTTTCTGGAATGGAATCGTTAATAAAATTGAAGTCAATTGTTTGGTTTGGTAGTTTGGTAGTTTTGTTTTACGGCATATCAACCCTTTTTGGGTTATTTAATGCCGAATCTGGTCATTATAGTGAAAGTTTTTATGCTTCAAGTTCTTTATATCTTCAAATGTTTAATCAGGGTTTTTGGTTTGGTAGTTTTGTTTTACGGCATATCAACCCTTTTTGGGTTATTTAATGCCGAATCTGGTCTTGTTTTCTTCTCTTTTTTGTTTCTTTCCCCTTTTAATATCTGTTTCTATTTAACCCATAGTTGGGACCCTAACAGGTACTACCACTCCGGGTCAGGGTGGACCTGGGAGCAATGGTAATTAAGAGGAGGCTCCACATTCCCCAAAGTCCGTAAGCCGGATCTCACCATCGGATGTAGTTTAAGGTCATATCCAGGACCGGGAGTAGGGTAGGAAAAATAAAAATAAAAAAGGGGAGGGAGAAAGGGAGAGGGGCTGTTGTTTTTGGTTTTGGTTTTGTAGAACATAATTAAGTTTTACAAAAAAAAAAAAAAAAAAAAAAAAAAAACGTCAATGTAGGTGAATTTCGTCTCAGGGAGCCACAGGGCAGCCTGATCTGGTATCACCAGGTCAATTGTTTAAAGCCGTCCAACATATGTCAGCATGTAAAACAGATGTTAAACTGATGAGGATGATGAAGAAGAAGATGAAGTGAGATACACTGATACATGTAATCCAATTATCATATGCAGTCTGTCAAAGTAAGGGTGACTGTTTCATGAAAGTTAAAATCATGCTTTTCCATTTGCTTCTGTCTTTCACACAATCTTGCCAATTACTGGTGCTGATATTCCTCCATTTCGAATCTTAGTTTTGGCCATCCCTGATTCTGCTTTCTTTCACACTATTGAAAATACAGCGGTCATCTTTATGATCGTTCAATTTTCATTCTCTCCAGGTGTTCTAGCCATCTGAGATTATTTTCTATTAGATCTGCCATAGATGGCAGACCTGCATGTTCCAGTATTTCCTGAAATGGAATCGTTAATAAAATTCACAATCTTTGCTGCAATCAAACCATATTTGGTACAAATACACTTCGGTCGATGACCGAACTTGCCCACAAATTTTCAGCCATAAATGCCCAAAAGTCTTTTCAAAATTTTTTTATCGCCATCTAATGATATATAGGGACACTTTGGTGATTATTTTATCAATAGGAGGTTTGATCCTGAATGGGCTTCACACTCATTGGACCTTAATTTCCCCGAGATTTTTATCTGTGGAATTATTTCAAAGATAATGTCTATCAAAACAATCCCCAGATTACGCATGAACTAAAGAGGATCATCACAGCCCAAATAAGGGCAGCGCTAACAGAGGAGTGTGTCAGAGTTATCAAAAATTTTGCATATTGTATCCACTGAACGCTGATAAAACAAAAATTGTTGGACGTTCATGACTGAAACTTGGTAGACAAGTCAGGCATAGACTGAAGTTTATTTATACCAAATATGGTTGGGTTTCAAAAAAGGATTATGGATTTTATGAACGATTACATGAGTGGGTGGCATTTAATTCGAGCCAACCTGTACTACTGAATGCATACCTAAGAGGACGTAGGTGTTGGTTCAGAGTTAATCTAGAGTTAATTTAATCTAGAGATTTTGGGTTCAATCCTAGGTGAAGAAACTTAAGAAAAAAAATGAATTAATTGACTAATACTAGATATCTAAAGGACATAGAAGGTAGAATTATGTCAGTTTACCCCCCACACACACACCCCCACACCCGAGTTTTAAATAAAGGGTTCTGTTCCAAGGTCCGAGAAGAAAAACCTGACAATATGAAGAAATACAGAACCGAAATGTGTAAATGAGGCAATTAACAATCTTTATTAAAATCTTTCATGTTACCAAAGATTATTATTTAGATGTTTTTGCATGTATCTGGCGACAGATGGTGAGACTCATCGGCCAAAGTATAAATGTCACAATCAAATATATGTGAATAAAAAAAGATCCAGTACAGACACAGCTGGCATGTAAAAAGACTTTAGAATTGATTTGACAAAGAATTTAGTATTTTGTTAGCATCATGAGAACAATCTTAGCAATTGGGTGAAATTTTGTTTCTGTGACA
>OY744525.1:44559647-44639647 GCA_963556195.1 Sepiola atlantica | reverse complement strand
GCTATTGCTTATTTGTGTATGCTTATGTTTGTTATGTACTTCAATATGGAAAAAAAAAACACCATGCATAATCGAAGAATATACCAAAAGATGGCCGAAGAGCACATCGATCGAAAAGTAAAAATGGAAATATCAATAATTGTGAGGACAATAATCCGAAGAAAAATAATGTAATTAATCCTTATTCTTCTGCTAGAAAAAGGTTTCGTTGTTTTGTTTTACGGCATATCAACTTTTTCACATTATTTAATGCTTAATCCGGTCATTTTCGTAAAATGTTTTCTGCTTCAAGTTCTTTATATCTTAAAATATTTATTTATCGTGTTTGGTTTAGTTGTTTTGTTTTACGGCATATCAACTTTTTCACATTATTTAATGCTTAATCCGGTCATTTTGGTAAAAATTTTTATGCTTCAAGTTCTTTATATCTCCAAATATTTATTTATCGTGTTTGGTTTAGTTGTTTTGTTTTACGGCATATCAACTTTTTCACATTATTTAATGCTTAATCCGGTCATTTTGGTAAAAATTTTTATGCTTCAAGTTCTTTATATCTCCAAATATTTATTCATCGTGTTTGGTTTAGTTGTTTCGTTTTACGGCATATCAACCCTTTTCACATTATTTAATGCTTAATCCGGTCATTTTCGTAAAATTTTTTCTGCTTCAAGTTCTTTATATCTTCAAATATTTATTTATCGTGTTTGGTTTAGTTGTTTTGTTTTACGGCATATCAACCCTTTTCAGATTATTTAATGCCGAATCAGGTCATTTTGGTAAAAGATTTTATGCTTCAAGTTCTTTATATCTTAAAATATGTATTCATGGTGTTTGGTTTGGTTGTTTTGTAGAGGGAAAATATTTTTATTTTTAGCTTCGCAGAACATAACTGAGTTTTGCAAAGAGAAAGGAAAAAAACAATAACATCAATGTTTGGTGCATTTTAAGTCAGAGAGACGATTCAATAATGGTGAGGACAATAATCCGAAGAAAAATAATGTAAATAATCATTATTCTTCTTCTGGAAAAAAGGCGGTAAAAATCTTTTAATAATGCAGGAATACATAAGATAATATACACCTGAACATATTATTGTGTATATATCATGAGTAGTACCATTAAATAAACAGTTAATTTAGTCCACGGGGCTGGGAATTAACAAAGAAAACCACAAAGTGAAAAATTAGACTCATACAGGATTTGAATCTTAACGTTAATGTCGTCTTAGACCGCTTGACTAGCAACTTATGAAATTAGACAAAACTGAATTTGCAAAAATTACTCAATTCTCCAAGCTCTGTGATAAATCTTTAATTACGTTTTTACACGTGAGTACCCATGATTTCCTAAAAATTGCGTTGAGCAAGCAAATATGGTGAACTTGTTATATAGTTAATATTGGAATTAAAAAACGTAAACAAAGATTTATCGCAGAGCTTGTAGGATTATTAATTTGTACAAATTCTGCCTTCTCTAAATACGGAGGTCAAAACCTTACCTGCTGATTTTTGCAACTTTAGTAGCTTTGAATGGCTTTCACATATTGCTGTCAACTCAGCTGACTGCCGATTTGACTCCAGAGTGAAGTGGCTGATCCATGTTTGATCTATTGATGCAAAATCTCCTTTTTTGTTGTGTTTAAACATTTGCAAACAAGCTCTGAATCGTCAACGCATTGTTGTTTTTGATCGACTGTGGGCAAACGCGGCACCCAATTTGAACACAGTTTTCTCATTGACAAATGTTAATACAAAATGGTGAATACCCTGCTTTTTGATATCTTCAACTCCTCTGCTAGCTCACGCAACTTCAATCTACGATCAACCAAAACGAATTCGTGGACTTTTTTTTTTTAATGTTTTCCAGAAAACTGCCAAATTTTGGCAACCTGAGCATTCAACATCATTTATGTCTGTATGACCGCGTTTAAAAACAGCATAGCACCTCTTAATCGTTGTTTCAGACGGATCAAAGTCTGAATAAAACTTATTGTCATTGCTTTGCTTAAACAGTATTTTTCCCATCAGAAACAATACCTTATCAACACACGAAATTCAAATTTTTCTATTGTTTTGAAAATTTGCAACAGTAGCTTCAATTAAATAATTGTAATTGATAAACTAATAATCCGATTAGGCTAAACTTTTGACACATGTTTTTTGAAGGTTTGTACTTTTTTTTATTTGTGGTACAATCTATATATGTCAAGCCCGAGACTTAATGATTGATGTGTTAAGATAATTTTGCCTGCAAAAAAACATTATTTGAGTTATGAATAAATAAGTGTAAAAAATATTTTGCATTCTATTTAAAAAAAGTAAAACGTCAATTTATTTTTCCCCTTCCTTCAAGTAAAAAGTCGACTGCGATTTAAAAATATGAATAAATGTGAAAAATATTTTGCATCCTTAAACAGGAATCGAACTTGGAATTATCTTTTAGCAGGCTTGTGTCTTACCAATTGGCCAATTGCACCAGTGTTACTAATACACAGATTATAAGACATTCTATGGAAACCTTATTGAGTAAGTAGGTCAAATTATGTTCGATTAAAGGAAATCGCTAATCAAAGAGAGAAGAGAAAGAAGTGTATTAGTGATGAAATTCAGAAAATTGACTCTAATTAGATGTCTTCTAGGTGTTATTGCAGACAGAGAGACAGAGAGCTACTCCAACTCCCTTTATGATACTGTGTGAAGGTTAGCTACTCCAACTCCGTTTATGATATTAGTAGTCTAAATGAAAACTGCTGACGGATTAAATATGAAATTCGATGGAATCGATTGGAATTAAAATTTCTATTTTTAAGAACACAGACGAATATTTTCCCAAACTTACCAACTAAACAGTTTTAATGTTACTTGTATTTAAATAGTTATTTAAGTCCAAAGTAGAGGGGAAAAACTGGCTCTATTTTATATATAAGGATTCACTTGAATTCTAAAGTTATGCTTCTGATTAATGTTAGTTGAAACAAAGATCTTCTCTAAAATTAACCCGCAGATTTACTTTCTATTTTAAAAGTTTGTAGTTATCAGCATTTATTTAGAAGGCCAATCATTCCTCGCCCTCCCACTCCTGAACATGAGAATGAAAGAAACACAAACAATACGCCATTGCCATTAATCTTGGCACAAAGAAGCTAAAGCACTGTCCAACCGATTGCCAATTGCATGTGCAGAACCTTTGTGGAAACAATCTTGTATTTATAGTGACTTAATCACAACTATTATACTGGGCCTTCAGCCTATGTCCAATAATCAGTCAAATCTGGAAAAAGAAATGGACAGTGTCAAAATACTGTTATTAGAATGGAGGCCATTGAAGAAGGGGGGAAAACACAAAGTTAAAAGTTAATGTGCAAAAAGACAATGTTCATAAATGATGATGATCATCATCATATTCGGTTTAACATCCACTTTACATGCTAGCATGTGTTGGACGGCTTTTAGAAATTGACTGTTATTAGAATGGAGGCCAGTGAAGAAGGCGGAAAACACAAAGTTAAAATTTAATGTGCAAAAAGACAATGTTCATAAATAATAATAATAATAATAATCCTCCTCCTCCTCCTCCTCCTCCGCCGCTGCCGCCGCCGCTTTACGTGTTAGCATGTGTTGGACGGCTTTTAGTAATTGACTTAAAAACTAACCTGTTCATGACAAAGTCTTTATTTATCCTCTTTTTTTCTAAAATCTATTCTTACCACTTTCTCTCATTTTTCCTTAGCCTTCTCCTGATAACTGACCCTGCTACCCTAACTCTTTTACATCTACTAACCCAAGCACTCTTATCAATTCTTTCAATGTGACTAAACCAACAAAGTCTCCTGTTCTGCATACATGTCCTTATACTGCCCAGATTTAATCTTCCTCTGATGTCATCAGATCTAAGCCTGCTTTTAAGACTCGCATTACACATTATTCCTATCATTCCCATATCAGTTCTCTCCATGCAACGTTCATAAATTATTATGATGGAAAAAAAAGAAAAAGAAAAGGGAAAAATTTATGTAATTAGTGTTGGAACATTAAAAGTCTCTAGACATTTTAATATTTTTTCCCATTATTTTTTTTCTCACTCTTTTTTCTTTCATAATATTTTTCAAATGTGTTGCTTCTTAAGTTTACTGTGATTTTATCAACAGAAATTTTGTTTATAAAATTGATAAATATTAAGAATTTGTTGTCATTGTTTCAATGTGTTTTTTTTTTAATTTCGATTATTCAGATTACTATTATTGTATTGTTTTTATATTCACAATGTTTCTGTCAAAGTATCAACTATTTATTATGTAATTGATTCAACAAATAAACCGGTTGATGATGATGATGATGATGTGAGTTATTATAGCTTACAGTAAAGATTGAACTTTCAACTGCCAGAAAACTGTCACTTACAACTGATTGTTAATCAATGCTTATAACCATTGCGCCACTGTTTAATTTTTTTTTTTATTAATGATTCACTACTAAGCAAGATCAAAAGATATTCGAGGATCAGGGTTCAGATGGATGGATTGTCAGTTGAGTCATGAAGAATATTATGAGAGGATTGAAAATAATGAATGGAATGAACTACATTTGATTACTTATGGACACAATTTATGACAAGTATTTGTTGAAATTGGATTTGAAGACGACCATGTTCTAGTCTGTAGGGAAGCATTCCCGTGGTGATGTGTTGCACAAATGGGAAATTCTTGGAAAGAGACAATAGTTTTATCGACTTTTAGTTTAGTGCCAGATACATGGAGGAAGAAGGGCAAGTTCTTCTCAGTTTTGGTAGAAGACGAGTTCTGGCTGCGAATGTCTTGGAGTTCCTAAAAAGTATAGAAAAACAGCAAAATATAGGAAAGACGACGCGAAACGAGATGTTTTTTGGCACATGCGTCACTATTTAAAAATATATGTGACGCATGCGAAAAAGACGTTAATTGAGAAAAGGGAAGAGAAATAAAAAGAAGAAAATGAAAACAAAAAATGGAAACATAGATGAAATGTAGTAAAAATAAATAGTACTTAACCAGGCTCAGAGTTTGTTATGCAGTGGCGAGATATATTGCATTGTTTGAGTGCGATTTTTGCCAGATGTTTCGTTAAGGAGTAAGAGCCGAGCCTAAGGTTTATGTTAGATGACAATGAGAGAAGGATTAGAGCACTTTCGATGCACTTGTGGTGTGGGAAAGAGGATTCAGTCTTGAGGAGGGTGCAGTTGGTACGGTCAAATTGTGGGTAAAAGTGTTCCTGGGTATGACTAGTGCGTTAGTGGGAATGTTGTGTTGGAGGTCCTGTTTGTGTTCGTAAATATGGGATTTGATATTTCTAGCTGTCTCGTTTGACTTTTATTTATTTCTTTGTTTAATTGATTTTTCATTTTGTCTTTTCATATATATATATATATATATATGTAGTATTAGTATGAAAATATATCTATGACAAGTAAGCTACACCTAGGGGTCCATGTTTCATCTCCTCGGGGAATCATCAGGATGGACGCCTCTGTAGCTTACTTGCCATTGATATACTTTCATACTACTACTAAACTCTACTCACGTATGGAGCACTGTTGAAGTAAATACTGAAAATCTATACACAATATATTATATCACCTCATAATATTGTTAGTGTATATACATGAAATAATAATATATGTATGTATGTATGTATGTATGTATGTATGTATGTATGAGAGAGTAAATATGGAATAAAATTTCAGAAGAAATGGAAAATTAGTTCATGGAATAGTGGATGAGCAAGAAAACATGCTAGTAGAAATAAGGACATAAATACATCATTAAAGCTGAACCAAGATATGTCGGTCGATTCGTTCAACCATATTCGTTTTATCAAATGAATTTTACAAACTGAATATTGTCAAACGAATCGACCAAAATGTCTTGGTTCAGCTCATATTTCGGTTGATTCATCTGACCAAATTCATTTGTAAACATCAAATGGCCGATTAGTTCGACAATATTCATTTTTACAAATGAACATGGTCGAACACATCGACCGAAATATCTTGGTTCAGCTGTAATGATGTGTTTTTGTCCTTATTTCTACTAGTATGTTGGCTTGCTCATTCACTATTCCATAAACTAATTTTCTATATCTTTTAAATGGAAATCGCTCCAGACAGGGCATGAAGCTACTTTATGTAAGAAGCTAGAAAATAAATATATTACTTCAAGATAAAAAACTAGCCAACGATAAGTGTTAGATGGATAAATTCCGACCCAGAAAACAGCAATTCTTCCCCCTTTGTCATGGAATGTGATGACTAAAGGACAAAATAAGGGAAGTGAGAGTTATGAGGCTGCCGAAAGTGAACCCACCAGTCACTTTCTACTCTCTTTGCATGCATATATATATAATGCAAATATTACGAATTATCAATCCTCATCCGAATTCCGAATCACTTTTAAATGCATAAATATATTGTTATAAAATGTTTACCCTCCTGCAGAGGATTTCAACGTTTACACACCAGCTCTTACATGGTACGAAATACAAATGGGAGAGATTCATATCACACATTGATTTATGTACCAATTTTTCACGTCACTGTTTTTGAATATTGCATCGTTCGTGAATAAATTAGTGATTTCTATTTTCAGCTGAAATTAGGGGAGATAATCAGATTGGCGGCAAATATAATTAGGGAAGAAAACACAATTATTTTTAGCTTGCTGAAATTAATTCATTTTTCTTTCACGCTATTCCGATTAAGTTGTATCAAAGGAATTTTTTAGATGTGTCTATGCATCCATACAAGAAGCTATGTCCATCTGTTAGGAGGTCAATTATGAGGTCAATTGGGAGGTCACACTTAAGTTTAAAATAGCATTGTTAGATGGGTTCACACATCTGCATGTGAACCTATATTTGTCTGTTGGCAAGTCAGTCACGCTTAAGTTAGGAAAAGCATTTTTAATTGTGTCCACAATTCTAGCTAAAAGGTTATGCCTATCTGTTGGTAAGTCAGTTGGTCTGTCATGGTTAAGTTGGAAATACCTTTTTCGGTGGTCTTTCATGCTTAAATTTGAAATACCATTTTCATTGGTCTGTCATGCTTAAATTTGAAATACCATTTTCATTGGTCTGTCATGCTTAAATTTGAAATACCATTTTCGTTGGTCTGTCATTCTTAAATTTGAAATATCATTTTCGTTGGTCTGTCATTCTTAAATTTGAAATATCATTTTAATTGATCTGTCATGCTTAAATTTGAAATACCATTTTTGTTGGTCTGTCATGCTTAAATTTTAAATACCATTTTCATTGGTCTGTCATGCTTAAATTTGAAATACCATTTTCGTTGGTCTGTCATGCTTAAATTTGAAATACCATTTTCGTTGGTCTGTCATTCTTAAATTTTAAACAATTTTCATTGGTCTGTCATGCTTAAATTTGAAATACCATTTTCGTTGGTCTGTCATTCTTAAATTTGAAATATCATTTTCGTTTGTCTGTCATTCTTAAATTTTAAACAATTTTCATTGGTCTGTCATGCTTAAATTTGAAATATCATTTTTGTTGGTCTGTCATGCTTAAATTTGAAATACTTTTTTCGTTGGTTTGTCATACTTAAATTTGAAATACCATTTTCGTTGGTCTGTCATGCTCCAGTTGGCCATAAAATTTTCATAGCAGAACAAGCCGAATTAGTAAACGCATCTTATATTCTTGTGTGTTTGCTTTTCAATAAATTCTTTGCTTGAACGTTTATATAACGCTTTATACATGATGTTTATTAATAACATCAGCGATTTTGAAAGTGGCATTTTTTTATGCAAATGATTTGATTCTCTGATATTTTACTCTTTATAGCATCATAATTAATATTACATGGCTGTCTTTGGAGCTTTATTTTAAGAGATAAGTCAACCGTTTTAAAATGCTTCACGTGGTCAGATATTTGTATTCACTTCCTCTTAATAAGTATCAAAAGTGTCTTTAATGACAAAGATCAGTTTAAAATAATGCCTCAAGGTGGCCAGAATTACAAGACTTGTCATCAACATCAGAAATAAGGTTTGGTTTATTTGCTTAACAGTATATCAACCGTATATTTTTATGCCATATAAACACTTTTTGTGATATTTTTATTTTTTTAACATAGTTCTCCCCAAACTAGGCAGGCCGCCATTGTAGACATAAGGGGCTACTGAGAAAACAAAAGGTGAAGGTTTTTTTTTTTTTTGGGGGGGGGGACCTAATTTGGGAGCTGCGCAGCGAGATATCTGTTTACATTAGTTTTAAATTTCTGCATGTCAGTAACGTCAGGGAAGCAGGGAGAGACTTCCAGAGTCCAGCAGCACGACAAAAGAAACTTTTGGAGTAGAAAGCTCTTCGACATCTGGGGACCTCCACAGTGTATGGATGGGATTTGGCAGATTGTCAGGGTTGTCTAGTGAGTTATGGGGACACCAGAGCAGCAAGCTCATCAGAGCACAATCCATTGAAGTACTTGTAAAACAGGCACAAGGAAGCAACACTGCGGTGATGGGACAGGGGCTGGAGCTTGGTGGATAGTGAAGGACCTATCAAATTGACAAATCTTTCTAAGAGGGAGAGACTAGCAGATGATGCACCACCCCAGATGTGGCAATAATACTCCATGCATGGGTGGATGGTGGCTTTGCAGAGATATAGGATAATGTCAGGTGTGAGAACTTTACTGGCATGGTAGAGGGAGCCCACCTTCTTTGCAGCAGCCCTGGCAATGTTTTAAATGTATTTATTCCAATTCATGCTATCTGTGAAAGTTAGGCCGAGGAGTTTGAATGATGAACTCTCAGGCAGGGTGCTATTTGCCATGACAATCAGTGGTTGAAGAGGTTCTTGTAGTTATTGAAGGAAAGTAGCTTTGTTTTTGCGGCATTAAAAATTACCATCCATTTTTGACCCCATTCCACTACAGACTGGAGGTCATTTTCTAAGGATTCAGCCATTGCCTCAGATATGTGTGCATCGGTTTTGCCCACATGATGAGAGTAGAGCATGGTCATGGTGTCGTCAGCAAAAATTCCTATCTCAGTCGCAATGGCATCAGGGAGGTAATTTATGAAAATCAGGAACAATACTAGTCCAAGAATAGATCCCTGGGGTACACCAGCATTTATGCCATGCTGCCTAGAAGAACAACCATCAAGTACAACCTGGATCTTTCGTTTTGTTAGAAAGGATTTAATTATATTAAATATTTGTCCAGTAATACTATATGAGTGCAGTTTTATGAGAAGCCTTTCATGCCAGACCTTGTCAAAGGCCTTCGATATATCGAGCGCTATCACCCTAGCTTCACCTGCCTTGTCCAGTGCATGGTATATGCGTTCGGAGATGACTGTTAGGATATCTGCAGTAGATTGTGCTTGTCTGAATCCGTATTGATGATCAGAAAGAAGTTTAGCATTAACTAGATGCCTGACTATCGCTAGATTGATTAATGATTCAAAGATTTTAGCAAAGATCGGGAGTAGATTGATTGAACGGTAGTTTAGAGGATCAGTTCTATCTCCAGAATTCTTGAAGACTGGTACCACAGAAGCAATTTTCCAACTATCAGGGAAGCAAGATTCAGTAAGGCATTTGTTGTATAGTTTGGAGAGGACAGGAGTCAGCTCAAAGGTCATCTCTTTATTACTATTACTGGTATAAGATCAGACCCACATGATTTGGAGGTGTCAAGGTTTTTATGATGTCTCTCACTTGAGACGGGATGATGACCGGGTTCTCAAGTGTGGCTTCAGTCCGCAATGGGAATTTAGAGAGGGGGTTGTTTGCTGAGTCCAGAGTGGAGTTTAAGGTGAAACGCTGGGCAAGTAGTTCAGCCTTATCAGTTGCGGTGCAAACAACATCATTGTGATTTGATAGCGGGGGAATTGTCGATTGTCCATTGTTCCTCACACTATTGTAAATTTTCCAGAAATCACGAGTACCTAGTTTCTGTGACTGAATGCGTTTTTGGTTATCTCTGTATACCTCCTCTTTGCTTCATCTATCACTACTTTGCAATCATTTCTTGCCTCTACAAATTTTTGTCTGTTCGCAGTTGACTTATGGCGGCCGAATTTTCGGAATGCCTTCTGCCTCTCAGCAATAGCAGCTGCACATTCTGAGGTGAACCATTGTAGAGAGTGGGGTTTGCTGAAGAATTTTCGCATGGGGACATAAGCATCAATGCCTGCTTTGGCCCATTAGGTTAGCTCATTTGCACACTGATCAGCAGGGAGTGAGAAGGTTACACCCCATGGGGCGTCGCTGATGTATTCCCTGAGGGATTCAAAATCACTGTGATCATAGTTTCTCGTCGTTTTAAGCAACGTCTCTTCGGCTTTTGGACGAGTTTTTAAGGTGATAAGTATCATTACCACAACGTGATCAGAGTTTCCGAGCGGGCTATGGGCATTCGCCACACAAGCATCAGATAGTGAGGTCAAAAACAGGTCAAGAAGTGAGGCTTGCTAGTACACGTGATCTGGAAGGCAGGTCGTAAAAGTGACAGCCTGTGAGAGGTCGTGAACTGAGGAGAAATTAAAGGTAGAGTTCCCAGCTGCATCAGTAATGCTGGAGAATCCCAACCAGTCACGGTGGTGTGCATTAAAATCCACAAATACATTTATTTAGGCATTTGAGTCGAGTGAGAGTGCTCTATCTAAATTTTCAGAGACAGAGTCAAGTAGTGAACAGTCCTGGGTCGAAGGAGAACGATATAAGAACTATAAGTAACTAACACTGTGATGTAAGGTCGATCTAAAGCACATGTAGGCTTGGTCATCTGATTCTAACCTATGTTCTATAGTCAAGGGGAGGGTGTTCCGAACATAAACTCCTAGCCCATGCATATGTTTGTCAGAGTCCTTACAGTAGAGTGGAAGGTAATCAGTCATGTCAAAGTGGTGAGAGGGAATTGAGGATTGAAGGTTCGTTTCACTTAGAGCTAAGATATCCGGGGAGTTTGTCAAGAGAAAAGTTTCTACGTTGTTAATGTTGGTTCTAAGCAATAAAAGGCTTGACACATCTGTTTTATGCCATATCAACCCTTGTTTCGGTTATTTAATGTCAAAAAACAACAGAAGACTTGTCTCACCTGTTTTATGCTGTATCAACCCTTTTTCGGTTATTTAATGTGAAAACCCAAGAAAATGCTACTCTCGTCTGTTTTACGGCATATCAACCGTTATTGATTTATTTAATGTTTAACACAATATCTATTGGAAACGAGTCATCAAATATTCTATTATTTTACCCAAAGCTGTGAAAGGCTGTTAATCCTACCTATGTAAAGCAAGAAAGGGGACGTGGGTCCAGTCATTGAAAGTGACTAACTATAAACCAGTCGTAAAATATGCAATGTTACAAATAGTTGTGTAAGGGTGTTCATATGTTTAACAATCCAACTGATGATTCCACATTTTTCGGTTTGGTTGGTTTATTGAATACCAAAGCTCAATACATTTTCCAAACAATGCACAGTATACAATTAATTGAACGCAAGTTGCTATTTTTACCCATGGCTGGCAGGAAAATTGTGGCTTAAAACTTTTCAAAAGTGTACTAGTGCAAAAATGACAAGAAAAGATCCAACTGGATTTGAACTCGGCATAGCCAAATCCATAGTCAGCAATGGTACCCATTATCCTCTTTGAAACAAAAACTAGTAGGAATAGTACTGATAATCGATAGGATATATCCTTCCTTATTATAATATATGACTGCCTGTAACCGACACTATGTCACAGTTCTCATTACAATTCTCAAATATATTGGGATATTCTCAAAGAATTTTTAATGCTATTTATTTTGTCTTAATTAACGGTACTCTTGAGGTTTTTTTTTATGGAAGTCGCTCCAGACAAGGCATGAAGCCACTTGATGTAAGGAGCTAGAAAAGAAATCTACTTCAAGGTCAAAAACTAGCCAACGATAAATGTTAGATGGATAGATTCAGAGTCAGAAAACAGTCATTCTTCCCCTTTGTCAGAAACATCGCTTATGGAATGTGAGGACTAAAAAACAAAATAAGGGAAGCGAGAGTTACAAGGCTGGCGAAAGTAAACCAAATGTCCATTTTTACTTTGGTTTTAAATAGTCTAATTCGTTTTGGTTTACCTATGTCTCTGAATCTCTCAATGGTGCAGCTTCTTCAATAAATCACAGTTTGTTACAGTTTGTCATTTAAATATTAGATTCGTTTCAAAGAACGGCATATCTGAGAGTCAAGGGATTTCAAAATGCACCATAATGTTATAATAGAGTAATATAACCGGGCTGGCAGTATGAGTAAAAGTCTATCTTTTAAACAGTCGACTTCTTCTAGGTCTACACTAGTCGCCCCATCTCTCAGCAAAGCAACGTTTTCACCCCCTCTGAAGTCCAACCCTAACAGGGCTCTGGTGAAAATCCAGGAGTCAACATCCAGAAGTCGTTTTCTGGTCATCTCTGCCTTTGCAAATCCACGGAGTGAGCATAAGAACGTGGCTCCTGTGCATGTGCCATTCCTTTGTCTGTTCTTACTCGACTCCATATGCAAATGCTGAGCCTTGATGCAGGTCTGACAAATAGTTACGACCGATAAGAAGGACTTCATGCAGACCAGACAATGCTGAAGCACGATCTTCATGTACTCTGTGAAGAAGTCTCATTTGGTCATCATCATCATCATCATCATCATCATCATCATCATCATCATCATCATCATCATCATCAACTATAACATCAACAGCAGCATCTTCGGCTATGATTATGTTGACACACCGGTTGCTATAACAATACTGAAGTTAAGCAACGTTGAGTCTGGTCAGTGCTAAGATGGGTGACCATTTGGGAATACAAGGTACTGTATGTAAAACCTGGTCCTACTAATCTTCAACTAAAACAAACAAAACTAAAATGCAATGTAATGTGAACAGACATCTCGCTGTTCAACTCCCTACTGTAGGTATGGCCCTTAATTCACAGTAGCTCTTTACGTCTCAATCGAAATGTGCCTTTTTTAGGGGTGAATATGAGTAAAAAAAAATTGTTTAAAACAGACAGTCTTGGAGTGTTTGTTGTTTTAGGCGCCAACAAGATACTGTTCGTCACGGAAAGATCGATTTCAGATGTTTGTCTTTAAACTCGAGCTCAGATAGATGTCGATAAAAAAAATCTCAAATCATTAATATGTATCATGAAGATCTAATTAGCATTATAAATAAATGTAATGGAGTTTTATATACTAGACGGTCTTGTTACGATGCCTTTTTGCCGGGAGGTGTGCATAACATCATACACACCATTCGATAACCTAGATCGTCTCAATAATTCCACACGAACGCAAATAATTATTTTAATGGAAGATTTATTAGACAGAATTGACAATCACAATGTTGCATAGTCTTTAATTTCTCGTACCTTTTCTTCTTCGTCGTGGAGGGTGTCGTCTCGATGTCGTCTAGTGGTTGAGTTCTTTCTTCGTTTCTGTACTGCCGTGAACATCGCCGTCTGCTGTGTCTGCAACAAAAAACTTCCTAACACGATTCACAAGGCAACCATCTTTTAAACTTCGATTAGTTTTATTCAGGCGCCAGTCTACCGTCGCTCTTGGAAATGTTTCACCAACGTTAAGGGAGAGATCAAATTACTACTTTATCGTAGTTAATTCCTAGCTTAAGTCCTTATGTTGGATAATGGCTCTATGGGAATGGACGTATCTGTTGGGAATCGTTGGTTTGACTTGCGCAAATTAACGTGGGTGCAGTCGAGTGCAGATTGGGGCCTGTTCTCACAGTCAGAGCTAACAGATGTGACAAGGTTACCATGTGACGAGACCCCAGATCAAGGGTCAGTCTGCACCTGTGAGAGGCTCTGTGGCGTCGCGGGCCTTGAATGGGAGAGAGAGGATCCGTGACATCACTCGTGCGAAGCGAGTTTTTAGTCAGTCTGATTCAGAAGGCGAACCGAGAGGACGTGCGATTCACGATGTAAAACTATGGGAAATATTTCCCTTAAGGGAAGACAAGTGCGAAAAATCCTTTCCCTCCTGCTCTATGAATGGTTAAGAAACATTGTTAACTAACTACGATAAAGTAGGATTTGCTCTCCCTGTCTCTCTCGACATGGTGGATGACTCCCAGTTGAAATAACAACGCTTGAATAAAATTAATTAAATTTAAAAGCAGAGTTTGTCTTCAGAGTGCGTCATGGCTTTTGTTGCAGACAACAGACGGCGTGGTTCACGGCAGAGAAGAAAGAATTCATCCACTAGATGACCCGACCGCCCTCTACAAGCGAGGGAGAAATCTAATGTATGCAACACTTAGCCATTCGAGGAGGGGGGGGGGGAAGAAGGAATCTTATGCCTGTATTCTCTTAGGGAAATAAATTCCCATTTTTCATTTCGGACTACATAGAGAAATACGTCCGTTTGGCTTGCTTCCAAAAACCAGACTGGCAAAACGCTGTTTCCCCACACAAAAGCCCGTGACATCACAGAACCCCTATGCGCAGGTGCACCTTGACCCTTTACCTGAGGTCTTGTCAACGTGGTGGCCCTGTCAACGTCTGTGAGCTCCGACTGTGAGAACAGCCTTATTTTGCACTCGGTTGTACGGGTTCACCCGCACTAAATCGTGCAAGCTAAACCAAACGATCCCCCACACATACGTCCACTTTAACATGCGTCCGGCCTCACAGGGCCATTATCCAACAACAAGAAACTAGAAAAAGAATAGATTCACAGATACAGTATAGACACACAGGCCACTGTGTCAGTGAGAGATAGAGAGAGAGAGAGAGAGATAGACGGCTTATGTCGCACATTATTTAATTATCATTATTCGCCAACCTTCACCATCACTGGGGATATTTAGGAGACAGCAATCTTTTCGTGTCTGTTCTGCTTGAGTGTCTAGCTGGAAAAAAAGAACGAATCTCCTTCGCTGGAAATAACATAGTATTCTTCACATATTAAGTTCAATCCGTTGACCCCTAACCTGTGAATCATTCTCTCCATCCAAGCTCGCTGCTTTTGCTATGTAACAGTATGTCTAATTTATTAATTAGTTTAAAAAACAAAAACAAGTTCAAAAAACTAATTGCCAGGTATTTCCACTTGACGCCCTTGAAGACAACCATTTCAATCATGGCTGCTGAATAAGTTGTTTTGAAAATGATGCAGTCTGAAGTTCGTTTCTTTAATCTGAACTAGACAAGGGGGTGTTTGCAAAGCCGTGTGGACTTCCAACTACGCTATTAAGTTAAGAAAGAGAACATGAAACCTGTGATTATTTCTAGAGAATCTACAAATCCATCTGCCCAAATTCCTATGTTGAGAGAAGAGACACTGAAATTAAGGAAGAAGAATTGCAGCAAAAATATAGAATTCAGATTATTTTCTTTCAAAGTATAATATGGCATTTCTAATCGAAAAACAATTTACTAGCAAACACTGTTAGAAGAAAAATAAAATGTCCAGAAAACGCCCTCAAGCAATATAAACGGTGTGTTCATGCTGCTATGACCATGTTGACACACTGCTGCCTGTAGAATGACCAAAGTTAAGCAACGTTAAGTTTGGTCAGTGCTGAGATGTTTTACTTTGATTAATATTTATTTGATAGTTACAATGCAAAATGATACTCTTTAAAAATAGGACGCAAAGATTTTCTGCAAAACTCGTGAACATCTACTACTTTTTGCCAAAAGAAAAAATACTTGAATAAATAAAAAAGAAAACAAAAATCAGCAATAAAATAAACAATACACGCGTCTAGCCTAGAAGTAATGTACCCATTAGTTCAAGCAATCATTTCAACACGTACTTCACAGAATTTATGTGATGACCAGAATCTGGTAATGGCCCATTGAAGTCTCTAATTGACCAAATTTCATCGTTTTATACTTTCCGGCCCAGTCTCCCACTAATTGAGCCGAGAGATCAGGGTTTAATCCTCAGAACGAGTCATACCAAAGACTGAAAAAACTAGCACGTAATATTGTTATGGTGATCTACCCAATTCTGTCACTGTATGGACTCTTCCTGACTCTATAAATAGAATCGTTATGACCAATCAGCAGAAGTGAGAACAGAAGTTAGGAAGCCGCCTCTGTCAACCCATTACTGCTGTACTTTCTGGTAATATAATTTCTTGTTAATTACGTTCTGTTCGTGTAATTTCTTTTGGCCACTGAAGGCCACAACAGATACCTCCTTGCATAACACCCAGCATTATAAGGTTAGAATCAAGAGTAAGTTGACGAATCCAAGAAAAGAAGTGGCGCTCTCCACGACATCTTGATCTAGTAGCCAATGAAAAGAGAGTTTTCGGGTCGCCCTTAACTATGGTAGATCCATTTACTTTTTGTTTTATACTTTCAGTCACCGTTCTTTGACTAACTGATGCAATTGCGTTCGAGATGGGTATATTTGCTGATGACAACATGCTCTATTTTCGACATGTGGGAAAAACGGACGCACACATATCTTAGGCAATGGCAGAATCCTTAGAAAATGACCTTCAGTCTGTAGTGGGATCGGGTCATAAATGGATTGTTACATTTAATGCTACTAAGACAAAGCTCCTTTTCTTTTGACAATTATTAGAAACTTTTCCAACCACCGATTGTCATGGTTAATAACACCCTACCTGAAAGTCCTACATTCAAACTCCTCAGTCTCACAGGTAACATGAATTGGAACAACTACATAGAAGATATTAGCAAGTCTGCTGCAAGGAAGGTGGGCTTCCTTTACCGGGCTAGAAAACTTTTCACACCTGCCAGTATCTTATATCTTTACAAAGCCACCATCTGCCCATGCATGGAGTATTGTTATCACATCTAGGCTAGTGCACCAACCACTAGTCTCTCCCTCTTAGACAGAGTCCAAAAAAGAGTCTCTAATCTAATAGGTCCCATACTATCTACCAATCTCCAGCCCTTGTCCCATCACCGCAATGTTGCATCTCTGTGCCTGTTTTACAAGTACTTCAATGGAACGTGCTCCGATGAACTTGTTGCACTTGTGCCCCTCGACGTAAATACTTCCGACAAACACGACAATCAGCAAAATTTCACACCATCACTGTAGAACAGTGGTTCTCAACCTTTTTTAGCCTGTAAACCCTTTCATCATGTATCAGAATGATATTCCCACTTTCAGTAGCGATGGACGATGCATATTGTGTTTTTTGTGACCCTGGAGCCAGTTTGTGTCTGCTAATTTATGGTGCCAATTCTCCCCTTAAAACCTTGAAATTCTCCTCAGGGCGGGATTCCCCCTGGTTGAGAACCACTGCTGTAGAGGTCCCCATATGTCAGAAAGCTTTCTACTCTCATAGTTTCTTAGCTCGAACCGCTTGCTTTTGGAATTCCCTCCGTGCTCCTGCTTCCTGATGGAGCGAAACTGTTGGTTTTGTTTTGAATTTTGCAGAACATGATTGAGTTTTGGGGTGCTATTCCAGTATAGGGACCAGGGGTGCTTCTCCAGTTTAGGTACAGTGGGTGCTTCTCCAGTATAGAGACCAAGGGTGCTTCTCCAGTATAGAGACCAGTGCTTCTCCAGAATAGGATCCATGTTTGGTATTCCAGTATAGTGACCAAGGGTGCTTCTCTAGTATAGGGGTGCTTCTCCAGAATAGGGACCAGGGGTGCTTCTCCAGAATAGGATCCATGGGTGCTTCTCTTGTATACTGAACAGGGGTGCTTCTCCAGTATAGGGACCAGGGGTGCATTATCGGGACCAGGGGTGCTTCTCCAGAATAGAGACCATGGGTGCTTCTCCAATATAGAGACCAGGGGTGCTTCTCCAGTATAGGGGTGCTTCTCCAGAATAGGGACCAGGGGTGCTTCTACAGTATAGGGACCAGGGGTGCTCCTCCAGTATAGAGACCAGGGGTGCTTCTCTCGTATAGGGACAAGGGGTTCTTCTCCAGAATAGGGACCATAGGTGCTTCTCCAGTATAGAGACAAGGGGTGCTTCTCTAGTATAGGGGTGCTTCTCCAGAATAGGGACCAGGGGTGCTTCTCCAGAATAGGATCCATGGGTGCTTCTCTTGTATACTGAACAGGGGTGCTTCTCCAGTATAGGGACCAGGGGTGCATTATCGGGACCAGTATAGGGGTGCTTCTCCAGTATAGGGACAGGGGTGCATTATCGGGACCATGGGTGCTTCTCCAGTATAGGGGTGCTTCTCCAGAATAGGGACCAGGGGTGCTTCTCCATTATCGGGACCAGGGGTGCTTCTCCAGTATAGGGACAGGGGTGCATTATCGGGACCATGGGTGCTTCTCCAGTATAGGGGTGCTTCTCCAGAATAGGGACCAGGGGTGCTTCTCCATTATCGGGACCAGGGGTGCTTCTCCAATATAGAGACCAGGGGTGCTTCTCCAGTATAGGGGTGCTTCTCCAGAATAGGGACCAGGGGTGCTTCTCCATTATCAGGACCAGGGGTGCTTCTCCATTATCGGGACCAGGGGTGCTTCTCCAGTATAGAGACCAGGGGTGCTTCTCCAGAATAGGGACCAGGGGTGCTTCTCCATTATCGGGACCAGGGGTGCTTCTCTCGTATAGGGACAAGGGGTTCTTCTTCAGAATAGGGACCATGGGTGCTTCTCCAGTATAGGGGTGCTTCTCCAGAATAGGGACCAGGGGTGCTTCTCCAGAATAAGATCCATGGGTGCTTCTCTTGTATACTGAACAGGGGTGCTTCTCCAGTATAGGGACCAGGGGTGCATTATCGGGACCAGTATAGGAGTGCTTCTCCAGTATAGGGACAGGGGTACATTATCGGGACCATGGGTGCTTCTCCAGTATAGGGGTGCTTCTCCAGAATAGGGACCAGGGGTGCTTCTCCAGTATAGAGACCAGGGGTGCTTCTCCAGAATAGGGACCAGGGGTGCTTCTCTCGTATAGGGACAAGGGGTTCTTCTCCAGAATAGGGACCAGGGGTGCTTCTCCAGAATAGGATCCATGGGTGCTTCTCTTGTATACTGAACAGGGGTGCTTCTCCAGTATAGGGACCAGGGGTGCATTATCGGGACCAGTATAGGGGTGCTTCTCCAGTATAGGGACAGGGGTGCATTATCGGGACCATGGGTGCTTCTCCAGTATAGGGGTGCTTCTCCAGAATAGGGACCAGGGGTGCTTCTCCATTATCGGGACCAGGGGTGCTTCTCCAGTATAGGGACAGGGGTGCATTATCGGGACCATGGGTGCTTCTCCAGTATAGGGGTGCTTCTCCAGAATAGGGACCAGGGGTGCTTCTCCAGTATAGGGGTGCTTCTCCAGAATAGGGACCAGGGGTGCTTCTCCATTATCGGGACCAGGGGTGCTTCTCCAGTATAGAGACCAGGGGTGCTTCTCCAGAATAGGGACCAGGGGTGCTTCTCCAGTATAGAGACAAGGGGTGCTTCTCCAGAATAAGTACGATGGGTGCTTTTCCAGTATAGGGACAAGGGGTGCTTCTCCAGAATAAGTACGATGGGTGCTTTTCCAGTATAGGGACAAGGGGTGCTCCTCTCGTATAGGGACCAGCGGTGCTTCTCCAGTATAGGGACCAGGGGTGCATTATCGGGACCAGGGGTGCTTCTCCAGTATAGGGGTGCTTCTCCAGTATAGGGACCAGGGGTGCTTCTCCATTATCGGGACCAGGGGTGCTTCTCCAGTATAGAGACCAGGGGTGCTTCTCCAGAATAGGGACCAGGGGTGCTTTTCCAGTATAGAGACCAGGGGTGCTTCTCTCGTTTAGGGACAAGGGGTTCTTCTCCAGAATAGGGACCAGGGGTGCTTCTCCAGAATAGGATCCATGGGTGCTTCTCTTGTATACTGAACAGGGGTGCTTCTCCAGTATATCGGGACCAGGGGTGCTTCTCCAGAATAGAGACCATGGGTGCTTCTCCAATATAGAGACCAGGGGTGCTTCTCCAGTATAGGGGTGCTTCTCCAGAATAGGGACCAGGGGTGCTTCTACAGTATAGGGACCAGGGGTGCTCCTCCAGTATAGAGACCAGGGGTGCTTCTCTCGTATAGGGACAAGGGGTTCTTCTCCAGAATAGGGACCATGGGTGCTTCTCCAGTATAGAGACAAGGGGTGCTTCTCTAGTATAGGGGTGCTTCTCCAGAATAGGGACCAGGGGTGCTTCTCCAGAATAGGATCCATGGGTGCTTCTCTTGTATACTGAACAGGGGTGCTTCTCCAGTATAGGGACCAGGGGTGCATTATCGGGACCAGTATAGGGGTGCTTCTCCAGTATAGGGACAGGGGTGCATTATCGGGACCATGGGTGCTTCTCCAGTATAGGGGTGCTTCTCCAGAATAGGGACCAGGGGTGCTTCTCCATTATCGGGACCAGGGGTGCTTCTCCAGTATAGGGACAGGGGTGCATTATCGGGACCATGGGTGCTTCTCCAGTATAGGGGTGCTTCTCCAGAATAGGGACCAGGGGTGCTTCTCCATTATCGGGACCAGGGGTGCTTCTCCAATATAGAGACCAGGGGTGCTTCTCCAGTATAGGGGTGCTTCTCCAGAATAGGGACCAGGGTTGCTTCTCCATTATCAGGACCAGGGGTGCTTCTCCATTATCGGGACCAGGGGTGCTTCTCCAGTATAGAGACCAGGGGTGCTTCTCCAGAATAGGGACCAGGGGTGCTTCTCCATTATCGGGACCAGGGGTGCTTCTCCAGTATAGAGACCAGGGGTGCTTCTCTCGTATAGGGACAAGGGGTTCTTCTTCAGAATAGGGACCATGGGTGCTTCTCCAGTATAGGGGTGCTTCTCCAGTATAGAGACCAGGGGTGCTTCTCCAGAATAGGGACCAGGGGTGCTTCTCCAGTATAGAGACCAGGGGTGCTTCTCTCGTTTAGGGACAAGGGGTTCTTCTCCAGAATAGGGACCATGGGTGCTTCTCCAGTATAGGGACAAGGGATGCTTCTCCAGAATAAGTACGATGGGTGCTTTTCCAGTATAGGGACAAGGGGTGCTTCTCTCGTATAGGGACCAGGGGTGCTTCTCCAGTATAGGGACCAGGGGTGCTTCTCCAGAATAGGATCCATGGGTGCTTCTCTTGTATACTGAACAGGGGTGCTTCTCTTGTATACTGAACAGGGGTGCTTCTCCAAGGGTGCATTATCGGGACCAGGCGTGCTTCTCCAGTATAGGGACCAGGGGTGCATTATCGGGACCATGGGTGCTTCTCCAGAATAGGGATGCTTCTCCAGAATAGGGACCAGGGGTGCTTCTCCATTATCGGGACCAGGGGTGCTTCTCCAGAATAGGGACCAGGGGTGCTTCTCCAGTATAGAGACCAGGGGGTTCTTCTCCAGAATAGGGACCATGGGTGCTTCTCCAGTATAGGGACAAGGGGTGCTTCTCCAGAATAAGTACGATGGGTGCTTTTCCAGTATAGGGACAAGGGGTGCTTCTCTCGTATAGGGACCAGGGGTGCTTCTCCAGTATAGGGACCAGGGGTGCTTCTCTTGTATACTGAACAGGGGTGCTTCTCCAGTATAGGGACCAGGGGTGCATTATCGGGACCAGTATAGGGGTGCTTCTCCAGTATAGGGACATGGGTGCATTATCGGGACCATGGGTGCTTCTCCAGTATAGGGGTGCTTCTCCAGAATAGGGACCAGGGGTGCTTCTCCATTATCGGGACCAGGGGTGCTTCTCCAGTATAGAGACCAGGGGTGCTTCTCCAGAATAGGGACCAGGGGTGCTTCTCCAGTATAGAGACAAGGGGTGCTTCTCCAGAATAAGTACGATGGGTGCTTTTCCAGTATAGGGACAAGGAGTGCTTCTCTCGTATAGGGACCAGGGGTGCTTCTCCAGTATAGGGACCAGGGGTGCATTATCGGGACCAGGGGTGCTTCTCCAGTATAGGGGTGCTTCTCCAGTATAGGGACCAGGGGTGCATTATCGGGACCATGGGTGCTTCTCCAGTATAGGGGTGCTTCTCCAGTATAGGGACCAGGGGTGCATTATCGGGACCATGGGTGCTTCTCCAGTATAGGGGTGCTTCTCCAGAATAGGGACCAGGGGTGCTTCTCCATTATCGGGACCAGGGGTGCTTCTCCAGAATAGGGACCAGGGGTGCTTCTCCAGAATAAGTACGATGGGTGCTTTTCCAGTATAGGGACAAGGGGTGCTTCTCTCGTATAGGGACCAGGGGTGCTTCTCCAGTATAGGGACCAGGGGTGCATTATCGGGACCAGGGGTGCTTCTCCAGTATAGGGGTGCTTCTCCAGAATAGGGACCAGGGGTGCTTCTCCATTATCGGGACCAGGGGTGCTTCTCCAGAATAGGGACCAGGGGTGCTTCTCCAGAATAAGGGGCATGGGTGCTATTCCAGAATAGGATCCATGGGTGCTTCTCCAGAATAGGGACCAGGGGTGCTTCTCTATAGGGACCAGGGGTGCTTCTCCAGAATAAGTACGATGGGTGCTTTTCCAGTATAGGGACAAGGGGTGCTTCTCTCGTATAGGGACCAGGGGTGCTTCTCCAGTATAGGGACCAGGGGTGCATTATCGGGACCAGGGGTGCTTCTCCAGTATAGGGGTGCTTCTCCAGAATAGGGACCAGGGGTGCTTCTCCATTATCGGGACCAGGGGTGCTTCTCCAGAATAGGGACCAGGGGTGCTTCTCCAGAATAAGGGGCATGGGTGCTATTCCAGAATAGGATCCATGGGTGCTTCTCCAGAATAGGGACCAGGGGTGCTTCTCTATAGGGACCAGGGGTGCTTCTCCAGTATAGAGACCAGGGGTGCTTCTCTAGTATAGAGACCAGGGGTGCTTCTCCAGAATAGGATTCATGGGTGGTATTCCAGTATAGTGACCAAGGGTGCTTCTCCAGTATAGGGGTTCTTCTCCAGAATAGGGATCAGGGGTGCTTCTCCAGTATAAGGACGAGGGGTGCTTCTCTCGTATAGGGACCAGGGGTGCTTCTCTCGTATAGAGACCAGGGGTGCTTCTCCAGAATAGGGACAAGGGGTGCTTCTCCAGAATTTCATTCTTTATTCTCTTTTTTTTTTTCAAATGAATTAGATTTTCACAATTACTTTTGAATGGGAAATTTCGAATATAATTTTGTGAATACCTTTAATACACTTACAAATAATATTTCCACTTAAACATGGTTGTTAGACAAAAATATAACTACATATAAAACGCCTGGTCGTATATATATATTCCATTATATGAAAATAAAAAGTATATGAGCAATCAAACATTTTCTCATATTCCATTATAAATGCCAGTATACTGAAATCATATGCCCTTAATAGAGTTAAGATGAAAATTCATATACACTAAATGTACAAAAGCAAGGAAATTCCCAAATGTTTACATTTTATTGTCATTAAAGATATGACTACATATCAACCAAACCATTTCATTATCACATCACTACAGTATAAATCTCTATGCATGAGTGGATGAAGTGTGTGAGGTCCGCTGAAGAAAAATTCCTACCAGTAAAATACATAGCCCTTTTGTGCTCGCATACCCTTAATGACAATAAAAGTGTAAAAATTTGGAAATTACCTTGCTTTTGTACATTTAGTGTATATGAATTTTCATCTTAACCCTATTAAGGGCATATGATTTCAGTATACTGACATTTATCATGGAATGTCACTACTTTTGTAAAGGCTATGCCTCAATACAATGGTCATTTTTAAGGTTTTTTGGAATTTTCTGGAAAACTAAGGTATATGGTAAACTGAAATTAAAATGCCATCAACTAGACCCTAGAACCTCTATCTCTGCCAAAAATCAGCTGAATCCATTGAATAGTTGATGAGATACAGGGTGGCACATACGTACGTACACACAGATAACATGATTTCATGATTGAACTTTCTGGATCTCTGGGTTGCCTTGACTAATGATGCTGAAATTCTACACACTTTATAGAACCTATCAAATAAAAATGTTGTGCAAAGTTTTAACTAATTTGGTTTATTGGTTTTTGAGTTATGATTGATCAAAGAAATGAGATTTCCAGCATAGGCCGTTTATGAGTCTATTAAGGGATAGAGCGCTCTCGCGCCTCTCTTGATAAATTATTAAAAACGAAATATTTTTGTGTCTATCCACTTCTCACGCTTTGCCGACACAATGAAAACGTAAAACCCATATTAATTATAAATCACTGTAATCTGAGGACTGTTTATTGCCAAATAAAATCAAGATTAAGATGCTCTCTGCCATGGCATCGATCGATTTTCAATTTTGAGCTAAAAGGGATATTATTATCAAAACACTGAATTGTCACATGTCCTTCAGATGTGGAGTCATTTGGCTTCTTTTTATTTTAATTATGCAGTTTCATTTTTCTGTCAATTTAAAAAAAAAGAGGATTTTGAAAGTTAAATTTAGTAATTATAGTCTAGTTTGGCCATTACATTATTACATTACATTATTAATTAAACTAAATTGTTATAAAGCTAATTTTGTTAAAGTAATGTTGTTTTGATCTCTATTAAATGACTAGTGTACACCTTCCGTCAAAAATGACAGAAAAAATAATGCTTTGTCAGTGTTCGCACTGATATTCATATAAAATCATAGAATTACGACAGTAATTTAATTTTCTATACATAAATTATTATTATCATTTCTGATGACCTAAAGAAGAAAAAAATCTATTTCATTTAGACTGAAGGATTTCTTTCTAAATGCATTTCAGGCGGTGGGGGGTGTCTGACTTGCTATTTGCTTTCTTACTTCCCCTCACTACTTGAAATGGTTTAGTCTGGAGGCTAGAAAAAAGGCATGGTTTTACTCGCTAACTTTTGTATGACGAGACGGATATATATTTATTTATGTGAAAATATACAAATAAATACACATTGGTCTTTATTATAGAGTTGAAGATGAGATGTAAATAGCTTCCAAAACATAAGGATTTGCTAAGAACATTAAAGCCAGAAATAACTTTCCATTCGACAGTTTAAATGCTTCCAAATTCCTTTCAAATTTCGAAGGGTCACAAAGTAATTCACTCTTGGTTTCTTTTTCAACTATAAGCAAAAGACTAAAATGGCTGACTTGTTTATGTAGAAACCGAAATGCATTGTGGTGGATTTAGTTTCGTAATTAAATTACGTTTTAAAATAGGCTTTTAAAAAGTTTATATGAGTACTTCTTAAATAAAAGAAATACTAAGGTATAAGTCACGTAGAGACGAGATATACATGCACAGACACACGCGAAGTGGTCACGAAATTTTATTAATATAGAGATTAAAAAAAAAGCATATCTTAGTTTTACCTATTTAATTATTAATTACTTTTTTTTTATCTTGACATTATTATTTTTTCAGTGATTACTATCAAAGTAGTCTTTTAATTTTTTTTTAATTAACATCCAGACAAGTGGCCAGGATTGTTCTTTTTTTAAACTGATTTTTTTTCTTCTTCAAATTTCGGTTCAAAATTAAATTCAATGCTTTCAATCTTTTCTGGTTCTAATCTATTTATTCACAGTTTTTTTAAAAATTATTTGTTTTTTTTTTTTCTTTCTTTGGTGTTCCGATAACGGGGGGGGGGGGGAACTTGTACTAATTCTATTTTAATGTTTTTCTTTCTTTCCCTTTCAAAGACCTGTGTAATTTGATAAAATCAGAAGAAAAGTTATGCTTCTTTTTTATTTATTATTTTATTTTATTTTTATATTAAAAAAAACAACACTAATGAGTTTAAAAAAATGTATTAAACTTAGAAACTTGAAGTAGTTTTCTCTACATTTCTAAAATTAATCTTCATAACTAGGTCTGATTTCTAATTAAGAAACTCCTGATGGTGATTACAATTGCGTGCACGTGCATGTTTTTTTTTTATTTGGAAAGAATTTTTTTTTTTTTTTTTACTAATTGTCTACGGGTCTGATAAAAATGGTAGGAAAAGAATTTGAATAAATTTTTTAAAAAAAAGTTAATTTTCATCTCGTAATCCGATATTGACAGGGAGGGTCAATTTTATCGATATAAGAAAAATCATCAGACAAGTTATTTTCTTTGTGTGGCAATTCGCGTTGAAACGAAATTTTCTAAATTAACTTTTGAAAAAGTATTTTGTAATTTAAAACAAATTTATTCAGTCAACTAGCAGGGCTATCCGGAATCGCCCGGGGTTCTAATTTCTGTAAATTAAGTGGATTACAAAAAAAATATATACATAAAACTAAACAAT
This sequence comes from Sepiola atlantica, assembly GCA_963556195.1. Lineage (NCBI taxonomy): Eukaryota > Metazoa > Mollusca > Cephalopoda > Sepiida > Sepiolidae > Sepiola > Sepiola atlantica. The sequence continues at coordinate 44,613,472 of OY744525.1, read as the reverse complement.
CTGCTAAATATTGTAAGTTGAAATGCCTAAATCAGAATAAAAATCATTATGCCCCAGGGGAGGTTCGAACCCACAAACTCCGTCTCTAAGTACGGTGAGTTAACCGATTGAACCACGGCAGAAGGTACGAACATATGACACTATCAAATACATAAACATGACAGTCGTTTTTATTCTTCTTTTCTTTCTTTCTCTCTTTAGAAAAGTCGTCAGCCAAAGACAATGAAAGAAAAAAAAGAAAGAAAAAAAAACATATCAAGACTTGTTCCCCCTCTTTTTCACCGATAAATATCAAAATAAATTATCTGTTATTAAATTAGTACCTAATGACTTGGGTAGCAGTATTAGGACTACTGAGTGCGAGGGTAAGAACTCATCCGCTCTTTCTTTATTTATGACTCATACAAATAGAATATTGATCAGGATTTAATATGAAAATAGATGAAATCGATTGAAATAAAAGTTTTCTTTTTAACAACACAAACCAATATTTTCCTTAAATGATTGATAGAAAAGATTGTTTATATAGCTTGTAGTAAAAAAGGATCACAAAAGTATGAGGATAAAACTGACTTTACTTTATATAATAGATGTAATAACTAAATGATACAGTAAGTCAGTCAAACTTTACAAAAATTTGGTTAAAAAAAAAGCAGCGAAAAGAAACCGGCATGCAACAGCTGTTATAATTAACTATATTTTGTACCATGTCTTTTTTAAAAGAAAAATTAAATTTCAATATTTTTTAAAACGTCCGATCGCTTTTATTACAAAACCGATTTTTAATGACATATATTGCTTTATTGAATTATCTTTCCAAATATATAACTATTCTTTTCCAATAAATTTTGAAAAAGGGCAAAAACGAGGAGGATTTCAATGGGCAAAAGTAAATATTAAAGTAAAAGACTCCCGATACGGCTAGATTTTTAAAAAAAGATTTTAAAAAAAGATTTTTAAAAAAAGATTTAAAAAAAAGATTTTTAAAAAAAGATTTTAAAAAAAGATTAAAAAAAAAAGATTTTAAAAAAAGATTTAAAAAAAAGATTAAAAAAAAAGATTTAAAAAAAAAGATTTAAAAAAAAGATTTAAAAAAAAAGATTTTAAAAAAAGATTTTAAAAAAAGATTTAAAAAAAAAGATTTAAAAAAAAGATTTAAAAAAAAAGATTTTAAAAAAAGATTTAAAAAAAAGATTTTAAAAAAAGATTTTAAAAAAAGATTTTAAAAAAAGATTTAAAAAAAAAGATTTAAAAAAAAGATTTAAAAAAAAAAGATTTAAAAAAAAGATTTAAAAAAAGATTTAAAAAAAGATTTAAGCTATAGTTACATCATACACAATTAAATAGATTCTCAAAACTTTAGTAGATTTGAACCCTTTTAAAATTCCTTAATGGGGATTAACTCAACAAAAATAAAACCTCTTTATTCCCATAACTTTAGTTTTGTGAGCTCTATTCTATAGCAGTACGTTTTTGGGTACTGATATCGATCCTGACCCAGTTTTCGTGAGGTTCGACTCGGAAGCGTTCGGCTGTCCTACGCAAACGCCCGAGTGTTGACGAGCCGAATGGTACCAGACGACAATTTTGATACGGTGCTGCATCCTGTGATTGTAAGTTATATTTTCAAGAAATTTTCTAAAAGAAACAACAACAAAAAAAAAACAAGCAAAACATAGCGAAGTTACTGTTATCAAATAATTTTTTATTTTTTATTTTGATACGTTGCTGCGTCCTATAATTTTTAGTTATAGTTGCAAGAAATTTTGTAAACAACAAAACAAATAAAAGAAGCAAAACAGAGCGAAATTACTGTTACCAAATAAATATTTTTAACCCTAAACCCTAACAAAAACAAAACAAGCAAAACATTATTATCATAGGATGCAGCACCATATCAAAATTCTCGTCTGGTACAAATCGGCTCGTAAACTCTCGGGCGTTTGCTTATGACAGTCGAACGCTTCCGAGTCGAACCTCACGAAAACTGGGTCAGGATCGATATCAGTAGTCGTTTTTGATTACATTTAAGCACGTTGGGGTCTGATCTCTTGTATGTATAACATTTTCCAATTCTCATTATTATGAATCCATTCTGGAAAATATATTCCAGCTAGACTTATATATAACTAGAACAATACCCGTCCCAAGACGGGTAAAAGTAATTCTCCAAACAGAAAAGTTTTAACCCACGTTCATGTCCCCTTACGAAGGTTAAAATCAAGATTTAATGCTACTAAACCTTATGTCTAGAATCTTTATCTCAATTTTGATCAACATAAATTACATGATTCTAGAAAATGTTTACGGCTTAAGCTTAATAGGTCTTAAGAAGAAATTGAAATTCAGGGAATCTTTCTTAATTGGTGTCTAATGACTATGGATAAAATTTAATGCAAATCTGAAATATTTGAATTTTTAAATGGGATGTTGTGCCCCCTAAAAGCCCTTTACAATACTCCTAAGAAACCGAAGTTTGTGAAATACTATTTAATTGATGTCTAATACCTACTGTTAAAAGTTCACACAAATCGGAGGTATCTGAACTTTCACAAACGGCTTCCACACCCTTTTTTACCCTTTTGTATGAAACTAAATTAAACTAGATATAGCCTACATTACTCACCCTTACACCTAATAGCTATGTTCTAAAATTCATAATGATCACTTAATTAGTTTAGGAATGAATCCTGTACATACAAATATATAAACATACGAACATACCTAACTTTATATAAATAGAGATAAAAAAAAAAAGATTTCAACATTTCCAAGCGTTGTCTGTAGTTTGTTCTTTGAAGATTGTACATCAGTTCTGCCCTTCAAGCCGATTCAATTGATATATGGACGGTGGTGGATGTGCCTTCTTATTTTCTTGTTTAAGTTTTTGTTTGTTACAATTCAAGACTATTTTAATGATCAAATCATAGGAAATGAGATGAAGTACTTAATAGCGACCTTGAAATATGTTCAAATAACCATTTTGTATATCATAAGTCACATAAGGATGATGCATTCGTAAACAAGGGCACTGATGAATGCACCATCTCTACCAGACTACATATCTCTCTCGCTCTCATATATATATATATATATATATATATATATATATATATATATATATATATATATATATGAGAGCGAGAGAGATATGTAGTCTGGATATATATAATAAAATATGAAACTAAAAGTATACTGAAATGGTTTAAGCTCAATATACGAGATAGAGCAATTATAAAGATAAATGAAGGAAGAGAGATGGATAAGTAATTCCTCTGCTGAAAAGATTTTAATCTTTGAAAAGCCTTGTAAAGAAAAATAAACATGTTTTTATCGAGTACACCTTGCATTGAACAATCGAAGTTGAAATAGATTTGTCATTCGTACATCTTTATCCCTCTTCCTTCATTTATCTTATATATATATATATATATATATATATATATATATATATATATATATATATATATATATATATATATCTTTATATATATATATAGTGGTAACACTCACGACGGGATGGAGAGTTCAGTTAACAGTTCAGCTTTAGTCCTGGAACGAATTAAATTCATATCTAGAGGTTTGACTGTATATATATATATATATATATATATATATATATATATATATATATATATATATATATATATATATATATATATAGATATATATATATATATAAAGATAGATGAAAGAAGAGTGGTAAACATGTATGAATGTCCAGATTTATTTCAAAATTAACTTGTTCAATGCAAGGTATATTCTGTAATAAAATTATGTTTATTATTCTTTCCTTAAGCCAAGGCTTTTCAAAGATCGAAATCTTATCATCATCCAATTGGACACCTTATCAACGGACAATTACCAACTATCTTTTTTACACAAACTTTTTTTCAATCTCCCTTTCTTAATATTTCACCCCGCCATTTTTTTTTTTTGGCGCGACAAACAGTATAGGGACCAGGGGTGATTCTCCAGTATCGGTACCAAGGGTGCTTATTCAGTATAGGGACCAGGGGTGCTTATCCAGTATAAGTACTAGGGGTGCTTCTCTCGTATAGGGATCAGGGGTGCTTCTCCAGTATAGGGACGTAGAAGCACCCCTGATCCCTATACGAGAGAAGCACCCCTGGTCCCTATACTGAATAAGCACCCTTGGTCCCTATACTGGAGAAGCACCCCTGATCCCTATACGAGAGAAGCACTCCTAGTCCCTATACTGTAGAAGCAGCCCTGATCCCTATACTGTAGAACCACCCCTGATCCCTATACGAGAGAAGCACCCCTAGTCCCTATACTGGAGAAACACCCCTGATCCCTATACTGTAGAAGCACCCCTGATCCCTATACTGGAGAAGCACCCATCGTACCTATACTGTAGAAGCACTCCTGATCCCTATACGAGAGAAGCACCCCTGGTCCCTATACTGTAGAAGCACCCCTGATCCCTATACGAGAGAAGCACCCCTGGTCCCTATACTGGAGAAGCACCCCTGGTCCCTATACTGTAGAAGCACCCCTGATCCCTATACGAGAGAAGCACCCCTGGTCTCTATACTGGAGAAGCACCCCTGGTCCCTATACTGGAGAAGCACGCCTGGTCTCTATACTGGAGAAGCACCCCTGATCCCTATACAAGAGAAGCACCCCTGGTCCCTATTCTGGAGAAGCACCCCTGATGCCTATACGAGAGAAGCACCCATCGTTCCTATACTGGAAAAGCACCCCTGGTTTCTATACTGGAGAAGCACCCATCGTACCTAAACTGGAGAAGCACCCCTGGTTTCTATACTGGAGAAGCACCCATCGTACCTAAACTGGAGAAGCACCCATCGTTCCTATACTGGAAAAGCACCCCTGGTCCCTATACTGGAGAAGGGACCAGGGGTGCTTCTACAGTATAGGTACGATGGGTGCTTCTCCAGTATAGGGATCAGGGGTGCTTCTACAGTATAGGGATCAGGGGTGTTTCTCCAGTATAGGGACTAGGGGTGCTTCTCTCGTATAGGGATCAGGGGTGGTTCTACAGTATAGGGACCAGGGGTGCTTCTCCAGTATAGGGACCAGGGGTGCTTCTCTCGTATAGGGATCAGGGGTGCTTCTCCAGAATAGGGACCAGGGGTGCTTCTCTCGTATAGGAATCAGGGGTGCTTTTACAGTATAGGGACCAGGGGTGCTTCTCTCGTATAGGGATCAGGAGTGCTTCTACAGTATAGGTACGATGGGTGCTTCTCCAGTATAGGGATCAGGGGTGCTTCTACAGTATAGGGATCAGGGGTGTTTCTCCAGTATAGGGACTAGGGGTGCTTCTCTCGTATAGGGATCAGGGGTGCTTCTACAGTATAGGGATCAGGGGTGCTTCTACAGTATAGGGATCAGGGGTGCTTCTACAGTATAGGGACTAGGAGTGCTTCTCTCGTATAGGGACCAGGGGTGCTTATCCAGTATAAGGACCAGGGGTGCTTCTCTCGTATAGGGATCAGGGGTGCTTCTACAGTATAGGGACCAGGGGTGCTTCTCCAGAATAGGGACCAGGGGTGCTTCTTTAGAATAGGGACGAGGGGTTCTTCTCTCGTATAGGAACCAGAGGTGCTTCTCCAGACTATGGACGATAGGTGCTACTCCAGTATAGGTGCTTCTCTTGTATAGTGACCAGGGGTGCTTCACCAGAATAGGGACCAGGGGTGCTTCTCCAGTATAGGGACCAGGGATGCTTTTCCAGTATAGGAACGATGAGGTCTTCTCCAGTTTAGGTACGATGGGTGCTTCTCCAGTATACGGACAAGGGGTGCTTCTCCAGAATAGGGACCACAGGTGCTTCTCCAGTATAGGGACCAGGGGTGCTTCTCCAATATAGGGACCACGGGTGCTTCTCCAGTATAGGGACCAGGGGTGCTTCTCCAGTATAGGGATCAAGGAGTGCTTCTCCAGAATGGAGAGCATGAGTGCTTCTCCAGTATACAGACAAGGGGTGCTTCTCCAGAAAAGGTACGATGGGTGCTTCTCCAGAATATGGACCAGGGGTGCTTCTCCAGAATAGGGACCAGGGGTGCTTCTCCAGAATAGGTACGATGTGTGCTTTTTCTAGTATAGGGACCATGGGTGCTATTCTAGTATAGGAACAAGGGGTGCTTCTCCAGTATAAGAGCCAGGGGTGCTTCTCTCATATAGGGACGAGGGGTGCTTCTCTCGTATAGGGACGAGGGGTGCTTATCCAGTATAAGGACCAGGGGTGCTTCTCCAGTATATGGACCAGGGGTGCTTCTCCAGTATATGGACCAGGGGTGATTCTCCAGTATCGGTACCAAGGGTGCTTATTCAGTATAGGTACCAGGGGTGCTTATCCAGTATAAGGATCAGGGGTGCTTCTACAGTATAGGGATCAGGGGTGCTTCTACAGTATAGGGACCAGGGGTGCTTCTCTAGTATAGGGACCAAGGGTGCTTATTCACTATAGGGACCAGGGGTTCTTATCCAGTATAAGGACCAGGGGTTCTTCTCTCGTATAGGAACCAGAGATGCTTCTCCAGACTATGGACGATAGGTGCTACTCCAGTATAGGTGCTTCTCTTGTATAGTGAACAGGGGTGCTTCACCAGAATAGGGACCAGGGGTGCTTCTCCAGTATAGGGACCAGGGGTGCTTTTCCAGTATAGGAACGATGAGGTCTTCTCCAGTTTAGGTACGATGGGTGCTTCTCCAGTATACGGACAAGGGGTGCTTCTCTAGAATAGGGACCACGGGTGCTTCTCCAGTATAGGGACCAGGGGTGCTTCTCCAATATAGGGTCCACGGGTGCTTCTCCAGTATAGGGACCACGGGTGCTTCTCTAGTATAGGGATCAAGGAGTGCTTCTCCAGAATGGAGAGCATGAGTGCTTCTCCAGTATACGGACAAGGGGTGCTTCTCCAGAATAGGTACGATGGGTTCTTCTCCAGAATAGGTACAAGGGGTGCTTCTCAAGATTAGGGACCAGGGGTGCTTCTCCAGTATACGGACAAGGGGTGCTTCTCCAGAAAAGGTACGATGGGTGCTTCTCCAGAATATGGACCAGGGGTGCTTCTCCAGAATAGGGACCAGGGGTGCTTCTCCAGAATAGGTACGATGTGTGCTTTTTCTAGTATAGGGACCATGGGTGCTATTCTAGTATAGGTACAAGGGGTTCTTCTCCAGTATAAGAGCCAGGGGTGCTTCTCTCATATAGGGACGAGGGGTGCTTCTCTCGTATAGGGACGAGGGGTGCTTATCCAGTATAAGGACCAGGGGTGATTCTCCAGTATCGGTACCAAGGGTGCTTATTCAGTATAGGTACCAGGGGTGCTTATCCAGTATAAGGATCAGGGGTGCTTCTACAGTATAGGGATCAGGGGTGCTTCTACAGTATAGGGACCAGGGGTGCTTCTCTAGTATAGGGACCAAGGGTGCTTATTCACTATAGGGACCAGGGGTTCTTATCCAGTATAAGGACCAGGGGTTCTTCTCTCGTATAGGAACCAGAGATGCTTCTCCAGACTATGGACGATAGGTGCTACTCCAGTATAGGTGCTTCTCTTGTATAGTGAACAGGGGTGCTTCACCAGAATAGGGACCAGGGGTGCTTCTCCAGTATAGGGACCAGGGGTGCTTTTCCAGTATAGGAACGATGAGGTCTTCTCCAGTTTAGGTACGATGGGTGCTTCTCCAGTATACGGACAAGGGGTGCTTCTCCAGAATAGGGACCACGGGTGCTTCTCCAGTATAGGGACCAGGGGTGCTTCTCCAATATAGGTACAAGGGGTGCTTCTCCAGATTAGGGACCAGGGGTGCTTCTCCAGTATACGGACAAGGGGTGCTTCTCCAGAAAAGGTACGATGGGTGCTTCTCCAGAATATGGACCAGGGGTGCTTCTCCAGAATAGGGACCAGGGGTGCTTCTCCAGAATAGGTACGATGTGTGCTTTTTCTAGTATAGGGACCATGGGTGCTATTCTAGTATAGGAACAAGGGGTGCTTCTCCAGTATAAGAGCCAGGGGTGCTTCTCTCATATAGGGACGAGGGGTGCTTCTCTCGTATAGGGACGAGTGGTGCTTATCCAGTATAAGGACCAGGGGTGCTTCTCCAGTATATGGACCAGGGGTGCTTCTCATGTATATGGACCAGGGGTGATTCTCCAGTATCGGTACCAAGGGTGCTTATTCAGTATAGGTACCAGGGGTGCTTATCCAGTATAAGGATCAGGGGTGCTTCTACAGTATAGGGATCAGGGGTGCTTCTACAGTATAAGGACCAGGGGTGCTTCTCCAGTATAGGGACCAGGGGTGCTTCTCTCGTATAGGGATCAGGAGTGCTTCTACAGTATAGGGACCAGGGGTGCTTCTCCAGAATAGGGACCGGGGGTGCTTCTCAAATCAGCAATAACAATCTGCAAACGATTTGCAAGAACTTTGGCTAAAATCTTTAAGTCTGTGTTAAGCAGACTTATGGGCCTGTAATCATCTAGCCCCCCCCCCCATCATACCCATCCTTCTTCTTCAGTAATCACACACATGGTGATTTGACTGGGGATGGAACCCTGTTCAAACAAGTGGTTGAATACATTCAACAGGAGAGGGACCAACATGTGCGACATCCTCAAATAGAATTCATAAGGAAGACCATCGATTCCCAGTGATTTGTTGTAGCCAGCCTGCTTCAGCGCGGCCAGGACCTCACGCTCTGTAACCGGACCATCACAGCTAGCCACTCGAGCCGCCTCCAGACGTGGCGAACCAGCCAAATAGCTGTCAAACTCCTCGACCCGAAGTCTGGACAGCTGCGTAAAATGTCTGGAAAAATGCGACCGAAACCCCTCACAAATCTCACGTGTCGATACCAGGGATCGGCCTTCCAGGTTTTTGACTCCCCGAATGTATTTCTCTAATCTACGACGGACTACAGCGCTATGTTCTCGAACGTCATAATTCACGGCTTCGTTGGACACTTTATCTAACCTAGCCTTAATTATTTGACCTTCATAACACTCGTTAGCCGCGTGTTTCAGGTCCCCTTTAACTAGTTCTACGGTTAGGGAGTCCCCCCCAGCCACCGCCCGGGTCAACTTATCTTCTAACGACTTTTCTGTCCTGGCCTTATCTAATGCGAGGCGCTAGCCATATCGGACACAAAAGTCTCTAACCTTAGACTTAGTGTTAACCCACCACCTACTCCCTGTAACCGCCCCCACTAAGCCCCGCTGTAGAAAATTTTCTAGCTTTTCCTGGAAGTCACGCACCTCCAGTAAAGAGATATTTAACTTCCAGTATCCAGCTAGGCTAGGCCTATTTGCTAACTTCAGACGGGCCATGACTAGTTTGTGGTCCGAATAACCTAACCATTTGAACGTGGGACAAGATAAAAAATTTACGTCGCCTCTTCTAACTAGCATCCTATCCAAGTAGGTACTTGCAAAGGATGTGCCACTAGAGTTCCACGTCCACATCTCCCGCCCCGGATGATCGAGACGAAATCTGTCGACAAGATCGCACGAGGCCATCAGATAATACAGACTGCTCTCACACCGCACCAACACACTAGTCCCGCCCACCCTGTCTATTTGGGGATCAAGGATGGCATTCCAATTACCCATTAGTACTAACCGCTCCGAACCACCAAGGAACACCTTCAACCACCGAAAAAAGGAAACCCTCTCCCGAATGATGTTTGGCGCATAAACCGCGACGACTCGGAATGTACTACTAACGGCAACATCGGCCACGACCAACCTGCCTTCTGCATCTGCGTGTACAACGCTTACCTTTGCGAAAAGGTTACGACGCACTAGCAAGGAGACCCCTCTACTACAAGAATTGCCGTATGCTGAGAAGACATCAGAATAGGGACGATGGGAACTTCTTCCTTGGGTGCTATTCCATTATAGGGACAAGGGGTGCTTCTTCAATATAGGGACCAGGGGTGCTTCTCTCGTATAGGGACCAGGGGTGCTTCTCCAGATTAGGGACGATAGGTGCTTCTCCAGTATAGGGACCCGGGGTGTTTCTCCAGTATAGGGATCAGGGGTGCTTCCCAAGTATAGGGACCAGGGGTGCTTCTTCAATATAGGGACATGGGGTGCTTCTCACGAATAGAAACCATGGGTGCTTCTCCAGTATAGGTACGATGGGTGCTTCTCCAGTATAGGGAGCAGGGGTGTTTCTCCAGTATAGGGACCAGGGGTGCTTCTCCAGAATAGGGACCAGGGGTGCTTCTCCAGTATAGGTACGATGGGTGCTTCTCCAGTATAGGGACCAGGGGTGCTTCTCCAGTATAGGGACCAGGGGTGCTTCTCCAGTATAGGGACCAATGGTGCTTCTCCAGCTATATGGTATGTTCCGACAATGTTCAGCCTTTCTATATGTGCCTCTTTCGCATGAACAGAACTTAAATTCCTTTTCTTTGACGTGTTAATGTCCGGTGGTCGTTGGTTATGACGCTTGCTTGTGGAGTCTAAGGTGATTCTATAATTGGGTTCGAATCTTGCAACTGTCTGAGATTATCATTCCCTACACTGATGAGAGCGAAAGCTTGAAACGTAGGTAAAAATAATTTAACTTTTACTTAATATATATATATATATATAGTACAAGTTTTTATTTATACAAACATTATTGGTTACATATGTGCATACATGTTTCGGTTGTACTCTTCACAGAGAGTCCACTTCTTCGGACCAAAGAAGACAAGCAAGTAGCTTCCTTATCTTCTTTGGTCTGAAGAGGTTGACTCTCTGTAAAGAGTACAACCGAAACATGTATGCACATATGTAATCAATAATGTTTGTATAAATAAAACCTTATACTAAAAAAACAGCTCTACTTGTTATTGAGCACTTTTTATAAACACTGAAGTTTCAACGGATTTACATCTACAGAAACTAATACAATATATATATATATATATATATATATATATATGTAAATTATAACTAAAAGGTAAACTTTTAGAGAGTTGGACCTATTGTGAAATAAGGAAAGCTCAATATACTGGATAGAGCAAAAATATGTCAACTTATCAATCATAATTTTTCCTCTGATGATAAGATTTTAATCTTTGAAAAGCCTGGTTTAAGGAAAGAAAGAGATGAAAAATAAATGTTTTTATTACCTAAACTGCTCCTTGTTTTGAACAACTGAAAATACCGATTTGCTTCCATTTGCAGGTCTTATTAATTTTCATTGACGTAATATATATATATATATATATATATAAGTTAGAAAGAAATAACTCACGACAACATTCCAGTCATTTCACGTTATAATTTATTTCTTCTCTTCAAGACGAGAGTCATCAGACGTGTTGTTATGGCTGGTGGTTTCTGACTGAAAGGTGAGACCGCTCACACCGTCCTATTACTATGAGGAGGGAATGGAGAAGATGGGTAGAGGTGTTTACCATTCGCCCAGAGGTGTGTCTGGTTACCACCCCGGATATAAATATATATAATGGCGTTTAATATGGCGCCGATTCATGAAAGTAAACAATAACTTATTTCCTAATGAATCTGCATATATAAATGCTTTAATGATGTGAGTTTTATTAATTTTTTGTATTTTCCTGATGTTTTGAACACGATTTTGGCATTTCTTTCAGATGAGTCACATATACTCAGAAAACGCAGGGTGTGCCTCTAGGGGCTTGAAGACTATAAATTTACTGAAATTCCTTTCAATTAATGTCACTTCACTTACATGCCATCCCACTTAATTCAGCCTCACCCCCAAAACTGAATAATAGAAAATGGAAAACTAAAAGTCTAAAAGGAATATGGTGTTATGGGCTGGGCGCAAAAGGAGATAGGGTTCCTAATTCAATCCCGAGTAACGCCGGATCTTCCTACTAGTACACAATAAAACATATTCTCATCGCATGTCTCATCAAATGTATTGATCTATCCCCTCAAAGAGAAAGGTGTTACAACAGAAGAAAGAATTGTTTGAAAATACCAAAGTAGACTCTATAATACCCTTCCTAAATGTTGACAAATGAAGAGAAGAAGAAGATTATCAAAGTTTATGAATATGAAGCAAACCCAGAAAGCTTTCAAATTTTATAATTCCGTTCTTGTTATTTTTTTCTGAGCTCAGAGAAAATATTATATGCGGACCGTGGTATTAATTGTCCATTTTCTTATATAGTCGAACCCAACTTAGGCCATGTGAGAGACAGGATTACTTGTCAGCATGTCTTATAAGGCTGAAATAAATATTTCTTCAGTTCTTGAATGTAACACGTCACAACAACGTGTGATCCCATCAAGTCTCGCACCCTCCCAACCCTACTATATATATATAACAATCCTAAGTCAGAGCTCATCCAAGTGATATTTACAGACTATCAATGTCCTATTTGCCTACATCACTGCAAATCAACATTTGAACTATTACTTCACTCTCAGGTTCACCAACGGATACACAGATATGTCTTCCTCGAACTATGACTGGAACTACTACTACTACAACTATTACTACTACTACTACTACTACTACTACTACCACCACAACTCCAACATATCTCTTTAAATGCTCAAATTTAGACATTTTTGTTGAAATTCACAGCTATTTAAGCTGGCGGCAATTCTCAGAATAATAGTTTACATTAACAGGCTAATATTGGGTATTTGATGAAGCGGTTTCCAGCTCCGAGTCGGATTATTGTGTGTGGAGTTGGTTTTCAGTTAATTTGACTGAATTCTCTTTTAATTTGCTCTCATTCAAAACCAAGTAAAACGTAAAGAGTTGATAATTACATACGTATTTAATGTCTTTTAGTAAGGGGGGGGGGAGATGGACTGAACATTTCTTGACCTGATATTCTTACAGACATGTGAGCAAGGAAAATGTCCTATATTGCAATATCTGTATCAGAAAGACGACAAATACTCAGACTCGTCAGTACTATTGTGATGGACACAGAGGGCAGTTTCCGAGGACGTTCACAAGCAGATGGGCTTTATGCTAAATGCTAATCAATATAACCTGTAATTTCTTTTTTTTTCTTCATCCGCTTTTCGTATTTAGAGTGCAGCACATGTCTCGAACTCTGTGGTGGACAACACTAGGCATCGACTCTATCCATTCAGTCCGGTCCAAAGAGTAGTACTTGCTCAAATTAGAACCCAAGCTAAAATCGAGTTGGCGTCGGTAGTTTCCGGATGTTTACGGCTTATCCAATCAGAATGTGAGAAAATAAGTAGACGACAAGTTAACATCTTAATTGATTGAATCACGAAATTAATTAATTGGAAATAAAAATTGATCAAAGCGATAATGAATTTGATACTCATGCAGATTAGGACCCAAGCTAAAATCGACTTGGCATCGGTCAGGATTAGCTTGGGTCCTAATCTGCATAAGTACCATGATTTTAACGAACCATAATCCTGTTTTAAACTTGTTCAGTGAAAAAAGTTTTTCATGCAGAAAAAACATGTTATAACCCTAACCCTAACACTATTTTAAAACCTCTTCGGTGATATTTTTCTTAAAAGAAAATTTACGTGTAAAAAAAAAACATTTTTGGATTTTTGGGACGCAGGGAACCGACTTTTCATTCGGCTTTTTCCGGCCGTCTACGTAAACATCTAGAAACAACAGAAGCTAAGCCGATTTAGCTTGGGTTCTAATCTGGACAAGTATCCAAAGGATTGATATGCAGTTGTTGCAGTTACCTCATTAATATCTATTTACTTTTGCACTTGCATATTCTCACTTGCGGAGTGATTAGTACGTGGTTCGGTCAAAACACACTTACATGTTCATAGGGCAATAAGAACACTCTTCGCTTGGGAGGCTATTTCTGCTACCGCCCAAGCCTGACACCCCTCCCCTCCCCCCCAAAAAAATATAAACAGTCCTGTTTGAGATGTCAATGTGAAAGGACATTATATTTCTCTGTTCGCCTTTAGCTCTCCTCTTTCCTCGCTCTCCTCGCCCTTTTTCTCTCTTTTCTATTTCCTCTTTCTCTTCTCTCTCTCTTAATTATTATTTTTACCTCATTCTATTACTCTCACAACTTAACATTCACCCTTCCTCCCACCATATAACATTCAACAAATGAAGTGCACAATGACAAACAAACAAGATAACAACATCCTCAAGGGTTTTAGTTGTATGTGATGAAACTAATGGACTCAATTCCATTTCTATGGTGCATACATGTCTGCGGACTCAACCTATTTCGTATTCCTGTTTTCATAACTCTTTCCGCACCATGTTTTGTCTTGATAAAGCTGTTGAATAGAATTGATTTTAATTGTAGAGAACCAGTTTGTTCTTTTAATAAAAACTTGGTGACCCTTTTCTTCGTATCAAACAAGGACAGTAGGATGGCTACGGACGCAGCGACCATACTACCAAATTGCGATCAGACATCTTTTTGTCCCAACTCAATACAGTTATATCTTGCTTCTTTCGCACTCAAACAACGTCTTCCTTGGTCTACCATGCCCTCTAGTGTCCAGCATATCCAAACACGTTATGGAGTTCCTATTTACTTGCCTCCCCACGAGAACAAAGTTAGACACAAGGTCGGTTTTTAATGTATGGAAATTACAGTTCCCCAAAAAGGGGAACTCTGGATAGGAACAAAAAAAAATTGCCTCACTCTAAAAGGACTTCTCCTTCACTGACTGAGGACAGAATAGATTAAGTGTAGCATCAGAACAGATACTACACTTTGTTCTTAGCCAATAGGCCAGGGACCATGGAGTTGATGCAAGAAGTGGCAACCTCAGGAGGTCAGACTCAAGGTCAAAGTATTTTTATTTACCTTCTCTCCAGGAAGCTAGATACAAGGATTAGCGCACTCCGGCCTACAAAAAATGCCTGAGCACCCCCGTCGGCATTTTCCGGTAGGGGCGCCTCAGGCGATTAACAATAAACTAACCCCTTCTCAAAGAGTAGGCAAAGCTTTGGAGGGTGGACCTCCTAGAACTGTGTAGGACAATAGTGTAGCATCTATCGGAACAGATACTACACTTTGATCTTAGCCAAAAGGCCAGCTGCGCTGCCAAATGTGTTAAGCATCCGTAATCGTATCAATACCAAGTTTCTAATAAAGTAAAATTGATGGGATCTTTCGTTTGCAGCCGCATATTCACATGTTTTGATGTCAATAAATAAATATTAGATTATGCGAAGCTATGAATATATTTTTTATTAGAAAATGCAGTCAGCATATATTTTACTAAAGATAAGAAAAAAAAAATTATCAACTATTCAAATTTTTATTCCTGTGAGCATTTGCATACTTAGTGGACTGCTTTGGGCCAATAATGCTGTTAAGACAGCCTTGCAATCCACCTCCTATAAAATCATTGCCTTCTTGGTTCGACCAAAAACGTCTCAGTAATCTCTCGTAAGTGTATTATTTCTGATAGTGGATTTAAAGAAGGTAACAAAAAAATCAGTATCATAAACATTAAAAAAGAATCCCATCTGTAATGAGAAAGTTATATTTTGGTTGAAATTCTCTTATCTATATTATAATTATACATTTCTTCTGTGTGTGTTGGCCACTATGAGGCTATAAAATATTGGTCAGAACTGCACCAAACTAAGCATGAAGTGCTCTTGGCATATCAGCTGTATAATAGTTTGGTTAAACTCATAAATTTTACAAACAGAGATACATAGTTCTAAGCATACTACGTGGCATTTTAATTCCAATCTAATATATAAAGTTATTTTGTCAGATTTTACATTTTAAACTTAAATAACAATATATATATATATCAAATCTATATTTGATTCTGATTGGCGATTTTTTCTTTTTTATCCTTACAGCATGTTCTTTACACTAAAAAATCTATAAATAATTATTCCGGCAAAGAAGATTATTACAATGGAGAACATTTTAATAATGAACTAAAAGCTTAAAATCTAAGGAAGATAATTCCTATTTTAAAGTAAAGGTAAACATATGTTTTATCTCCCTTACTTTTAAAGCTTTTTTTCTTTCATTTCTTCATACCTAAAATATATTTTGATAAAAATTGTAATAGATAGAACAAGCATTCATGACTTAGAGTCACCACTGATATATATATATATATATATATATATATATATATATATATATATATATATATATATACTAGAATAATACCCGTCCCAGGATGGATAACATAAATTCTCTTAACAGAAGAGTTTTGCACCAATTTTATGTCCCCTTATAAAAATTAAAATTAAAATATAATTATACTAAACCTTATGTCTAGAATCTTTATTCAATATTTGATCAAAATTTATTGCATAAATTTGATTTTTAAGCATGCCTAAAAACTTAAGGCTTCGAGGGTTTTAAGAAGAAATTAGAATTCTGGGAATTTTGCATAATTAGTGTCTAATGATTATGGATCAAATTCGAATTAAATCTGTAATATTTGAAATTTCAAATGGGAAGTTGTGCCCATATAATGCTTCCTAAAATCCTTTAACTACTCCAACAAAACGGAAATTAGGAGAATATTTATAAATTGATGTCTAATACCTATTATTAAAATTTCACAAAAATCGGATGTATCTAAATTTTCACGTCGGGCGTCCACCCCCTTTTTAATTACTTTGCATATAACTAAAATAAACTAAATATAGCCCACATTATATCCACTTATGCCTAGTAGCTGTGTTTCCAAATTCATAATAGAATGAATCTTGTACATACAGACATATACACATACCTAACTTTATACAAATATAGATATACACATATCAAACTTTATTTATATATATATATATATATATATATATATATATATATAAATTAGTTGTTTTTTTTAATTCCTTAATAGCTATTTTTAACTGACAACCTTTCAAAGATATAACATCGAAATAATTTCAATTCTGTTTTTAAAGATTCATATAATATCAGGTGAAGTCAAAATGTCATTATTCTGACATGACTTTTTTGAAAAGTTGTCAGGTGAAAATAGCCAGAAATTTTGTTTTTTTAAATTTTTAATTAAAAAAAAAAACAGCTATGCTTTCAGGTATTTACAAAAAAGGGCAATGCTTACCTACTCGAGAGCATTTTCGCCTCCCCGTGAGGGAAAACCGGAGTTTTACGGGAGCGACTAGCGTTTACTTCAATAAATAATCATTGATCACTACTTTTTGTGAATCACAGGCAAAAACTAATCAAATAATTTTTAGATACTTGATAAAAAAAGGAATTTATGCCTGGAGGGGGGGGGGGCAGTTTAACCGGGACCGGGGAGGGGATTGGGTGAAACTAATTTTCCTGATTAATGTAAACAATCATTGATCAGAAATGTTGGTGGATCTTGCCAATTTAGGGGATGGTATTTTTTCAACACGGATTATGAGTACTTGAATCATGTAAAAAAAAAGTTTTTTCGTTAAAAGTTGTCGGCCATAGTTAAGGGCAACCCGAAGGTTCCATTTTCATTAGCTACTACACCAAAGGGAAGGATGCTATTCCTTTCCTAGGATTGCTCCACTTACCCTTGATGCTTTGTTAGATAACGAAAGAGAGCCCGAAAGAAGGGTGACCCAAGGGAAGGGGGAAGCCTAAGTGTAAGTCGAAAATGACGTCACTTCTGCTCAGGGCCGATTCTCTCTCTTAGCTGCTGACATCCGAGCTGAACAGATGTGAGAGCTGATCGTCCTTCCCAACCCGGCAAAGGAGGGGGGGACAATGGGCACAGCTGGTCAAAAGTCGTTATGGTATCTCTCCCCAATTCACCCTAGACTCTCTCTCCCTCTCGTACACATGCAGTAAATTTTTGTCTCTGTTATGTTTAATAAAACCTTTAAAAACGAAATCCGGTGTTCATGTGTCGGCGATCGCGGCCGAAGGACAGGAGCCAGCAACGACGAAGCCTGAGATACATAGAACAACAACGACGAAACCTGGATATATACCCAATGGTAAGCAGCAATGCCACACCTTCACCTTTTAATGCTTAGTGATTCACAAGAGAGCATCAAGTACCATACTTTTACACTTTTTGGTATGACTTGACCAAGGATTGAACCCCAGTCTCCCAACCCATTAGCGAACACTCTAACCATTATGCAAAATGAGCCGGTAAACAACCATTAATCACAACTTTTAAGGGATTTTTTAAAAAAATGATTAAATGAGTTTTAGATATTTGCGAGAAGGTGGACCTTTTTCAATGTTGAGACCATGTTTCTGTCCTCTTTGGGAGCAAACAACGTTCTTCTGGGGTCGCTAGTACTTCATTCATATGTGATACAAGCATTTGCTCCTTAATTGTATTTCATAACTATTCGAACGTGTTGCACTCTGACGTAATCAATTTACACAATTAACAAATCATACTTTATTCATTCGTCTCTCTCAACATTTTTTGGGCACATCTGGTCGCTGAAAATCAGAGTCATCGGATACTCTTTTCTTTTAGAAGCAGATAAAATAATTCAACAAGCATCGTCGAGTGGACAATAGTGGTTTATTGAGTCGCACACAGTTTAATTACATTATAGCTGGTTAATTAAAATAATGTTAGTTAACCGTATTATTGTTTGTTAGTTGCACCATAATCGTGATCACATCATGGACAGAAAGTGGAAGAGAGAGTAAGAGAGAGAGAGAGAGAGAGAGAGAGAGAGAGAGAGAGAGAGAGAGAGAGAGAGAGAGAGAGACGATTGTTAAGTACAAAGCTTTTCAAGTTACAAATTTATTAGCTCATATTAATATGTTCATTATTTACTATCGCTTCTTCTGAGAATGAAGCAGTTTCTTTCTGACTAAAATTTTCTGGGTTTCCTATGAAGTCACTTCCCCTTTCTTGTATCCCTACTTCCATTCGCACGCTTTTGATTCTTAGTCATTTTTGACTTTTCAATACCTGTACGGTATAATCGCGTTGACACACCGGTTCTCAGTAAATCACCAGAGTTAGGCGACACGGAGCCTGCCCAGTAACAGATTAGTGACCATTTTGGAATGTTAGGTGCTGTATATCATCTTCCCATGACTGGATATACATGCGGCTAGGAACCACTTGTGAATTTGATATTCCCTGTAAACTTACATAACCCACCCAGGTATTACTGGCTTGTTTTCATTTAATCCCTGCCTATAATATTCCAGATCCTTAAGTTCCATATCCTAACCGCTAACATTTACTAATGTATGTACTTTCTCGTCTACATGAATATTTAACACATGCAAAAATCATTGAGATATTGTGAAGAAAAAGCTAATTTAAAAAAAAAAAATTTTTTTAAATTAGTTCACCCCAAACAAGTTAAGTTGCCACTGTAGACGTAAGGGGCTACTGAGAATTAGGGTGAAAGTTTAAATTGGGAGTTGTGCAGCGAGATGCTTTTTCACATTAGTTTTAAATTTCTGTATTTCGGTACACTCAGGGAAACAGGAAGCAGGAAGGGAGTTCCAAAGGTCGGCAGCACGAGGAAAGAAGCTATTGGAGTAGAAGGCTCTTCAGCATCTGACGACCTCTACAGCAAATGGATGGGATTTAGCTAATTGTCAGGTTGGTCGAGTGAATTTACGTCAAGGGGGCACCAGAGCAGCAAGTTCATCGAAGCACATTCCATTGAAGTACTTGTAAAACAAGCATAAGGATGCAACATTGTGGCGATGGGACAGGGGCTGGAGCTCGGTGGATAGTGAGGGACCTATTAGATTAGCGACTCTTTTTTTGGACCTTTTCTAAGAGAGAGAAACTTGTGGATGGTGCACCAGCCCAGATGTGACAACAATACTCCATGCATGGGTGGATAGTGGCTTTGTAGAGAGATAGGATACTGTGAAAAGTTTTCTAGCACGGTAGAGGGAGCCCACTTTCTTTGCAGCAGCCTTGGCAATGTCTTCTATGCATTTGTTCCAATTCAATAATAAAGTAAATTTTAGATATTTGCAAAATAGTGTCATTCAACCCTTCCCCCCCTCCCAGGAACAATAAAAACACCTATTCACTTTTATTTGTAAAAGGATTTTACATCGTCTATCTTTTATTGTTTACTCTCACACTCGTTTCTTAATGTTCAGCAGGCTCACTAATGGGTCCCACTGAAGAAGCAAAGCACAGGACGTCCTCGTTTTTCAAAATCAGGTAAGTCTCTCTTGATTACCAATCAGCTTACCATATTTATCAAAATCTGCTTTCATTTTTACACATTCTCTTATAAGAAAAAAAAACCCACAAATGTGAAATTTGACCAAATCCAACACATCAGGTCAGAATGTTTGCTGAAAGCATATAGGTTATCCTTAGGATGAATCGACTATGCTGGTATGATTATGTGGAACGTTTATCCTCCTGGATAAAGCACCGTAGAAGCATGGATGCCTTAAATCGCAGCAAGATTGGCCGGCCAAGGAAAACTTGGAAGCAAATGATTAAGCAAGACTACACAGAGTTGAATCTGGAGACAGTTGACCCACTGAACCATGATAACTGGAGAGTGAGCTTGCATAATAACAGAAAACGTCTGACCCCTGAACAAGGGAAAAGTGACGTTAATTGAATAGAAGTTTATTTTAATAATTTACCGAATTTCATAAATCACAACTTGTCAAAACAACCTAGCATTGAATTCGAGATGAGACTAAATCTTGCCAGAAAATTCCATTTGCTAACCTATATTTTGCTTAACATACTTATCTAACATTAAATATTATTACTATTATACAGATGATTGGTTACTAGTTTATTTGACTTTTTACGAAACTGGACAACTTATAATTTTCAGAATAATTTAAAAACTCTGTTTTCAGGACAAGGAAACGTTCAAGTGGAAATTTTTATTTAAAGATTATTTTTGCATAACCTACTAATTTCACGTTAAATATTATTACATTTTGAGCTTTGGAGAATATGGAGTCAGCCCATGGTTGCCATTATCCCCAGGTTCACTCGGACCTAGAGTAGTAGTACCTATTAGGGTCCCATCTCATTCATTACACATATTCCATTCACTAACTTATATTTTGCATAACCTACTAATTTCACGTTAAATATTATTACATTTTGAGCTTTGGAGAATATGGAATCAGCCCATAGTTGCCATTATCCCCAGGTTCACTCGGACCTAGAGTAGTAGTACCTATTAGGGTCCCATCTCATTCCACATATTCCATTCACTAACTTATATTTTGCATAACCTACTAATTTCACGTTAAATATTATTACATTTTGAACTTTGGAGAATATGGAATCAGCCCATGGTTGCCATTATCCCCAGGTTCACTCGGACCTGGAGTAGTAGTACCTATTAGGGTCCCATCTCACCCTACATTCACTAACTTATATTTTGTACAACCTACTTATTATCACGTTAAATACTGTTAGATAAACACACATACGTTTTTATTTGTATAGATAATAGCATCGTAGGAAAACAATAACTTACCTGTCTACATGTGACAGGTGCTTAAAGAGTAGTCATGCTTATCATAGACAGATGAGCTCAAGGCGGATGCTTGATTGACTTTTTATGCAGCTGCGAGTGTGTTCTCTTATTTGAGATAGTGTAAAGGTAAAACAGAATTAATAGCAAGAATAAAAAGATTAGACTTCTTGCTTAAAAGGTTAATAGGAGTTTTAGCATACGTTACTTTGCAAATTAGTATCCAATAAAAAGCGATCAATGAAGCAAACTGCTAAGAAAGAAGGGTTATGGCAGTTGAAGCAAGCAATCACCATCAATATTGCCGTGGCGTCACTTCAAAAAAAGCAACAAAAAAAAAACACTGATAATAATTACACTCAGACAAATGTGAATTTCATGGTTTTTATTAGCAGACTAATTTGCTTTAACATCTTTAGTTTATATGATATAGATATATATTAGCAGGATCCCCCCCCCCCTCTGTAAATCGCATGGTTTCTTTAACTACCATCTTCTCACTGTAAAAATATTATGGAAAATTCTCTAATGCAGAAACTAACTGCAGATTAAGTTAAAACAGAACAAAAATAAAAAGATAGAAAGCACACTACATGAACCCAAAGGAACCGAGACCGTCGGAAGCCCCATAGTTAAACATCACTTCCTCCCACCAAAATTGATGGCACCAGCCTCGGTTGAAATGGTCGTGAAGGGTCAAGGAGGATCGAGGAGGGAGGAAGAGCACCATGCAGACGTCCACGGGAAAGGTGTGGAGAATAATGAAACCTTGGGAAGGATTATTAATTTATATCAATTATTTATGTAAGTAAACTAAATAATAATAATAATAATTACTACTACTACTACTACTACTACTACTACTACTACTACAACAACAACAACAACAACAACAATAACAATAATAATAATAATAATAATAATAATAATAATAATAATAATAATAATAGAAATTCCATAATCTGACACCTACCATCACCAAAAAATGTGGTGGTACCAGCGTTGATTGGTACCACACAAAACGGTCATGACGGAGCAAGGAGGATGACAAAACCGAGGAGGGAAATCACCATCCAGACCTCCACTGGAAGGGTGCAGGGAGTACTGGAACCTTGACACTCAAAGTTAAGAGAAAGCCAACGGCCGTTAATAGCAAGAGACCAATGGTAGACAGCTGTTGTGAGAACGTAAAGTGATTTGCAACAGTAATCAAAATAGACAGAGAGCACTGGAAATCTGGAGGGAATTTTTGTCACTCAGACTCCAGGGAACACTACTTGTTATTATCAGTGAGCAATTACTGATAATGTGTGAAAAGTGCCTCTCTCTCTCTCTCTCTCTCTCTCTCTCTTTATTAACAGCTGAAGGTAATAAAAAGGAGAATAAAAAGATTACAACAACTAATTATAAAGAAAAGGGAATAACAGCACAAGTAGTAAGACTGTTCAAAGCGTAGCCGAGAGAGAGAGAGAGAGAGAGAGAGTAAAAAGAGAGGGGGGATTATAGTGAGTAGAAAGTGATTATTTGGGATTTTGACTTTTTTTAATATTTTACTGGGTTTGCAAACTCACCTTTTCCTGATTCAAACAATTTAACCCTAGCTCAATGGGTGACCCAACAGCTCACATTTTTTCTAGTATATATATATATATATATATATATATATTGTTTATTTAACTTCACCAAAAAGAAAAACAACAATGAAAAAGCAAAAAATCAGTAATAGTAAGCAATATGTATAATATGAAAAATATGCATAAGATAAATAATTTCAAATGAGTAGTGACTTACATATAAGTTATTCTACCGCTTCAATTATTAATTAAACAAAATACATATGCTCTTTTTTTTATCGAAATCGCTCCAGACAAGGCATAAAGCCACTTGATGTAAGGAGCTAAAAAAAAAAATACTATTGCAAGATCGAAAGCCAACGATAAGTGATAGATGGATAGATTCCGATCCAGAAAACAGTAATTCTTCCCCTTTGTCAGAAACATCGCTCATGGAATATGAGGACTAAAGGACAAAATAGGGGAAGTGAGAGGCTACTGCAAGGTCTACTTTCACGTCTTCTTAAAATGGAATATAATATAAAAGAAGAACAAGAATAAATTAGAGGAAATCAATGAAACACTGATGTAATATACACATACATACACTCACACATATAAAGGGTGTTTGTAAAATCGATGGCATAACTAGAGGATTATGTTCTATATGTGTCACAATTGACAGATCTAAATTCACTTTATTCAATCTAATATTTAGCTTTTGCTGTTCTGCCGGATGGTTGCACCAAGTCGAACAGCAAGAGCATCCGCTTGTATAATGGTTGGTGCCTTTTAGCAGAAACACCTCAGTAATGAAGAGCTGCTTGTTGCTGAGCTAATCAGAATATTTCTTTTTACTAATAATGAGTTACCTCTTATCGAGGCCAAAGGCCACTCAAGGATAAGTGTTAATGAGATGGATAGATTATCAGTTGAATGATGACGAATATTAAGAGAGGATTAAAAATAATGGATGGAATGAAAAGAATTTAATTACTTATGAGGCTGGTTCATGACAAGCATTTGTTGGCATTGGATTTGAAGCAGTCTCATGGGAATGTGTTCTACAGCTGGGAAGTTTTAGAAAGAAACTCTGTTCATGCAAATTCCGCCTGGTGCTATCTAGGAAATGTTGAATAATCTTCCTTCGCACACGTGTAGCAGCAAGTCCTGGGAGCATATACCAGAAAGAACAGTTGGAAATAATTTATACACTTTTATCATTTTGAGAGTCCATATAATTTTATGTGATTGTATTTAAATAGAATTCAAATAATTGGTAAAATTATTTGAAGAGGATTAAGTATTTTCCATGAAGCTCTTTATAAGAAAAAATAGTATGTATATATATATATATATATATATGTATATATATACACATATATATATATATATATATATGTTACCCACCCTGATAATAGAATGTTTGTTTCACATCCAATAATAAATATAATAATTTGGGAAGTTTCTATATACATACACACACCTATTAGTCCATTACACACATATATATATATTAATCCATTACACACACATATATATTAGTCCATGAGGACATTAACAGACTAGACACTAAAACAAGTAAAATGTTGACACTGTACAGAGTAATGTACAGACACCAGTGTCTACCAAGGCTGTATGGGTCTCTCAGCAATTGATCATTAACATCGAGCCACTATTGTGAGCACCGATCAATATCTGATGAGCTCCCAGAACCCAAATCTCATGATGGTACATCAACACCAAGAAAACAGAGCCAGTAGAACAACCTCCATCACAAAACTGGCCAAACATTTTGGAGAAGACTGTCTTACAAATAAGGCAGAAACACAAAACAGGCCTGCCACAGAAATAGCCCAGAAGAGCCGTCAGAAATACACCAAGAAAACTGGAAGAATGAGCCAACCAACAACGTGCTAAATATTTTCTGGATGAACTATCTCAGGAATATATAGATAAGGAAGCCTCTGTAGACTGGCTGAAAAAATGATCGCTCCACTATGATCAGAAGAGAATGATAATGGCTGCCCCAAATCAAGGCTTGATGACCAATACTTGTAAGAAGATCAGTGGTCTCAGCAACGACAAGTGCAGGTTCTGCCACACAGAAGTAGAGAGTGTGAGCCACCTGACATCCAGTTGTAAGGTTATGCTAGAAGACGGCTACTATACAATGAGACACAATGGAGTTTGTAAATATCTCCACTGGACCATCTGTAAAAAGTTGAATATCCAGTGTAGCAGCAAGACCTGGGAACATACACCAGAAAGAACTGTTGGTAATAAGTCATACACCATCCACTATGGCTATGCAATCTCTACAGCTACATATCTAGAAAACGGAGCTGTTAAACCTGAATTAGTAATATGGGACAAAATGGAGAAAGTAGCAACCCTAGTTGAAGTCAGTGTCCCCAATGATGCAGGATTGAATAGAGCAGAAAGGGAAAAGATTACGAAATACCAGGGTCTTATGTACGACATGGAAAGAAACTGGAATCTTAGGAAAATCTCCATCATACCAGTAATTATAGGAGCAACAGGACTAATGAAGAAGAATTTCAATAGCTATCTGGCGAGTATACCCGGTGAACCGAGTGCAAGAGAAATACAAACAACTGCACTTAAAGGGACGGTTAGAATCTTAAAAAAGATCTCTAGGCTGGAGTGTCTGAAATAGCCGGTGAATGTCTGGCATCCGGTAGGATGCCCCATCTTCAGCAAAAACAGAAAGATAAGAAAAAATAAATAAATAAAAACATATATATATATAATGCAGGGTGTTTCGATGGCATAACTTTGGGGTTTCCTATTGAAGCAAATATTGATCCACATTCTTTATTGTAAACATCTCACATGTACAATGTGTGTGACAGTGCACTGTTATTTCTACATATTAGATAAACACTATCTCTGTGACAGGATCACATGGTAAATTAAGCCTGAGCCTGGGGTTGCCACATGCACCAACAAACTCATGGAAAAATGGCATCAAATAAATATAAAAGGCATAACCAACATAGAGGACCCGGTCGTCATTCTGCGAATGTTGGCCATTCTTATTTCAGCTAACAGAATCAAACAGATCAAATCCATGTAAATAAATATGATCATCACAAACCAAACATCACTCAGAGAAAGAAATTGACGAGAAAAAAAAATTAGATTAGTTATGGAATGTTATTACAAAAGCAACCCTCACACAAAGAGACTCTTTTAAACTTATAGAACATAATCCCAAAATTATGCAATCTATTTTCTAACCACCTTGTATATCTATTGTTATATTCAAGCTGAGTTAATCAACGTTTGTTTCTCTACGGCTTTCTTTCCTATATAGTTTAAGCGCACAAAATATACACTAAAATATTCTTTAGTTTGGGATTATGTTTGAAAAATATTCCATTTGATTGCAATTAACTCACCTCGTGTCCCATCTCTTATTAAGTTTCTGTTTATCACTCTCTTATCAGTGTATGTTGTTTGACCACTCGCTCTTATTTTATACAGTCTCTCTCTCTCTCTTTCTCTCTCTCTCTCTCTCTTATTAGTGTATGTTGTTTGACCACTCGCTCTTATTTTATACAGTCTCTCTCTCTCTTTCTCTCTCTCTCTCTCTCTCTTATTAGTGTATGTTGTTTGGCCACTCGCTCTTATTTTATACAGTCTCTCTCTATCTATCTATCTCTCTCTCTCTCCCTCTCTCTTTATTAACAGCTGGAGGTAATACAAAAGAAAAGAATAAAAAGATTACAATATTCCATTATAAAGAAAAGAGAATAACAGCACAAGTAGTAAAACTATTTAACCTCTAGTCTCTCTCTCTCTCTCTCTCTTTCTAGTCTCTTTTCTCTCTCTCTCTCTCTCTCTCTCTCTCTCGAGAGAGAGAGAGAGAGAGAGAGAGAGAGAGAGAGAGAAAAGAGAGAGCGGGAAGGAAGATATAGAAAGTAGAAAGTGATTATTTGGGATTTTGCCTTTTTTTTTATATTTAACTGGTTTGCAAACTCACTTTTTCCTGATTTAAACAATCTAACTTGAGCTCAATGGGTGGCCAAACAGATCACATTTTTACTAGCATATATATATATATATATATATATATATATATATATATATATATATATATATATATATATATAGAGAGAGAGAGAGAGAGAGAGAGAGAGAGGGGGGAGAGAGAGGGAGAGAGAGAGAGATTTAACTTTATCTTTTCACGCCAAAATACTTTGAAAGCTGAGATCAAACATATCTTAACTCTATTCT
Source organism: Sepiola atlantica (assembly GCA_963556195.1). NCBI lineage: Eukaryota > Metazoa > Mollusca > Cephalopoda > Sepiida > Sepiolidae > Sepiola > Sepiola atlantica. The sequence goes on along the minus strand of OY744525.1, from coordinate 44,586,279 downwards.
GATCAGATTATGGGTAATTTTCAATATGGTTGACTGGAAAAATCGACAATTATATTAAGTATTCGGTCTATTTAATGTTACATAATGTTTGTAATACAAAAACCATTGCAAATCATGAGTATAAGTAAAAGTTTTGGTCAGCTTCATTTAGTTGTAAACTATTTTGACCGCTAAAAGCCAAAACTACCAAAAAGTAATTCAAGCATAAACATCAACACCAAATTAGATCATCATAACTACACCACATATCTAGATCGCTACGACTTGTATTTCGCTATTTTTAAAAGAACATTGTTGTCTAACATCTATGGTTCAAATTTCATGTAAGTTAGAAATGTTTTCATTTTCAAATGGAGGGGTATGCCCCTTTTTTACTCTGTTGACAACACTTTAAAATACTCCAAATGAACTAAATTTTGGGAATAATTATTAATTATCCACGAAAAGTTTTACAAGGTGTTCAGGATCAATTAGACACTTTTTGGAAAAGAGAGAAAAACCGCCATATCTTGACGTATTCAAAAATTTCAAATTGCATCTCTTAGAGAATCTTTTGTCGAATACACCACTTGATTCTGGAAATCAGCTCGTACTTTGTATTGCAGGCGGTACGATTGGTGTCTTTTTCATCTGTATCCCACACATAATAGTCTGCTGCCACATATATGGCCTTCCCACACCCAGAACATGACCATAGTGGATAGAAACTCAATATAGCCATCTGAATTGAGTCTGTCCCTTTTTCCAAGATGTGAGGTGCCATAATGTTGCCTTCACTTGATACACACCCTAAGACCATTACAGTTTAAGGAAACTTGTTCTTCATAATTCGTGGAACTTCAAGCGGACCATAGGCTAGCCATCTGTTGTTCGGCATGTTGTACAACTGGTTCTGAGAAGAACTTGAGTATGGACTTGGTGTTTGACCTTGTTGAGAGGTTTCTTGACCTTTGTAAGGTCGTTCTCTTGAGCCTTGTGTCAAGAAGTAGCGAAGATCGTCATTCAGAGCTTACTTCATTAGAGCCATTCTGACACCCTATCTTTCGTTGCCATGTCTTTTGCAGCTTCCCAACGAATTTCGCCATGCAAACACAGGCAGAACACCTGCTATGATCTTTCCTGCTTTCCACTGCTTCCACATCTCCGTCAAAATTCTCCAACTCACATCTCAAGATATTAAGGAGTTTCCTCCCTTTAGATATGCATGTGTTATCACTCCTGCATATGCAATGTCACCCCACTTTTGGGGACGTGTACATATATATACATATACATATATATATATACATATGTATATATATATATATAAATATATATGCAATTATATATTTTTTTGTTTTATTTACTTATAAATAAAATAGTTATCCACTGACATGTGTTTCCCTGTTACTGTCGCTCATCAGCGTGGCTGACTATGACAGGGTTCGAACCTGCAGTCACTGTGACCGAGTGTGCTAACTGTTATGCTACGAGATCCGTCTAGAATTATGTAATAATTTAGCGTTTATAAAGTTATTTTTGTTGTTATGGTTCTTTTAGCGATAATTGTACTACTGGTATATTTGTGCACCTTGAGCATTACGGAGTTGCCTCCCTTTACCTACGCAAGTGAACCCTGTCATAGTCAGCCACGCTGATGAATCATAGTGAAAAATGTGTCCGTAGATAACTATTTTATCCATAAGTAAATATATATATATATATATATATATATATATATATATGTATGTATATATATATATATATATATATATATATATATATATATATATATACACACTAGCTGTGTTTGAGATGCAGTGAAGTCATTTTTGTTATTAATTTTTATTTGTTTGGACATTTTTAAATTTAAGGTAGACAACTATTATATTTTTCGATCAGAAATGAGTTACAAAATGAGTTATCCCTTTTGCTGGTTTTTATTTTTGGGTGATTATTTTAAAATGTTTCATATTAGCAGTCGTCTGGGCCAGACTAAATAATTGTTGAAATAAATTGTAGCCAAGTATGTTAAAGCTTGATTTGTCAGCTTAAATGCTATTTGGGTCTAACTTTAAAAATCTGACAAGACAACTTTATATGTTAGATATAGAATGCAAACGGTGTAAACCTGATAGCATATGTATTTTATGCTTAAATTACACAACGTTAAGGATTGTGAGCTGATGCACGACTTGATAATCGTCAGGGATAAAACGTGTTCAGTGTTACTTTCATTCTCTACTTTCATAGCTGATTAATTATCCAGATGATACGGCAATTGGTTTTAATATTGTCTTTTGTATTTACGTTTTATGCGATGAAATAATTAATGAAATTAACGTTAATGAGACAACTGATACATTTGGTGTAATTCAGTAGGCAAAACTGATAGCGTGCTTCAAGACGACGAAAGGAAAATGTTTACAACTACAGGAATCAGATACTAAGCTTTTTTTCTCCCACCAGAATCTAAGTCATTCTATTCATCATCATCATCATCATCATCATCAACCGGTTTATTTGTTGAATCAGGCCACAATTAATCCTCTGATGAGGGTGGGGCCTGATTGTCTAGTCTCAAAATCTAAGTCTTCCTCTCCACTCCTGTCTTTGGCAAGGCTTGATAGAATCCATAGGCCCTGAAGATCCACGCATCCTGGGATCTACGAAGCCCAAGACATTACCAGCAGCATTAGTGCTACTGGCACTGCCTTTCTTTTTTCCTGCTGTATTTCGACTAGACATTGTATTTAAGGCAATTTTACGGCTGGATGCCTATCCTTTACCAACTTGAACACTTTTGGCAGTCCAAAAACGAATGTTCTTTTTTTTTTTAGTTATTATTCTAGCCAGGTTACGCGCCGTTGCCCTTCTTAGGTGGGGCTAGGGTATAATGCCACATGCAACAGTATACTAAGGACTAACTTGTGTGGGTACATTTATTTTCAATCGGTCATTCTTCCTCTTTTTGTTCCTCTTAAATATAAATCGAACACGGCTCATTGCACTCCCTATAACGTCTTCCAAATTACATGAAAATCTGTTCAGTAGTTTTTGAATCCAGGAGTACATTTATTTTCAAGGGGTCGTTCTGCCTACTTTGATCACCTAAAACGTAAATCAAATAGCTCGTTAGACTCCCTTTTATCTTTGCACTATCTGTGTACCAAATTACATCAAAATGTGCCCAGTAGTTGTTTGAAACCATGGGTACATGTATTTTTAGAGGCAGGGGGAGCATTTGAGTGGGGATGGATTTATTGCCTGTCACCTGAAGCTTTTTCATTTGGGAGGGAGTGCTGACAAAACTATAAAGGTATTTTATTCCCATCCCTCTTTTTTATGAAAGTAAATACTAAACAAGCTCCCTCTCTCTCCCTCCCTCCATCTTTTATTCCTGCTCACTCTGCAATGCTTTAATATCATAAAAAAAATTTGACCTAAATAAAATATTCTGTCCGAAAACAATATTCCATTAAAAAGTGCTGTTATTGTTTAGTAATTTCATGTAAATTTTTAATATCATCAAATCATATTGATGCATATTCCTTGGAGTTAGTCTGCTTGCATGCTGAAGTGTAAATATGATTCTCAGATCCAGTTATATGGTACTAGCGGAACCCGTCGCCCGGCGTTGCACAGGAGAAAGTACTACTTATTGCATGATGTCGAATAAAAAAAGCAACGGCCTATTGTTTTTTCTTCCCCATCTACCGTTTTAAATTTAAAGAAAAAGAAAAAAGTGGTTAGGTAGAATGGGATCGAACGCTAAAACTGACGATCATGAAACCTACCTTCTTACCGATTGTGCCACTGTTTCGGATTACGAATGCATGTGAAAATAGGCCAATTAACCTAAGCTTGATTATTGGCATGCGTGTTAAATTAATACCAGGCAAATAATAAATAAGAACCGGTGTTTTGTGAAAATTAAACTGTGTGTATTAGTTCCCGGTGTCGATGAGTAGAGTGACAGTACAGAATTGTTAGAGAGGAAAGTTTTTGCTACCACCTATATGGAGTTGGTTTTTCGGAGAGACGTAGATGGTGGGCCAAATGTAATATTTAGTGTTAGGTAGAAAAAAATGATAACAAATTTACTAAAACATGCTGGAGTGAATAAGTGTAATGTAATGGTGAGTTTAGTAGCCTGTGATGCATGTGGTTATTTTCCTATACTCCGAGAAGGTACAGGGGAAAAAACGTCTCTACTTTATATATTAGATGATTGACAGAAGATGGACTTAGGATAAGCTCAGGCCCTTATAGAAAATAATTAGCTAGTTGGTTAGCTTAATTACGTGATGTAGGAAATATTTGAAATTAAAGCTTGTTACTGCCAAGATTTTTAGTAAAGTTAGATGTCATGTAAGGTTTTGTAAATGAATTTCCCCTTGATATCACTGAAGCAAGTCTGAGCTGAGGAAATGGAGTTTACATTAGTTACATGTTTCGGACTGTTTTCTTCATCTTTGTTGTTACGATTTTCACACCGTTTTGGACGTTGTAGCCTTCTTCAGATGCTTTTAGTTTTTGTCATAATCGATAACCTTCTGTGAACCTTTATTTAATCCACTGGGGTATATTAGTCCCGATCCATGTTTCATGGCATTTTAAAGGTTCCAGCTTAATATTTACGACAAAATGTACCTAAAGAAGGCCCGTAATTCTGTTGTTGGTATGGGTTTCTTAGTATAAGGTACACACAAGAAGGTTGTGAAGGTTGCCAACATCCGTAGTGAAATTGGTGCTATGGAACCGACAGGATTCGAACTTGGGACACTCAGTCCATGTCAGTATTCACTTCACTGCAGCCACATTCCATCAGTTAAGTGAGTGAAATATATTTTAAATTACAATCGTTATTATCATCCTTCATGACCTTTCACCCAAGAAAAGTTTCAAGAGAACATTTTTACTTCTGGTCCATGATAGGCAGATAATCGATCATAGATATACAGCATATTTTATTGAATGATACGTTATGAAATTTCGTTAGATACATTGTATTTAACAGAAATGACTATTCATATAACATATATGTATACTACTAATAGATATATTATATATATATATACTTCTAGTAATATATATATATATACTTCTAGTAATATATATATATATGTGTACTTCTAATATATATATATATATATATATATATATAAAGTAATCCAACAAAAGATATAAGCGTCAACTAATATCTTATAATTAGTGAAAACATCCGGATAAAAACTGAAGCTCAATATACTGGATAGAGCATTAATATTATGATATAAAAAGAAATGATAAAATAAGGTGTCAATCAAATTTTATTAAAATCTAAAGTTCAAGCAAAGTATCTTAACGTTATTAGCTCATGAGTTTTCAAAGATAATTCTTTTCCTCAGAGGACCATTACCATAGTTACGTCACTACAGGCAATAAAATTACACTTTGAAAATATATAAAAATATATACAACAATACATAAAAATGTATAACATCAAATATATCAACCCCAAAACATACTTTTTGTTGAATCTATACAATCCATCCAGGTCATAGAGTTTAAAAGACATAATTAGGAAATATATCCAGAAGTCCAGAAGGCTGAAAGAAAATTAATGCAGGCAATGAGTGAAAGTCCCAAAACAATAAATTGAGAGAATTGAAAAAATAGTCCAACCGTGAGATGCGTCAACAATTGATGAAGTGAACAGTATTCAATGTTTATGTTAGTCCGATAAATTAATCAAATCAAATAAAAAGTTCAATGATATATATATTGTTACAAAATGTAGGGAGAGCTATTGGGATTCGAACTCACGACTCCAGTTTACGGAGAGAGATGGGATTCATTTTTGCATATTTATACACGACCGAGAAATTATAATAATGCGACTCGAATGATGTCAGGAAAAGAGATAAAAAGAGAGAGTGAAGAAAAAAAAAAACTTCAGCCGCACGCGAAGCCGCACGCGAAGAACAGTCGACAGGAAGTTAACGCGAGACAGAGGACGAAGGATGCCGGCAAGGAAGTACGTTAGCTGCCGGGTTAAGACGGACATATTTTGAGGACAACTATAGTCAGTCTTCCCGAGTATCTCTGCGCTGAACGGGGAAGAAATGAACAACCGTCGACAAGAAAGTCGCGAGGAAAGGCAGGGGCCTTTTGTAAATGGAATTTGAAGATGGAATTATAGCCGCCCTCGGCTCTGGGCGAGACGAGCCTGTTGAAAATGGAATTATAGCCGCCCTCTGCTCGGGCGAGACGAGCCTGTTGAAAATGGAATTATAGCCGCCCTCTGCTCGGGCGAGACGAGCCTGTTGAAAATGGAATTATAGCCGCCCTCGGCTCGGCGAGACGAGCCTGTTGAAAATGGAATTATAGCCGCCCTCGGCTCGGGCGAGACGAGCCTGTTGAAAATGGAATTATAGCCGCCCTCGGCTCAGGCGAGACGAGCCTGTTGAAAATGGAATTATAGCCGCCCTCGGCTCGGGCGAGACGAGCCTGTTGAAAATGGAATTATAGCCGCCCTCGGCTCGGGCGAGACGAGCCTGTTGAAAATGGAATTATAGCCGCCCTCGGCTCAGGCGAGACGAGCCTGTTGAAAATGGAATTATAGCCGCCCTCGGCTCGGGCGAGACGAGCCTGTTGAAAATGGAATTATAGCCGCCCTCGGCTCAGGCGAGACGCGCCTGTTGAAAATGGAATTATAGCCGCCCTCGGCTCGTGCGAGACGAGCCTGTTGAAAATGGAATTATAGCTGCCCTCGGCTCGGGCGAGACGACCCGCTGAACTAAGCGGAGAAATGAAAATGGAATTATAGCCGCCCTCGGCTCGGGCGAGACGACCCGCTGAACTAAGCGGAGAAAAAGTAACCAGCCAGGAATTGTTTTCCCTGAGAAAAAAATGTATTCCAAAACTACATGTGCAAGGAGGTACGGCTACGACGACATGCCGGAAATATCTACTCTAAATCGAACAATGCATCCATTTGTGAGTAACAACCTGAATATCTCTTCTCGGACATTCGCCCCCTAGGGCTGTTATATATATGTGTATTTTTGTGTAGAAATGAATCCTGCTATTATAGGGATAGGATAGACAATCCCCCCCCCCCTCTTCTTAAGAATATACTTTTGTTTTGATGTTTTATTTCGTTTTGTTTTATAGAAACACTCCCGTTTTTTTTCTAGTATACAGTTTCATTAAATAAATGAATATAAATTTAAATCCTAGTGTCTTTTTGTCGTTTCTTCGTATGTTTTGTTTGTTTCCTGACGGTATTTTATATTGGAGAAATCCCCATCCCATATCACGTTTTATTTGAACCTGGGATAATACGAGCCACTCCGGACTTTTTTTTTTACTTTTTTTTAAAATTTTTTTTTTATCATTGTCACGTAAATGTCTTTCGGTGGTCCCGACCGGCGGCATTCGTGACAAGATATATATATATATATATATATATGATGTATATATATATATATATATATATATATATGATGTATATATATATATATGATGTATATGATCCATATATATATATATATATATATATATATATATGATGTATATATTTATATATATATATATATATGATGTATATATATATATATATATATATATGATGTATATATATATATATATATATATATGCCATGCGGGGTGTAGAAATACATGGTATAGTACTCAGGTGCCATGATATCCCACTCGGTAAGATGAATCCATTGTTCTTGAAAGTCGCCAATCTAGGAAACGAAAACACTAATATAAAATCTGCACTCTACATTGTCCTTTCCGTCATTTACATTTCTCAGTCTCTGGTTCAAATTTCATGCAAATCGGAATTATTTTTATTTTTAAAGAAGGGTGTGGGTGCATTACTTTAAATTTGAAGAATCTTACTAAACTGGGCTTTCAAACACCTGGGTAATGCTTGACGTTAGTTTTTATCCAGCATAAGGTTCTCTCTTAATCTTGGAGATAAGCTGGATTTGTTTCGTTTGTTTTAATTAGTGGAATGAATCATTGTGAACGAAGAATGAGCCAACGTGGAAGTCTAGCATTAAAAGCACTATTACGCCATGTTTTAACGTGATGGTAGAAGCCGAGGAAGGAGAGTTAGTGTATTTGCATACTACAGCTTCTTCCTTAGCAATTAAAAAATACAAAAACATTACAATAGTTCCCACAGTAATTTGCTCCTAAAAGAAAATGAAAATTTAAACACTATTCATTTTTATCATCCATCATGAAGATTTCCAAACATCAGAAAAAATTGCCTCAGGAAACAAATCAGTCAATCTGAAAAAAGAATGGCAGACTGGCTCAGAATAGTGTCAATTTATAATACCTCACAGCACAATATGCAACCGAATTCAGTTCACAGCCATATTCGAGTACATTTCTGTTTTGTCTTTGTTCTCTACTTTTTTTGTGATTTTTCTTTTATTCTGTTCAGTGCTCTGGTTCATTTTCACAAAATTTATTAGATACAGTTAAAAATAAATTTCCCATCGAATATGTGATACGTTTTGTATGCATCGTGAAGAGTGCTCAGAGGGTTCGGTCTTATACCAGACTGGCACAGCTGCAAACTAAAGATAAAACAATATTAATGTCATTTTAAAACAGAATACGAATACAGTGAGAGATTACATAAGCAAAAAAATGAACAGGTTTAAAGGTAAAGTGACACAGCCAAAACACATTCATGAAAGAGGAAAAAGTTAGAATCTTTGTTTTTTGTCTGACCGCTAGATGGATCGAATGTAGAAATGTGCATTTTCTTAGTTTCACCTAACCCAGACACAGACAAATAATTATAGACTTTAAGGATGTAAAAAAATATCAGTTTATTTTTGTAATACTGAGTTTAAGTGATTTTTTAAAACCTATACAATGAAGAATTGGTGTTCTACCCATGGCTAATTTTTATTCCTAGTTGACCCTATAGAGAATTGGTGTTCAAGATATGGCTCATTTTAATTCCAAGTTGACCCTATAGAGAATTGGTGTTCAACACATAGCTCATTTTAATTCCAAATTGGCCCTATAGGGAATTGGTGTTCAGCACATGGCTCAATTTTATGCGTAGTTGACCCTATTGAAAATTGGTGTTCAGCACATGGCTCATTTTAATTCCAAGTTGACCCTATAGAGAATTGGTGTTCAGCACATAGCTCATTTTTATGTCTAGTTGTCCCTATTGAAAATTGGTGTTCAGCACACGGCTCATTTTTATGTCTAGTTGACCCTATAGAGAATTGGTGTTCAGTACATGGCTCATTTTTATGCCTAGTTGATTTTCGAAATTGTAAGTGGTCAGGTTCTATTTTCGTATAATTTATATTATCTGTGTAATGGTTATGTCTATCTCTATTTCCAGGAATGTAGTTAAAAATAAAGATATATACCAAGATCAAACACAGCTTTTTTTTAATCAAATTTTACTAGGAATCGAAAGATCATATATTCTTTATTAGAGGATTTTACAATAATATTGTGTCGTCTGTGATTGCACCAGATATTCAAAAACATAATTTTACTTTATTTTAGTTACATAAAAACGAACAATGAAAATGAAAATAATCTGTTTTTTACCCCCAAAAATGGCTACCCTAAATTGGAAAGGAAAATCACCAACAATCAAAGCATTATCCAATCTTAATTAAATTTTCAGTATTTATTAACATAAAGTATTTATTTTATTTTTAAAAAAATTACAGATTATTATAGGTCACTTAAATTGATTTAACCTTCCCCCCCTCCTTCATTTTAAGGATTAAATACGTCTTATACCCTTAGTCGAAACAGACAACCTAGTATTTATAGCTCTATTTTATTTTTACATTTAAATTAAATTAGTATCATCTTCAACCAGGAGCTGCCTTTACAATTTTTTTTCTTTCGCACCTCCAGGGTGTTATCTCTTTTTTAAAGGTGGTCACTCAGTTTCGAATTCCATTACCTGTCCCTAGATTTATTACAAAGTCCTAAAACATGATTATATGCAATTTTCTGAGAACATGATTTTGCAAGGAATCCAATTATTATTCTATTCAAACGCTTGATTTTCAAGAATTTGCAATATATTTAATATACAGAGGATTTCATAAATATAAGTAATTCTCTATTTTGTTGCCATTTTGTATTTATTACCTTTAGAAGTATACTAGAAAATGTGACTCGCTGAGTTAGCCATTGACTCTATTTATCTTCCTCCCACAAGGTAAGATGTGACACAAGGTAGGGAAAGTGGGAAAAAACCAGCGCTCGAGAATTTGAGCACTCTGGCATTTAAAAATTGCCTGGGCAGCCCCGTCGGCATTCCCCGGTAGGGGCACCTCAGGCGATTAGCAATAAACTAACCCTCTCTCAAAGGGTGAGAAGTCAAAGCCTGGGAGGGTGCACCTCCTAGAACTGCACAGGACGGACAACCGATAGACCGGCGTAAATCAAGACCCGAAGGCCCAGACAATACCGGTCTATTGGTGGGGTAAACCCCCTATCAGGAAAAAAATGAGTTTGCAATGCCAGTTATATTAAGAAAATAAAAATCCAAAATCCAAAATAAGTCTCTTTCTGTTCGCAGTATCTCCCCCTCTATCTACAGATACGAATCAAACATTATTACTACCTCTGGTGATATTCCCTTTTGTTTATAATAGCTTCTGCAATCGTTTTTTATATTTCCTTTCTTTCTTATCTTCAACTGTTAATAAACGTATATATATATATATATATATATATATATATATATATATATATATATATATTATAATTCTGCCTGATGAAATATCAGTTTATAACAGCTGTTGATCGATAACATCGACATGCCAGTATCGCAGATTTTGTACATGTCTGTATAAATAAAAATAGTCATATATATAAACTCTCTATTTGATATTGAGCACTTTTTATAGGCCCGGTTGAAATTCTTTAGATTCTTATCCTGTGGAGGTTTACTTTACCTGGATTACTATATATATATATATATATATATATATATATATATATATATATATATATTTCTAAGTTGATATAAAGGATATGTTTTTAGGTATATATCCCTGATAATATCATCAAAATTGTTTCAATTTACAAGCTCAATGAAGTTATGTTTTCGGCTTCAGAGTATATATACTGTTTTGTTGCATCCCAGTGACCAAAGAAAAATCAGTCCATTATTTATTTTTTTATTTCGGTGAATGCTTATATATTATTTTTTTTAAACGCGGAATGGAAAATAAAATAAAAGCATTCGCAGAAATAAAAATAAAAAAATATTCTGCTTGTAGACTGATTTTTTTTTGGTTATTTTCCTTTGATCATTTTCTTTTTGATCCCTGAGATGCAACCAACGTCAGCTCGACGGTCGAGTTTCAATCCCGGCTTGAGGCACTAACTGGTCTAGCCACACTGATGAGCTGTAAGACAGCGAAACAGTCTGTATGTGGATGACTATATAAAGCTCCCTCCCGGGGTAGAGCTTAATTTGTAAGGATATCGCCAACTGCCATTAGCTTTAAGGCATAGCTCATTAGGTAAAACTAATTCGAGCCACGGCAATTGCAATGTTTACATTGAGATATATCTTACATTCAGTCAGTGTCGCATGATAGCGTAGGGGTTAGAAGCGCCGACCGTCAGCTCGACGGTCGAGTTTCAATACCGGCTTGAGGCACTAACTGGTCTAGCCACACTGATGAGCTGTGAAACAGCGAAACAGTCTGTAAGTGGATGACTATATATATATATATATATATATATATATATATATATATATATATATATATATGAGAGAGGCTGAAGCAAGAGTGATAGATACTATATAGAATAAGAGTGGAGATCAAACAACAGTGGGCGAGAGTGAAAGTGATAGACAGAAACTTGTGAGTTTTACAAATTGTGGTTAATTAGAATAATGAAAATAGAAGTTTTTTTCAACCATAACTCAATCCCAAAACTGAGGAATATTTTAACATGTATGTTGTGTGATTTAACTACATAGGAAAAAAAGCCTTAAGGAAACAAATGTTGATCAACTCAGCCTTAATATGATCATAGATAGTTATAAAATTGTATTTATTTTTATATTTATTTAATTGTTGAATTGAAAACTACATAATGGTAACTTTTCTTTTATTTCAGATAAAACCTCCATTGTGATAAAAAAAAAACATGTGCTAATCGTCAACTTGCAAGTTAAGCTTTTTCAAAATTGACTTCTGCTGTAAAGATTTTTGCCAATAACGGCTTATTGAAGCAATTAAAACAGAATTTCTTTCTAAACATAACTCAATCCCAGAACTAAGTTATATTTTAGTATGTATTTTGTGTAGTTAAAGTATATAGGAAAAAAGCCTTAAGGAAACAACCGTTGATGAGCTCACATTTAGTATAATACTAAATATCTACAAAAAATACTTTTCTAATACGCAGTGGGTTTCATAAATATTTGCAACTCTTTGTTTTGTTGTTATTTTGTATGTATTCGAAGTGTTGCATTTAGAACTACATAGAAAATTCTATTTATTTTTTCTATTTATTTAATTGCTGTATTTAAACGTACATACGAGTAACTTTTCCTTCATTTCAGATGAGACGTCAGTTGTGCCCAAGAACCAAAAACTGCATGCTAATTGTCAAATTGCATGTTAGGCTTTTAAAATTGTCTTCTGCTGTAACTGATGACTGTCTTTTCTAAATGTTACTTCCAATTTGGTGGAAATATCATTACTTAGGAAAGTCATATATTTAAAAGTAGATGATCAATATTAAAGACATGTGAAAACATGCAGTTCCTTTTTGCCTCTTAGAATTCATGTTCAGCTGAGTAATATTTGCTAAATTACAAGTCTGTTTAGTGCATCACCAAACCTTATTGCATTGTACCAAAAATCGTTCAGCATATACCGTAGTTCTCACACTTATTTATCTGGTGTGAGTTCTTTGGACAATCTGGTGAGAGTTCTTGGGAAAATATTCTATTAAAAAAAGAAATCAAAACCCAACTCTACGGTCATTATTTCGGGAAGAGTTGAGGACATACAACACATTATGACAAATGCATTGAAGCCATAGTGAATCGAGGACTTTTAAACTCTGTTTCCGGGCGTAGGAACAATTTATTTTTCTGCAGACGATTTCTTAAAAGTGAGGGGGTGCAAGACTGACCTAATGGATACCGCCGTAGTCTATGGAATCGAATTTATTGTGGGCATTTAATAACTACAGAAAGCTATGAATCTGACCTCTCCTCCCCCGAGATAGAATAAAATAGCAACTTGTATACAATGAATCGTTTAGGTATTGTGTTTTTGGCATTAAATAACACAAAAACGGGTTGATCTGCTGTAAAACAGAAAACTAAACTGAGGCTTTCTAAAGAAATTATGTTTAAGGAGATAATTGTAAACTAAGATCATATAATAGATATCTAATATATAAAGTAAAGTCGATTGTTTAACCGATTTTTTGTCATCGATAACTTTTTTCCTACAAAATCAATATTTCATTTTGGCTAATCAGTTCTTTTGGTGGATCGTCGCAGCATGTTGTTCAGAACAATAAAATGTAATTCGATTTAATTCTTTCCAGAAAATACTTTGACCGGGTCGATATTATTTTCATACAGAGACTATCTTAATTAAAATCACATAATAAATAATCTTTATAGAACCAATCTCATTATTATCATATGTGTATTCTTCTTCTAATATATAAAATTATGTTTGAAAAGTTTGACCTAACTAAAATTTAAGTTGACAAATTAAACTTTGATTTTGACTAGCCAATTTTTTTATTTGTTATTGTGTAATCAAAATCAGGTTCACTTTAATCTTATACACTGAGTTCGTCAGTTCTTTTGGTGGATCGTTGCAGCACATTATGACAAATGCATTCGAGCCAGTGAATCGAGGAATTTTAAACTCTAAATTATGTTTTCTACTGACTACTTTTTAAAAGGGAGAGGGGTGCATGACTGACCTAATGGATACCGTCGTAGTCTATGGAATCAAATTCACTGTGGTCATTTAAGAACGCTATGAACCTGCAATCCTCCTCCTCCCGGGGAGATGGGTAAAATAGCAACTTGTATACAATGAATCGTTTACAATATGTATTGTGTTTTTGGCATTTCTTAAACACAAAAAGGGTTGATCTGCCGTTAAACAGACAAAACGGGACTTTCTAAAAGGAATTATTTTTAAGGAGAATTCTTAATTAAGGTCATATAATGAATATCTAATATATAAAGTAAAGTCAGTCCCATTCTCGATTTTTGTCATCCATAACTTTTTCCGACAAAATCAACTTTTGATTCTGGCTTATCGGTTCTTGTGGTGGACCGTTGCAGCATGTTGTTAAGAATAATAAAATGTTTGTTTTGTTTTACAGCAGATCAATCCTTTTAAGGTTATATAATGCTGAATCGAGTCATTCTTGTAAAAAAAAATTGTTTGCTTCAGGTTCTGAGACTCTTAATACATTTATTTATATTGTCTTTGTTTTTTTTTTGCTTTACAGCATATCACCTCTTTAAAGTTTGTAGAAATTGCATCTTCTGCTAAATTCTGTTGTAAACAGCTTTTTTAAATAAATATTCGAATATTTTGCCTGGATTTACCTGAAGCCGTGTCTCCCTCAGGTCTGTTTATAATATTTTTGTGGAGTCTGTTCTAGGTTCAGACAATTCCTCAATACAGTATAGGCCTCCTGGCATGTAATGCAATTTGGAGCTTCTTCTCTCCCAAGGAGGTAAGAATGGGTGATATTTTTGTGTCCTATATGAAGTCTTGATAATATTACTTGTTTTTTTTTCTGTTTTTTCTGGTCATTTTAGTAGGATCATCATTCTTTTCTTCAATTCGTTTTTTTTATTGCATGTAATTTATTGTTGATGCAAGAATTTCACATTTCATGCCACTTACTAACCTTTATCCTCGAGTGTCTTTTGGCCTTGGTTAGTGTTGAACCATTAGTATAAAAATAATTTTTCTAAAGTAATGACTCCCCAAGACTTCCTAAGAGGGGCTTTTCCACTGGATATTGTTTAATGTCCCTATTTACTTGCCTCTCTATGAGGGCGGAATTAGACACAAGGTCGGTTTTAATGTGGGGAAATCCAGCTCCCCAAAAGGGGCCACCCTGAATCGAGACAAAAATATAAAAATTACCTCAGTCTAGAAAGACCACTTCTTCACCGACTAAGGATAGAACAGATACTACACTTGAACCCAGTACAAATAGAATCTGCAAAATCTCAAAGAGAAAATAAATTGAAAGTGATAGCAAATCGTCCATGAAGTAACTGGATAAAAATGAGACCGAATGCCTTATAAAAGACAACTTAAATTTACATTTCAAAAATGAATAGACCCTATAAATGACAAACTTCTTTTTATAAACTGCTTAAAAAAAACAGCATGTTTTTTCTTTCTTTTAGATAATTGAACTACTATGTTTGAAATTAATTATATAGTGTTCTTACAACATTTTCTTTGACTCTACAAACTAACAAAGATTTATTTATGAATATCGGACTTTTATAGCAACAGATGGCTCAAATAACCTATAATTGTTCTCCATCTCTGTTGAACACTAGAACAGTCTAATAATACCAAACTGGCAGTGACAATGTGGCTCTAGGCATAGAATATAGAATATGCATTTAAATAAATGATGCTTAAAACAGGATTTCATAAATGTGTTAGATAGTAAAAAAGAAAGTGACTGTTGAGAGGAAGCCAATGAAAGGAACAAAGAAAACAATTGTGTGAAAAGGAACAAGTGAAAAAGACTAGAATAAAACATTGAGAGTATATTTATATGCCATTTTCGCTGCTGGTATAGTAACATTGGACTGGGTTGGTATTCAAGAAAACTATAGAAACACTAGAAAAACTGTAATCCATTTGGTCACCCATTGGGCTTGGGGTAGATTGTCTGAACCAGAAAAAAGTGAGTTTGCAAAGTCAGTTAAATATAGTAAAAAAAATAAATCTAAAATTAGTCTTTCTATTCGCTATATCTCCCCCTCTTTTTCTCTCTTTCTTTTTCTCTCCAGCTATGGGTTAAATAGTATTAATATTTGTGGTGATATTCCCTATTGTTTATAATGGACTATTCCAATCTTCTGTTTTATAGTTAGTTTTATTAACTATCCACCGATCTCTTACTAAGTTTCTGCCTATTACTCTCATCCTCTCTCTCTCTCTCTCTCTCTCTCTCTCTCTCTCTCTTATTTGACACCCGCTCTTATTTTATACAGTGTCTATAACTCTTGTTTCCGACTCTCTCTATATATTTATTAGCAGTCAAAGGTAATTAAAGTAACGGCTGTTGCAAATTACGGCTAATTAGGTCAATTAAAATGGATTCATTAAACATAACTTAATCCGAAAACAAAGGAATACTTTAACATTTATTTTTTGTGATTAAAATATATAGGAAAAAAGCCTTCAAGAAACAAACGTTGATTAAATCAGCTTTATATAATAATAGATTCAAGATTTTGGTTACTGGGGCTTTGCCTAACCAAAACAAGTCTGGTTTTCATAAATGCTTGTAATAGACAAAAAGTATATATTTTCCCTGCATTGCCGATTTCTATTTAAAATCTGCGAGAGCAGTTTTTTTTTAAATTCTAATAAAGTTTCGAATATTTTTTTTATTGATGGCTATGTTACACGCTAAATTGAGATCGCGTCATGCGATGTACAAAAAAAATGCACGTTGATAAACATAACAGGTATTTGCGAGACGTTTATGTCTGATATATGACTAAAAAAAGATCTACATCTTTAAAAATCAATTTTCATATCCCCATATTTTAGACGAACTATTTTACAACTTTCTTCATATGTGGAACGAACACGTAGACAAATACAAATATATCAAATAGAACATCTTAAACGTTTGATAGTAAAAAAATTTCTTCCAGTTATTTATGAAATATATCTTGTTCAATTTTTTTTATGGATCCTTTTTTAATTTCTTTCCTTCCCCAAAACGAAGACTTCCATAAGTATTGCTTATGGTGACCATAAACTATAAAGACTTTTTATGTTTTAAAGAATTTAAAGTTATTCAATTTACTGAATACAGAAAACTATGATCATTTTTGTGTTCAAGAATGTTCTAACATTTCATCTATCAATGAAATGGGTGCTTCTACAGAATTTGAACCGAACCAAACGGACATTTGTCGAACTAAACCTAAAAATTACGTGAGGATTAGTATAAGGTTAGTTTAGGTTTATGTTATGCTTGGTTATTTTGTTTTACAGCATATCAGCCCTTTTTCGGGTTATTTAATGCCGAATACGATCATTTTGGTAAAAAGTTTTTATGCTTCAAGTTCTATATGTCTTCAAATATTTATTCATCGTGTTTGGTTTGGTTGTTTTGTTTTACGGCATATCAACCGTTTTCGTATTATTTAATGCCGAATACGGCCATTTTGGTAAAAGTGTTATATATCTTCAAATATTTATTTATGGTTTGGTTGTTTTGTAGAAGAAAATTGTTGTTTTTGTTTTTGGCTTTGCAGAACATGATTGAGTTTTGCTTTAATCTAGATTATTTAGCTTTTTTTCTTTTTTTTTTTACTTTGTAAAGGTGCCTGCATGCAGGGAATCTAATAATAAATGATAGAGCAGCGAAAGACTAGAAACATCTTTTCTGTGAGAAAGAGGCTGGAATGTACGAGAGAGATCATCACCCACTAGATTGTGTGATTTTGAACAGCACCTCTCCAAATGTGGCAGTGGTCCTCCATCTTAGTATGTATCTGACTCTTATATAGGTAGAGAATTGCATCAAGAGTCAGGTAATTTCTAGAGAAGTAGAATGATCCAACCATTTCTACAGCAACAGATTAAATATGTCTTCCTTTTTAGAGATAAAAGTGAAAGTCAGTTCGAGGAGCTTAACAAAACAAGGGGATCCCTCAAAGGGAGAACTATTCATTTCAATTGGGGAGAAACAAGGATCCAGGTAGTGAAAGGGGGAAAGCTTGGTTTTCGAGGTGTTAAAAGTAACAAGCCTCTTCGAACTATTGTCCTCGTCAAAGATATTTATACAATGTTTCAGTCAGATTCTCTCTTGTTTTCTTCAGGTGTTGTTTCATTTATGTATGGTGATGTGTTTGTTTTACTGCATTTAAATATGATGTGTGTTCATTATTTGTAAGTATGGTTGATTTTTCGTACGTACTTCAATCTGACAAACTTTTCTAAGAGTATTAGTGAAAGTGATGCTGTAACCCTGACATAACTCTAACTCCGCATGCCGAGCCCACAGTCATCATCTATAACCACTATATCATGTATTTTCCATATTTAAATACAAGAAAAACATCACTGTATATAAATGAACCTACACCTGAAGGAGGGCGGACACACACACATTGGCCGAAACATAGTAGAAATATTAACATTGATGAGAATAATAATTCAAAGAAAATCAGTATAAATAATAATAATTTTGGAGATAACTAATTTTTTTTTACTGATTTAAAATTGGGCGATTGAAATATACAAGATGGCAGACCCACTAAAAATCGTTTTTTATTTTTAATTTAATAAATACTGGATGAATTTGCATAAGTTTTGGTGTACAGTTTTCTATTAAGCTACCACGTAAGTACATAACAAACTTTATACATTCCTTTAGCTATTGTTTTTTAATACAGTCGTACAGAAATTCTTTATGGTCTAAGTTGAATTGAGGTTAGTAAAAAAATGAAAGTGAAGTCTTTTTTTTTTTTTTACTGGCGAAGAAATCTGTTTCTTATGGTCTTCGATTCGCTTTGAAATTCATCACAAATTATGAGACCACCTACTGGCCAAAAAGATGATAAAGGATAGATAACTTTACTTTTTCTTTTTTTATTTGAGTCAAAAGCTTATAAATAAATAGCTAATTCCTATTACTGTGACCAAAATTATTCACTGGCTAGGGAGAATCAAATATCGATTTGTCAACTTAAATGCTATTTAAATATAACTTCTAAAATCCGGCTGACCTAATTTTATGTATTAGATTTCGGACTGGTTTCTTTATCTTGTTTGTTGTTATCATGACGTTTTGGACGTTTTTGCATCCAGCCCTTTTCAGGTATCAAACTCAGGAACAATCTTGGAATTTTTAACCTAATCCTTTATTAGGACTCTGGGAGCAAGCTGTTCGTTTTTTATTCTCTTGGCCTAGAGATGCATGTCAAAGAATACTAGGATGTTAGTTAAAGATTGCAGCTTATCTTGAGGCTGTGAGTTCAATCCTGAGCAAAAAGAATAGGTTAATTGAAATAAGGTCACAAGACCTAGATAAAAACCCCTAAAAAGATTGGGTCCAAAATTCCATGACAGTTCAACAGTTTAACACAATGCACCTGAAGAAGTTTGGAGGGTAAAGCAGCCGAAACGTTTTTATAATAAAAACCAAGATAAGGACACCAGCTTTAACATTGCAAATAATATCAATTGTCTGTTGAAACAGGGGGCCAGTAAAGTATATGTTGTGCAATGTATGAAGTAATAAACAGGAAATACGTTTTACTTAATATTTTATTTATAACTTCCAAATTATAGAAAAAAAAAGAAAGAATATAAATGTTAATAAGGGGTTCAGGCCTTGGAGTTTTCATTTGTTCACAAAAAATCTCCAGGTTTGCCTCAAGGGGATTAAAGGATATAAATTCACTGAAATTTATTTGAATTGATGTCACTTTATTTAAAACCTATTCCAACCAATCAATGATGAGTACATCCTTCGGCCCACTCTAAAAATTGAATTATGAAATGTAAAAAATTAAGAAATAAAAAAATTATAATGTGTTATAGGCTGGGCGCAAAAGGACATAGGCTGATTCATTAATCCTAGTCAATGCCAGGTCTTCCTGCTAATTAACTTCATTTTCACTATAGAAAGTTAGATATTCTAACTATATAAAACTAAGTAACACTAGGCAGCGGTAGTTGCAGTTGCTACAGGACTCACATAAGTGGCCTTGTGATCAAGAAAACAATCTCGTTTCATTCTATCCTGACGATTTAAAATAGGGGTGGGACGTAATGGGTGAAAATTTCAGATTCATGCGAGTAGTATTTTTTTTGTGTTCATTTATACATAAATAACACTAAACAATCAAACATTTTGAAAATTTTGCAAAATTCAGAAGGTGCAGGCCAAAAATAGCCGTTAGGGCTCCACGGGACTCAAAATCCATCATTTTTCGGTGAAAAAGTAGTTTCATGCGACATTGCAGATCCTAAAACATCCTCAAAAGCTATGAATGGATATAAATGGTTAAATTTGATATAGTACTTTAATTTAGGACCATTTTCAGGCTGTGAAAGGGGTTTCATGAATGTAAAATAGCCAAAAAACTAGTGGCCTGTACCTTCTGAATTTTTCAAAATTTTCAAAATGTTTGATTGTTTAGTGTTATTTATGTATAAATGAACACAAAGAAATACCACTCGCATGAATCTGAAATTTTTATCCATTACGTCCCACCCCGATTTAGAAGAGTGTCTTGCTGAAGATTATTTTTACTTCTGAGTATTACTCAAAATTGACATTACATCTCATAGATCCTCCCACAAATGATGCTTTGCAATTGCAATTCTATCATCTCTTAACAGACAAAACATGAACATAAATCAGTCATGAGGCTGCATACTTCTGTCTGAAAACGTAAGGATGGGCCAAAGTCTTATCTGGGCCTTACTTCTCCATATTGTATGAAGTATTCCCAGAGTTATGCCATGGAAACTTTGATAACTCAAAAAACTATTCATCTTATCAGGCTGAAATTTTACATGATGGCTACTGTTATCAAATAGCATCAGATCCATAAATCAAATTTTGAAAAATCAGAAGGTGAAATTCTGTCAAAATTTCGAACTTAACCAAACTTTTAACGTTCAAAGTTATATAAGATATAAGTTATATAAGATATAATTGACTAAAATATGGGCCAAGTAGCTGTGGTGGAAGTCGGGCCACTTCCACTGCTCGCTCCGGGTTCAGGCTCATCACATCTGCCAATATTAGCTAAGAACAGAACCAAAGTCATTGATCGTGACCTTTTATCTAAATATCTCAAAATTAAATCAGTCGTAAGTTAGGCCACGACAGATATTTTGACCAAGTTCGCTGACAACGTCTGTACACAAACAAACAATTATAGGGAGAAACTTGACCGAAAGCATAACCTCCATCTTGACCGAAAGCATAACCTCCATCTTGACCGAAAGCATAACCCCCATCTTGACCGAAAGCATAACATCTATCTTGACCGAAAGCATAACCTCCATCTTGACCGAAAGCATAACCTCCATCTTGACCGAAAGCATAACCTCCATCTTGACAGAGGTAACTATAGTTTGCAATCATTTTTTTTGTAGAAATTGCTCTACAAAAGTTTTTTTCAATTATTGTTGTTGAGAAAAATTTTTGTTGTCAGTTGAATGCAATAAAAAATTAATGGAGAATTACCATTGAACAAGACAGACTAAATAATTTAACATTAAGAATATTGAACATGAACTTTTGTGGAGAGATTGACATTTCTGATATCATAAACAAATGCTCTCTCGGATAAATTTAGAAATTGTTGTTTTATATTATACTAGCTTTACCGACCAATGTCACCCGGGATGCAGTAAAGTGATTTTATCATATTTTTAAACTTAAGGTAGGAAACTCCTATTACATTTTGCAATTTAAAATGAATTATCTTCCTTGCTGATTTCATTTTTAGGTGATATTTAAAAAAAATGTTTCATTTTAACAGTTGTAGCTAAGTACGTTATTATATTGCCAATAACAGGGTACAACAATAACAAATGAAAATTGGCTATTCAGAAGCAAAGTTTGATTTTTCAGCTTAAATGCTATTTGAGTCTAACTTTTAATATCCAACAAGATAACTTTATATGCTAGATGTAATCTTTTTTAATCTTTTGAAATGCTCTTATGATACTCAAAACTTGTCCAATCCAGCAGTTGTTCCAACATTCCCACTTTTACATGAACAATGAACTGTATCTATTTTATGTCAAATATAATTTGCAATGCATTAAGTAATTAATTCCCAAACTCCTTATGAATCAAATTAATTTATATTTTCACCATCAAGAGAATGCATAACTATATGTAAACATTGTTTAATCTAATATACAAAATTATCTTGTCAGATTTTCCATGTTTGACCTAAATAGCAATGCATCCGATAATCGATATTTGATTCTGAATAGCAATTTATTTCTTTTTATCCTTTTTATCCTTTCAGCATGTTCTTTATATAGTGCAATTTGCTCCAATTTATTTCTGAAAATAATTATTCTAGCAACGGAGACGGTTTTAAATAATGACTTAAAACGCTAAAAATGTAAGGGAGATAATTCCTATTTAAGCTTAAAGATAAAAATATCAGTTTAATCCCTTAAATATTAAATATTAACTTTCTTTTCCCATCTCTTTTTGACTTACATATTATTATTTTTTAAATTAAAAAATTTGAACTAAAATGACATTAATAAATTCCGTACTACGATGGGTACCAGGATGTGCCAAAGTTTTATCTGGGCCTGACTTTTTTTTTAACATAGTTCACTCCAAACAAGGCAAGCTGACACTGTAGACATAAAGGGGCTACTGAGAATTTGGTTGAAAGTTCTGGGGGTCATGCTAAATTGGGAGCTGTGCAGCGAGATACCTGTTCACATTAGTTTTAATCTTCTGCATGTCGGTACAGTCGGGGAAACAGGGAGCAAGGAGGAAAGAAGCTATTGGAGTAGAAGGCTCTCCGGCATCTGGGGACCTCCACAGTGAATAGATGGGATTTCATCTTTTCACAGACAAAACACGAACATAAACCAATCATGTGACTGCATACTTCCGTCTGACAATGTGATCATGTGCGAGCGTGTTATCTAGGCGTTATTTCTCCATATTGTATGACGTATTCCCGATTTATGCAATGGAAACCTTGATAACTGAAAACCTATTTAGCTTATCTGGCTGAATTGTTATTTTTTAAAACATAGTTCACGACAAACGCTTCTCCATATTGTATGAAGTATTCCTGAATGTAGAAAACATTGGATTATTATTATATAATCAGTTGATTGTAATCAAGTCATGCTTCATTAATTTGAACAAGTCCTCTATGATATAAACAAAGATTCACAAATAACATAAGAATAACCACAGAAAGAAATGTTATTTGGTGAACATAGAGATTGAGGATGTCTAAACAAGAGATAAAAGGATATGCGGAAAGAAAGTCTCCAGTGGTGCGATATCTCCTTAAGTAAAGTCAGCAAAGAACTGAATGGAATGGCGTGCCACCACAAAAATAGCACTAAAGAACTTTCATCAGGAGGAGCATCACGACAGAGCCAAGATGACTAGAGGATATTGTCGTAAGACAGAAGTGACCCCTGTGACCTCTACAGACTAGCAATATCCTGTTTTGACTATGGTTGTGCAAATGTAGACATGGACTTTTGATGTGTCTTCCTCGACATCACAGGAATAGTACTACAGGTCACAGTCAAAAATGGGAAACACCTGAAGCAAGATAGAAAGTAACTCGGGTACAAGCACATTAAATAAAACTAAACTCTGAGAAAGAATGAATTGGTAAGTAGTAGCAAATACAATTGGAAAATTGTACAACTAAATATCAGAGAATTGAAATAGCCACAAACATTTTTTTGTGAAGGATATACGTTCAATTCACCAACACTATTTTAAGGAAGGAGACAAAAAGTAAAGCTAAGAAGGACTCCAAACTGCTTAAACAATCCCTTAATAAATCTGCTTAATATATATATATATATATATATATATATATATA
The DNA here is from genome assembly GCA_963556195.1 of Sepiola atlantica. Classification (NCBI taxonomy): domain Eukaryota; kingdom Metazoa; phylum Mollusca; class Cephalopoda; order Sepiida; family Sepiolidae; genus Sepiola; species Sepiola atlantica. Next base: position 44,562,434 of record OY744525.1, on the reverse strand, counting down.
TATATATATATATATATATATATATATATGTATAATATAAAGACAGTCTCCCCCATAATAGCGTTCTTAATAAAAGGTGCCTCATAAAATCTGTTCCGTGAGTCATATGAGGCAAATATTGGTCAGTGTTCTAAACAATAAAAATTGTATTTCTGATCCTTTTTGATATTTTATTTTTGATTAGTAATAAATAAAGAAAGGCAGGGAATGTTTTAATCTCAGTCACATCTACTCCCCCCTGTTACCCATAACACCGGGAAGAATTTTTATGAGACAATTTTTAGAGATTCACCGTGAATAAGAAAAAGAGGCAAATCAAATGAAGTCTTGATTTCTCCTTTTCGTTCTCTTTCTCTTTTGTATTTTATTGCTTTTCGCTCACCCACATTCGACTATAAAAAGAGAGAGGGTGGGGAAAGAGAGAGTAAAGAGAGGAAAGGAAGAAAGCCATTTGCCATAGTTTTGACCCACATTCGACTGGAGGAAGACTTATGTTTATGTAGTTAATAGCTTCACTTTTTGATAAATGCAAATGTGGCTCAATCGGTTGGTGTGGCATACTTGCAGAAAGAGGTTCCGAGTTCGAACCTCACCATAATTATTTTGACTCTGATTTTTTCCCAAAATGAACTTAAACATTTCAAATTGCAATATTAAGCACATTGTTTAGGTTTACTTTTGTGTCATGTAATTTACGTATTTTACAGAAATTAGGACCCTGAGCGATGCCGGGTAGCCCTGATAGTAATCAAATAAATTCCCCTAAAGGATACTGGCATGGACAATTTAAAAAAAAACATATTCAAGAGAACAAACAACTTGATCGCTCAACCTCAGAAAGAGAGTATAAATAGGGTTCGAAATAATATTGACCGATTTTTTAATCATACTATAAAGAATGGATTACATACATAGTATTGGGAGCTTTCAGATTAGATTTTTAAAAGTATTTGTACTTATTGGAAGTTATGCCTGTTCTATAGCCTTTTACAGCAGGGACATGTCTTTGATGGTAATGATGTCTATATCGCCCGATCGTCTTGTGTCTATTCCTCCATGAGGTTTAGATTTTGTGATACTGTGGATTAAAGGAATAAAGACTTCTTCTCACTGGAGGAAACACACCCAGTCGTTAATTTCAATTAATCAACACAAACAATTTATGATACCGACCTCTTATACTTATTCATTGCAATATGGTTATCTAAATTGAGCCTGGTTCCTTTTTCGAAGATGTAGGGCAGCATAACATGGCCTTTCCTGAAATACACAATTTTAAGAAAACTTTGTTTTCATGACATGCAGGACTTTGTGCGGACTGAAACTAGCCACCTGTTGTTCTGCATATTGTGCAAGTCGTCCCGGAAATAACTAGAGCATCTCCGGCTTGACTGGGTATTTGACCTTGTTGAGGAGTTTCTAGGCTTTCATGAAGCAGTTCTCTTGGGCCTTGGTGCTGAACAGTTAGCCTTTGCTACTCTTCTATGAAGAGTATTGAAGATTCTCATTCAGTGCTTTCTTGTTAGTTGCTACTCAAACACTCATTTCTCTCGCCAATATCTGTATCGTCTTGCTTGGATCTTGTCACACCGTATTTTTTTTTTTACAACTTCGCAACAAATTTCATTGTCAGGACACAGTCATCACATATGCTATTATCTTTCTTGATAGCCACTGCTTTAAAATCTCTGTCACAATTCTCCAGCCTACATTTTACAGCTTTCAAGGGTTTCAAAAAGCACTGATCTGCAGCTAAAATTTCAGAATATTTGAATTTGTTGCAAATCATCACGATGCAGGTCACTCCCTTCCAATATTCAAGTGCTTTCTAGCTCTCAAACCCACCAATAATACACAGAAACAGCTATCTATTGCACTTTACCATTATTAAATACATAAAATCGTTCTGAAATGAAAGAATATTTGTAATAATTAGCAAATTTGTCTTGAACACTTTGTACATGTGGATCTCTTATAACCAGCTGTTGAGACATATCAAAGAAATATGTCCAGAAAATATATTTAGAGAGAAATATTCATCTTTATTTGCTAATTAAAAAGTTGAAATCTATTCAATACACCAGTGCTGGTGCTAGAGTGTCATGGGACCATCTTAAATTTATGATATGTAAATTTTTTTATAGCCGAAAATCAAAGAATTGTCCAATTCAATAAATTTATATATATATATACAGGGCTTTACGCGCTTCACTACTTTTGGAGCTGCTCCCGCTCCTGCTCCAACGCCCAAAATTGGAGCTGGCTCCTCTCACGCTCCCCATTTTCAAAAAGGAGCCGCTCCTGCTCCAACTCCTATAAAAAAGGAGCGGCTCTTTTTCAGCGCTCCATAATAAAAATATACCTTCTTTCATAAACGTTCTATTCTGCCAACGAGTGGTCGAAGGATAGGAATGGGCGTCAAAGGATCTCGTCAATATGGGTTGAGATGTCACTTTAAGTGTAAGACCGTAAGATAATATTTGACAAAATCTCGCTAATATTTTGAGAGTTATAGGAGAACATGTCGGACGAAGTATAAGATTATACGTAAATTTTCGTTTCCTGAGAACAAGAAAACAATTTTGCTTTTTTAAATACATGGAAATTTTCTAAGAATTTAAAGCCAGTTTAAATGACTTTCTACTCGATAGTTTATAAATTCCTTTCATGTTTTGCACACACACGAAGTAATTGATGTTTTGTCAATTAAAATGGCTGACTTGTTTACGAAGAAATCTAAATGAATTATGATGGATTTAATCTCGTAACTTGATTACGAACCGGCTT
>OY744525.1:44422147-44554647 GCA_963556195.1 Sepiola atlantica | reverse complement strand
ATTGAATGGGGATCACAACTATGTACTTTTTTTACTATACTCATAACACCATATTAATTGCTTTGCTTGTACTGCCCCCTTCTCCCGTTTCGCCCCCGTAATATAATCGGAAAAAACTGAAATATTGGAAAACTTTCTGAATTAGTGTCGTATACATATAGTTTAAAGTTCATTAAAATCGGATATATGTATTTGAAGTTTTAAGGGGGTTCTGTTTCCATGGGTCACTTAGAGGTAGGGGTACATAGATATTCGGCACATATAGGGTAATGTGGAGATTCGAGACCATTTCCATTATCGTCCCCAAAGAATTATATGCGTATGATAAAAAAATTATCAAAATAAGATATATTTGAAGTTTTAAAAGGAGGTTCGGCCCCCATAGCTCCCTTAGGTAAGGATTTGGAACCATCTTCCTTTGTTTTCCGCAGAAAATTTGATACTTAGAATTTAAATTTCATAAAAATAGGATATATTTGAAGTTTTAAGGGGTTATGACCTGATAGCCCTCTTATGGATGCACTTAGAGATTTGGAAATATGTCAATTGTTTTCCCCGATACATTTTACATAAGAATACACTTTCAGATTGGATGTAGATTCTCTAATCTTTCTTTCTATAAGGGACACACAAACATCACACACACACACATACACACAAACATTGAGTTTTATATACATATAGTAGATATAATTCATAGATATATTTTGGTGTATCTGCCAATTTACCATTTACGATCAATGGACGGAGGTTCGGAGTGCCTTGATCCATGCATTATTCTATGATGCTATTGCATTTTTTTGTGATTTGATATGTTGTAAAATACATCATTTAGATGCTTTGAGTAACATGGACGGAGGCACCGGGGGGGACAGGGGGGGGGGAAGCTCAAGCCCCCCCACTTTTTTACTTGCCCCCCCACTTTACGGTCATCAATAATGAAGTTATATATGCATGTGTTTAACTGGCCCCCCCCCCCACTTTTTAGGAAAGCCCCCCCCCCCCACTTTTATAACTGTCCCGCCGGTCCTGAGTAACATAGTCAGTGATGTCGATTACACTGAGATCATTAAACATGTCAGATCTTGCAACATCAGACCCTCTTATCTAAACTTAGTTGATACAGATCAAATACCTGCTTGTGACCTAGTGGCAAGCTACAAAATCATGTGACATTCTAACAGGAAAAAATTACATATCGTATCCTGTGAAATGGCTCATCCATTCAGATGCAGGCAAGATATGACCCCCTTTCCACAAGAATGGTACCCTCGATATGACTAATTTTTAGTTTTCAAAGATTAAGAGGGTCTGATTAATAATATAAATATATATATATAAGCTGCTTTAAATTACATTATTTAACATTAACTTCCTATTCAGATATTTTAAAAAATGGTAAAAAAAATAAATATGATATAAAAGTGAAATAAACTGAAACCCGTACTGTATGAGTTTGAAATAGTATAAATAATTTTATTTTTATTCGTTTCCCTTTTAACACTGTTCTGTTTTCTAATTCTTCTTCAATTCTGTTCTTATTTATTTCTTTTTTATTTCCATTTCTTTTTTACATCTTCATGTTACTAGTCTTCTGTGTTTATATATTTTGGCATTACATAATTCCAAAAAGGGTTGATCTGCCATAAAACAGATAAACAAAAACGAAAATATTAGATTACAGAAAACACAATAGGATGATAATGAAAATTAAGATGATGTTAAATATTTGAGTGGGTAGGTTGACTAGTGGATATATTAGCTAGTACATACTAGCGATTAGGCAGTGTGTGCTGTAGACAGAGGTCAGAATGGATTAAGAAGTTTACTCTGACTGTCAAAGTCATACCGTGAGAACAGGAAGCCTATGAAGTGAGTGGACGTGACATCATATGTCTGGAGATGATAGGATTATAGTATAAATTTCAGGCAATTTGGAAGAAACGACCAAACTGAGAACATGCGTTAAATATTGTCTAATGAAAATTGTAATATAATAAGCAATGCCCTTAACATAACTGAGTCTCTCTTTCTTTCTCTCTTACTCGTGTCATGAAGTGATCATAATTGTGGTCGATATGATTAGTTGATTAATTGCAGCTCAATAAATCTTTTATTATCTGAGATGGGTGTCGATTTCCTCGCATTCTTTATTGTAAGAAAACCATTTCTGATGACTTTCTATTTGAGCTACCCTTCAGCAACCTGTTGTAATATATGGCATAATCCTGTTAACAAACGGATTCTCATTAGATCACCAAAGTTAAGTGGTGTTGCGGCTGGTCGGTAAAAGATGGGTGACCATTTGGAAATACCCAGTGATGCACTGTAAGAAAATAAAGAAGTAAGCAACAACATCTTTGCATCAGCTACTGTCACCACTGCTGAAGACGTCGTCATCCAATGGACCAACCACTACATGTCAACGAGAAAGACGAACAGCTGTTTTCTGTCCACAACACAATGTCGGTCAGTTATTCACATTGGGGATCGAAGAGAACCCCATGCTATGCTACAAGTTGTTTATTTGTACAGCTATGCTACAAGCTTTAAAGAGGTAAGAAAGTACAACAGCCAAAACGCTGTGAAAATGGCGGCAACCAAGATAAAGAAAACAGTTTGAAACATGGAAATAACAACAATAGGTCATCCCAAGAATATAGTCAGAACTAATTTATTCCTATTTTGGCGTACTAGATGCAAATCTTTCAAACCAAAAGTAATTTACTCAAAGTTCTTAAATTTTAATTTCATTGTGTACGTTTTTTTTACAGAACAAAAGTCTAAATAAAAAATTCGAAGAATTAATTTCGATACACAATTATTTTTTCTCTATAGTTTTTTTTTTTTTTTGCTGTCATATTTTGATTGATTTGTTTTCTTGGTGTCATCAGAGGACATACGTATTATTTTCGCATTTGAGATGCGTCCATATAAAAATCTATGATCTATAATTGTTACATATGATAATGCGTCTAAAAACATTCAAACACTCATGCTGTCGACCGGGTGACCAACAGTTAAGATCATTACATCGAGACGCCCAAAAGAAATCAAGTATGATTTTAAATCATACTTGATTTCTTTTGGGCGTCTCGATGTAATGATCTTCCTGAGGATGGGGGGAGGGGGCAACATGATCTGGAATCCAAAGCCGGTACACACCCACAACCGATGATAACTTAAGAACACATTCTTAATGGAAAAAGATATAGTGTATTCAGCTGAGTTCGTGTTTGTTGTATAGCAACCAGATGGTAGTAAGGAAACCTATGCAGACTGTCACTTTTGCACTCTGTCATGTGTTGTAATCGTTCACAGGCAAGGCCATTACATCAAAGGGTTAACCGCCTGAACCCTGCTGACCCTGCATCCTGTTTATGTGAAAAATTCTCTAATAATTACGAGTTGGCATACTTACTAATATCTAATATAATAGGTTCTGTCTGTCAATCAGCATTTCTTCAGTCTGCCATGCTAACATTTGTAATAGCATTTTAAGAAAATCCAGATTTTTATTTTTAGATGTGTTCAAGCATATCTTTACGAGGCTCTGTCCGTCAGTCACTGATCTGTCACGTCATAACATTATGTGGCAATTATAAGCTGTTTGTAATGTGAGGTGGGGAATCTTTTTGACCCCAAATCAATTGCTTGTTGTCTTCTTGTTCCTATCTAATTGCCTTCCAAGGTCGGTTTTTAATGTGGGAAAAATCTGTTCCCGAAAAAGGGGCACTCTGGATTGAAACAAAAATAACAATTGTCTCAGTCTAGAAGGACTTCTTTCTGACTGACTGAGGACAGAATAGACTAAGTGTAGCACAGGACAATTACTGCACTTGGTTCCTAGCCAATTGTTGACAGAAAACAGTTGTGATCTCGTTGATGCATTGTAAGTAGTTGGCTCAATGGGTAGTGGTGTCTCTCTCTCTTCTTTTTGGTTGTTATTAAGCCGTCGTCATAATTGTAGTGAAGGTAATTTTAAAAAAAAACCGGCAACAACATCTTTGCTCAATGGCGTCATGCTCTTTGATGTTTTATTCTTTCACAACACTATAAAGTTACATATTATGTAAGCTTCCCTTCACCCGTTCTCCAGGGGGGAGGGGGAAACAGAGTTTTGAAAAAGACGTCCGAATCCAATCAGTTTACCTGCCAAAGAAGAACATTTCGCTATCTTCATCGCTACTTACCACTTCGGACTTCCTGTCCATGACGTCATATCCTGACATGTAGCTTTAATCCTAATCTTTTAACTTGTAATGGAATTTTCCACTTTTTGCATACTCTAACCTTATGTGGAAAATACCGGTTTTAAAATAATTTTTACACATCTACATCCAAGCTTGCTACAATGCAAAAGTTTTAAATAGCCTTTTTGTCAGTCTGTCACAGTAAAGTTTGAAATAGCATTTTTGTCAGTCTGTCACAGTCAAGTTTGAAATAGCATTTTTGTCAGTCTGTCGCAGTTTAGTTTGAAATAGCATTCTCGTTGGTCTGTCACACTTAAGTTTGAAATAACACTTTCGTGGTCTGTCACACTTAAGTTTGAAATAGCATTCTCGTTGGTCTGTCACACTTAAGTTTGAAATAGCACTTTCGTGGTCTGTCACTTTCACTAACATTTTCATGGCTCAATGTAATAGCTTCAACTGAAGAATATTCGTTTTGTGAATTTTTTCCTACCCGCAAAATGACTGCATTTGAAAAAGCAGTGAATAATATCTAATTATTAAAATCGTTAATCATATAGACATTGAATATAGATTGTCTAAGAATCAGAGTGATTCAACAAGCTATGCCAATCATTGTGAAGGTGTGGGTGGCATGCTCTACTGTCATCTCTCCATGCTTTCAATCTCACACCTCTCGTGGAAGAACAAGAATGTGATGAACTTGCAGTTAATCGTGCTTGTCACTCTCGTTCCCGATCGTTTGAAAATTTTTCTTTCGCAGATCACAACTTCGTATTTTATTGATTTTCTGATAATAAAAGGCTTATTCCATCAAGGCTGCACCTATTCTTTTATTTAAATTCGTGAAGTCTTGTGATTTCAATTGAAATCCTCAGACAAATGAGGCGACCACGAGCAAGATGTCCTCTACAATCATGTATATGCTTCATAAGCATAAAACGGATTTTCTTCTTACCGCTATATTATATTATATAATTCTATTATCATATAATATATTTTTTGTATATAGTTGTTTCAACAGTGCTCAATACGTAAGTAGAATATAATAGATATAAAATGAGTAAAACAAACATTTCTGTGTAGCCTGGTGAAAACATATTTTATACAACCATATATATATATATATATATATATATATATATATATATATAAGATAAAATATATTTATACATGCTTCTAGATATCCAACCAATGACCGTTACCAATCAACAAAACAGAAAGTCACAATTTTCTGTATTCTAGTCTTCTTGATTTTCTCATAGGCCGATTTTATATGGGTCTTACCATACACCAGAATCGTTGAATCTGACCTTAAAAACTCTTCATGCATCTTCAATGGTGAATTTTTGCCTACATTCTCTTATATTCTTTTATATTTTTATGTCTTTTCGTATTTTGACATGGTAAATTTTATTTTAAAAACTTATTTGTTGGATCTCCTCTGACGATAAGATTACATCTTTGAAAAGCCATGGTTTAAGGAAGGAATAATAAAATAATTTTCTTATATAAATCCCTTGTTTTGAACAATTGATGATTTAATAGGTATTGTATTCTACACAAGTTTTATTCTCATCACTTATTTATATTATTGCTCTATCTCGTATATCGAGCATTAAATCTTTATGAGAGGTTCTATTTTAAAGATATATTTTACATATTTATTTTCCTTTTTCAATATATATATATATATATATATATATATATATATATATACAGGGTGTCTCAAAACAATGTACTCACTCGTAGAATGACGAGAAAACTTTTATTTATGAACATAGAGTGAAATGAAATAGCATCGAATACATGAGACAGATGTAATTGAAGCTATTTCATTTCTCTCTATGTTCATAAATAAACGTTTTCTCGTCATTCTAAGAGTTAGTACATTTTTTTGAGACACCCTGTATATATATATATATATATGAGGTTTTTCTCCTTTCATTTTACTTCAGTGGAAGTTCTCAGAAATCAAGGGGCCCCTACCTGGGGCTAACACTTGATCTCTATATGAGATACATTTTATTGAATACATTTATATGTGTGTGAGTAAATAAAGAAATATATATGCATGGGTAAATACAAATAAGGTTTTCCACATATACAAATATAAATGAGTTTCACATGTTTTTGTTTGCACACACACATCTCTATATATATGTGAAGTTTTATTGATCTATATGTATATATATATTTATATATATATATATTATGCATAAGTTGTTTGTATGTGTGCGTATATCTGATGTTTACCAAACCCATCTAAACCAACAGAAGAGAGTAGAATCTTTCTTATTTAAAAACTCTAGCCGGTAAAAAATATGCTCTCTCGAATGATTGCTGTATCTAATCAATATTCAATCTTGAACACTTAAGTACTTATGTATCTATTCTTATGTAAAGAACTTGGAGGATTTTTTCTTCTAAAATTCCAACCATCGAATGAAAATGATATATTTTACTGAAGTAGCAGTGGTCTTGTTTTTGTGTCCAGAATCTTTGTATACTTAAAACTGTTTTTATCTCCCCCCCCATCCGCCCTCCAAAACAAAATTTCTGTGTATTGTTCTCTTCCCAAAATATATTTTTAGATTTCATTCGTTTTTTTACAATTATAACAAACTTAATCCATATATCGTAATTGTCATGGTTTCTGAGTTAATACCAGTTACACATTTTTATATAATGCAAGTGCTGAGGATAGCAATATGGGCCAGAAGCCTTGTACCAAACTAGCATAAACAAGAAAGAAACACGATTTGACCATTAGACATGGTGTGAAGATGAGGTCATGGTGTGTACAAAACAAACGGGTGTAATTTAGAATCAAATAATGACAAAAGAAAAAGAATAAAAAAGATTAGGATTGCTCTCTCTCTCTCTCTCTCTCTCTCTATTTCTCTTTCTCTTTAATTTGATCACAAACTAACCAAGAAAAACTACAAGTAGAAAAAGAAGTCTGTTATATAAACAATATGTATAGAGGAGTGCCACGAGCCAAGGCCTTATGCCAGATGAGAAGGGCACTTTTGTGCTTGTTACTAGGTGGAAGATGAAGAAAAGCATTCAAGTTACCTAAGATGAGAGCGAACCAACAGTAGCCAGATTATGAAACAGGCGGAAGGAATAAAGCATGCATGCATGGGAACCATAAAAGGTTCTCTATCCTTCATACTACAAATGCCTTCATACTACAAATGCCTTTATACTACAAATGACTTCATACTACAAATGACTTCATACTACAAGTGACTTCATACTACAAATGACTTCATACTACAAATGACTTCATACTACAAATGACTTCGTACTACAAATGCCTTTATACTACAAATGCCTTTATACTACAAATGACTTCATACTACAAATGCCTTCGTACTACAAATGACTTCATACTACAAATGACTTCATACTACAAATGACTTCATACTACAAATGACTTCATACTACAAATGCCTTCATACTACAAATCATTCACTCCTGAATGCACCTGCTGAGAAGGGTATAAGCCTAAGAATAGTGTGCTCAATAAAAAGTGAAGAATAAAATTAAAATGGTTATTTTTGAGAAATTGTTGTCACATATCTTTATAGCATTCGAGCAGTAATATTCAGCAGCAGTTTATTTTCTTAATGGTGATTTTGAGCGCGTATTATTAACACAAATAGAAGGTCTATTAAAAAACTATTGCCGGACTGTGCAAACACTGATATTGCCAGACATGCACACAGCTAACATGCATTGGAGCTAAACTACTGAGTCAGTCTGCAAATAAGTTTTCTAGTATCTAGTTATCTTTAGTTCATAGTGGCTTTAGATTATTTTCTAGTATCTATTTGTGTTTAGTTCATAGTGGCTTTCGATCATTTTATATCTAGTTATCTTTAGTTCATAGTGGCTTTAGATTATTTTCTAGTATCTATTTGTGTTTAGTTCATAGTGGCTTTCGATCATTTTCTTTCTAGTTATCTTTAGTTCATAGTGGCTTTAGATTATTTTCTAGTATCTATTTGTGTTTAGTTCATAGTGGCTTTCGATCATTTTATATCTAGTCATCTTTAGTTCATAGTGGCTTTAGATTATTTTCTAGTATCTATTTGTGTTTAGTTCATAGTGGCTTTCGATCATTTTATATCTAGTTATCTTTAGTTCATAGTGGCTTTAGATTATTTTCTAGTATCTATTTGTGTTTAGTTCATAGTGGCTTTCGATCATTTTATATCTAGTTATCTTTAGTTCATAGTGGCTTTAGATTATTTTCTATAATCTATTTGTGTTTAGTTCATAGTGGCTTTCGATCATTTTCTTTCTAGTTATCTTTAGTTCATAGTGGCTTTCGATCATTTTCTTTCTAGTTATCTTTAGTTCATAGTGGCTTTCGATCATTTTCTTTCTAGTTATCTTTAGTTCATAGTGGCTTTCGATCATTTTCTTTCTAGTTATTATTAGTTCATAGTGGCTTTAGATTATTTTCTAGTATCTATTTGTGTTTAGTTCATAGTGGCTTTCGATCATTTTATATCTAGTTATCTTTAGTTCATAGTGGCTTTAGATTATTTTCTAGTATCTATTTGTGTTTAGTTCATAGTGGCTTTCGATCATTTTATATCTAGTTATCTTTAGTTCATAGTGGCTTTAGATTATTTTCTTTCTAGTTATCTTTAGTTCATAGTGGCTTTCGATCATTTTCTTTCTAGTTATCTTTAGTTCATAGTGGCTTTCGATCATTTTCTTTCTAGTTATCTTTAGTTCATAGTGGCTTTCGATCATTTTCTTTCTAGTTATCTTTAGTTCATAGTGGCTTTCGATCATTTTCTATCTAGTTATCTTTAGTTCATAGTGGCTTTCGATCATTTTCTATAACCTATTTCTGTTTAGTTCATAGTGGCTTTTAACACTTTTATAGGAATATATATATAATTTCAATGATATAACACAGTTTCACCATAGAAGTGTTTTTGATTGATTTTAAATATTTAAGAGCCGAACCGTTTAAAATCTGTCAAGGTGTGAGAACCCCTTTCCCAATGAACATACCTCCGATTTCAATGAGATGTAAACCATTATTAGACGATATAAAATGTTGTTTATTCTCAATATTTGAGAAGATGTCGATCATTTTAAACCTTTTTATGGTGGCTTAACTTAAAAAATAAATTAACTTTTTTCTCGGCCCATAACTTCAGTCATGCCAGCTGTATTTTTCACACAGTTGTCACAACTGCACTTTGTTTTTGAATGCTTTTGACGTCAGACTTCTTCCAGTTATCAAGGATATGTCAATATTATGAAGTTTTCCTCGGATGAGTTTTCTAGTGAATAAACATATTATTTAAGACAGGTTTTGGTTAATACTTTTCTAGGCTAGTCAAGTATTGTATTATTTGGATTATTTAGATTACTGTTCTCATCTTGGATGTTATTCTCACAACGTTTCGGCCGATGTAAGCCTCAACTTCCTTCAGGTGCATTAGAATACCATTAAAAAATGTATATATATATATATATATATATATATATATATATATATATATATAGTAATAAGTAGTAATATATCGTAATAAGTAGTAATATCTCGTAATAAGTAGTAATATATAGTAATAAGTAATCAGATTACACATCTAAAACAAGAATAGATTTAAGGCCCATAAAATTCATACTAGAATTGTCGGCAAGGACCTATGACGTAACAGACATGAGTGTTAAGTAATAATCAGTTCTAAGTGACAGTCTTCTGGGGGTTAAAGGTTCAATCCTCAGTGCAGGCGATACTAAGAATACAATTACAAATTACTTAAGACTTCTACCTGGTCATGGTTGATAGAATGAAAGCAAGCTACCCTCTGTGGATTAAATAAAAGGGTTCCATTTGAAATTCTGTACAGATTCCCGAGTTCGACAGAAATATTCCAGAGTTCGACAAAATGCACCTGAAGAAGGTGGGAGGTTACATCGTCCGAAACGTTGTGAGAATAACATCCAAAATGAGAACAGTTGCCTGAATAATCCTAATAATACAAATTATCAATCCGCATCTCCAACATTCTGAAACATAGTTGAGTATTGTTTTAAGTGTTCAGGGTAACCAATAGCCGGGAAATATATCATACAATTTTTGAACTCATCCAGAAGAATCATTTGTTAACAATTCATCAATAGATGTGCGACCTCTATTCCAACCATCATTAATAAATCAGAGCCAAACTTTTTGCAAATGAACTTTGCATCAAATTCCACCCTTTGTGATCAGGGCTGCCTACGACATAAATTTCCCCCTAAGACTGAAAATACTCTGAGCGACATCCATATATTTGTCCGAGATGTTACCAAACTTATCAAGACCCGTGATGTCAGCAAAGCAACTGGTCCTGACAACATTCTAATCATAATACTAAAAATAAACTGAAACCTGAACTAGCTCCTATTCTTACAAAGTTGTTCAATCGTTGCTTAAAGCAGAAATGCTTCCCATCACCTTGGAAAACTTTGTCAGTCTGACCAGCATTTAAAAATATTGGAAATCGGTCTTCTGAGCATCATGAATAAATTGTTTGAATCTGTGATAAATCAAGAATATGGATTTCGTCCTGCAAGATCAACAGCTGTGACGTGCTGACTGTAACATCAAACAAGACCAGTAAATCTATAGACGTAGGCTTTGTTTCTTTGCTCTTGACATATTAAAAGCTTTTGATAGGGTTTGGCATAAAGGTTTACTTCACAAGCTTGAAAGCTATGGAATATCTGGAAATGTCCTCTCAACTATCAAATCCTTTCTCTCTGATAGGTTCATAAACGTAGTCATTGATGAGTAGAAGTCTGAAGCACATAATATAAATGACGACATGCCTCAGGGATCCATTTTGGGTCCAACCATCTTTCTGATCTTCATCAATGATCTCCCTAAGCAAATTCTAAGATCATTTATGCAGATGACACAACCATCTATGACAACACTTCGAAGAGCATTAATGATCAGTATCTTTCTGATTCACTCTCTTCTAACCTGGAGCAAATGGTGCAATAGGTGGCTGATTGCTTTTAATGCATCTAAAACCAAGCTTCCCTCCTTTAACCATTAACGCTCGGATCCTAACTCTACCCCGATTGAAATGAACGGCTTACTCCTTGCTTGCTAAGCTTCTGGGACCGACCCTCACTTCACACTTGAAATGGAAGACTTACATCAAATCCGTTGCTAAGGTGGCTGGAAAAATGGTTGGATCATTCTACCGATCCAGAAAGTATCTCACAATCCTCTACCTGCATAAGAGTCAAAAACGTCCTAAGATTGTGTACCGTTGCCACATCTGGGGAGGTGCCGCTCAGATCACCTTTCCTGCCTTGACAGAGTACCAAAACGACTTTGAAATCTAGTGGGGGCTGTCCTCTTCTCTTCCTTACAGCCACATTCCAACAGAAGACATGTTGCTAGTCTTTCTCTTCTCTATCGTTATTTTCATGGTAGGTGCTCGACTGAGCTCCAATCTATAGTTCCCACTGTAAAACATTCACAACAAAAACTCGTCTAGCTACAACCACTGTAAATAATTTCCTTTCTTCCTCGGTGTACCTAAAACTAAACGGAGCTTCCTTGAGAAAAGTTTTTTCTCCTAGAACTACCTGTCTGTGGAACACAATAATGTGGGGCTGCTTCCCAGCTGACTACAACAGTCGTTTTTAAGTCCAATGTAACTTAATTCTTGTTGAGACGTCCTCTTAGATAATCAAATTCTGCTTAATTTCAACCATCGTCTCCAATCATCAAGGTGTTGTTTCACCGTCCACCTGACAAACTCATTAACCCTTATCCTCAAGTGGCTTTTGGTCTTGATAAGTGGTGACTTATTAGTAAAAAAAAAATCTCGAATTATGCTAATTTTGCTAAAACATATTCAGCAGACATATCACTCTCAATGTATGCTGATGTAATTTTCCCAAGTGATCCCTGACCCTGACCCTGACCTATCATCATTTTAAATCCTAGTCAATCAATTGCAGACATGTGTTTAACTCAAAATGGAATGTTTATTTTAGATTTAGTTGCGAAACTCTCTGATACGATACTATTTCACATAGGCATGTTTTTCTTTTATTTATCTTGGGTGAGTAAATGTATAACAGTTGAGATAGCAGGGTCAGTTGGCAGGGGGGAAAGCCAAGGAAAAGAGGGAATGAAATGATAGAGATGGGCTTGAGAGAAAGAAGTATAAATAACATAAAGACTTGGCAGAGATAGGTTAGCTTAGAAGTCATTTTCGAAAAGCTGCCCAACACATGCAAAACAGATGTTAGACTAAATATGATGATGATATATACGATAATTCTTTCTATATTTTCTTCATTTCTTTTTTACTGATGGGTTACCGCTTATCAAGGCCCGACAGCTACTCAAGGATAAGGATTAAAAGTATTCTCAGTTAGACGATGGTCGCCGCCACGAAAGGATTGGAAACAGTGGGTGAAATGGGCATAAAATTATTATCGAAGAGGGCGGCTCAACAAGCATTTGTTTATGTTAGACTTTATGTGTTGTAGTCGGTTGGGAAGCAGCCTTGCAGTATCTTGTTCCACAGACGGGTTGTTCTAGGAAAGAAACTTTGTTCATGGAAGTTTCGTTTGGTTTTTGATAAAGAAAGAGAGAGAGAGAGAGAGAGAGAGAGAGAGAGAGAGAGAGAGAGAGAGGAAAGTTCATTGCTGTGGTTGTAGCTACGCAAGTTATTGCTGTGAATGTTTTACAGGGGAGGGGGCCAGGGATGAGAGCTTAGTCAAGCTCCTACTATGAACATAAAGATACAGTAGAGAGAGACTAGCAACATCTCTTCTGTGTGAAACAGGCTGTAGGGATGAGAAGAGATCATCTCCCACTAGATTGTGAAGTCGGTTTTGTACTCTGTCAAGACAGAAAAGAGTGCTCTGAGCGGCACCTCCCCAGATATCATAACAGTACTCCATCTTACGGCGTATCTGTCTTGTTTACAGATAGAGGATTGTGTCGTGGGTGAGGTACTTTCTGGGGTGGTAGAAAGTCTGATACAAATATATAGGATTTTAATGTTGCTAAATGTATAAAATATATTTCACCAGATTTATAAGGAATTACATGTCCTATCCAATAATATCTCATGCTGTACAGTTCACCATATAGATAGTGAACCAGTAAAATTTAATGAAATTTGCAGTGAAGTTGCAGGCAATAATATCAATATACTCACAAGGCATAAATTATTGGAATGCTGTGTATGTTCGAGACTTAGATGCTGTTAGTTTCGACTATTAACATACAGGAGGAAACGAAGGATGGAGAAAGACAAATGTGACAGAAGAACACAATTACAAAGGAGATGATGGATATTATGGCTTTGTGTATAGCAATGGCAGTCTCCAGAATACTGCTTGAGAATATTATTTTTAATTCACCCCTAACAAGGCACATTGCCACCAACACATGAGGGGCTACTGTGAATTAGGTATCCTAAGTTGGGAGTTGTACAGCAAGATGTTTGTTCACATTACATTTAAATTTTTGAATTTTGGTACAGTCGGGGAAACAGTGAGCAGGGAGAGAATTTCATCAGCAAACAATATCTTCGTTATATAGGTAATGTCCGAAGAGCAAAAACGTACAACACTGACAAAAATAATGTTGTTTGCGATTATCGCAAGACCATATTACAGAGATCCATGGATAGACGTTGCATGCATTCTACGAGTTCCTGTGGAACAAGCAAAAAGGCTGACTGAAAACAGGAAAGAGTTCAGCGAGCTGGTGCAGAGGCAGATAAGTCTGTCTGCGTGATGGCAAAAACCATTGTTTGAAAAAACCTAGAAAAGAAAGGACATTCATCTAAAAATATAATCATCTATTATAATACTAAAGCTGAGTTAATCAACGTTTGCTTCCTTAAGGCTTTTTTCCTATAGATTTTAATAAGGCAAAATAAATGTGAAAATATTCCTCAATTTTAGGATTGAGTTATGTTTGAAAGAAAAAACTATTTTAATTGTTCTAATTAGCTGTAATTTGCAATTAACTCACTAAATGACTCATTTCTTACTAAGCTTCTGCCTATCACTCTCACCATTTATCACTGTACGTTGCTTGACTAGCGCTCATGTTTTATAGCATTCTCGCTTCCACCACTCTCGATGCCACTATGCTCACCCTTATCAGCTGATGGTAATAAAGTAATGAAAGAATAAAAAGATTGGAACGGTCCATTAAAAACAAAAGGGAATAACACCACAGTTAGCAATACTATTTAAACCTTAGCTGTACATAGAAAGAGAGACTGAAAGAATGATAGAGAGAAAGGAGGAGAGATATAGCAATCAGAAAGAGACTAATTTTGGCTTTTTGCTTTATATTTTTATATTTAACTCGCTTTGCAAACTCACCGTTTACCGATTCAAACAATCTAACTTGAGTTCAATGGGTGACCCAACAGGTCACTTTTTTCTAGTATAAATTAAATATAACATTAAATACTATGAAACTAGAAAAGAAGACTCATCAACATTTACATCAAGTAAAGCAACAATATGTTTTAAGAATGCACACTCAATATTTCACGATATTAATAGCTCTTACCTATCTACATACAGGGACGCATCCAGGTGGTGGCTGCGATGGGGTGGGGCAGATTACGATTTATTTTGTGGAGTGATGGTCTTCATAAAGCTTTGTCCTTTCTATATTCTATAAAAAATTCCTTTTATTACCAAATGGAAGGACATCTTAGACTATCTGCCATGGCTGTGTAAATATAACATTCTAAGCTTAAGGAAATAATATCAACATTAAATTAATCTTATTATTATTATTAATTAGTATTATTATTATTATTTACTTACTAGGAGTTGTTACACAAGTCATTGTAAGTAATTGCTCACTAGATGTATGTGTGTGTAATATATATATATATATATATATATTCATCCTTCCTTTCTCATGTATATGTGTATATATATATATATATATATATATGTATATATATATACGAGGCCTGTTAAAAAGTAATCCGACCTTTGGCCAGAAAAAATATTTTAAATAGGTGATGGGGTTGGGACCTTAATCCCCTTTAAAGTAGGTCCCTTGTACTTGCACACACTTAACCCACCGATCCATCCACTGCCGGTAACACCTCTGGAAGTCTTCTTTTGGAATAGTCTTCATCTCCACCGTTGTGTTCCGCATTATCTCTTTTTTTGCACCCTCTCAACAACAGCTGTACTCCAAGCAGATTGGTGCCTACCATAACGCTGGTCACTCTCCGCTGATATGCGGCCATTTTTGAATCGGTTGAACCACTCCTTAATTTGTGTTACACCTATTGCATCTTCTCCAAACACCTGCTGAATCTAACGCAATGGCGGAGATGAATACCATTCCAAAAGAAGACTTCCAGAGGTATTTCCGGCGGTGGATGGATCGGTGGGCTAAGTATGTGCCAGCACAAGGAGCCTAATTTAAAGGGGATTAGGGTCCAAACCCCATCACGTATTTGAAATATTTTTTCTGGCTTAAGGTCGGATACCTTTTAAACAGGCCTCGTATATATGTGTGCACGCGTGTGTGTATGGTGAAAATTATGTAAATAATATTCCAACGTGATAGAAAATGGACATTAAAAAAAACAACACTCATTCCATTTCATGAATGTATCATATATTTTGAATTCTAACGGCTACAGTTTGTTCAAAAAAAAAAAAACAAACATTATTTTCACATCTTAATTGCAACACAGTTTTTAAAATTCTAACAACTATGTTTCATTAAAAAAAAAAACACATTTTTTCCCATCACAAACGCACCACATATTTTGAAATATTGTACTTGTATGTTATTTCTTCAAATCAATCATCTTGAGAGAAAGTCTTGAAATAAAGAAGACACGTTGATGAATATAATGAATTTTGGTTATTCCTTTTTCATTTTCCATATATGTGTATATATATATATATATACCTATTATAAATGCTCACTGACAATAAGAAGTGGTTTTCCCTGAAATCTGAGTACCAACAAGTCTCCCCAAATTTCCAGCACTTTCTACCTCTTTCGATAACTATTGAAAGTCATTTTGCTTATCACAGCAGCTGCTTACCATTGATTTCTTGCTGGCAACGGCCATTGGTCCTTTCTGGAATTTGAGTGGCAGTAAACATTGCCAATGTTCCAGTACTTTACGCACCCTTTCAGTGGAGGTCTGATTAGTGCTCTCCCTCCTTCGTCTTTTTATCCTCCTTGACTTTTCACAATCATTTTGTGTAGTACCAGCAGAGGCTGGTGTCTACTACACATGTGCGTATGGTTTTGTTTAATTTGATTTCTGGCAGTTTCATATATTATAACTATTATTATGTTTCCTTACATTTGATAGACGATCTAAAGTTTAATTTCTTTTAGCAAATACTGAAATCGTTTTGTTGATAATTTTATAAATAGCGACTAAATTGAAAGTCAGAAATATATCAAATCAGATAAAGACGTTTTCACAGCTGACACTAAATTGTTATTTATAAAGAAACAAACTATTATATAGAGTAAAGTTGTAATTCTATTTATGTGTGCTCGGTTAAAAGTCAGAAACATCACAAGATACACTTATAAAACTTACAGCATTAGATTCGTTGTGACCCCAATCTCGTTATGGTAAAAATACTGTAACACCTTCATTCTTTTGGGGTCACCAGGGAAATAATTAGTGCCTGAAGATGTAAAAAAAAAACGATTTTCGTTCTTAATGGTAGTTTAAAACGAAAACAACACTTAAACTAGATCAAATAGTCAGTCAGCTTTTTCTTTCTTGCAATCATTATATTATATTGAACTAGTTGCTAGAGAAAGAGTAAGAGAGAGAGAGAGAGAGGGATAGAGAAGGGGATAGTTGGAGAGAGAGAGAGAAAGAGAGAGGGGGTAGAGAAGGGGATAGTTGGAGAGAGAGAAAGAGAGAGAGGGGTAGAGAAGAGGATAGTTGGAGAGAGAGAGAGAGAGGTAGAGGTAGAGAGAGAAAGAGAGAGAAGGGGGTAAAAGAAAGATATTACACACACTTTTATTTTGTTATCCATGCTCCCGGACAACGCCGTTTAGCTCTGCTCGTATTAATATAGAGTAAATAATTTTGTAAGTCTTTGGATGTTTATATCGGATCTCCATAGAAGAAAGTCGCAATTCCACGGATTGAACACCAATAAAATTATGATTAATTGAAAAGTAAAAGGAGTCCTTTGATTTTTTTTTTCACAGCTGCCTAATATTTAAAGTAAAAAATGTAATAAAACTTGCTGAGATGAGGATGAGGAAGCAGCCCCCCCCCCTTCCCCGGACAATGGTCAGCTCCTATGGATGTCCAATTTCATCTTTGAAATCTTATCCATAAAAGTATTGTTCATCAGGAAATTTAATTTTTTACATTATTTTTTAGGGGGAGATGTCCTTGTTTTGGGGCAGTGGTGTTGGAAAATCCTTTGCCATTCTTTATATCTTTCTTTTTGAGTTTCGGATGTTTCATTTCGGCATATTCCATTGCCTATATTAGCATCCATTTTTCCTCCTTGCTCCATTTTGTGTGTATTGGGCTTGTGTTCATCATTGCTTCATAAAGGGCTTTCTCTTCGATCGTGTCTATCTCCTTTGAGTAAAACTTAGATATTTTCAGGACAATAGAGAGTAATTCATTGATTGTAGTTAATTTTTTTTTTCACTGTGGCAGGGTGAAAAGATTATATTTGAGCCTTGAATACTACGTTTTTGTTCTTTCTTCCCTACTTTTCAAACCTTGAGGAAGTAAAGCAGTGGTGAATAATCTTCTCCTCAATGGACAACAGCTTAACTATGTAATAGTTTCTTTTTCTGGTGGACTTCATTTGGTTTTGCCGGATTCCCAGACCAGAATTGGGTTGAGCTGGGCTGGACTGGTGGAATAAGTGTTGTTACTTGGAAAAGGCTGCATCATTATTTTCCTTGTATGACCCAGTGCGCAGCCATGCCGAGGGGACCTTTTTATTCTGGGTGACATTTTGCCGGTTTCTATATTTTGAGTTTCTGTTCATTTTCATTCGAATATTTGGTCAGAATGTACTTCTAAGAGGAAGTATTCTCATTGTTAATTGAGTTATCTCCCCTTTGCAGATTGGCTGTTTGTAGTTTCTAAAGCTAGATGGCTCTAGCAGTCAATAGTTGTTAATTTAGTTACCTCCTCTGCAGTTTGTTTGGGGGTTTGAAAGCTAGATGGCTTGGGTTGGCAGTCAATTTGCATATATATATATATATATATATATATATATATATATATATATATATTAGTATATAAACTCTACTTTTTGATTGACAAGTATTAGTGATTAGATGAGCTGTAACAGGAAAAACTGATACTCATGTCAACGAGTTTTCCCTGCTCATAAAGACCGAAGATACTCAAGAATAGTGTCTAGTAGACTTTCAGAATCTCCCCAGAAGGTAGTGGCTAGTAGGCTTTCAAACTCTTCATTTATTTTTAATTTTAGTTCAATTAGTTCTTAGAGTTTAAGAGTGCCCCCCCCTCCTGGCGATAACACTTTATTTCTTTATGTGTTATATTTATACCCGATGGGCTTTTTAAGGATTGATGTTGTTGTCGTTTTTAGAGTCACTATGTAGATTTTGCGACAGCTTTGTTTACCAGGAATTGTGTCTTGGTATATTTTTAGATTTTGTTTGATTAAACCAGTTGGGGCAACCAGTACAATGTTTATTTATTTCAAGAAGCCAACGGCAGAAGATGGAACACAGAAAAAAAACGTGTGAAAACGAACAAGTGAAAAAAACTAGTATGTGATGTTGAGAGTATATGTATATGGCATTATCACTGCTGGCTGGGAGGTGACGGTGGTTAAGTGGATAACGACACGGACTGACAACCTGAGTGCGGCAAGTTCGAATCCAGTCGATTCCATAATACCACTTAGAGATGTTGGCAACCATTATGTGGTCCCTCCTGCAAGAATGCCGTCAACGGAATCAAACCGGTCAACAAAGTTGTACCATTCTGATTCATGCTTTTTTACTGCTGGTTAAGGTATTATTACACTGGGATAGTGTTCAGAAGGGATAACTAAACGTGCACACTTATAGATTAGGGCCTTATGTAGTTAGAAAAAAAAGTTTGATTGTCATAAATAAATCCTTGTAGGACTGGAATAAATATATTTTACTCCTCCCTCCTGTGGTGTGAAAACCTTTGTCATCTCTGTTTAGCATTTTTTAGGGGGTGATCTAATAAATGTGATCGTGGATTATGAAATTGGCTATTTAGAGTTCAAATCCAGTTGAGTCTATTGTGCTCATTTATGCACTAATACTGTTGGGAAAGGTATGAATCTGCAATTCTCCCCCTCCAGCTATGGGTAAAGTGTTCTCGAATGTCTAAATGCACTCCTATGGGGGACTATGAGGGTATAACCCCCTTAAAACTTCAAATATATCCTATTTTGATGAAATTTAAATTCTATGTATAAAATTTTCTGAGGAAGACAATGGAAGACAATTACTCCCAATGTGCCGAATATCTATGTGCACCCACCTCTAAGTGACCCATGGAGACAGAACCACTTTAAAATTTACAAATTTGTATTTCCGATTTTAATGAAGTTCAAGCCATATGTATAAGTCAGAGGGTTTTCCAACATTTCAGCTTCTTCCGGCTATATTAGGGAGCAAAACGGGAGGAAGGATGTGCAGTAAAAACAAAGTAATATGGTGTTATGAGCATAGTGAAAAAGTACATAGCAGTGATCCGCATTCAATCCCGAGCAACGTCAGGTTTACTGCTAGTCTTCTAAAAAGTATAATTTGTAATTGCCATTGCGTTTTGGCATTAAATAACCGAAGCCGGATGGTAACAATAAACTCAAAAAGTTTTAATCCTTAGGATGTTCAGTTTTTAGTAATAAATATATTAAATCGTCTATGGCATGTTCAATTCTCTTCCTCCAGCTATGGGTAAAATAATATTTTCAAATATTTATTCATGGTGTTTGTTTGACATAGTTATTCATGATGTAAATGTATGTGCATGTAGTTTCATGTACTATTCACCACATATTCTATTTAATCCATTTCCATGACCAGAGTTTCTTTCCAAAAACTTCTTATCTGTGAAACACATTACCATGGTACTGCTTCTCTGCAGACTACAGCATGGTCGTCTTCAAATCCGTCAACAAATACTTGTCATAAACCGTCATCATAAGAATTCAAATTTTTTCCATTTCATTCAGCATTTTCAATCATCTCATAACATTCTTCATCATCCAACTGCCAATCTATCCATCTCATTATCCATCTCATTAATCTTATCCTCGAGTGGCTTTTGATATTGATAAGCAATGACTCCTTAATAAAAAGAAATAAATGGGACCTTGACAGATACTACCACTCTGAGTTAGAGTGGCCCTGAGAGTAATCATACAAAGGGGTGGCACCACACTCCGCAAAGCTTTGAAATTTAGTTTAATGCAATAGCCAAGGGAGTTTACAACAGGAATTATGCTTGGTCATCAAATAACCTAAAAAGGGTTGATATGCCGTAAAACAACCAAACCATAGTTTCCGCTTGTCGCGTTGAATATAAACTTGATTGAGAATCGGATGATTTTCAAATTCTATTTTAGTTATTTTATGCCTTGTAAATGACTTCCTCTTTTGTGACTGCTGCTGCTGCTGCTCGGTCCTGCTCAGTCCGATATGATCAATGCAGATCGCCCTGGAGGAAAAGAGCTGATGGAGAAGAAGAAGAAGAAGAAGAAGAAGAAGAAGAAGAAGAAGAAGAAGAAGATGAGGAGAAGGGTGTGGCTGTTCGGAAATCTTCCAAAAGATTAAAGCCTGGTGGACAGGTCATTTCAAAGTCATTAGAAGAGGACATTACCTTAGCGCCGACTCTTTTTTTCTTTTTGTCAGCTCAAGAAAATAATTAAATTTAAAATGAAAAAAAATTGCGATAATGTCTCGGACGAGATGCAAGGATTGAGGAGATTTTTTAAAACTAATTGTGTGGCTGACTAAAAATGAGATTAAATAACTTTCAGTGTCAAACCCACTTTATGCTATATTGAATAGAGTCCTAATGAGCCAAGGATAGGCGCTCATGGCCTATCTCCTAAATATACGATATGGAGGGGGGGGGGGGGTCCCAAGGGGGGGGGGTCCCAACCAGATGCAATGTGTTAATTCTTCTTTAATCACCAAAAACCAGAGAATTATCCAATTTTAATGAAATTTTCATCATTTATTCAATAACTTATATATTTTTTATTAGTGGGACCCGTTGCCCGACGTTGCCTGGGAAAATCTTGGAAACTAAGAATCGCAACTCCCAGAATTAATGCTGAGCCTTTATTCACAATATTAAACAAATATTTGTAAAGTTATTAGGGAAGGGGGTTACTCACTGACTTGTTTGCTTGATCGCAGTGTATGTATGTATGTTTTTTTTGGGGTCAACAAATATATGCACATGGCAGAGAGTAGCGTAAGGTAAAGAAATAGAAACACTTGAGAAATGGCTAAATCCTCGAAATATTGTGATATTCCGGCATCACACATACGACTTTAATGATCAAGGAGCTATCTGAAAGCAAGTAAGATTTAATTATATGAAAAATATAATTTAAAAAGAATCGCCTTGTCATTCAGTATTCAGTTTTCCTTCTTACAACCTGGTATATTTCTGCATTGTTATTAGTCTTTTATAAATCCCCATTCTCTCTCTCTCTCTCTCTCTCTCTCTCTCTATATATATATATATATATATATATATATATATATATATATATACTTTTCAAGTGTTATAAAATAATTATTTTCTATTATTTTCTAATGCGATAAAAATATGCTTGATACTGGAAATAAAGCATTATTATAGAAGATAAAATGATAATAAACAAATGTAAAGTTACATTCTTTACAAGTTTAATAAATTCAAACAGTACAACAAAGAATATTATAAAATATAGAAATGTTCTTTAAACCTAGGTTTTTCAAAGAAACAAGTCCTCCCTTCAGAAGGAAAAAAAATTATTTAACAAGCTTTTATTTTCATTATTAGTTTGAAAAAATTTTTAAAAAAAGAAGAAATTTACTTGAGAAGAGGTAAAAAGTGTTTGCGATAGTGAATCGCTATATATATTTTGAGGTGTCAAAGGATATCCATTGGAATATTATATTATAAATTGTCCATATATATATATATACATATACATACATATTGGAATCAAGAAAATGGGTGAAACAGTCAAAATTCAATATATGTAAATAATTTATATATATATATATATAAATTATTTTATTTAAATATTATTTATTACAGTGTCTGTTGGAGATATCCGGGTTTCATCAGTCTGGTCATCCTGGATTTAGGATAAAATCCGGCTGGTCATCACAGACAGGTTCGTCAGTCCCCCTTGATATCAAAGTTTCTGAAATCGGATATTATCCTAAATCCAGGTGTTACATTACCTTCCCTCTCAGGGGAGGTCTAATGTCTGACAAGTCACAACTCAATAAAATACGAGGACATTAGAAAACATACCTAGTGTCTCCCACGTTCAACTACAACAATCCTCCATGACTGAGGCAATCATTCCAGGATCGTCTCCAGGAGTGAATTCTCGCTGTAACTAAAGTTGGACACAACAAAACAAAGAATAGAGTTCGAAGAAAGGACTTTTTATTACATTGTCGTCATTGCCTTCTCTTCTACCAGTGACAGAGGTGCGTTCCCGCCTAGGATCTTTGGAGTTGTTGTCATTAGCCTTATATAAATTATCTATATGTTTAAAAGAATGTTTTTACTGTTTTATTTCTTTTAAATAACTTTTTAAATAAGAGGACAAACAAAAAAACCCTCAAGAGCTAATGTTTAAACCATCTCTTCTGATACATGTATAAAAAAAGGTTTGCGTGGGGTCTCGGGAGTGATAGTTTCAGCAGTGTTCTTATTTTTAATTGTTGATCCCTTATTTAAAATGTTGGAAAAAAGTATACAGTCATTTTTAAGAGTAAAAACAACAAAAAAAGACAATAATAAACGTGATGTGCTTTCAACTTAGAATTTCATCAAACTTCCATTCTGTTGAGAATCGCTGCAATATTCGATTTGAAAACCTTTGTTCATTAAAAGTTATATAATTTATTGAATAAATGCTGAGAATTCAATTAAAATTGGATAATTCTCTGATTTTTAGTGATTAAAAACAAATTAACACTTGATTTGTTTATAAAATGTAGTATCCTAGAGGAGCATGAGTATGTAGTAGATATTCAGCTCCCCAAAAAGGGGTACTCTGGATGGAATAAAATAAAAATTGCTCCAGTCAAGAAAACTCCCCCTCAACTAAAGGTAGAACAGATACATTTTATCCTAGCCAAAAAGCCTGAAAAAATTGAGTAGAGTTTCAATCTTTTTATTTAATATATAAAGTTATCTTGTCGGATTTTCCATGTTAGACTTAAATAAGAACGCATCTGACAAATCGATATTTGATTCTGACTTACTATTTACTTTTTATCCTTGCAGCATGTTCTTTACATCAAAACGTGTAATTCACACTCCAGTTTATTTCCGAAAATAATTATACCGACAAGGAAGATTATTACAATGAAGAAAATTTTAAATAATGACCTCAATGGCTTGAAATGTAAGGGAGATCATTTCTATTTTAACTTAAGGGTAAAAATATGAGTTATCACTCTTACATTTTGAGTAATTTTTATCCAACTCTTTGTAACTTACACATTATTTTTTTTTTTTAATTTGAACTAGCACTAATGAATCCTGGCTACACCGGGTAGATACAGCTAATCAGTAAGTAAAGATGAACATTCTTTTCTCTAAATATATTTCCTTGATATGTCTAAAAAAAAACAGCTGGCCATAAAAGATCCACACATAGATTGTCAGAGAATATTATTCACACATTCTATTCTGAGTATAAATTTGTATACAGCATCCATGCATGTTTGTGTCTGCGCCTATCACTTGAATACGCAAAATGTCACATTCATCGACTTAATGAATTTAGATGAAATTAAACACAGCTGCTGTTGTAGACATTTCTGATGGCTTCATCCAAAAATCATTTGTTGTCTACATGATAATGAAGTAAGAAAAAATATTTGGAAATCATTCCTCGGTTTAAAGAACTATTCTTTTATTGATCAAATAAAATTTGAAGCTTACAATATTAAACAATTTAAAACTGTTCTACTTATACGATATTCCAGTTTCTAGCACTGGTAAACAATGAACGTCGGTTTTAAATTCCATGTATTGGGTTGGCCAAAAAGTTTGTTCGTTTTTTGAATGTCATCTTTTTGACCTACTAAAGATTGTTTTATATTCCTATTTTTCAAATCCTATATTTGGTGTAGCGAGTATGTTGACGTCAGTGTGTAATAAGCCTCCGAGCAGATAAGTTCTTATATTTTTGCTTGTATTTCAGGCTTTGAAATGGAAGATGAAGCAGAGCACATCTGATGCTTTTTTACTACAGAAACCTGCATAAACATATACCATGTGTATGAGGAGAACGAGTGTGTCAGAAATGGTTTGATCAAGGAAATTTTTCAGTGAGAGATGCTTCTCGGTCTGGCGGGCCAAAGATGATCGACAGTGACCAAGTGAAAGCCGTAGTTGAAGAAGATTGCCATTTGACAACCAGACAAATCGCAGACATTCTCAAGATTTCTAAATCGAGCATAAAAAAAGAATTGCATAAACTCGGTTATGTTATAAACTTGATCATAAAATAACCAACAAATTTTTTGGCCAATCCAATACTTACATTTTAAAGCTCATAACTTAATAAAAGTTCTCATTTCAGTCATACTCTATCTTTGATCATCTAATATATAAAGTACAGTCAGTCTGTTTCTTGTGTTCTTGTCATCGATAGCTTTCTTCCTACAAAATTAATTTGATTCTGATTTGTTAGTTTTTCTTGTGTATCGTTGCAGCATGTTGTTAAGAAGAATCAAATGTAATTCTATTGAATGCTTTTCAGAAAATACTTTGTCCAGGTCGGAATTATTTTCAAATGGCCACCTTCTTAAAAAAAGGGGCATAACTCTGTATTCGTCTATATAGAGTTACTTACCTGTGGTTGGAACAAAAAATATATTTTAGCATAGTTTTTAAAAGAATTGCAAGTAAATACACTACTGGCAAATGCCGGGTTGGTACAGCTAATTTTTTTGTAGTGTATCGTGTGTATCCGATAATTGATAAATAAAGTCTGAGAGATTCAAAGCCGTGATTGATTGAAAAAGAACATATCATAGTAAGTTAGAAAGTTGATGAGATACGATTCATCTAAGAGGTCATTGTAGAAGGCTATTCCTTATAACCACCTGGAAAAACGGAATGGACGATGTAAAATCCTTGGAATGACACAACTACTTTGGCTAGTGATTGTTGTGAAATGGACTTAATTTAAATAAATATTGACACCCATGGAATCAATAAAATTCACAATAATTCTTTCTGCAACCCAACGTGTATGACTGAACAGCGATAAAACAAAGGCTGTTGAATATTCATGACCGAAACTTGGTGGACAAGTCAGGAATAAACTGAAATTGATTTCTGTTTCGGAATTTTTTAGATGAGGATTGATAATTTGGATTATTCATACTACTGTTCTGATCTTGGATGTTATTCTCATAATGTTTCGATCGATGAAACCGCTGAGTTTTTTCAGGTGCATTTTGTCAAACTCGGGATTCTTTATGTCTAACTCAGGAATTTCGAACGGGACCCTTTATTTAATCCATGGGGGTAGCTTGCTCTCGTTAAATCTGCCACGATTGGGTAGAAGTCTTCAGTAATTCATAATTGTATTCTTATTATTGTCCATAGACTGTCACTTATAACTGGTTATTACTTAGCACGTTTATCTGTTGTGCCATGGGTCTTTATGGAAATTTATTTGTAGCAGATATGATTGGATTTCAGGAAGGATTCTGAATTTTATTAACGATTGTATGGGTGCCATTTTTTATTGGGGGGGGGGGGAGATCACCCTGATTCTATGTTGTTTCTAATTATCAATTCATCTACAATGCAGATTTCAGCTATTGATGTATGCTGAGCCAGACACAAAGCACACGTGGGAATCCCGATAAAGCCACTAGGAGGATCACAATAAAAAAACTCTAATATATAGAAAGTTTGGGTATTGATGACAATCTAATATCAGGTTGAAGACACTGTTTGATAGAAAATCATATGCGCCAACAAGAATATAGAAAGACAATATTGATGAATTCAATCATTTTTCAATTAAATATTCACCTAACATATTGTATTGAATCAAATATAGTATTTCAATGTTAAACCTCTTTCTCAAAAGAGTCCAAAATCTCTCCTTTTAAAATATCTAATATATCTTTATTTATACTTTGTCTGTCACATTCCATTAACTAGAATATAAGTGAAGATTCTCTATATTTTCAATTACTGCAAACAGATTTGAAACTTGAACACTGATCTAGAGATAATTATTTTAGTTAATTATTTTGGTTGAGAAAATTCTGATTCTGGATAGATTGGATGTACTTATCAAAGGTTTATAATCATTGTTTGCTTATCTTATTAAACAGAAATCTATTATGTTTAAGTCTGGGCACATAACCTGTTAAAATGGAAAGAGAAGACCTGATTACAATAGATATAATAGCACCATGCAATTTAATTAAAATTAAATAAGCAAAATTTTGTTACATTCCAAAGACCAAGATTTTATTAATCTTACAAAACATTTTTTCAAAACAAACCCTTTTGGAACAATTTTACGATTCCGTTTCGTTCAGTCGAAGACCAACCAACATTTGTATGTCAATATCGGATCTTTTCTCTTTGAATTTATCAGAAAGACAAAAAAAGATCTCAATTCGAAAAATTCTAATTACAATATGGCTGCCTGTTCGAGGTAGTGATTTCAGAGATGCAATGGATGGAAGCGCATCCGATGTGCGTGTATTTTGATTTTCGGACCTTTATTTTATGTCACATCACAAAATGTAATTTTTCAAATTTTGTCTTTCTGGTGAATTCAGAGAGGAAAGATCCGATATTGACATACAAATGTTGGTTGGTCCACTACTGAACGAAATGGTATAGTAAAATTGTACCAAAAGTGTTTGTTTTGAAAAAATGTTTCATAAGATAAATAAAATCTTGGTCTTTGGAATGTAACGAAATCTTGTTTATTTATATATGCTCTGTTGTTACAAGTTAACAATTATCGAGCTTTCAATTAGAAGAGGGTGGTATACATAAAGAATAGAAGGCATATGCTAAAACATATTTTTACACTACTATATATATATATATAGTATGATATATGATATATTATATAGTCTGCTGCAAAGAAGATAGGCGTAAATATTTGGCACATAGAGAGTAACGTAGAGATTCGGGACCACTTCCATTGTCTTCCCCAGAGAATTTTATGCATATGATTTAAATTTTATAAAAATATGATATAATTGAAGTTTTAAGGGGGTTATTCCTTTATAGCCTCCTTGGGTTAAGAGGGCACGTAGAGATTCGGGAACACTTCCATTGCCTTCCCCCGTAAATACAGTTTTAGATTTTATGTAAATTCTCTAACTTTTCTTTCTATACACACAAACATCGCATACAAATACACACAGACCAAGGCCTAATGTATGATATGAAGAGAAACTGGAACCTCAAAAACATCAACATTATCCTAGTTATAATAGGAGCTAAAGGCCTCATGAAGAAAAATTTCAAAAAGTATCTGGAAAGTATTCCCGGAAAACCAAATGCAAAAGAAATCCAAATAATTGCAATTAAGGGAACGGCCAAAATTCTTAAAAGAGCACTTGGTTGGAGCCTCTAAATAGCAGGTGATAGTCTGGCTAAGCTAACGAAAACAGAAATAAGAAAATTTAAAAAAAACAAAAAAACATTGGGGTTTACGTATATAGATTATTATTTTCTGTTTAACGGCATGTAAACTCCATTAGATTTATGTTATGCCTAGCAGTTCAATATCATACAAAGTTTTGTTGTGCTTCAAAGTTGTGTTCGTGTATAATTATTTTTTGGCATAGTTAATTTGATGGTGCATCAAACCCATTGTAAATGAAATATTCTATTTAACCCATAGTTGTGACTCTGATAAATACTACCACTCTGTCAGGTCAGAGTGGACCCAAGAGTAAGACTAATTGCATGCACATAACGCCCCTAAACTGAGGTAATTATGTGTCATATGCAGCCTGGTTGGGGGTAGAGCAAGCTTGAGTAGTTTATACGGTTCAGAAATATGTTAGGCAGATAATAAAATATGTTAGGCAGATAATAAAAGTTGTTAGGCAGATAATAAAAGATGTTAGGCAGATAATAAAAAAATGTTAGGCAGATAATAAAAGATGTTAGGCAGATAATAAAAGATGTTAGGCAGATAATAAAAAAATGTTAGGCAGATAATAAAAGATGTTAGGCAGATAATAAAAGATGTGAGTGATAGATACTACCATGTCAAGTCAGGAAGGACCTGAGAATAATCATCGTATTCAGTTTAACGTCTGTTTTACATGCTGGCATCTGTTGGACGGCTTTTAAAAATTCACTTCCAAACTAACATATCTCTGCTAGGTCTTTATTTATCCCTCTTTCTCTCAAATTCATCTTTATCACTGCCTCCTATATTTTCCTTGGCTTTCATCTGTCAACTGATCCTGCTGCATTAACTGTTTTACTAACCAAAGCACTCTTATCCATTCTTTCAATGGGACCAACCCAACGAAGTCCCCTGTCTACAAACATCTCCAATCTCCTCATACTGTCCAGAGGTAATCTTCCTCTGAGATCATCAGATCTAAGCCTGTCTTTAAGATTCACATTACACATCCATCGTATCATTCTCATGTCTTTGACCCTCATTGGCCAGGTTTCACTTCCATACATCATCACACTGCGCACATATGTCTAATAGACTATTCATATGGTTTAGAGTGGAAACGCTCTGCTGGTTAGTAATGGCAGAAGTTCCCTGAATTTACTCCATCCACTCCTACCTCATACAACCACACCAGCACCTGCTCCACCCTGTGCTACAATGATATCACCAAGCTAACAAAACTTCTAAACAACCTCAATAGTTCGCCATCCAAATATACTTTCTCCACATCTGAGTTCTCATTCGTCTCCATTGTCTTACACATCTTGCACACAAACTGGTTATCATCTCTCAACCTACTTGTAATTCCACTGCACTTCTTGTGTACCCAATGCTTACAAGTAGCACAGAAAATTGAATTGCTCCCAACTCCCTTTCCACAAACTAAGCAGGTAATTTCAACACTACAACCACTGATCATCGCTTTGGACGAATGGTCACTCGGGGTTACTCCACTTTCAGTTTTTTATCAATTAGTTTCACAATTCTATTTTTAAAATATTAATTTGGTAAAAGAAAAAAAAAAGAAAAAGTTCAATCAAAAAGACTCCTGGGCAATGCCAAGCAAGGACAGCTAGTAGTACACCAATCTAGTTTAGTAATAACAAATAGTAATAAATCCATGTAAACTGCAGTGTCATTGGTAATTCTTGATTTTCTATACTTTATTCATCTTTTTGCTTTGGTTCATCACATCTATTACTAACGGAGATTTAGTATCTGCCTGTCTGAAATCGAACCTATACTATTACTTCTATACCTGGAGACAAAACTATTTATCACTATCTTTTAATTATCAATTCAGTTTACTATACTATTTCAGACTAATGTACTATCTTTTAATGCTCAATTCAGAGATGGGGGTAATGTAGTATCGGTTTTGTTGTCATGATACCATTCTCCCAGGAATTACCTCCTTATTTTGAGGAGAGGTAATGTAGTAAATGTTCTGTTATACGATCCTCCCAAGTAATACTGCCTCCTTTTACTGCTTTTTTTTGTTTATTTCATTTTTTTAGGGGTGGGGGTGTAGTATCTGTTTCGTGGTCATGATACCATCCTCCAACGGATTTTCTTTTTCTTTTTTCGGGAGTAGTGTAGTATCTGTTCCGTTGTCATGAGACCACCCTCCCAAGCATTAACACCTCTTTTTTTTTGGGGGGGGGGGGGGAGCAGGGATGGGTGTAGTGTAGTATATTTTTGTTCATCCTGATACCATTCTCTCAGGCATTACCTCCTTATTTTGAGTAATACTGCCTTCTTTTTGCTGATTTTTTTTTGTTTATTTCATTTATCTTTTTAGAGGTGTGTGGGGGTGGGAATAGTATAGTATCTATTTTGTGGTCATGATACCATCCTCCCATGGATTTTCTTTTTTCGGGAGTAGTGTAGTATCTGTTCCGTTGTCATGAGACCACCCTTCCAGGCATTAACACCTCTTTTTTTTGGGGGGGGGGGGGATGTAGTGTAGTATATTTTTGTTCATCATGATACCATCCTCCCAGGCATTACCTCCTTTTTTGGGGGAAGGGGGGGGGTAGTCTAATATATGTTCGTTCATCATATATACTTGTAATTGGATCGCATAGTGCTAATATTATATTTATTGTAACCGTGTCTGCTCCTTCAACTTTGACAGGTGGCATGTGTATGCGGGGTAACAGGATAAGCCTCATGGTTGCATCATCGTTATTTTATTTTATTTTTATCTTAGCACATTTCTGCAGATAATTTGAAACAGGCTCGTGCTTGTTCAAAGATGGATTGAGCTGCCAATAACGTTCTGTCAGACGTGAATATTGCCACTGTAATTTTTGTGTAAAACAAGAATCTACCTGCTGGCAGGACGGACACGCTAAAAAATAATTACACGCTCAAACTTAGAAGTAGAATAAGGCTTGTTCACATGAGCAGCTCTTTCTTTACAAGTCATTTGCTGCTTTTCACCGTTGATTTGTTCTCTTACACACGTATTTCGGAATTAATTAAATTTACCTCGGAAATCCACGGATAATACGAGTTTTCAAGTGCAAACATTTCGACTTAAAAACAACATATTTAAACCAAAAAGTAAAAAGAAATAAAAGGAACCAAAAAATATTCTGTAATTGAAACAAAAATAATTTTACACTAAATTTCGGAATTCCCTCTCTGCTCCATGTTTCCCTAACTGTACCAACATGCAGAAATTTAAACGTAATGTGAACAAGCATCTCGCTGCACAAATCCCCACTTAGGATGCTCCTATAAATCTAGCCCACAGTAACACCTGATGTCTAAGTGGCAATATGCCTTATTTATTTATTTTTAAAATTCCCATAACGTCCGGGGACGTCCTCGGGGAGTCATGCAGATACTCTATCTGTCCTAACTTTTCATGATAAGACCTGGTAGTGCCCATATCCTCTCCAGGCCACATACAGCACCGGGTGTTCCCAAATGGTCATCCATGTTATACTGGCCAGGCTCAACGTTGCTTAACTTCGTGTTGGGGTGAATAAAAGTAAAGAAATAAAGAAAATATTATTTTAAAATAATTATAAAAGGAGTACCATCACAAATAGTAAAAATATTTAACCCATAGCTGAGAGAAAGAGGGGGGGAGATGAGATATAGCATGTATAAAGCGATTAATTTTGGATTTTGTCATTTTATTTTTTTTATATTTAACTGGCTTTGCAAACTTACTTTTTCTTGTTTTAAACAATCTAACCTGAGCCGAATGTGTGACGCAACGGTCACATTTTTTTCTAGTATTTTTATTTATTCAGTTTTTCTTTCAAATACCAAACTATAATCTAAAAAAATACATATGTAATAAAAGCAAAAATAGTTTTATACTAAATATCCTCCACTTTATAATAAAAGCCAATGTGTATTCATTTGTATGTATATTTTCATATAAATAAATATATCAAAAGTTAGTGAGTAAAAAGTGCCTTTTCTAGCCTCCAGACGAAACCATTTCAAGTGCTAAGGGTGGGGGGGGGGGCGAGAAAGCAAATAGCAAGTCAGACAACACCCAGTGTTTGAAATGAATTTGGAAAGAAATCCATCACTCTATTCTTTAGGTCATCAGAAATGATAATTATTTTGATATGAAAAAAGATTACTAACATAATTTTATGATTTTTAATGAACATTAGTGCGTCATTTTTCCATCATTTTTAACGGAGATGTACACTAGTGTTTAAATAATTACTGTAGAAAAAAAAAGATTTTAAAAAAGTGTTTTAAATTACTAGTAATCTTGTTTGTTTTGTCTGCCTTCCAGCAAATCAAAAATTGTTCTTATTTAATACTGACATACAATACATACAGACAAGATCAAGATGTAATATCCGTTCTGATACTACATTTTAACTGTTCTGTCGTCGGTCAGTGAAGGTGAAATCCTTCTAGACTGAGGCAATTTTTATTTTAGTCCCAATCCAAAGTATCCAGTTTTGAGGGAGCTTGATTTTCTCCACATTTAAAACCGACCTTGTGTCTAACTTTGCCCTCGTGGGGAGGCAAGTAAATAGGGACATACATATTCGATTAGCATGTCTTTGTCACATCAGATGTGGGTTGCATGTCGGCCATGGCGATAATTCACCAAGAACAGTCATAGTGAGTTACCAGCTAAAGTCAAGATCTCACTTGACCAAGTTAGTCAGTTAGGATGTCAGGCGCCTAACCGGTCCATGTTCATTCTTTTACAACATATACCTGGTGCACTTCATGGAGACATATCTAACTAAGACGTGTTCTACACCATTCTCTAGAATGAACTGCCAGTTGTTTTTTTTTTATTATGCCAAATTTATTGGATTTGAAGTAATGGTACTTACTCACGTACAATTATTCCATAAAGAGAAAAAAACCAAACAAACAATAAGGCTTGAAACAATTGTCAAAGTAAGAAAGACAGAGTCAACAGATGACGATTAGAACGGAAGTGACGCCGCCGTTACTGACATAACGTTGCCACGAACGATAGCCAGGGAGATGCGTTGGAACAACCAGGCTGACTCACGGGGCTCGTGCCTAGACGTTGAAATCCTCCGTCCAATGTCCTGAAAAAATTTAACAGTCTTGGGGCCAAGCACATCCGACGTTTCCACTGAAATTGGTTGGAAGACGAAACGGTCAGTGAGCGAGCTATATTTTCCGCGCTTCCTTGTTTCGGCGAGCAGAGCCACCGTGCCGGGCTTCACCGCAGATTCCGCAATCCTTGCTGGTGTAAAGGAGTCAGAACAAGTGGCGTCCCAGATCAATGGCTTTCCAGCTCGGAAAGCAAACACAGTTATCCCGTCAGGCCTGCGACCGTCGCCCCTGTCCAGGCTGACTGGTTCAAGGACTGATGCAAAACCTACCGAGTCGAGACCTCGCCTGACTACGTCGTTAAGGGTGGAGTGGCGAGGCAGGCGGCCAGCACCAAATCGACAAGAGAGAGGATGCAGGGCAAACTCATCAACGACCTGCCCACAGCGACACCGGTGTGGGTGGCACAAACGGAGTTACTGCTACAGATGAGTTCGGCAAACATATATTGACATTGAATGTCGTCCTAGGACGACTGATGTATGAGATCGGGTGGTTGCTGAAGGTTTGTTGACGTCCATGTTGACAAAACGGCTGTCAAAAGATCTGAAGACGGGGATTCGAGATACGAGAAGAGAATCTCGTCAACGAGACCTGCCGAAGCGTGAGTCAAGGAAGCATAAGCCAGCAGCGCAGTATCGGTTGCAGAGCGCAAACCAAGGCCACCGAACCGAAACGGCAAAGTGGCGCCAACCGGTGTCGTCAAAATTAACATTACAAATTTCACTGGCCAGGCAACGTAAAATTTTGTCAAAATTTTCCAGAAGATCGACTTTGTTGTAACATGGAGCACTTCTCAGTGTGAATAGAAGTCTGGGCATTGCGAAACAGTTTTGCAGCAGGAACAGTGCCGCATGAGCGTCGATCATATTGAGGCACTCTGCCATAGACTCTAGCTTAGTAGACTTGTCTTGTAGGGATGCAGCTATACCTTTAGAGCAGATAGGTGACCCAAGAATTATTGTGTTGTCTCGTCCAGTTATTGAAACGGATCCCAGGGCGAGTCGTAGGCCATCTATTCCCCGTTGAAACTCCACGGTGGAACAGTTCAAGTTGATTATTTCAGATTTGTTAGGGTTAACTAACAAACCAATTTTAGCTAGAGCTGGGACGATCCGTTCAATGTTGTAGAGCACCGAATCGATAGAGCCACCTAAAGTGGCGGCGTCAAGATACCAAATGTGATCGGCGACGAGGAAGATTGGGCAATGTCGTCGACAGCCAGAGAAAAAAGGAGGGGGCCCATTGGGTTGCCTTGCTGGACGCCTGTAGCCGACGTGATAGAGTTGTTTCCGCACAATAAGAGACTGGGTTCAGCGTAAGCTGTGTGGGCAAGACGGTAGATGTTAGGGACCCGACGATGGCACACGTTAAGAAAATGATCTCTGCGCACCGTGTTGAAGGCATTTGTCATATCTAACTTAACTAGTATGGTGCCTTTCTTGCTGAAATTGAATGCTGTTCTGATGGCATAAGCTGCAGCCTCGCAGCCCATTGGGACACCGACACCCAGTTGAACTGGTTGAAATTCGGGCGATAGATGTTTTGACGCCTCAAAACAGACAACTTTGGAGGCGAGTCTGCGGAAAGTGTTACCGACAGCTATCGGGCGTATCTCGCCACATTTTTTGCGAAGAGCAGTCAAGTTAGAAGAGAAAAAAAGATCACGTGCAAACTTCGGAAGTTGACCGTTAATCAATGAGTTGCAGAGACGGGTAATAGCAGATGAAGGCGAAGACCTGCTTCAGCTGTTAGGGGAGCTGTGAGGTCTTTCAAGTGCCCGGGTTGGAGACCGTCAATGCCACCACTGCTGCTTGGTCGAAAAGACTTGAGTGCGGACATAACCTGTTCTACCGAAATGTCCTGGGAGTCAATCTCTTCGAAACTAGGAGGGGTGTCCGTGTCCGTTGGGGCTGGTGGGTGTTTCAGTCGGAGAGCGACTAGTACTTCATCCGATGGATGAACGACCGTGTCGTCGGAGGTTATGATTCTTACAGCGGCCGAAACATCGCCTTGTAGGAGTTTGGTGTTGACCGCTTGACGTATTCTCGAACTGCCAGTTTTGAATTGTAGACTTGGTATGTGTGGGCACAGATTGCAGGGAAAAGGCTTCATTAAGGGAAACTTTTCTGACAAAATCAGCAATTCTATGTTTAATTCTGCTGCCGAGAGAATTGCTCTGTAGCTTGCGGTCTGTGGCGAGAGCTTCCACAGTAAACAGAAAGAGCTGAGCCCAAGAGATGTCGTCGTTGTTGTCGAGAGCCCGATTGATGAAAGAAGTGAGGACGTTGGGTGCAGACATGCGAGCAGCTTTAGGAATTTTGATGAGAACGTTTTGTTGTCTACGCTTCGATGAGAGATACTTAAGGATACTTTCAGCATCGAGAGAACCATGGAGGATCTCAGAAATTTTAATCGAATGTCCTTCTTGCTCCAAACTTCATATATATGAAGTTTGGAGCAAGAAGGACGGTGCCAGGTTGGAATTTCTTCAGAAATATTTTTCTTGAGGCCAACACATGATAAATGAAAAAAGAGATTGCACTGGTTGCAGAGTCGGCCTAGTTTTCGTTTATTAGTGGTTGAGCAGACTTGGCATGGCTGGTCTCTAGAGGATGTGGTAGACATAGTTATGGTTGGTTATTATTTTAGGGGATCTCGGCAAGTACGAGGCTTTTTTTCTTTACTTAAAAAAGACAGTAAATGCAAAGAAACAGAATGGCATCATTGTTTGATTTAGACGCCGACGATTCAACCTTTAAAATATCTTTTGGGACGGATATTTGTTTTTTATAAAAAATGATAAAATAAATGAATAAAATTAAAAATTAGCAGTCTTTATGCCGACTAACCAACCACATACAATTATACAGTTGGTTATTCACAGCTAGACCTAGGAATGCTGTTCCCCTGGAGATGGTCTCCCCACACCACAATATCGGTTCTTGTAGCCATAATAATTGAAGCAACAAAAAACGTAACAACTCTATTATTTGCTCTGAGCCACATATTATTTTCTTGTTGGTTTATTTCGTTTTTTTTTTTACAGCGTTCCTGTAGATGACTGTATATTCCCAGCCGTCCCCTATAGGAGTGGTGTCAGAGCTTTGAAAAGGATATTTGTTCACTTTGACATAAAACACATAAGAGGTAGGATCTATGTTGCTTCATTGCCATGCCGACGTCCTGTCATGACGTAACTTCCTGCACACGTCAGCCTGACCTATAACATCACATCTAATGGAAAATTATTTTTCCTTACAAAATCTACTTTATGCGTAAAATTCTGTTTTCAACACAGAAACGACCAAATGTTGTTACTTTATGCAAAAATGATGATTTAATTATATCTTGTTTGCAAACTAATTTACATATAATTAAATTCTTATTTTGAAAATACCGCAACAGGGACTGAACTTTGATCACTCAATTGGAAAGCCTTCAGCTACAATTTGAGCCGGTTTCTGTCTCTGAAAATGACAATATATTTACCCATAACACATTGATCATTACAATATCTCCCCAATTAGTAATGACAAAAAAACTTTACAACTCTAAACCATGTGTTTATGATGCACAACACAACAGAAACAAATCATTGCATGATGCAAAATCATATGACGCATATCTTCAGAAAGCAAAAATAACCTTCTGAGAGTGTTACCCTCATCGTGAGAGTTGTTATGTTCTCTACAGCCTTTTTCTCATAGAAGAAACGTTGCTAGTCTTTCTCTACTCTATCGTACCCTATTTCTGGCTAAGATCAAAGTGTAGTATCTGTTCCGATGGATACTGCACCCCATAGACTGGTATTGTCTTGGCCTTCGGGACTTGATTTACGCCGGTCTATGGGTCTGTCCTGTGCAGTTCTAGGAGGTCCACCCTCCCAGGCTTTGTCTCCCCTCTTTGGGGAGGAGTAAGTTTATTGCTTATTGCCTGAGGCGCTCCTACCGGGGAATGCCGACGGGGCTGCCCAGGCAATTTTTAAACCCCACTTTCCCGACCCGACCTTGGGTCACATCTTACTTGTGGGAGTAAGATAAAAACTGGCCTTGTGCCTAACTCCTGGAGAGGAGTAAATCAATACTCTATCGTTATTTCTACAGAATGTGCTCGACTGAGCTTCAATCTTTGGTTCCACATATAAAACATTCACAGCAAGAACTTGCCTTATTACCACAACTGCAAAGATCTATCCTTACTGCCTCTGTGGGCTTAACATCAAATGGAATTTCCATGAACAGAGTTTTTTTCCAAGAACTTTCAACCAGTGAAACACGTCGCCATGGGATTGCTTCCCTGCGGGATACAACATGGTTGCCTTCAAATCCAATGTCAATAAATACTTGTCATCAACCGTCCTCATAAGTGATCAAATTTAACTCATTCGATTCATTCTTATAAAATTTCTTCATCATTCAACTGTTAATCTATCCATCTCATTAACCCTTATCTTCAAGTAACTTTTAGACTTGATAAGTGGTGACTCATTAGTACAATTTACTAATGCGATAAATACAATTTTTTAAATTACGAAGCTATCACTACAAATGGTGTATTTCAACATGCGACCACACATAAAAATCATATTTTGCATAATATGATATCGGTATAATTTATTCTTGCTTTCAATTAAAATAAGCTTTTAGTCAAAGTCTAGATTTGTATATATTCGTTCTTTTATTCTTAAAGGTCTCAATTCGAACCAATTGGATTTAATGCGTTTTGCATTTGAACACTTCGAATGAAAAAAAATGGTTTCAGTAATTGTACTCTTTGACCTTTTTAAGGCGCCTTTTGTCACAGTTAGAAAACCTGAGAAATTCGTACTGAACCCATTCAGTTAATCCATTAGTGTAGACTGCACTTATTCTGCATCCGTGTCTTTTTAGACATCTCATATCAGTTACTTTTTCTTAAGTTTCTTCATTGGTGTATGTATTTAATAGTATCACCATTTCATGCTTGATCACGTAGATCAGTCGGTTACCGCTAATACTTAGAGACAGAGTTTGTAAGTTCGAACCTCAACCAGGGCATAATTAATTTTATTTTAATTTTATTCCATAATGAACTTAGACATTTCAAATTACAATATTAAGTAGTATATTAAGTTTTAACTTCATTTTTTTTTTTTTTTTGCAATCTGCCTAATTTACAGGAATTAGGACTCCTTTTGTTTTTGTTTTTTTTACTAATGAATCATAACTTATTAAAGGCTTAAAGGCCACTCGAGGATGAGGTTTAATGAGTTTGTCAGGTGGACGGTGAGACAACACCGTGAAAATTGGTAATGATGGTTGAAACTGGGTAGAATTTGATTATTAAAGAAGACGGCTCAACAAGAATTTGCTTACATTGGACTTGAAAATTAATATATTGTAGTCAACTGGAAAGCAACCCCATGGTATTGTGTTCCACAGACGGCTAGTTCTTGGAAAGAAACTTTTCTCATGAACTCTTTGTTTAGTTTTAGGTACATGGAGGGTAAAAAGGGAAATTATTGACAATGGTTGTAGCTAGACAAGTTTTTGTTATGAATGTTTTACAGAAGGGAACCATAGATTGGAGCTCATAATCAAAATTAAAATATCGACTCGGATCAAATATTAGAATATTAAAATTGATTGAAAATATAATTTTTTTTTAAACACAGACCAGTATTTTCCTTATAAGTTCAGAGAACTTCCGCTATCACTAACCAGTGGAGTGTTACCACTGTCGACCAAAGGAAGTGTCTATCAGTCATGTGTACACAGTGTGATGATATGGAAGTAAAACATGTCCAGTGAGAGTTGAGGGCATGCATTGTATAAAGAGATATATTATTAGAATGACACAATGAATGTCTAATATGAGTCTTAAAGAAAGGCTTAGTTCTGATAACCTCAGAGGAAGATTAAATCTGAACAGTATAGGAAGATGTATGCAGAAGAGTAGACTTCGATGGTATAGCCACATTGAAAGAATGAATGAGAGTTCTTGGGTTAGTAGATATAGAACAGTTGAGGTAACAGATTTAGCTTGCAGATGAAGGCCAAAGGAAACATGGGAGAAAGTGATAAGAATTAACTTGAGAGAAAGAGGGATAAATAAAGATCTGTCTTGAGATAGGTTAGTTTGGAAGTCAATTTCTTAAAACCGTCCAACACATGCCAGCATGTAAAACAGACGTTAAACCGAATATAATGATGATGCTGATGATGATTAGTACTGAAGAAATATTTAATTGTGCACCTTTTGTTAAGAAAGCTACTAATGTCAATGAAATGAGGGGAAACTGGCTTTACTTTATATACAAGAAGTTAACAAAACCTTAGAAATATTGTCAAATTCTATCCGGAAGGTCTTAAACATTTTATAATGATGATAAACCTTGAAAATTGTATGGAGGATCGGTGAAGTTTTGTGCTGCATTAGCATGGCCATCACCCAACAACAACCAACCCACACACAAAGTTTAGCTACTTGAAGATTCCGCCTCTACTCAAAGATAAAGTTCAAACTGAAGAGTCTCCAGTCTGTCACTGTAGAAATGCCATCGGGACTTTCACGAAGCATTCAAAGAAATTCTGAAAATAGTGGATGGCTGCATTAAGAGAATCGCTCTGAAGATGATTTGGTTTACATCGACTCTTTCTGGCTTATTTAATGCTGAACACACAATAACCTAGTTGAAATGATTTATTGTACACGATTAAATGAACACAAGTTGCTATTATAGGTTCATATAATTCGCAAGGGCATTAGTGTGTAACAAAACATAATCACCAACCTAATAGGTCCCTCACTGTCAACCAAGCTCCAGCCCCTGTTCCATCGCCGCAATGTAGCATCCTTGTGCTTGTATTACAAATACTTCAATGGATTATGCTCCGATGAACTGGCTACTCTGGTGCCCCCTCGACGTAAATTCACTAAACAAACTCGACAATCAGCTAAATCCCATCAATTCACTGTGGAGCTCCCCAGATGCCGGAGAGCTTTCTACTCCAATAGCTTCTTTCCTTGTGCTGCTGGCCTCTGGAACTCCCTCCCTACCCCCTGTTTCCCCGACAGTACTGACATGCAGAAATTTAAAACTAATGTAAACAGATATTTCGATACGCAGCTCCTAATTTAGGTTGACCCCCCCCCCCCCCCAAAAAAAAACCATCTCCCTTTTTCTCAGTAGCCCCTTACGCCTACAGTGGCGGCCTGCCTTGTTTGGGGTGAACTATGTTAAAAAAAAAAAAAAAGATCCAACAAGATTTGAACTCAGCATAGCCATTCCACAGTCAGAACTGATATTCATTTAACCAATCATGCATCCCACTACTTCAATTTGGACTGAGTCGGTCAGTGAAAATAAACCGATTTCGACTATAAAAAAAGTGATGGAGTAAGTTCAGGGAACTTCTGCCATTACTAACCAGCAGAGCGTTAACATTGTCGACCAAGGGAAGACTCTATCAGGCATGTGTATGCAGGGTGATGACGTATGGAAGTGAAACCTGATCAGTGAGGGTTGAGGACATGTGTTGCATGGAGATATGAGAATAATACGATGGATGTGTAATGTGTCTGAAAGACAGACTTAGATCTGATGACGTCAGAGGAAGTTAAATCTAGACAGTATAGAGAGATGTTTGCAGAACAGGAGATTTTGTTGGTTTGGTCACATTGACAGAATGGCTGAGAGTGCTTAGGTTAGTAGATGTGAAACAGTTGAGGTAGCAAGGTCAGTTGGCAGGGGAAGGCCAAGGAAAACATGGGAGGAAGTGATAAGGATGGATCTAAGAGAAAGAGGGATAAATAAACACCTGGCCAGAGATAGATTAGTGTGGACGCCATTTTCTAAAAGCATGCTAGTGTGTAAAAGAGACGTTAAACCGAATATCATGATGAGAAGGAGGGTGCAAAAATGTCTCAAACAAAAAAAAATGGTGATCGTCTTAAAAAAAAAATAATGACAAGAGATTTTGATATTTCTTTTAGTTTGGGATATTTTCATATTTAGGGAGAACTGCAGAAAAACTGAAAAAATGTGGTGCTTCTACAGAAAAGGACCCATATAGACACGGATGTTTCTACTTGTTTCCGATTGCAATTTACAGAACAGACCAGAAGTAGCTAAAGCAGTTTACGATTTGAAAGCCACAAAAAATGTAAAACGGCAGACGACACTAAGCATGCGAGTTCAAAACAAACAAAAAAGTCACATGGCAAAAACCCAAAATTGCAACACATGCCAACAGAAGCGCACCCTTTTGGTTAGGGTTATGTTAGGGTTTTAAAAGAAATTTTAGCCTCTCAAAAAATAACTTGAGAAAACTTCCTCAAAAATAAGAGAAAAATGAAATAAAGTTGATTCATTTAATCATTTGACGAAAATTATTAAACCAATTGGTAACACGGTGTGTGTATGGGGGGGGGGGAGGTTGACTCTAACTTTTAGTCAAAGAAAAATTTTTTAAAAG
The DNA here is from genome assembly GCA_963556195.1 of Sepiola atlantica. Classification (NCBI taxonomy): domain Eukaryota; kingdom Metazoa; phylum Mollusca; class Cephalopoda; order Sepiida; family Sepiolidae; genus Sepiola; species Sepiola atlantica. The sequence continues at coordinate 44,512,934 of OY744525.1, read as the reverse complement.
TTGTTTCATTTAATGTTAATACTGACTGTTCAGCGACGACTAGGCCATTTCCGGTCTGTTCCATAAAGATTTGTGTCGATATGGGTCCTGTTCTTTAGAATTATCAAAATTATTCTTAGCATAAATAAATCTTTAAATAAATTGTCAAAAAATAAAAAACTGGTAACCGTTAATATTGACGGCCTAAACAGAATGTGATAAAAAAGTGTGTATAGGCGATAAAAATGGGTTTATTTTGTTGTTGTCTTTTTAAATAGTATCAAATAAGGAACCATTTCGAGTTCAAATCTATTCAGTATTACGCATGTAATCTGAAGAAAAACACGTTTGAAATCTGTAAATAATTTATGTAAATAAGGTACGTGCAAAATGAATGGCCGATCCCCAAAATGTAAAAATATTTTGACCCCTCCCTTCACTTAAAAATGCACTAAAATTCAGGAGATCAACTAATTTTAATGAAATTTTCAGGAATAAATTGGACCCATTTTTTAAATTTTAAATTTCAGTGAAAATGTATTATTTTGTGTAAACAAAAACACTTTTACTAAAGTTATATTTCTACGTTGTAAAAATAACGCATGGATTAAAAAAAATGTTTTTATGCAAATGAAGCACTGTAGATGTTAACAATTTAAAACATTGTTTTTAAATATTTCTTATATATAACGAAAAAAGCTCCTAAATTCTGTGTTAATAAAATCAATATAACTCGAAGAAAACTTAATTTCTCGAATTAACGATATTCAATTGTTTATTCACTATTATCATTGAGTAAAGCATTATTTATTCAATATTTTCACAAAAAAATAATATAATTACAAAAAATATTTAATGCGATTTTAATGATCATAGTTTTCAGGAAATGTAAAACGCAATATTATAATATTTCCCCTTCATGCATGAATGTGTAATCATCAGCATAAGAATTCTTTTTATAATGTTAAAAATAATTTTTTTTTTAAATTGAGTAACTGCGCCATTATGGAAAAGAAATAAGGTGCAACTTCAGAAAAGCCTCAATAATAAAAAACAAATAATAAATACATACTTGTATTATTATATGAACGGGACGGAGCATAGATATTGTATATTAAAAATTGTGTAAATTGATCAAGTAGTTTTTTTTTTTATCACAGAAAATCAAATTTTGTCATTTTTTCCACGCTCGCTTGTCACGAAAAGCTGGGCTTGTAACGCTGGGCTGACTTACGTCCCTTGTTTTTTTAAAGATGGCGATGTGACCAGCGAGCATGGAAAAAATGACAAAATTTGATTATCTGTGATAAAAAATAAACTACTTGCTCAATTTACGTAATCTTTGGTGTACGATGTCTTTGTTCCGTCACGATCACATAATAATGCCAGTAGGTCTTTATTTTTTATTTATTATTTGTTTTTCCTTATTGAGGCTTTTCCGAAGTTGCACCAAAAATAATTTTAAAAATGAAATAATTTCTACTAACGATTAACTTAGAGAAGTATGGATGTACAGTACTGCAATAATTAAATGAAGTTTGCATTTTTGTTAGAACAAAATAGAGGTACTTAACCTTAAATTATAAAGAAATTAAGGTATGATATTTTTTTAACTTTTAATAAATTATTTCAAAACCATTTTTCTATATGAAGTTAAAACTAATAAACCGAAATATTATAGCATTTATTGTCTTCCATAAATTTCTGCATATCGACAGCCAGTTTTTTGAATTACTTGACCGAAGATCGTTTCTTACTAAACTCTCACATTTTTGGATAATTATGGAAGTTTTAGTAAAAAGTAGGTACATTTTTTTAATTCAGTATCTTAAGACTTTAATTTACTACTTATCTTTGAAATTATTCCAGAAAATCTTTCAAGAAACTTTTACAAGTTATTTCTTTAAACTGAAAAATTCACAATAGCAGGTTTATGTAAACAGCCGGAAACAATAGAAGGGTTTATCCAATTGGAAGCCAAAAAAAAGAATGCAGACAACAAATAAAGACAACATAAAATGGAGGAAAACTGGTTGGCTATTACGTGTTTTAACCATAAACTAACTCCAAACTATGTACTAATCGACTAAGAGACCCTTGTGATTTTTTTAAGACTAAAATAAATTTTCTCAGAAAAAAATTACAAAGGTTTGTTCATTGTTTATCTTCGTCCGAAATAAATCCTTCTTTATGAAGAAAAATATATTCAGGTGAGTGTTTTCTGATTTTTTGTTTTTTTTTAATTTTGACTGTTTGCCAACGGCTCAGTTTGATTCGACTTCTCCCGGCTGTTTACATAACTCTGCTTTGGCAAAAGTCGTTTTGTTTGGTCCAAATTCTATAGAAATACCGAAGCTTTTTCTGTCCGTTTATAAGTTATATTTTTGAACGTATATTTTGCTGCAGAATGAAGTGACAAAAAAACGGTCAATCGAAAAATAAGTCTTTTACTAAATTTGTTCCTGGTTCTCTCAAATATCACTAAGCAAAATTAAAATATCGGTAGGATTAAATACGTGATGGATAAAATCGATCAGAAATACAATTTTTTTTAATATAATTGGAACAAAATTAAATATTTATGTTGTAGGAAGTAAGACATTAATAATAAAAAACAAGAAACAGACTGGCTTTACTTTATATATCAGATACATTGTTTCATTTGTATCGGTTTGTTATTTCGAGAAGATATGAAATCCAGATATTTAACTGTGTCACCTTATATGTACAAAACGTTTAGTCTTCTCATTTTCTTGCAGTAAATAAATACTTTTCAAGGTTCACATGTAAAAATGTATATGTTTGCACATGTATAAAAATAAATAAATACTGTTCAAGGTTCACATGTAAAAATGTATATGTTTGCACATGTATAAAAATAAATAAATACTTTTCAAGATTCACATGTAAAAATGTATATGTTGGCACATGTATAAAAATAAATAAATACTTTTCAAGGTTCACATGTAAAAATGTATATGTTGGCACATGTATAAAAATAAATAAATACTTTTCAAGATTCACATGTAAAAATGTATATGTTTGCACATGTATAAAAATAAATAAATACTTTTCAAGGTTCACATGTAAAAATGTATATGTTGGCACATGTATAAAAATAAATAAATACTTTTCAAGGTTCACATGTAAAAATGTATATGTTTGCACATGTATAAAAATAAATAAATACTTTTCAAGGTTCACATGTAAAAATGTATATGTTGGCACATGTATAAAAATAAATAAATACTTTTCAAGATTCACATGTAAAAATGTATATGTTTGCACATGTATAAAAATAAATAAATACTTTTCAAGATTCACATGTAAAAATGTATATGTTTGCACATGTATAAAAATAAATAAATACTTTTCAAGATTCACATGTAAAAATGTATATGTTTGCACATGTATAAAAATAAATAAATACTTTTCAAGGTTCACATGTAAAAATGTATGTTTGCACATGTATAAAAATAAATAAATACTTTTCAAGATTCACATGTAAAAATGTATATGTTGGCACATGTATAAACATACATACACAGTTTTCATGTTAAGCAACGTGAGTACAATATGTAAATAAACATAAATAATACTTTTTATCAATTTTTTAATGGAAATTGCTCTAGACAAGGCTTCATACCACTTGATGTAAGGAGCTGAAAAGAACGAAAGATGATTATCGCAATGACAGAAAATGCCTATTGGTCTTAGTTTATAAAAGACCAAGGCTATGGGTAGGAGGAAAACATTCAGTAGGAAGAGAGTTCCACAAACCTGCAGTTCTTGGAAAGAAGCTACTGGAATAGGAAACTGTATTACGATGAGGTATCAAAACGGTGATTTGCTGGAGACCACTAGACCAATGAGTCAAACGAGCTGGAACAAAAGAAGCAGAGAATATATCAGACAATTCTGAAAAACACATGCCATAATAGTATTTATAGAAAAGACTAGCAACATTACGTCCGTGAGAGAAAGGGTGAAAGGAAGAAGAAAAGGTGAGGCCTATAAAACTACAGATGCGTTTCTGCACCTTATGAAGAACTTTCAAATGAGACAGAGATTCACCAGCCCAATTGCCCAAATTCTTCTATATATAGATATATTGACAACCAATTATATCTGTACGTCAAAAACGATGTAAAAAAAATGCTTCGCCGGTGTTCGCACTAATACTCATATGAAATTATAAAATTACCTCAATAATTTAATTTTTTATATATCAATTATTATTATCATTTCTGATGACATAAAGAGAAAAGAAACAGCAATCATTGACTTTTTATTTAGAGTGAAAGATTTCTTTGCCAATCCATTTCAGGCAGCAGAGAAAGGTTGAGGTGGTTGTCTGACTTGCTATTTAATTTCTCGATTTCCCATAACACTTGAAATGGTTTGGACGGTACTTATTTTACTCATGTGATGAAAGGGAAGTACATATATATATATATATATATATATATATATATATATTGATAAATAATTATAAAAATGAAAAATCATACGTAAAATTTCTATTTCTTTATCGAATAAAAGATAATTAATTACTATATATAAAATAGAATTAAATAAACAATTGCATAAATATTATATTTTTATTCAGATAAAAAAAAGCATTTACTGATAACCACGTGAGAGACATTTTTGATTACCGTCAATCGGTAATCAAAAATATCTCTCACGTGGTTATCGGTAAATGCTTTTTTATCTGAATAAAAATATAATATTTATGCAAGATTAAGTAAGAAAGGAATTAGTGTTAAAATAGATAATTGATTAATTATAGAAAAAATATTTATGATTAATTATAAAATATTTTTATAAAAATATTTTAAAACACTAGATAATTTTCTAGATATTATTAAAAACGTTAACAATAGAAAGGTAGACATTGATAAGACCCTGCACTTCCGGTAACCCAGTTTATGAATATGGATTCTAAATGTAAAAAAATAAATATATAAGGAAAAATTGACGACAATTACTCGAAAAATAAATGAAAAATTGGACAAAACAAGAAAGGAAGGTTAGTGGAGAAATATATATCTTAATTTAGGAGATTCTGAATCAAAATATTAGAGGATGAGGAACGATTAAAATATTAACAGTGAAAAATATTAGATGCCTATCCGTTATGACAAGTTCCATTAGGAAAAAAAAAGGATTTGATGATGAATACTGACTGTAATTTATGGATTTTATTTGCCTTCTATGTTAATGCATTTAGCAGGTGTGTAAAACTCAATTTTTCAATTTTCGTCCACCTAAAAGTGTGTTATTATTATTATTATTATTATTATTATTATTATTATTATTATTATTATTACTGCTCTATTCAAAGAAATATTGATCACTCTAATTTGACTATATATACTTTATCTAACATATAAATGTATCTTGTCGGATTTTCAATGTCAGACTAAAATGGCATTTAAGCTGAAAAATTAAACTTTGATTCTGACTAGCACATTTTAATGTGTTATTGTTGTACTGTAATTTATTATAAAAAAGTAAGACGACTGTTAATATGAAATTTAATTGAAGAATATAATAGAAGTTGTTTACTTTAAGTTTAAAAATGTGAAATAAATTTAAAAAATTAAAAATTAAAAACTACAATGACTTTCTTGCATCCCAGGCAACGCTTGGTAGGTGAATATGTAACGTATAGTTTTTAAATAAATAATTTGTATTTTAGCTCTCATATTCTTACGATCGAGCACTTTATGATTTCTTTTCAACATAGTAGAATAGTAGATATTATATATATATATATATATATATATATATATATATATATATATATATATATATATATATATATATATGAGTAGATAATATCTCTATATATAAAACTCAATGTCTGTATAGTGTGTGTGCCCAATAGAAAAACAGTTAGCGAATCTAGATAAAATCTAAAAGTGTATTCGAATGTAAAATTCACCGATAAAGTTAATGGCCATATTTCTGAATCTCTAAATTCACTCCTAAGGGTGCTATGGGGCAGATTGCGTCTGGAGGTAGATTATTTCAACTATTTTTAGCTTAATTTCAATTTAATTATGTATTAATTTAAATAGAAAACAATTATATTATGTAGTCTTTTAAAAAAAAAAAATTGCAAGTCATTCCCGAAAAAAAACTGCAAGTCATTTCCTCAAATTCAACCGGAAATGACACTATAGAAAGAATGCAGTGTGGAGGGGAGATTCAAAATTCTAATACTTCTAGTACGATAATTCTAGGAAGAACGAGAAGGGTGACTAACCCAGGCTTTACTTAACCAGCTCATAATTCAAAACAGGAAATGAGTCAGCATTTTTTAGATTTTACATTTTAGTGGACACTGCCCGTCAGTGTCTGCCACTGTCCGCCACTGTCAACCAGTGCCTTCCAGTGTCCACCACTGTTTGCCATTGCAGCCCTATAAAGAAATCGCCAACTCATAATTCAAAACAGGAAATGAGTCAGAATTTTTTAGATTTTACATTTTAGTGGACACCGCCCGCCAGTGCCCGCCACTGTCAGCTCTATAAAGAAATAGCCAAATTATAATTTAAAACAGGAAATGAGTAAGCATTTGTTAGATTTTACATTTTAGTGAACACTGCCCATCAGTGCCCGCCAGTGTCTGCCATTGTCAGCCCTATGAAGAAATAGCCAAGTCATAATTCAAAACAAGAAATGAGTCAGAATTTTTTAGATTTTACATTTCAGTAGACACTGCCTGCCACTACCTGCCAGTGTCCACCAATGTCTGCCAGTGTCTGTCATGTAAAGAAATCGCCAACTCATAATTAAAAACAGTAAATGAATCCGCATTTTTATATTTTTACATTTTAGTAGACGATGCACACCACGACCTGCTAATATCCGCCACTTTCCACCAATGCCCACCACTATCCGCTATGTAAAGAAATCGCCAACTCATAATTGCTATGAGTTCTTTTATATATCGGTTACATAAATGAACATGCTTTATGAGTTCTTTAATATGGCAGGGGCGCTACATAGTTGAACATGATTTTATATAATAGGGACGCTACATAAACGAACATGCTTTACAAGTTGAAATGGAGGCGGAGAAGAAATCAAGAATTGACAGTGACTATTTGTGCTTTTCGGCGTTGTCTGGGATCAATAATTGTATAAGTCATTGCATTAAAGTTCGATTTCCAAGTCTTTAAAAAATAAAATGTAAATTGATGATAAACTGTATTGAGGCAATCATTATCACTGGTTGTGACAAAGGTGAAACTGTTTTTATTCCAAGGATACCAATTATACCATCAAATATACCCTTTCACTTTAAGCGGTTGCAGTTTCCTGTATGACTTTGTTTCACTATGTCCATCAATAAAAGTCAAAACCAAACACTAAAAGTTGCCGGATTGCAACTTGAAGAACCATGCTTTTCACATGGTCAGCTTTATGTAGGAGCATCACGTGTGGGTGCAAAAACAAATCTTTTTGCGTATGCACATCAAAATAAAACAAAAAAAACATTGTTTATAAAGAGATTTTCAATCTTAATGCCAGATGATTTTCTGATTATTATTAAATGATTGCAGTTTGTATTTCTTTAACCTTTCTTTAAAGTTTTGAAACTTTCCATATCAGTTTCAAACTTTTACTTATAAAATTTTTTTTCATAAACAACATATGATAATTATGCATTTTATTCACCTGTATATTTAGTTTTGTTAACTGGAAGCATGTCTTAAAAATATACACTAAAATAAAAAATTATAGGAATCATCCTCTGAAGGAGTAAAGCTGTAACACACCATGTGATAAAAAATAAAATAATAAAATCGACAATTATGTTTTTGTGGTTTGTATTTAAAGAAAAAGAACTAAAAAGTTATTTACTTTACCTGGTTTCATTCGTATTCGGAACCCATGTATAAAAATCCCCCCACCTGTACATAGAACAATCTATACTAATCTTACTATTAAGCTATGAGATTGTAATCTACTTTTTCATGTGTACACTACCTTCACTATTGCAAATATTAGGTGGTAAGAGTTTTAAGAGTATAAAAACAAGTGATGTGAAAACAGTGATCAAAGTGTTAACTTAATCTGCAAACCAATTGAGTATATATGTGTGAGTAGATAATATATATATATATATATATATATATATTCCATAAAAAATGCCAGTATACTGAAATCATATGCCCTTAATAGGGTTAAGATGAAAATTCATATACACTAAATGTACAAAAGCAAGGAAATTCCCAAATTTTTGCACTTTTATTGTCATTAAGGGTATGACTACATATCAACCAAACCATTTCATTATCACATCACTACAGTATAAATCTCTATGCATGAGTGGATGAAGTGTGTGAGGTGCGCCGAAGAAAAATTCCTAGCAGTAAAATACATAGCCCTGTTGTGCTCGCATACCCTTAATGACAATAAAAGTGTACAAATTTGGGAATTTCCTTGCTTTTGTACATTTAGTGTATATGAATTTTCATCTTAACCCTATTAAGGGCATATGATTTCAGTATACTGGCATTTTTCATCGAATGACACTACTTTTGTAAATGCTATGCCTACATACAATGGTCATTTTTAAGGTTTTTTGGAATTTTCTGGAAAACTAAGGTATATGGTAAACTGAAATTAAAATGCCATCAACTAGACCCTAGTATCTCTATCTCTGCCAAAAATCAGCTGAATCCATCAAATAGTTGATGAGATACAGGGTGGCACATACGTACGTACGTACGTACACACAGATAACATGATTTCATGACTGAACTTTCTGGATCTCTGGGTTGCCTTGACTAATGATGCTGAAATTCTACACACTTATAGAACCTATCAAATAAAAATTTTGTGCAAAGTTTTATCTAATTTTGTTTATTGGTTTTTGAGTTATGATTGATCAAAGAAATGAGATTACCAGCATAGGCCATTCGTGTAGTCTATTAATGGATAGAGCGCTCTCGCCCCTCCCTTGATATATATATATATATATATATATATATATATATATATATATATATATATATGTGTGTGTGTGTGAGTATTGATTTACTCCTCTCCAGGAGTTAGGCACAAGGCCAGTTTTTTTTATCTTACTCCCACAAGTAAGATGTGACCCAAGGTCGGGTCGGGAAAGTGGGGTTTAAAAAATGGCGTCGGCATTCCCCGGTAGGGGCACCTCAAGCAGTAAGCAATAAACTTACTCCTCCCCAAAGAGGGGAGGCGAAGCCTGGGAGGGTGGACCTCCTAGAACTGCACAGGACAGACCCATAGACCGGCGTAAATCAAGCCCCGAAGGCCCAGAAAATACCAGTCTATGGGGTGCAGTATCCATCAGAACAGATACTACACTTTGATCTTAGCCAAAAGGTGTGTGTGAGTAGATAATATATATATATGTGAGTAGATATATATATATATATATATATATATATATATATATATATATGTGTGTGAGTAGATAATATATATATATATATCCATCCATTTTCCACTCTCAATTTTCCGAAACAACAGACCATAATGGAGGCTGAGGAGAGTCCACAAAGGACGATCCACTGTTCCCCTGTGTCAGATTTGAAATCGACGGTACCAATGTTATTCTGATCTTCTGTAATATATATATATATATATATATATATATATATATATATATATATATATATATGCATCGAATGAACAGCACATGGTGACTGTTTGTCTACGCTCTTCAAACCTATATATATATATAACTTTACCAAAACTTGTAAATCGAACAGTTTTAAGCATAAAAGATGTAAGCAACGTAAAAAAATATCGCCTTGCAAGAAATCAATATTTTGAGCAAATTTTTTTTTGGTAAACCTACTAAATTCTGATTTTAAAAAAAAAGAAGAAAAAGAATAAAAACTTCAAAGTATAAAAAGAAGAGAGGTTAATACAAGGGAAGTAACTGCTGTCTGGTCAAGATCTCCGATCAAGACGGATAAAAATGTTATTCCGGAAAATGTTTTTATCAAATTTTTAAAAGAAGCAAACTTTATATAGATATAAATATATAAAAATAAAAATGAAAAAATCTCCAGAAGATTTTTCCATCTGAGATCAACTTTGGTCGATCAGATATTTCTTGAGTCTTCATCATCCATCACGATGATGCACAAAGTATATCATGTTTTGCTTATCCTATTCGCATCATTTTACCTGAATTCTATTTATTCCTCATGTAATGGGTGATAGCCTTGTCTTCGTCATAAAAACTAGCAAAACATATGCGAACGGAAGATAATAGAAGCAGTAAAGACAGACATCAGTAATAGATTGCAAAGATAGTTAAATATAAAAAAGAAAGAAAGAATGAACATATACTACACTTCCCTCCCAGAAGAGGAGGTAATTCCTCGAAGGATGGTATCATGACAAACGAAACTGGGAGGATGGTATCATGACAACATAAGAGATACTACACTACCATGGCCACCGAGAGTTGACAAGGCCAAGCAACTAACTTCCTGCCGCCCTCTGACGTCACTGCATTCCGTGTCAAAACAAGGACCGTAGTAATAACAATAAGAAGGCATTTCGACTTCTCCATTCACTAAATAATCCATCAAAATTCAGGAAATCAACCAATTTTAATGAAATTTTCAGTATTTATTAATTAATGATCACGGAATATAATAAATCCATTACTTTATTATAAAGCTTGGTGCAAATGTATTATTTCTTGTAAACAAAAAACACCTTTACTAAAGTTATTCAAAATATCAAAACATGTTGACCATACGATATTGTAAATATTTAAAACAAAGCATTAGAAAACTTTAAAAATTGCATGTAAAAAAAGAAAAGAAAAGAACACGATTCGATTCATCTTGAAACTGATCTTTATTCAATATAAAGTTAAAGAAAATAATAATTCACCATCAAATACTGCAAAAAACTGAATTATGAATTACCATTATTTAAACTTCTAACCCAATCAACCGTAAGTAATTCAGACTTTGAAATTTGTTCTGACACGCAATGCAGTGACGTCATTTTCTAGCCAACCGGCCTGTAGTAACTCTCGGTGGCCACGACACTACCCTCCCACAAAAAAGCAGGGGGTAATGCCTAGGAAGATGGTATAATGACAAACGAACATATAGTACACTGCCCTACAACGCAAAGGAGGGGGTAATGCCTGGGAGGATAGTCTCATAACAACAGAACAGATACTACACTTCTCCCCATAAAAAACAAAAGGTAATGCCTGGGTGAATAGCATCTTGACAACTGGACAGATACTACACTACCCCCTCTGAAGTGAGCATAGAAAGATAGTACATTAGTCTGAAATGGTATAGTAAACTGAATTGAGTATTAAAAGATCAGAATAGTATAGTTTCGGCTTTCGGCCAGACAGATACCAAATGTTCATTATTAATAGGTAACTCTGATTGATATAAATATATACTAAAAATATGTAACACGTTGGATCACTCAGGGTAAATTGTTTCAATCAGGAAAAAGTAAGTTTGCAAAGCCCGTTAAATATAATATAACATTTTGTTAAAAAACATTCAAATTTTGTCTCTTTCTACTCGCTCTCTCTTTTGGCTAAGATCAAAGTGTAGTATCTGTTCCGATGGATACTGCACCCCATAGACTGGTATTGTCTTGGCCTTCGGGGCTTGATTTACGCCAGTCTATGGGTCTGTCCTGTGCAGTTCTAGGAGGTCCACCCTCCCAGGCTTCGCCTCCCCTCTTTGGGGAGGAGTAAGTTTATTGCTTACTGCCTGAGGCGCCCCTACCAGGGAATGCCGACGGGGCTGCCCAGGCAATTTTTAAACCCCACTTTCCCGACCCGACCTTGGGTCACATCTTACTTGTGGGAGTAAGATAAAAACTGGCCTTGTGCCTAACTCCTGGAGAGGAGTAAATCAATACTCGCTCTCTCTCGCTCTCTCTCTCTCTCTCTCTCTCTCCCTCTCTTTTCCTCTCGAACTACAAGTTAAATAGTATTACTGCCTGTGATGACATTCCCTTTCGTTTATAATGGACTATTCCGATCGTTTTATTCTGAATTCATATTTATAATTAATTATTCATCTTTATGAGTTACTTAGTTAATTATTTTAAAATTTTGTCTAATTAGAACAATTCAAATGAAAATTTTTTTCAAACATAACTAAATCCCAAAACCAAGTGATATTTTAGCATGCATGTTTTATCTGGAACCTTGCGTTAAAGCTGATGACAGTCTATTTTCAACATCCCTAAGAGTGCTTGACTTTAATTTCTTAAAGGGGCTTATTATAATATTTATAAATAAATATTACATTATTTATACTTACAGACGCTAGCGTTTCACGCTTATTGCTCTCATCAATGCAGGAAAGTAACAATTTCAGATGGTCGGGAGGCTCGAACCCCATTCACTCAGCCACCGGAAACTGTCACATGATTAATCAAAATTAAGATCTATATGTACCTAGAAAAAATTGCGCATTTTTTTACACAAAATTTTTAAAAAAATGATTAACTCTATTATTTATTAGTTTTAGTTTTATTTGAAGAATAGCAATTTAATAATCATCAGTGAAAAAAGAAAAATAGTATTATATATCTAATTAATTTTTAATACGTTTAAAACTTTTAAATTCTTTAAAATTGTTGTAACCTCCCAACCTCGCACTATCTCATCAGTACGTGAATAAAGACGTCTTATTTAAATTCTAAAAACCTTTTATTTTAAAACTAGCATGTTTAACATGACAACCAACTAGAAGAATTAAAAAGTGTGTGCAACATCTTTCTTTTAAAACCTCTCTCTCTCTCTCAATGCCTTTCTCTTCTCTATCTAACTATCTCTATCGCCTTCACTCTCTCTCTCTCTCTCTCTCTCTCTCTCTCTCTCTCTCTCTCTCTCTCTCTCTCTCACTATCCCTCCACTTTCCCTATCATATCTCACACCAAAGTTTGATGGAAAAAAATTACTCTAAATGTCAATCGACTGACTTATTTTGTTCCTGTTGACCCCCAAAAGAATGAATATTACCAAAACAAAAAATGTGTCCATATTCAGTTCTAGGCAATGCTGAAAAAGAATACATCAGCTTTGTGGATATGTTTTGTGTAGTTGACGGTTGACGGACACACACACACACACACACACACACAACTGCCATTTATATAATAGAATATACCCTCTGGGCCTAGACACTTTGTCCAGTATATATATATATATATATATATATATATATATTACACGGGCTCAAATTCTAGTATATATTATATATTAAATAGTGTTTAATGCCAATACGTAGTTAAAGCAAAATAAATTGTTTTGGACTATTAAAAGAATTTCCAATGCTATTGATAATGTTTAACCATTAATTAATTTATTTTTATGATTTTTATGTTTGAATTAATGATTTGAAACATGACGTAAATCATAAATCTATGACGTCACGTCAAAGCTATAATTATTTTGTTAAGTTAATGTTTTAAAATCTAAATAGCTCAGTTCGTAGAACATCAGACTGAAGATCTCATGGTTTCGGTTTCGATTTCCGATCATAGCATCCGCTTTATTTGTTGGGAATTTATTATTCAGTATTGATGCAATATGTTTTATTCTTAAAAAGAAGATATTCATTTAAAAAAATTGTGACAGACAGACACACGGAGAACATGTCCGTTATATTCGAGGCAATGCTGAAAAAGAATATACCATCTTTGTGAGCATATCTTGTGTAGTTTCCAACTTTAAGGTGGACACACACACAAACTACCATTTATATAATGGATAATATAAGAAGATTTGGTAACAACAAGAGGTTTTAAAGGAGTAAGCTCATGGCCCAAGGATGAGTGAAGTAATGTTTCTCCAACCGAATTTTCATAGAATAATACTTGTTACCCTTGAAGAATTTGCTTGTTCATTGTCATAAAGGAAAAGGAATTCTATGGTACAACTGTCCTGATCGATTTTTCACCAATACAGGCTTACCTTTCTTAAAACATTTTCATCATATGCTCTGTCATCATTCTTTGACATTTGAGAAAATCTATCAGGATTATCTCTTTACAATCCCCAAAACAGTATGCATCACTTTCTGAGCCGATCTCTCCATCTCGGATTTGAGTGGTCCAACAAAACCCTGCTGAAACGATTGTCTGCGCTGGATCATTCCCTCTGTATCATATTGATAAATCCAAGTCTCGCCTCCAGTCAATCTTCTTGATCCACTTCAGTTTTCCTTAAACTGCTCATGGAAATGTCAGACCTTTGAGCCAGAGTTGATCTTCACACAACCCTGTTGGTTCCCAGCAGGCAGAAAGCTTACTGCGGGCAATATGTTCATGCAAAATTACAAATTCTGAACCAAGTGAAATCCACACTTTCATAACTATCACGTCGATCGAAATTCGACGGACTTGAGCTACAGTTTCTTCATTTGTTAAGATTGATGGCTTTTCCTCTCTTGTGTCATCTTTGATCTCTACGTTACTTGAAACACTCAATCCATCCCCAATGATCTGAGATTTCTACTCCAGTTGTGTTAATAGTTTCATATTAGCTTTTACTTTAAAATTGTGCTTTCCATTCTGCTAAATATACCTTAATGGCACACAAGCTGATGAACAAGTGAGTGAACTGTATGTGGGTCTACTTTCGTATTAAATACTTATCTAAATTTCTTTCTACTCGGCTGAATCAATACATTCATGAACTATAGGTATTGCAGCAGAACTTTTTGATTTTCCCTTGTGTGTGTGTGTGTGTGTGTGTGTATCTCTGTCTTTATAAAATTAGTTATGGTATAATTTTTTTTTATTTAGACAAACATTATTAGCTACATATGTGCATACATGTTTCAGTTGTGACTTTATTCCAAATCCAACATCTTCAGGTCATATCAAGTATGGCTTGAAGATGTTGGACTTGGAATAAAGTCGCAGCTGAAACATGTATGCACATATGTAGCCAATAATGTTTATATGAATAATTTTTAAAAATTATACTATAATGCAGCTCTACCTGTTATTGAGCACTATATTATAAACACTGAAGTTTCATTGGATTAACGTCTAGGAAACAACAACTATACAAGTACTATAGTTAGTTATGTTTATATATCTATGTGTACAGGATTCACTCTTAAACTAATTAACTGATCATTATGGATTTTGAAACACACCTGCTAGGCATAAGGGGTCAAAATGTGAGCTATATTTTGTTTAATTTAGTTTCGTGCAAAGGGAGTAAAATCGGGGGTGGAAGCAACACACAATGTGAAAAGAAACCCCGACATGGGGTCGCTACAAAAACAATAAAAATAGAATATCAAATATTTTTATTTTTCAAGACTATTTGTTTTTTGTGGACAAAAACATTATCCATGTCATGACGACAGCGAACACCCCCCCTTGATTTCATAAACCCAACCAGTCAAAAGTATCCACTGCTTTGTAACCTTGCTGGGCAGCTTATGCAATAGGCTTTTAAAACACACCACTCTCCCTGTCGCTTGAGACACATTAAACCCTGGTAAACCCAACAAAAAAGTATTTTGACCACAAAGTGATTTCTCTTTCGACAGTTATGTTTACACCCATTTAAATACTTGCTGACCAGTAAAACGTCTTACATAAAAAAAACAGGCTTAGCATAATTGAATTCAGTTTACAGCAATACACAATACATATACAAGCCGACAAAAACAAGATGATGCAATTATAAAATACGAGTTGATAAAACAAAAGATATTTTTTCAATTACATTACTAAAAACACAATTTGTTGCCAACATTGTCTGCCTGCAGCAATCGTCTCCTTTTTTCCATTGAACGATACAGTCCGACATTAAAATAAATACAGCCCCCCCCCCCCCATTTTTCTTCTCTCTTCCTTCCTCTCTTTCTCTTTTCTGTATTTTAGCTATCATCACCATCACATCATTACACAATCATTATTGAAAACTTTTAACAGAATAAAACAATCCTTATATGCTCAACCCAAAATCAATGTTTAACTTCTGTAACTTCGATGCTTCTGTATTAGTGGGTCAGATGAAATTTTCATTTTAGAAGAGTCAGTTGAAAGGGGAGATAATTCAAACTGTTTTTTTTTTGTTGTAACATAAAGAAAATCCAAAGAATTAGTAAAAAAAATAATTTTTTTAAAAGTGTACTTGTACTGTTTACAGACCGGGCTGAAATAATAATGTTATAATTTAGGAAGCCATTCTTAACATGGGGAGGTGAAGGGTTGATTAACTATTCTGTACTTTTACCTAACAATTTAATAAACATAATAGTTAATATATCCCCATCTACCCATGTTAAGAATGGCTTTCTAAATTATAACGGTATTATTTCAGTATGGTCCTTAAACTCTACAAGTACACTTTTTAAAATGTATTTTCTTACTAATTCTCTTGATTTTCCTTATGGGTTATGGTTACAACAAAAAATAGTTTGAATTATCTCCCCTTTTAACAGACTCTTCTAAATTAGAGATGAAAATTTTATATGCCCCAATAATACAGAAGCACCAACACTTTTAATGGAATAAAATAATCCTTATATGTTTAACCCAAAATCAATTTGTAACTTCTGTAACTTCTTGTGTGACTTCCTGTATAACTTCGTATGTGACTTCCTGTGTGACTTCTTGTGTTACAACAAAAACAAAAACCTTAAAATTAAAATAACATAACAAAAATGAAACCAAAAAAAACAATCAAAATGTTCCCAGTTTAAAGGATACATTTTCTTTTCTAACTTTTAATACAAAGGTTCTTTTGCCATCTACGTTTGTGGTGTGTGATTAGTGTTTAACAGTGTTTTAAATTGTTCTTGAAAACTAACAATAACGAATAAACAGCAACATTTAAAGCCCAAATAGAAACTTTATAAACAAGTTAACAGTGTCCCCCCCTCCCTCCACCCGCCGTAAAAAATTACAGAGTTTTTTTTTGTAAAAAGAGATAACAAAAGGCTTGTTGTCAGTTGTGCCCATAACTTTTCTCCTCCTGTAGGCAATGTCTATTTTTTCTTTGTTATCGTGTATGCATATATTTTATTTGTTTTACTTGTAGCAATTGCATGAGCGAACTATTTTGTATTGGCGAACTATTTTGTATCGATGTACGTTAGTTTCAACTGAAATGTTAATTTGGCTTTACGAATTTATAATCATTTCCTCTTTACAACGTGGGCATATGATGTTTCTACATGTAGCGAGATTCATATGCGCTAATACATTTTGGAGCCAAGACAATACACGAGATTAACTTTAGTTCACGGTTTTCCTTCAAGCAGACAAGACGTACCTTATCCTGTTCTCGACCTGACTGAACAACGAGCAGGTGAGATGCTGAACTCCAGGATACTACATAATCTAATCGACATAAATCAACCCATTGTACTATTTGTTTTTGTGTTCCCGTGAATAAATATTGACATCAATTTTCGTTTTATTTGGTTGTGGAACTATTATTTATTTCGAGGAAGAATGGTGACTCTTTTCTTGTGTAACATTTCTATTTCAGTCGGATTCGGCCAGACGTACTAACTCTTCTAAGTAAGTTCGTCATTCTGACTTTCTTCCTGTTTTAAACCAGCTAAAATTAGTGACACAGCTAAATACCCTGCAAAATATGTAGACTCCACAATATAATTATACCCCCCCTTTCATCAAAATGAAATATACTCACCCGAGAACTCTAGGCAATGTAATTTCAGAATATATGTGGTTATAGGGGTCCATTTCCAAATCCCTAGGAGTTTGTAAACAAACAAACAAAACAAACAAGACAGGTATGGACAGCGGCTGTAACCAAATCATGTGCCTTGTGAAATAAGAGAGAAAGGAGCACACGTATGTATTCACGGTGTGTAATATGGACAGCTATGTACAGAAAGGTGGAAGGTGAGCACAGACATGTTTTCTTACGAATTTTTATCACTTATCAACTCTCTCCTGTCTGTAGGTGCACGTTTTTCCTGTGTAGACATTCAACCAACCAGGTCTGTGTGCACAAATCCATGTGTGCAGAGATAAACATATACATATCACCTGTATTCTCTTATGTGCACACATACACATTGTGTAACCAGGTGAAAAAGTCCAATAGCTGACGGGTCATTTACCTTAAATATATATGGAAATCTGAGATCTAAAATGACTGCGACTGGATGTTGTTTCTGTGTGTCCATGATGCAAGCAAATATTTCCTTCGGTGCAGGCATACCCGGAAAACTTTGGAATTAAAGTTCAGACAGTTAGTTATAGCTGGCCGAGTTCGGAATTTTTTTGTCGTGCATAAATGTCTTGTAACCCAGAGTATATGCAGTCGAGTGATTCAGTATTTTTGAATCGATTCTGTAAGGCACGTTTTGGTATTTTTCAGCTGCGCATGAAACAAAAAACTGCAACATCACTCGCTGGACACCTTGGTGTTTAAAAGCTCAGACTGCATCTTAGAAAAGCGATTGGAAAGCACTGGATCACTCAACTTCATATAATTCGAGTGCCAAGAAATGTGTTTTATGCATTATGAAATATGTACATGCACCATGGACATTCAGAAAAAAAGCATTCAACCACAGCCACCTTAGATTTTGGATTTCGGTATATATTTAACAAAATTTGACACATCTACTGTGGACCTTTTTCTTCAGGTCACGGAGTGTGTATGTGTGCATGTTAGAGCATGCACGATGAATGATACATGTGCGTAAGCATTCTCTGTCTGTGTTTCTGCTCCCTGGAACAGTCTGCCAGAGGAGATCGTGATGATGCCTACCATATCCAGGTTTCAAGTTGTCTTGGACAAACATTCAGACGGTATATAGATGCAATGTCTTCTAGCTGCCTTTTTACGTGGCTTGCACTTTGATATTTTTTGACAATAAAATTGATTGATTGATATATGTGTATAAGCATAGTCACATAAATGCATAAACACACATGTACATGCTCTTTTTCATTTTACGTAGCTGACCCCAGACTTTCTTGACCAACCATAATACTCACTGAACGGTTTGTGCTCTTATCTCCCTTGTTTCACAAGACACATGTGTGGAAAACAGCACTTCTAGCCCAATCTTATCTTGGTGTTTGTTCCCTTACGTCACTAGTGGTCTATAATCTGACAGAAGTAGAATGCTAATAGTTTTGCTTGCCCGGCAAATTTGCTGGATGAACTGGAAACAATACGGTATTGAAAGTCTTGAAAGAATTACTATAGTATAGAATCTCCAAAAATAAATATGGTTCTCCCACACATAATTCAGCCTTCTGTGTTTATTTCTACTAAACAAGAAATCTCTCTCTCTCTCTCTCTCTCGTATATATATTTATTATTGAGCACTATTGACTAAGGATTGACTTCAATGAACAAAATTTCACCGAAATTATATATAGATATATATTGTAACAATACACACACATTGGAAGGTAACTAAAAAGTATATATATATATATATATATATATATATATATATATATAATCCAAGTATGGTATAGATCCACAGGGTATAAATCCAGGGGAGTTGAACCGGGTTTATGAGAGTGCTCAATAAAAATATAGAGCAGAAATATAAATATAAATGATAATTTATTTCATTTTAACTACAAAATTGATTTTGTTTCATGAGAGCAGTTTGAGGGGCTCACGCTCATCAGGTCTTGAAATAGCATTAATGTTATTTTAAGACCTGATGAGCGTGAGCCCCACAAACTGCTCTTGTGAAACAAAATCAATTTTGTAGTTAAAATGAAATAAATTATCATATATATATATATATATATATATATATTAAAAATGAAGTATTTATTCTAAGAATTTTTATTATTTTCAGTGATATTCCTTCTAATTTGGAAAGATCGCAGTTCCTAGTGGGAATATCTTTTGTGATATTAATCAACAAATTTTAGGGACTGACATTGAATGTAGCTGGATCACAATTGAAAGAATCATGTTTTTTTCACTGCCAAGAATACTTCACTGCCTTACAAGTTGATCATGAAAATGTGGTGTATTCCAGTGTGACATTCAAAAAATACGTAGACAAATGCGAAAAGGTCTTGGTATTGCAATGCTGCACTATTTGCATGTGCAGGTGTTGTTTTCTCTAAAACAACCTGGTGTAGAATTCTTAAACCGATAACATGAAACGGTAAACTCATCATCGCCAAACTCATCTTTAAGAAGACCTACAAAAGAATTCAATTTCAGTTCAACTGAAGTGGAGCCATGCAAATTCTAGGAGATCTTGAATTCATAAGCGGTCCTTATCAGCCGAATGTATATCCTGATCAGTGGAAATGATTTTGATTACGTTAGTTTTTTAAAGAGGTGTCATCGTCCTCTCACATACAGTGTCTGTTAATTCCAAATGATTAACCATCTGGTACTGACCAGGCTCAACGTCACTTAACTTTGATCATTTAAAGAGAACCGGTGTGTCAACTTGATTATGTAAGTGCATTGCTTGAGCACAGAAATATATGAAGACCAATTCCCAAAATGTTCACTTGACGGATGATGGGCCAAAGTTTGGGTACCATTTGGAGTCTCTAACTTGCATCGCATCACGTTCAACGTCAAGAAGTGGTGGTGCTATGTTTTAGATTGGTATAATAGAAAATGAACTTGCCAGACCTTTCGAATGCTAGAAAGCATCACTCATTAGCAATTCCTACACCGTATTTCTACAGTAAAAATTTTCAGCATGGTTGGATGATTTGACACTCACGTAGATGGCAATTGATTTTGATGCACAGCAATGCTCCGTTGCATTTAGCCAAGACTAGAATTTCGTATCTTGCAACTTTGGGTTCCAAAGGACAAACACTTATGACTTTGCCTCCTTGTTCACCTGACCTTAACCATTTAAAGCAGTTCAAGTCGATCTTGAAGAGGAAAATTTATGAAGGAGGTGTGCAGCTTTCATCGAAGGATGCTCTGTGGCAAAAGAACAAAACTGTTGCTGGTACCATAACACCTTCTCACATTAGTCCGCTAATAGTTTCTCTGGACATAAACTGTTTAATGTGATTTTTACACATGAAATTTGCATAGATAAATAAAGTACATCAACAGCAATTTAATTGTGCATTTTATATATTTTGCTTTCATTATTTCGTCATTTCGTTACTATAATGATATAGCTTTTTTCATTAACTTCCTTATACTCAAACTAGAAGGGATTTCCCGAACATTGCACGATTTTGATTCTAAAAAATATCTAAAATTCAAGGTTTAAGTTTAAGGGGTCCTAAGAAGAAACCGAAATTCAGAAAATCTTGCTTGATCTGTGTCTAATGACTATGGATCAAATTTAATGCAAATCTGAAATATTTGAATTTTCAAATTGGAGGTTGTGCTCCCTAAAACCCTTTAAAATACACAAAAGCAACTGAAATTTGAGGAATATGTTTAATTGATATCTAATACATATTGTTAAAATTTCAGAAAAATCAGAGGTATTTGAATTTTTCATGGAGGGTTTTCACCCTTTTTTAGCCCCTTTGCATAAAGTACACCGAACTAAATATTGCCCACATTACGACCCCTCCCACCTAGCACCTTTGTTTCAAAATTCATAATGATCGTTTAATTAGTTTAGGAGTGAAGACTGTATATACCAAGATATAAACATATATGCATACCTCACTTTATATAGAGATATACTTATATATCAGAAACTATCTAAACCTATGAGGAAAAAATTAGAAAACAAAACAATTTCAACTCATATCTCACCATCAATTCAACTATTGACATATGCAAGTACATCACCAACTTGACTTATTTTAAATTTAACAGACAACATTACAAAAAAAATGTTTGGTATTCCTATGGGTAATCCACTCAGTGGTCTCTTAACTTGTTTATTTTTACAATTTTTAAAATCTAGCACTTTCAAATATCTATTATCTAAAAATATTTACCATACTTCAGATACATTGACGACATACTTATTTTCTGATTGCAAGATATAAAAATAGAAAACATTGCAAAAATATGAGAAACTGGCGACCCTTCCATAAATGTTACGCATAAAAAAGTATCTTAGAACACCATAACTGTCTTAGACATCCTCATAAAGCGATCACAAGATACTGTAACTTTCCGGGTCCGTTGCAAACGAATTAACAAAAATGACTACATAAATGTTCACTTCCACTACAATAGCAAGATAAAGACAGGCCTTATAATAGGTTTCTATTTAAGTGCTCTTACAATATGCAGTTAACAATGCTTAAACAAAGAATACAAACAGGTTGAAAATTCACCAAAAACTGTAAAATACACCAAATAATAATAATTAAACGTTATTTAAAATAAATACAACATACATACAATTACCAAATTTATGAAAAATACCACCACTTATTCTGTTACTTGTAGGTCAATCACCTACAAACATAAACAAACAGATATATCTAAAAGAATTAAACTAAATTAGAGAATCATATATATATATATATATATATATATATATATATATATATATATATATACATACTAGAAGAATACTCGTTGCATACGGGTAAAATTAATACAGACTCTACAGAACAGTTTTGCACCACTTTTATGTAAATATTGTTAAAATTTCACAAAAATTGGGGGTATCTGAATTTTATAAAAGGACTTCTCCAGTTTTTACCTATTTTGGATAAAAAGAATTTAACTAAATATAGTCCACATTTGGACTGCTTACGCCTAACATTCATAATGATTGGTTAATTAGTTTAGGAATGAATCACATACATACAAATATATAAGCATATACACATACCTAACTTTATATAAATAGAGATATGGTTTGTATATGGAATTATTGGATAGGCATGGCAACAAACTAATTAAAATAATGACACATGCATATCTCTGAAGCTACTGATATTTTGGTCATGATTCCTGGTAGGATTATGGTCAGATTCATGATCGAAATATCGGTGGCTTTAGAGATGTGTCTGTGTCATTATTTTAACCTGTTTGTTTCAGAAATGTTATTTCATTTTTCAAACTTCCTATATATATATATATATATATATATATATATATATATATATATATATATATATATATATATATATTAGCGACATTGGATTTAAGTTGAAAAATACTTGTAATCCAGGGTTTCGAATCGTACGACCGGTAGTGAATAGTCATATCTCTATGCTGATGAGTCTTGATTGGAAAGGGACGAAACGTATACGTACATAGATAATAAACAATAACAAATATTTTATATATATATATATATATATATATATATAATTATTCAAATTGACATAATATATTAATATGATCTTCCATCGATACCTAAATTTTTAGGGAAACACTGGAAACTCATATGACGTGTTTTAATACTGCAGTTAAACATAAGCTCAATAATTAATAAGTTATATCAATTAGAGTTTTCACATATTAATAGTGTACCATTCGAAAAATTAAAAACATTAATTAGAATTTTAAATATTCTATCTAATTCCGGAAATAAATACTCAACACGTCCTCTGTATGTACGCATGTTTCTGAGAATCAGCTTTATTAGCAAAATTACATTTTAGTAAAATTTCCAACAGATAGAGAATTCTCCTCCTAAGCATATTAGAATTTATTTATCAACTTTTAATATGCTTATAAGAAGAATTCTCTATCTGTTATACGAACTACTGTTCTCATCTTGGATGTAATTCCCATAACATTTCAGCTCATGTAATCTCCGATATTCTTCAGGTGCATCGTGTCAAACTCGGGAAACTTAATGTCAACTTCGGGAATCTGTATGGAATTTTGAACTGGACCCATTATTAAATCCATGGGGGTACATGTTTTCTGTAGGCGGCTTGACTCGGATGAGGTATCTTCGGAGATTTGTCCTGGGTACTGTCCTGATATCATATGGATTACATATCCTCTGATTTTCTTCAGATAAGCCCTTCATATATGGTAGACAGACTGTGGTGAAGTTTGACTGGTGCCCTTTGATGTTTGATCCATATTTCTTGGAGTTGATGTCATGCTCTTTGGATAGTTATTTCAGTGGATGGTTTCTCTGAGGTTGTCCATCTCCTCCAGGTAAATTTAAGCTCAATGGTAAACCCTTAGAGTCAAACAGAGCTTATATATATATAGCTCGGTAGAATGCAAATTTATGACATATTTATAGTTTTGCAATGATCATGCTTATTGCAAACATAATTGCAAAATAATGAATATGTCATAAATTTGCATTCTACTGAGCTATAATATATTAGCTCTGTTTGACTCTAAGGGTTTACTGAGTTATAATATATATATATATATATATATATATATATATATATATATATATATATATGAGAGAGAGAGAGAGAGAGAGAGAGAGAGAGAGTAGTAAATAATAAAATTACACATTTAAAACGATAATATGTTTAGGGCTCCAAAAATTAATATTAGAATTGCCCACAGAAGCCTAGGGTGCACCGGATAAGGTGATAAGTAATAATCAGTTCTAAGTGAAAGTCTTCTATAAGTTGAAGGTTCAATCCTCAGTACAAGCTATATTAAGGATATAATAAAAAAAAAATGGCTGAGAGAACAAAAACAATCTGCCACCGTGGATTAAATAAACGGTTGAGTTAGAAATATTGTATGGATTCCGGAGTACAACATAAAAATTCCTGAGTTTGACAAGAAACACCTGAAAAAAAGTTGGAGGTTACATCGGCTGCAACGTTGTGACAATAACATCAAGATGAGAACAGTAGTTCGAATAATCAAAATCAAATCATGGCAAATAATATTTTTCTATGCAAGTAATTTTGGAAGTAAATATATTAATTGTTTATGTAAACATATAATTGTTTATCTGATAGCAGAGCTAGTTCAAGCAATGTCAAAGATTTTTTTTTTATTAATGACGATCTAAGTTTATTTTGCTTTTTAAGTGATTATAGGAAAATGTGTGCATCTTACTAATCCTCCAGGCTGGAATAAGTCATTTTTTTAAGTAATCGTAGTGAATCATCTGTTTTTATTGCAAAATACATTGTACAACAACAATAATAAAAAATGGCTATTCAGAAGCAAATATTGATTTGTATGGTTAAAGACTATATATGACTAATGTTAAATTTATATGTTATATATATATATATATATATATATATATATATATATATGGTTTCATTTTACTTCAGTTGATGTCCTCAGAAATAAAGGAGCCCCTTCCTGAGGCTAACACTTGATCTCTATATAAGATACATAGATATTCAAATATTCCATTAAAGTTCTCCTTTACTTCTCAAACGTTGAGTTAGTAAAGAAGTAAAGAACATTAATTTTCCTCTCCTCAATTGACCAGTTAACTATGTTATAGTATATTTTTCTTTTGGTCTCTTGGTCTTATTGGATTCCAACACAAGAATTCATCTAGTCTGGTGGAGTATCCAGTTTAGCGATGTTACTAGATGCAACATCATTTGGAGAAGGTGCACCATTCTTCACATAAAGCAGTGTTGGTTAGCCATACCGTAGGGGATCTTATTTGGGCTTCGAATTATATTAAGTATTTGGTCAGGGTTTACTTGTAGGAGGAAGTATCCTCACGCCAGGTTGTCCTGACAAACCCCTGTGCAGAGAGACCTTAGACACTCGAGGACAGTGTCTAGTAGGCATTCAAGTTCTCTCATATATATATATATATATATATATATATATATATATATATATGTGTGTGTGTGTGTGTTACAGAAGATAAGAACATTTAAACATGATACCATCGGTTTCAAGCTGTTACAGTTTAATAAATAAAGAAAATGCTCTTATTATTTAATAATTAAGCACTCTGTTGAATTTCTTTCTACTAAAGAAGACTAAATATAGAGGCTAAAATCTAAACCTGACGATTCCCCCAGGGATTAAATGCGGAAGCCTCTGTGTAGCTTAATTGCCATAAATATATTTTCATAACTTACTACCTAGCTCTACTTACACATCGAGTACTGTTGAAGTAAATACTGAAAATTGATACCTAAAAAATTATATCTCCTTATAACATTTTATGTGGATATATGAAATAGTAATATATATATATATATATAAAGAAAAGTTTAGTTCAATAACTATAACTTTAGTTGTGTCACAAGGCGATCATAAAACAGCAATTTTTTAGAAAAAATAAAATCAATGCTATAGAAGCCTAGGATACACATAAATGCTGCAGGTTAATTTAAACTTAATGGTTAACCCTCAGAGTCAAACAGAGCTAATATATTAATAGGTCAGTAGAATGCAAATTTATGACATATTCATTGTTTTGCAATAATCATGTTCATTGCAAAGATAATTGCAAAATAATGAATATGTCATAAAATTGCATTCGACTGACCTATAATATATATATATATATATATATATACATACCCATCTTAATAGTCATAGACAGAAAATGGTTACTTTCATCGGAACTGTTAACATGTCTATGATCAGACATATTCTTATTTTTCTCATATCTATATCATCGAAATATCTAAATCAAGTGCAGTTCTTGTGTGGTAGGTATTGATTTTTTTATATACATATTTATATATTTTTTTTCTTTTTCAGAGCTCCTTTCATCCTTTGTGGATGTTCTCATGCATATATCATGTACACATGTGCAGTCACATAAATATTGTCTCATATACGCCTCTTCTCAATATATATATATATATATATATATATATATATATATATATATATATATGTTTGTTCTAAAATATATATACATTTACATATATATGTATAAATGCTTGTTCAAAAAATATATATATATATATATAATTGCAAAACAAGTATACATATATATTTCAGAACATATATATAAATATATTTCAGAACAAGAATATATATATATAGAGAGAGAAAGTGCGTGTGTGAGAGAGAGAGAGAGAGAGAGGGACATGAATATTATCCTTTTATGAGTATATATATCAATTGTACGTTGTCAGTTATGAATAGAACATCTGACCATTTTGTATATTGAAAAAGGAGACAGACATGAAGATGTGGTACTGAAAGCACTCCTCAGACTATAACAAATGGCCTGTTTTCATGAAAGGTGTTTCTGATACTTCATGCTGTCTATACATTTATCAAATTATTAAGAGGATTTCTTCTTATAACACAGGAACCTTATATATATATATATATATATATATATATATATATATATATATATATATCAGGGGTAGATTTAGGTGTCTGCCTGGCCAGATGGGGATTGGGCACATATTAGCATGTTTATCTGGTGTGATAGTCTCCATGAAGCATTGCCTATCCTCTTCTAATAGAAATGTTTTTTTACCAAAAACTAATTCAAAATGTAGTGGTGTTTACAGTTTATTCTTTTAATTCAATAACTGTGCTGTGCTGTGCTGTGCTGTGCTGTAGTTTTTCTTTTATTGTGTTTTCAATGTCAAAAACACTTGATAAATAGTAAATAATGGAAACAACTTTTATCTATATTTATGAAGGTTATATAAAGGCAAGAAACACGCACACACGATAATATGTGATAACAGTTTTAGTAATACAATGATGAGTTAATGTTGTCAGTCAAAGGGATGTAATTGTAAACACTCTATTCAAGGGAAGCAACTCTATTGTTTATTCTTAATCATATCTTTTGTTGTTAATGTGGAAAAACTTTCAGAAATATTTTTAAATAGCATTTTATTTTACTCTATGTTTTTGTTGATTTATTAAATATTCGATTAATAAATTTTTTATTATATTTATATTTTTGATTATAATTATATATTTTTATTATAATTATTATTGCTGTTTCTTTACTAGGAAACATTCGATTAACTGTAAAGAAACAATAATAATAATGCGTGAACTTAAGACCTAAGATGAAAAACAGTAATAATTATGATAGTGAATGGTTTTAAAGAAGAAATCTATAAACGAAATGTTTTAAAAGGTATTTTAGTTGTTTATTTTCTAGAATCGTAGCTCCTCCAAAAAATACTATTTTTTCTGATTTGTGTTACATACACGAAGATAGTATTTGAAATCCTGGCCACTTTCAATCTGAGACTGTATCCTATAAATGAAGAATAATTACCAAACAGTACAGGAAACAAGTAATTTTAAGAAATCAATATGCTAATATTTATATGTGAGAAAATAAATGTAATTGTTTATCTGATAACGAAAATAGATTGGAATATGTTGGAAGTTTTCTTTTATTAATGACATAATCTGTTTTTTTCTTTTTAAGTGTTCAATTTAGAAATGTGCCAATATTACCAATATTCTGACCAGGAATTGTAGCTTAGTACGTCATTATATTACCAATAACACAGTAAAACAACAATAACAAATAAAAATTGGCTAGTCAGAAGAAAAAATTGATTAGTTAGCTTAAATCCTATTTTAAAATCGGACCATATATATATATATATATATATATATATATATATATATGTATATATATATATATATATATATATATAACATGTATCACAAGTTAGTTGAAACAAGCAAAACAATAATGTGCTTGATCGTAGGCCACTCAAGAGCTAATATAAATTATTTTATTTAAATACTATACATTAGAGGGTCTGTTGAGGATACCCGGGTTTCATCAATCTGGTCATCCTGGATTTAGAAGAAAATCTGGGTAGTCATTGCAGAAAGATTTGTCAGTCCCTCTTGATGTGGAAGGTTCTAAAATTGAGATCGGGGTTAAAATGGGACACCAGTTGTACTTGTGTTTGATGGTGTACTTTTTTTTCTGTTCACCCATAAAAAATTTCCTCAAGTTGTTTAATAAGCTGCTTGCTGCTTGTAGTTTGTTTAAGCAGGGATATTAAATGTTTGTTGATTTTAAAATGTTTTTACTTTTAATTTATTACTTATTATTTAGGCTGGTTGTCTGTTGGGTTAGTGTATGTGGAAATGTTTGTATACAGATTCTATGCTCCGATGAATTGGCTACTCTAGTGCCCTCTCGACGTAAATTCAATAGACTAACTTGACAATCAACTAAATTTCATTCATTCACTGTGGAGGTCCCCAGATGTCGCAGAGCCTTCTACTCAAATAGCTTCTTTCCTCGTACGTTGGCCTCTGGAACTCCCTCCCTGTCCCCTGTTTCCCCGACAGTACAGACATGCAGAAATTTAAAACTAATGTAAACAGATATCTTGCTGCGCAGATCCCAATTTAGGTTGACCCCCCCCCCTACCTTCTCCCCTTTTCTTTTTCTCAGTAGCCCCTTACATCTACAGTGGCGGCCTGCCTTGTTTGGGGTGAACTACGTTAAAAAAAAAAAAAATTTTAATGCGGGCGAGGGGGGCATATTTACCCTAAATATTTTGGTCGTTTGTTCAGCATGGGTTTCTTTTTTAACCGTAGTATTTTCAAGGCATTCGTAATACTGATGCGTTTTCCTAGAAATCCATGATCTTCATTTAACCTGGGTTGCAACAATAGCGGGTCCCATCTCTCCCTCTTATAATGCTTCTGAACCAGGAGGGAGGGCTTCATAAAGGGGGATTCCCATGTTTGTGGGAAGAGTACATTCTCTATCTCTCTGATCCACAATCGGCAGTCTGGTCTTTTCCGGAGATGTTTTAGTAGCTGGACATGACATAGGAAGCCTCTTTTTGACTAGTCATGAGCCGTTGATTCACGTCCATGAAAGAGGTGGAATTTATCACTGGCTGCCTTAGTAATCTCTACTCGACCGGCAACTTCCATCTCACATTTCATTAAATAAGATATACTTTCTGTGTTTATTATTCTTTCAAAAACAAATTCTATAAAATTACATGTTAGACTTCAATGTACAACACTGCTTTTAGTTGATACACGTGTTTGCATAGCTAAATACAGTTATTAAGTGAATCTTCTATGGTCCGAGTCGTGTAGATAATTACAAACAGCTCATTTAATAATGGTATTTACTGACACAAATGCGATTTGAACTGAACCATGTCACATTATCTCTTTTTGATTTTATATTTTTCACTTTCCTATTCTACATTAAAAACGTCTCCTTTCATTTGTGTTTTCCATATTTGATCGAACGATACACATAAGTTTACAATTCTTCTAGAATAGGGGTTCTCAACCTTTTTCTCCGTTAAGTACCCCTGAGTTATAAAACCATCTTGCCGAACCCCCGATAATGTGACAATAAACATAATCGTAATTTACTGACTAGCTCATTCTACTACAATAATTCGGCAAAGGATATTATAAAATTATTCAAATTTTGATTCAGAAAAAAAATCAGTATTACAAATATTTTACAATGATGCTACACAAGCAGGAGTGAAACAATATTTTCTTAAGTATCAATCAATCATGAACTTCAGTTTGAGGGCTGTTACAAGTAAGTTCCTCAATTTGAGGAGCAGTATTAGACAGGCACACTCGTAGGTCATGCTCGACATTCAGTCGTGATCGATGTTTAGTTTTCATATTCAACAGCGTTAAAAATCATTGCTCGCACAGGTAAGTACTAGGGAACATCAGTAAAGAGTTCAAATCTCTTTCAGATACAACAGGGTAAATTTCACTCATTTTAGACCAGAACTTGGTGAGGGAAAGACTTTCAAATGCATCTTTTGCAACAGAGTCGTTTAACAAAACTAAGAATTCTTCTTGCATACTATCTGGAAGAATTCACAATGAATGGGTTTCTAATCAATGTTGATTCCATTTCAATCAATTTGAGAAAGTAAGGCTGCAACTCCATCCACAAAGAAGCCAGATGTGATTTCACAAGCTGCACCGCATCTAGTTCTATATTTGCTTTTTTCTTTTTGAATTATTACTTATATATTGACATTTTTTTTTTCTAAACCAATAATGAAAGCAACTTTATGAAGGCACAGGCACTGAATTTCATAATCTGCAACTATTACTATTTAAAATACCTCTTTCATCAGCCATCTAAATACTCTTACAAATCTTGTTGTGAACCCCTGGGGGTTCGCAAACCCCGGGTTAGGAACCCCTGCTCTAAAAGATGACTGTCGAAAGCTTGAGAAATTAAGGAGCAATAAAGAAAGTTCAACAACATAATTGTTTGAACATGTTTATTTATGTTACAGTTTGGCTTAGGTAAGTTGTTGCTGTTATTGTTTGTTTATTATTATTATTATTATTATTATTATTATTATTATTATTATTATCTTAAAATATAGAGAGAGTTTTGCTCCAATTTTATGTCCCATTAGATGATTTTGATTTTAGAAAATGTCTAAAATTTAAGGCTTAAGCTTAAGAGGACTTAAGAAAATGATAAAAAATCAAGGAATCTTGCTTAATTGATGTCTAATGACTATGGATCAAATTCAATGCAAATTTGATATATTTGAATTTTCAAATAGAAGGTTTATATCATATCATAACAACCTTTTAAATACCCCAAAGAAACTGAAATTTGGGGCAGCTTGGTTCCAAAATTCATAATGACCGGTAAATTGATTTAGGAGTGAATCCAGTACATACAAATATATAGACATATACGCATACATAACTTAAGATTTTCCATCTATACTAACTATATTAACGTCAAAAGACGTTAGGATTATTTAATTCTAATGATATAAGAATATATTGAACTACCCTATATATAGGCATCTCCAACTCACTCAAACAAATCTCGATTTTGCTCATTTGCATATTTATTTATTTTTAAGGTTTTAATAAATTAATATTCTGTAATATACCTTTCTACTCTGTATTGTCAAATTTTCTTCTACATACGCAATCGTTTTATCAATAGTACTAATATTATAATTATAAATAAAATAGGATAAAGAGATTTTATTTTAAAAATGATAGCGTTTAAAAACTTATTTAGGATTTCATTTTCAAGGGAGATAATTTACTTCCGGCTTTAGTAAAGTGTCAAATATCGCTGAGATGTCGAACAGATACTACACTTTGATATTAGCCAAAAGGAACCATAAAAAATATTTTTTTTGTGACTAGGCATTTTTAAATTAAAAAAAAAAATTGATTAAATTGGAATATTTTTTAAGGAGCAGTGTAGTGTAGTGTAGTATCAGTTCTGTTATCATAAGACTGTCTTCCCAGGAATTACTTCCTCCGTTTTTAAGGGTGTGTATATAGGAGGGGATTCTCCCAGAATGAAAAATCCCCAAGACTCGATTTAGTCAGAATATCTTTTAAGGGGAGTGTAGTAACGGTTCTGTTATCAAAGGCCGTCCAAGCAAGAATGACTTCCTCCTTTTAGGGTGGAGGGAAGTCGTGTTCGTTCATCATGATATTATCGTCTATCAGGGGGAGTCAGTATAGTATATGTTTGTTCACCATAATACTAGCTAAGGAAGAACGATAACTCAAGTTTATAATAAACATGTATTTTTTAACTAGAAAATTATGAAAGTTATCGTTCTTTCTTAGCCAGCATATTCTTCTTTGTTTATAAAGATGGCGACTATATTTTTCCAGACAATTTTCATTTAAGCATTTCACGTGGACAAACTTGCCATGGTTTTTAATGTTATCTAAATAAATAAATGCAAATATTTTTTTCCACCTATTCTAACTATATTGACATTAAAACGGTTTATGCTTATTTAATTCTCTATAGTATATTTTCATTCGTCATGATACATTCCTCCCAGGCATTACCTCCTCTTCGGAGGGAAGGTCATACAGTATACATTCGTTCCTCACGATACCATTTCCTCATGATTACCAGTTTTGTGTGTGGGGGAGTTAGTGTACTAACTATTCTGTTGTTATGATATCATCCTCCCAGGCATTAACCCCTTCTTTGGGGGGTAGTGTATGTAGTTCGTTAATCATGATAGCATCCTCTCAGCCTCTCATTTGCATATTTATTTTAAAGTTTCTAATGAATTAATATTTTCTAATCTGTTAATAATTAAGTACATGCGTTTATTATTTTTTTAATAAATTTGTTGTTGTTGTTGTTGTTCCTATTTACTTCCTTCCACAAGAGCAGTGGAAGGCACAATGCCAATATTAAACATGGGGAGAATCCAGCTCCCCAAAATGGGCACTCTGAATTAGAACAAAAATTTCAATTGCCTCGATCTAGAAGGATTTCTCCTTCACTGACAGAGAACATAAAAACTAAGTGCAGATTCAGTACAGATACTATATTTTGCTCCTAACCAAAATGCGAAGGAGTTAACATGTTGGTAGTGATGATGATGATGATAATAATTTGTCATAGAAAAAAAACCCTTATGTAATAAGTGATGATGATGATGATGATGATGATGATGATGATGATGATGATGATGATTTGTCATAGAAAAGAAATAAACCTCCTCTAATCTTTCTAAATTACAAAAAAAAGTATTTTTCTTTAATATTCTTTACATATTTTTCTTTCTTTTAAAATAAAAGTGCAAAGTAACTATTTCGAATTACTCAGTAATATAAAAGTGGAGTATTTGACCAATCGATATTCCACCCTTATGTTTATTCATTTCATTATATAATCAGTTTTAATGGGGAATTCATTTTAATTTTTATGCTGAAACAAAATAAAATTTATTGGCGTTGAATATCTTAGAGACCATATAAATTGACATTTTTATTGTTTTTTTTTTTCTTAAAAAACAAAATTTGACAATGTTCATGCACAATATATTTCCCTCATATTGGAATATATCAAATAACACTACAACAATCATCATTTTTTTAAATTTCCTCTAAATTACAAAGATGTCAAATGAAAATTACTTCTTTGGTTTCTGTAAAGAAGACTACAGCGTCAATAATTGCCGCCCGAAGGGCGGGTAGTTTTTGCTAGTAATATATATATATATATGTATATATATAATATTAAATTATTTTTTTTCATATTTTACCTATGTACGACATCGTTTTGAGCTTACGGCTCTCCTCAGTGTAGAGACATAACAATTTCAGATAATCACAGGGCGCAAACCCGGTTGACAGAGACACGTTGAATCTGTAAGCGTTCACTTAGTCTATGAGGCCATGAGAGATACCGTAGAACAAGTGATATTTACACTGAAAGTGGCAGGTATAAATACCAAGATATCCGATAGAACTCAACAGAATCGGTGTATTGCACTGAGGCTTCACGTGAATGTCTATTTTTAATCTCTATAAAAGTGCTCTACTTTTAATTTTACTTAAAAGGGGCTTCTACCAATATTACATTATTGTTTTTAATATTTTACCTACGTACACCGTCGTTTTGAGCTTACGGCTTTCATCAGAACACACATTTGTGATAAAATGTTTTATTTATAGAAACATAATTTGACTGCACATTTAAAAAACATGTTGCTTTCATCAGAACACACATTTGTGATAAAATGTTTTATTTATAGAAACATAATTTGACTGCACATTTAAAAAACATGTTGCTTTCATCAGAACACACATTTGTGATAAAATGTTTTATTTATAGAAACATAATTTGACTGCACATTTAAAAAACATGTTGCTTTCATTAGAACACACATTTGTGATAAAATGTTTGATTTATAGAAACATAATTTGACTGCACATTTAAAAAACATGTTGCTTTCATCAGAACACACATTTGTGATAAAATGTTTTATTTATAGAAACATAATTTGACTGCACATTTAAAAAACATGTTGCTTTCATCAGAACACACATTTGTGATAAAATGTTTTATTTATAGAAACATAATTTGACTGCACATTTAAAAAACATGTTGCTTTCATCAGAACACACATTTGTGATAAAATGTTTTATTTATAGAAACATAATTTGACTGCACATTTAAAAAACATGTTGCTTTCATCAGAACACACATTTGTGATAAAATGTTTTATTTATAGAAACATAATTTGACTGCACATTTAAAAAACATGTTGCTTTCATCAGAACACACATTTGTGATAAAATGTTTTATTTATAGAAACATAATTTGACTGCACATTTAAAAAACATGTTGCTTTCATCAGAACACACATTTGTGATAAAATGTTTTATTTATAGAAACATAATTTGACTGCACATTTAAAAAACATGTTGCTTTCATCAGAACACACATTTGTGATAAAATGTTTTATTTATAGAAACATAATTTGACTGCACATTTAAAAAACATGTTGCTTTCATCAGAACACACATTTGTGATAAAATGTTTTATTTATAGAAACATAATTTGACTGCACATTTAAAAAACATGTTGCTTTCATTAGAACACACATTTGTGATAAAATGTTTGATTTATAGAAACATAATTTGACTGCACATTTAAAAAACATGTTGCTTTCATCAGAACACACATTTGTGATAAAATGTTTTATTTATAGAAACATAATTTGACTGCACATTTAAAAAACATGTTGCTTTCATCAGAACACACATTTGTGATAAAATGTTTTATTTATAGAAACATAATTTGACTGCACATTTAAAAAACATGTTGCAGTCACAGCTTTAACAATCCTGACCTCCTCAAGCCAGCATGTCCTTTCTTTATGTTTTCATTCTGTGGAACCTACAGCATATTTTCTGTAATAATGTGGAAGTCATCTCTGAACTTTTATTAACCGACACAAAATTTATTTCAGCTTATGACTTCCACATTATTCCGGAAAATATGCTGTACTGGCCCCTTTTCTAAAGAAAAATAATCAAGCCGAAAAATAAAATCTCACATAACTGACCGCAGCACGTGATTCACCATTTTCAAAACAAAATCCACAACAACGGCTGAAGAGAGTCAATTAGGTGCAATCATTTGTTGATCACTTGCTGATTTGAAACCGACGGTACGAATGTTGTTCTGATCTTCTGTAATATATATATATATATATATATATATATATATATATATATATGCACTACTTCTTGAGAATTCATTTTTGTTGTATATAGTTTAACATAATAATGTTATTTTCAGTCTACACTTATTTTTACCTAGGCTCAAAATGGTTTGATGTATCCAATTTAATTGCATAGGATTGTTTTCCTGCCGTTTTTATTGACGATTTATTTAAAATTTTACTCCACCCTTTTGACATTCATTGTGAGAGTTTGATATTATTGTCTCTTGTTTTCTTCAAATCATTAAAATTACATCGTAGAAAATATTCTTAAAATAATGTATTTGCGTGACTGTAGTTCACTACAATATATACACACACATGACAGAAGTAAATAGACATAGCACAAAAATGATTTGCACATATTTAAAGTTTCTGCTTCCTTCGTTGACAGCTAGTACTTGGAACCGTATAAAGCAGCCTTAAATGTTAGATATTTTCTACAATCAAAATCATATAATGGATTTTGATCAAAATTAGCATAAGGATTCTCGAGATAATGTTTAGTATCATTATATCTTGATTTTAATTTTAGCAAGGGGACATAAAAATGATGCAAAACTGTTTTGTTTGGGGAATTAATTTTACCCATCGAGATGACAGAATTCTATTTATGACACTGTATTCGATTTGGGAACAATTCATTTTAAAATGGGTAAAGTCTAATTTTTTTACACTCAGCAACACCAGATAATCACTTTTTCATCTCTTTGGCAATTGGATAATTTCATTTCTTAATTTTTTTCATGGAAGTTGCTCCAGACAAGGTATGAAGCCACTTGATGTCAGGAGCTAATCATAATAATAAAAAGGGAGAGTAAGGTAGAATCCCTTCGAGACAAACGAAACCTGAAAGAAACTCCACCACCAGCGTTCAATTCTCTGGCTCCAAACAGGCCAGCCAAAACGTAAGCCCTTCAAGAGCCCAATAGGGAAGGAAGAGGTTACAAGATTGACCGATAATATCTACCTCTAAACAACGGGTGCGTGATAACGTATGCACAAACGAAGGTACATGTGTATTATTATATAAATTAATAAAAAGAAAGGAGAAACACATTTGTGCATACAAGTTTCTGGGGAACAAACAAGAATGACTTCGAAAATTTTATATTTACAGAAATTATTACATACTGTATTTTACTGTGTACTAGAATGGCTACCCGGCATTGCCCAGGGGCATGCACAACAAAATAGAATAGTTAAAATGTGTTTGTAACATCTTTCTTTTAAAACTTCTTTCACTACCTTTCTCTATCCTCCTCTCTCTAGTTCTCTCTGTCCCCTCCCCTTTATCACCCTCCCCTATCACCCCATCTCTTTCTTTCTCTGGCAACTTAAAAATAAATCGCTCTAAATGTCAACCCTTCCCTGACCATTTTTCCCCTGTTGACTTCCAAAAGAATGAATATTTCAAAAGAAATTGTCCATATTCTCTCTGAGGCAATGCTGAAAAAGAATATATCCACTTTGTGGGTGTGTCTTGTGTAGTTTACGACTTTTAAATGGACTTACACAAACAGAAAACTGCCCTTTATGTAATGGAAAATTAAATATGAAAGTATTGAAATCGATTGGGAATACACTCTTTCTTTTTAAAGAACAAAGATCAATATTTGCTATAATTGATTTGCAAAAAAGTATTAAGTATCTATGTTGAATATCCGGGCTGAGTGTACCGAGAGTGCCCCCTGGCAGGAGTGAGGCATACTTGACACAGACGCACACCTGGCCGGAAGAAACAAGGCACGATTGATTGTCGAAAATAAAATAATTGTTGATTGATTCGAAACCACCTGCAATGGTTATCCTTATCCAAAGGTTAGCTGCAGACGGGAATACTGAGTCGCTAAATAAACGCTACCTTGCCAACAAAGATCAAATCTTAGAATGGGCGTTTGCAGGTGGATGCATGTGTGGTACAAATTGTTATATAATATCAACCCTAAATTGAAATCGACAGTTTACTGGCACCCGTTCGAGAAAACCACTCCGTTAACTTATGTGCATCTTCCTTCCTCACTAACCTGCACTCGTTCACTGCCGTCGACAATAAAGATATGTCGTTATATTTTTATACATCAGTGTTGCCGTCATTTTTTTTTAAGCTATTAACTTTAAAGAAAGGGGGAAGAGACTGACTTTACTTTATATATAAAATAATACGAGGCATTTGTAACAAAAACAAGACAAAAACTGAGGTGTTCTATTATAAAAAAAAGTACACGTTTTTTAAGATGTCTTACTCAGCTTAAAAACACTCTTATTTGAAATGACAATATCACAAGATAATATTTTAAATTAGAACACAAGATAATGTTTTCATTTCCGAGTTTTTTCATACAGTTTATCTCTTCTCCTGTATTCTGTGTGTGTGTGTGTTTTTTTTTCATAGTTTTTAATATATAGAAATATAATGAAGTCATATCAAGCAGAAAAGTATTATTGATAAATTAACATCTTCAAATGTATTACCGCTTACAGATTTAATTTCTGCCCATTCCAGCAAAATGTGGCACAAGGCTGGAAAAGGGGGAAACCAGTTCCACAAGGGAGCACTCTGGTTATATATAAAAATAGCTGAGTATGAACCTATTGACATTCTCTGGTAGGACCACCTCAGGCGATTGGCAATAAACCAACCAATTTCTCCCGAAGATAGAAGTAATGCCTGAGAGGTTGCACCTCCTAGGTTCGAGCCAAACCATTTCGTTCCAACAAAGAAGGGTCTGATTACCAGCAAGGCAATGCCTAGGTTGCCAGAATGATGCCAAGAATTGTATGAAAACAGCCAGTCAATATGTCATTGTAAATCGGGTATTTCTATTTAACTTATGATCTTTCCACAAAAAAAAATTGAAAATAAGTTTTGAAGCTGAAATTAGAAGAAACACATTCGGTTAACTTATTTTTAATACTAGTGAGTCACCACCTACCTAGGCCAAATTCCACTCGAGGATAATGGTCAATTAAATTGTCAGTTGCATGATGACCAATACTATGAAAACGATGGTTGGAATGGGCAGAATTTGATTAATTAAAAGGATCGCTCGATAAGTATCTCTGAACATTCGACTTCAAAACGACCATGTTGTAGTCAGCTAGGAAGCAGCACCACGGTATGGTGTTCCACAGATGGGAAGTTCTTAGAAAGAAACTCTGTTTATGGAAGTTCCATATGGTTTTAGGTATGCAGAGAAAGAAAGAAATGTTCTTTGCAGTGGTTGTAGCTAGATAAGTTTTTGCTGTGCATGTTTTACAGAGAGGGGGGGGCGAAATTGGAGCTCAGTCGAAGACCTACCATGAAAATAATGATAGAGTAGAGAAAGACTAGCAACGATTCTTCTGCGGAAAAGTAGCTGTAGGGAAGAGAAGAGATCATTCCCCATGAGATTGCGAAGTCGATTTTGTATTCTGTCAAAGCAGAAAAGAGTGCTATGAGCTGCACCTCCTCAGAGAGGACGTATTTGACTATATACATGTAGAGAGAACATGTTTATTTCGACTGTCGCCGCGTGAGTTTACATGTGACAGTATGTAAGTTCAGTGGACTAGTAGGCATATTACTTATACAAATAGATCGAATCCATTCATTTCATTTGTATAAATAGATCGTTTCCCTTATATTTCTGTCCATCATTCCAGGATGCGTTTTACAGTAGCGTTTATTCTGCATTTTATACAACTGAACAATAACCATAACTCTAACTCAACGCATGTCCGGACAGGACACACGATAGCAGGTCAAGGGTATGTGCACGCTGCACATGAGTGTCAAAGGATATTATTTTGTAAAACTCATTTTCCATCGGTGTCGAGGCTATTCTACAGAAGACCTCTGACGAAAATGCTATTTAAAACTTAAGCGTGACGGAACGACAAAAATGCTATTTTTGACTTAAACGTTACACACCAACCGACAAAGTCCCTCTTCAATATTGTGAAGAATTAAATCTTTTAGTGAAATATATGTACAGCATTGAAATTCTAATGGATAATATGGTACAACACTTTAGAACAAAAAATAGAAATGTACACAGGTATAGGTGTACTATGGGGTCAATCTCAATATAATACTACGTTTTAGCCGATGTGCCCTTCATCCTTATGTATTGTTCATTTATGTGCATCATCATCATCGTCGTTGTTGTATCCGTTTTACATGCGTTGGACGGCTTTAAGAAATTAACTTTCAAAATAACCTATCTCTGACCAGGTCTTTATTTATCACTCTTTCCCTCGGGTCCAAATTTTATCACTTCCCCCATGTTTTCCCTATGCATTCCCCTGTGAACTGGACCTGCTACTTAAACTGTTCTACATATACTAAGCCAAGAACTCTCATCAATTCTTTCATAGAGGCTATACCATTGAAATCTACTTTTTTGCACACACCTCCTTATACTGTCCAGATTTAATCTTCCTCTGAGGTCATCAGATCTAAGCCTGTCTTTAAGACTCGCATTAATTGAAATGATTGTTGATTAGTTTTGTACGTTGCTGTTGCATCAAATTTAAGAACAAGGTGACCCCAACCTCCACCAAAAAAATGTTACTTATGTAATCATTAATAAAATTCAAAATCCTTTCTAAAATACAACCATATTTGGTACATATAAACTTCAGTCTACGTCTCACTTGTCCACCAAGTTTCAATCATAAAAGTGCAACAGTCTTTGGTTCATTACTATTAAATGGGGTCCTATTATATACTGGGATGTAATTTATTTCTGTTTTTTAGTTTCAGAAATATTCGATTCTATACAAGAAAATATGGTACGAGTATATTTTTTTAAAAATTAGATTAATGATATTTTCTTGGTTAAATAAAGAAAACACATCAATAGTTGCTAGACTTATTCATCCACCAAATATAAGATTGTTAAAAACACTCATGCATAGCATTGGATAAGCAATCATGTGAATAAGCAATCACCTAAATGTTCTCGTAACTCGGGCTAAAAATTGAGAACACACGTTTGACTATTGATTGAGAATATTTATTCGAACACATATTCGTCACAAAATTCCACGCAAAGCTATACCTCAATGTGGAAACTGAAAATGAATATAAATAAACTCCTATAGGCATTTCTAAATAAACCGATACTAATTTGTGTTACATTTGGATTTGTGTTACATTTGGATTTGTGTTACAATTGTGTTACATTTGGATTTGTGTTACATTTGGATTAATAAAGAGCATTTATGTGTTCCTACCTCTTTTTGCTTCAGTTTTCAACCCGGATTCAAATATTACGTTACTGCTAGTCATTTAAAAAATGACAGTGTCGAGCTTTAAAGTTCCTCTCGTTAATTAGTACCAGAAAAACGCAGTGCAGAAGTTCAATGTCCTTTTTATAGATTAATACCGGCAAACAAGCAAAGGGAAATAACTCACACATATTCATAGTTATTATTACCTAGATTTTTTTTTACTCCTTTGGTGTAATTTCATATCCGTACTGGGGCTACTGATCATGTTGGAGCAACCTAGAACATAGGTGGACTCTTTCAAATGTCTTATTCTTCAATGTTGCTCTCTGTCAATGATTGATGTTTTACTCTACATGAGCTGGTGAGTGCATCCAATCTCTGGGTCCTCTTTATAAGACATTCTCAGCAAGAACTCGTTCTGCTACCACATTTCTTCCTCCATGTGCCTAGCATCAGGCAGAATTTCTATACAGAGAGATTCATTGCAAAATCTTCCCATCTGTGAAACAGCATAAAGATTTAAGCATTAGACTGTTTCCCTGAAGATTACAACATAGTCGTCTTCAAATCCAATGTCAACAAATACTTGTCATAAACCGTCCACATAAGTAATCAAGCTTAGTTAATTCCATTAATATTTTGTAATACTCCCATAATATTCTTCATCTTTTAATTGACAATCATTCTATCTCATCAACCTTTATCCTCGAGTTAATGTTGGCCTTGATAAATGGTGACTCATTAGTAAGAAAAAAAAAAACAGAAACAAAAATTCCTTACCCATGTGACTTGATACATGACTTCTGTATATAACTACTAATTACAACGTTTTTTCTGTTCTTCTAACCTTATTTTCCGATAGTAAAAGTAAATTTGTGTGACCGGCTTGATTCTGTTGTCGGCATTCTTGCAGGAGAAGACCACATAATAGTTGCCAATATCCCTAAATGAAAGTGATATTATAGAATTGACTGGATTCGAACTTGGCACACCCAGGTCATCAGTCCGTGCTGTTATCCACTTGACCGGTTACACATTTGTATTCTTTGCCACAATTGTTAGATGATAGTGCTGTTTTGCCAGAATTTCCTCTGTATTAATTTTCACTTGGAAAATATTCCAACCAAAAAATGGAAAACACATACCAGCTGTTATTTCTTTATAAACATCAGTACCAATAACACCAAGACTAATTTGGCCATCAAATATAAGATTGTTGCTATTATTAAGAACTCTAAAATAAGTAGTAATAAAAAAAATGGTTCATCTCATGTTTTTTTATTCATGTGGAAGATCGATCAATGTTATTATCGTTATAAAATTGTTTCACATACTAAGAAAAACAAGAAACTTATTTCTCACTGATTTACATAGCTTTCCAACCTAACAAACTTTGATAAAAAAGGAACTAAATTTAAGCAAGAAATCTGATACTATCCGAGGATTTTTGTTAATATTTTTGGAAAAGAAAAATTACATTATTAACATTGTTTTCCTTCATACTATTGTCCTTACACCCTTAATATTTATATTCATACTGCAACGTACTTGGCCCCCTCAATTCGTTGTGCGGGGGAGGAGGAACATGCGAGTACATAAGGCTGGTTTACAAATGAAGACTCGAAAAAACGCAAAAGGAATTTTCATCACTTACTTTATTTAATGTTACCATGTCTTCTACTTTATGTACCATTCCTCCTCCACAGCAAGAGCATGTATTGAAGACGTCCTCACTACTCATTAACAAAATCTACTCTTATGTGTTTTCATTTCACCGATAGCCTTTTCAATTTGTTTGTTATTGTGCTTATCTTAACTATCTACAAATGACCTTTATTTACTTTTCAAATCAACCTATACTAAGATTGCAGAAAAGATTGTGAAATTTATT
Organism: Sepiola atlantica; assembly: GCA_963556195.1. Classification (NCBI taxonomy): domain Eukaryota; kingdom Metazoa; phylum Mollusca; class Cephalopoda; order Sepiida; family Sepiolidae; genus Sepiola; species Sepiola atlantica. The sequence goes on along the minus strand of OY744525.1, from coordinate 44,470,018 downwards.
ATCAATTCTATGGATAGCATTTATGGGGGTTACCCAAAATATCAAAGTTTCTTTGCGGCTATTTATATTGTTTCTCTTCAGACTATTGTTCTCATTATCGTTGGTAAAATGTCTCATTACTGTTTAAATTATGTATGTGTCGGCTAATGTGCTCTTCAGCATTCTTTAAGTGTATTGTCGATTTATGGTGATGTTTTTTACTGTATTTAAATATGAGTGTTGATTACTATTACTAGCAAATTTACCTGGCATCGCCCGAGTTCCTTATTTTTATGAATTACAGAAAAAAATAAAAGTAAAAGTAAACAATCTGCTATGAAACATCTCTCTCTCTCTCTCTCTCTCTCTCTCTCTCTCTCTCTACAGTCAGAGTAGGTCAGGAGAGAGAGGGATGAATAGCCAACAAAATGGTGTATATGGAAAAATGTTATATAGGTTAAATTTCTTTGCAGTGTTCTGGATGGCAGGCATAGTAGATGTGACTGTTAGAGTAAGTACTCCTCCACCTTCCTCTATTGATGACCAATAAAAATAAAAGATCAATCAGAATTAAATATTAAAATTAATGAAATAGATTAAAAATATTTTTTTCTTAAAAAAACAAAACATATCAATATTTGACCAATAAGTCTAAAGAAACAGATTGTTTTATCTACCTTTTGTTACGAAAGTTATTCTGGTCAATGAAATAGGGAAAATCTAACTTTACTTTATATATAAGATGTATGCTGATGTTTAATGTAAATTAGATGAACTGACGATTTTCATGTTTATTTTTAAATTCCATGAAAAATGCCAGTATATTGAAATCATATGCCCTTAATAGGGTTAAGATGAAAATTCATATACACTAAATGTACAAAAGCAAGGAAATTCCCCAATTTTTACACTTTTATTGTCATTAATTAAGGGTATGACTACATATCAACCAAACCATTTCATTATCACATCACTACAGTATAAATCTCTATGCATGAGTGGATGAAGTGTGTGAGGTGCGCTGAAGAAAAATTCCTATCAGTAAAATACATAGCCCTGTTGTGCTCACATACCCTTAATGACAATAAAAGTGTAAAAATTTGGGAATTTCCTTGCTTTTGTACGTTTAGTGTATATGAATTTTCATCTTAACCCTATTAAGGGCATATGATTTCAGTATACTGGCATTTATCATGGAATGTCACTACTTTTGTAAAGGCTATGCCTCAATACAATGGTCATTTTTAAGGTTTATTGGAATTCTCTGAAAACCTAAGGTATATGGCAAACTGAAATTAAAATGCCATCAACTAGACCCTAGAACCTCTATCTCTGCCAAAAATCAGCTGAATCCATCAAATAGTTGATGAGATACAGGGTGGCACATACGTACGTACACAGAGATAACATGATTTCATGATTGAACTTTCTGGATCTCTGGGTTGCCTTGACTAATGATGCTGAAATTCTACACACTTATAGAACCTATCAAACAAAAATGTTGTGCAAAGTTTTAACTAATTTGGTTTATTGGTTTTTGAGTTATGATTGATCAAAGAAATGAGATTTCCAGCATAGGCCGTTTTTGAAGTCTATTAAGGGATAGAGCGCTCTCGCGCCTCCCTTGATTCATGAACACTCATGCGTAACTTGACATCAGCAAATCGCATGAAATGAATATAAACCGTTGCATTTAGATTTCTTGCTTATCCTTTTATATTATTTCTAAACATTTCCCATATTGAATTCATATCTGTACTTGTTTGACTGATAATGATCGAACAACCTAGCATGGATGTTTGATTCTCCAGTGTGGCTCTCTATTTATTATTGATGTTTCACACAATGTAGACTGATGAACGCTCACTCCCTTACACATATCGGACTTCTCTATATCTGACCCCTAATTATATCCTTTTATGTTCTTACAGACTCATTTTCAGAGGTCGACCGGTTTCTCCTTTGTATTTCTTGTCACAATTTTACAGGATGAAATGAATATCTCTATTCTTCTCCATTTCATGCGTTTAAAGCATACACAACAGTTTCCCATTTATTTACATATTCCTTTGCATAATCACTGAACTCTGCAAGATCTTTCAAGCTGTACTGGTTGCGTATTAGAGGACAGACAATGCAGTGCTTCATCGTATGGTCCTCTTCTCCACATTCGCAGATGTTTGGGCCGATTTTATACCACTGGACCTATGGTGTTCCTGAGCAAGGAAGGGAGGGAGGCTTCATAAGAGGGGGAGTCCCATGTCAATAGGTAATGTGTCATTCTCTAGCTTCTGGTTCATAGGTGTAGTCTGATTTCTTCTAGCGATGTTCTTAAGAAATGGACATGGCTGACGAAGCTTCTCCTTAACTTCAGTCATTGGGCCGGAAGTGCATGTCCATGAACGAGATGGCATTCATCACTGGTAGCCTTTGTGATCTCTACTCGGCTGGTAACTTCACATTTGCAGGAGCAATGTCAACCAGGAGAAGCAGCTGGTTCAGGTTGGTAGGCTTCAGGCAACCACTGATCAAGTGGCAGATGTTGGAAAATGCTAGGTTTAGTTTATTAGCATCTCTCCCAAACAGGACACATGTACTCTGCAGAGGAATAGAACAGGACGAAGGCAGTACATCTTAGTAGCTCCCCATTTGGAGTTAGTGTTACATATTATCTAGCAGGAATATTCTTTGGTAGTTGAGTGTAGATATGGTTTGCTAAAGGCAAAGGGTTATTAGGTATGATTGACAGGGTTTAGACCCAGAGTCATATATGGACCCACATACAAGAGCAGATGCCTAATTTGTTGGTTTGATCATGTGATACAGAAACGGTTTGAAGTCAGATTTCAGTTATTGAGTCCGCCCTGTCGGTGGGACCACGAATTTGACAACTGCAACCCCATGCAGAAAGCTACCCTCCCCCTTAAAACGAGGAAACCTGTTGGTCGTGGATCCTGGTGGCTAAGGGAGGCGCAATCCAATCAATCGGCTGATCATGTCGTGCCCTAGTATCTATAAGTTCATCCCCAACCATATTATTCAATCTGATTCTTCAAAAATTCAAAACCTTATTTCACATTTTTATTTTTCTCCCCAAATAGATACTAGAAGGTGGTGACTGAGGATGAGAACAAAGAAGATTACCAATGCCAAAGAGTAATGTTTTCAAAGAAGTAATGTTTTTCTGAAAGTAATGTTTTCCTCCCTCAGTCGAATGCCCTTCTAGGAATAAAGTTCCCACTTTCACTGTTAAATTTCCTTCTACAAGCAATGTATTTTGAGAGCAATGTATTCTAGTTATCTAAGAGCGATATATTCTAGGAATATAAATAATTATCCTAACAATAGAATTATATTTGACAACTATAGTCGGCATTTAATCATCCATGGACGGTTAATATGCTGTAAAACAAACTACATCAAACAAATGCTATTGGTCTGTGGTTTAGAGGATTGTCAGAGTCTTTTCTTGGCTTGGGTGTGAGTATTCTCAAAGAGCAATGTATTCCGACAGCAATGTATTCTAGGAAAATAAATAATTATCCTACCTATAGAATTATATTTGACAAATGTATTCGGTATTAAATAACCCGAAAAGAATAGATATACCACAAAACAAAACAATCAAACAACCAACCAAATCAGTTGTTGAGTAAACATTAGAAAAGAAACATGTAAAATTCTGCTAGAAAGGAGGGTATGAGATGTAGCAAAATTGAATGTGCGTATGTAAAACTAGTGTTAAAAACGGTATTTTCTATGTAAGGTTAGAGTAAGCAGAAAAGTGGGAAATTCCATTAGAAGTCAAAGATGAGAATTAGGGCAAGTGTCAGGATATGACGCAATGGACAGGAAGTCTAAATTGAGACGTGGTGAAGAAGATAGAAAAATCTCCCTCTTTGATAAGTGAATTGATGGAGTTCGGTCGCCTATTTAGGAGCTCTGCCTTTGTTTTCTCTAACCCAATTAGCAGACGATGGGAAGCTTACGTAATATGTAACATTACAATGTTGTAAAAAGAATACAACATCAAAGAGCCTGACGTTATTGAAAAAGTATGTTGTTGGGTGATTTTTGTTGTTAAATTATTACAGCTATCATCACAACAAGCGAAGAAAAGAGCAAATATTTCCTCTGTTTCTTCAGTACGACAACCACCACTGCCACCACTATTGATAGACGTCATATCAATTGAGAAGTCTACTTACGTGTCAACAAGACATTTAGCACCATCTGGTGGAGTCAAAAGGATTCTCTCATCTAACATTACCTATTAATGTTATTTAACGTTACAGAGTGGAGGATAATATATTAGTTTTGTGTTTCATCCTGAAGGGAAATCATAAGTTTCTGTGGAGCTTACTTACCATAAATATAGTTTTATACTATATATATATCTATATATATATATGTGTGTGTGTGTGTGTGTGTGTGTGTATTTATATGTATATAGGTGTAATCAGTCATTGGAAAATCATAAGCACAGTAGTGGGAGAAAACATAATAAATAAAAACTGGGAATGAATAAATAAACGTGCAACTTACAATTTCGTGCCGAGGTTTGTTTTTTGTGTGTGTTGAGATGGTGGACATGATACATGGACGGCGGAACCGGGGGGGGGGGGGGGGGAGAGAGGCTCAAGCCCCCTTACTTTTTGACTTGCCCCCCCCCACTTTATGGTCATCCATAATGAAGTTATATATGCATGTGTTTAACCGGGCCTCCCCACTTTTTAGGAAAAGCCCCCCCCCCCACTTTTATAACTATCCCGCCGGCCCTGTGATACTTTCTCTCTCTCTCTCTCTCTCTCTCTCTCTCTATATATATATATATATATATATATATATATATATTTCATGATTTTTTGGGGAGTACAAAATTTTATTATTGCAAGCATGAAGGGAAGACGAATTCTATCGTTTCAACAGAAAAAAAAAATTACTATCTGTACTCTCTCTTTTCACCCCGTTTTTTTTTTTTTTAATCTCTTGGTCTTTTTAATATCCCTCGATACAACCTTTGTTAAGAGAGGGCGAAACCGGTCGGCTGGCATTTTTTTTCCTCTTGATTAACTTTTAATCATGAACGATAGAATTCGTCTTCCCTTCATGCTTGCAATATATATATATATATATATATATATATATATAGAGAGAGAGAGAGAGAGAGAGAGAGAGTGAGTGAGGTATTTGAAGAAATATTTGATTATTTCATAGTGTCTATATTTAACTGAAGAACAACTATATAACCACCTTAAGTACCAGTGATTGCCTCAATCCAAAACCAGAAATATTGACATGTGTGGATCAAGTTGTCTTTATTCATTTCAGACATCATCTTGCCTATGATGATCTTCTGTGAATCTTTGATATTCTGAGGATTTTGATCCTGTCATCAATGTTACATACATAAAGATAACCAGAAGCAACACTTACCCGAGGGAAAATGATATCAAAAGTTAAGTCAAAAATATAGTTGAATGAATATGATCGTCATGAGAGTTCCAGCCCACTCGAGAAAAACGTGGGCAAACAGCATCTTCATGTCTGGCTCATGAGAGAGACGGATTAACAATATCTACAGGGTTATATAATTGTAATGAAGATGGCTATCTAATGGTCAATACCACAAGGCCAAATACTAAAGGTGAAACACTGCAAAGTCAATAACCAAAGAAAATGCGTTACAAACCAACACTGGATACCAACTCATCCTGATTATTTATAATGACAAAGTTTTACCGTAATGATGGCATCAGTGATTCCTTAATGAAGACTTACTTTTCGCATAGCATTTTCTCTATAACAGAGAAACCATTTGAGCTTATCCTTTTCACCTCTACCGACAGAGGGCGTATGTAACATGAGATCGCTTATTTCATTTTGGTAAATCACTATTTTCTTCTCTACCATTACACATTAATCCATTACAATAACATTAGTTTTGACTTAAGATAAAATAAATTAAGATAAAAAAATAATTGCAAAACATACCAGCTGTTATTTCGTATAATTATGTCAAACATCACTACGGATAGCTTCAAGACTTATTCGTCCACCAAATACACGATTGTCGATATTGTTGCTAAGAACCTTAGCGATAAAAAAAAAAAATCCGTTTATCTGATTTTTTTTATGTGGGAACTTGATCAATGTTTTTATAGAATGATTCAAATACTAGAAAACAACAAACTTATTTTTCACTGATGACCAAAGATTGGCGATCAGAGAAAATTTGATAGAAACTGAAATTAAGGAAACAAATCGGATACAAAAATTTAATCATCGACAATGATTACATGAACAATAAAATAAAATAATATTCATACAATTCTTCTTTGGAAATAAGTTCTATCAGATTAGAAAATTTCTAATTTATTTATAACTTATTCTCGTTTTGCAGAGATTAGTGCATTGCGAGAGTTTATTATGTATACATATATACAAGGTTGGTTTGGAAAATGTATGCCATACCTTATGTATACATATATACAAGGTGGGTTTGGAAAATGTATGCCATACCTTATGTATACATATATACAAGGTGGGTTTGGAAAATGTATGCCATACCTTATGTATACATATATACAAGGTGGGTTTGGAAAATGTATGCCATACCTTATGTATACATATATACAAGGTGGGTTTGGAAAATGTATGCCATACCTTATGTATACATATATACAAGGTGGGTTTGGAAAATGTATGCCATACCTTATGTATACATATATACAAGGTGGGTTTGGAAAATGTATGCCATACCTTATGTATACATATATACAAGGTGGGTTTGGAAAATGTATGCCATACCTTATGTATACATATATACAAGGTGGGTTTGGAAAATGTATGCCATACCTTATGTATACATATATACAAGGTGGGTTTGGAAAATGTATGCCATACCTTATGTATACATATATACAAGGTGGGTTGGAAAATGGATGCCATACCTTATGTATACATATATACAAGGTGGGTTTGGAAAATGTATGCCATACCTTATGTATACATATATACAAGGTGGGTTTGGAAAATGTATGCCATACCTTATGTATACATATATACAAGGTTGGTTTGGAAAATGTATGCCATACCTTATGTATACATATATACAAGGTGGGTTTGGAAAATGTATGCCATACCTTATGTATACATATATACAAGGTGGGTTTGGAAAATGTATGCCATACCTTATGTATACATATATACAAGGTGGGTTTGGAAAATGTATGCCATACCTTATGTATACATATATACAAGGTGGGTTTGGAAAATGTATGCCATACCTTATGTATACATATATACAAGGTGGGTTTGGAAAATGTATGCCATACCTTATGTATACATATATACAAGGTGGGTTTGGAAAATGTATGCCATACCTTATGTATACATATATACAAGGTGGGTTTGGAAAATGTATGCCATACCTTATGTATACATATATACAAGGTGGGTTTGGAAAATGTATGCCATACCTTATGTATACATATATACAAGGTGGGTTGGAAAATGGATGCCATACCTTATGTATACATATATACAAGGTGGGTTTGGAAAATGGATGGTATACCTTATGTATACATATATACAAGGTGGGTTTGGAAAATGTATGCCATACCTTATGTATACATATATACAAGGTGGGTTTGGAAAATGTATGCCATACCTTATGTATACATATATACAAGGGGGTTTGGAAAATGGATGGTATACCTTATGTATACATATATACAAGGTGGGTTTGGAAAATGGATGGTATACCTTATGTATACATATATACAAGGTGGGTTTGGAAAATGTATGCCATACCTTATGTATACATATATACAAGGTGGGTTTGGAAAATGTATGCCATACCTTATGTATACATATATACAAGGGGGTTTGGAAAATGGATGGCATACCTTATGTATACATATATACAAGGTGGGTTTGGAAAATGTATGCCATACCTTATGTATACATATATACAAGGTGGGTTGGAAAATGGATGCCATACCTTATGTATACATATATACAAGGTGGGTTTGGAAAATGTATGCCATACCTTATGTATACATATATACAAGGGGGTTTGGAAAATGGATGGTATACCTTATGTATACATATATACAAGGTGGGTTTGGAAAATGGATGGTATACCTTATGTATACATATATACAAGGTGGGTTTGGAAAATGTATGCCATACCTTATGTATACATATATACAAGGTGGGTTTGGAAAATGTATGCCATACCTTATGTATACATATATACAAGGGGGTTTGGAAAATGTATGACATACCTTATGTATACATATATACAAGGTGGGTTTGGAAAATGTATGCCATACCTTATGTATACATATATACAAGGGGGTGTTTGGAAAATGTATGCCATACCTTATGTATACATATATACAAGGTGGGTTTGGAAAATGGATGCCATACCTTATGTATACATATATACAAGGTGAGTTTGGAAAATGTATGCCATACCTTATGTATACATATATACAAGGGGGTGTTTGGAAAATGTATGCCATACCTTATGTATACATATATACAAGGGGGTGTTTGGAAAATGTATGCCATACCTTATGTATACATATATACAAGGTGAGTTTGGAAAATGTATGCCATACCTTATGTATACATATATACAAGGGGGTGTTTGGAAAATGTATGCCATACCTTCAGGATTATCTCTATCTTTATAAAGTTAGGTAGGTTTATATTTGTATGTACAAGATTCACTCCTAAACTAATAAACCAATCGTATATAAATATATACAAGGGGGAGGGGGTGTTTGGAAAATGGATGCCATACCTTCCGAATTATCTCTATCTTTATAAAGTTAGGTAGGTTTATATTTGTATGTACAAGATTCACTCCTAAACTAATAAACCAATCGTATATACATATATACAAGGCAGGGGTGTTTGGAAAATGGATGGTATACCTTCAAGATTATCTTTATAAAGTTAGGTAGTATGTTTCTGAATTTTTGAGATGAAGATTGATAATTTGAATTATTTTGATTACTTTTCTCATCCTGAGTGTTATCTTCACTACGTTTCGGCCACTGTAACCTCTGGCCTTCTTCAGGTCTATCTGTACGAACTCAAGAATATTTCTATATAACTCAGGAATCTGGACGAAATTTCGAACGAAACACTTTAATTAATCCACGGGGGTAGCATGCTCTCATTCCGTCAGCCATGACTGGGAGAAGTCTTCAGTAATTTGTAATTCTTCATATCACCTACACCGAGGATGAACCTTCAACTTTCAAGGACCCGTGGCGCAGTGGATATAGTAAGTTAAATTCAGTTCCAAGTGATAGTCATCTAAAGGTTCAACAGCGGCTGAAACGTTGTGAAGATAACACTGAAGATGAGAACAGTAGTTCGAATAGTCCAAATAATTCAAAGTTAGGTATGTTTATATGTTTATATATTTCTATGTACAAGATTCACTCCTAAACTAATCAATTGATCATTATGAATTTTGAAACGTAGCTGCTAGGTGTAAGGGGTCTAAATGTGGGATATATTCTCTGAACGTGTGTAATGTTGCTAAGAATAGCCGAGTCTCGCGTTAGCTACACACATGTAAAAAATAAAATAAAAGATGATAAAAAGTGTGCAATGGACAAAGACAGTCCATTTATTAATAGTAACCATGAAATGTATACATTGATTAAACATAATTAAATACATTGTTCCCATACAAATAAAAATGCACAAGTTATTGATAAGAAGGTAAAGAACACATCTGCTACACACAAAGATAAAAAAATTATATTTTCTTTGTGGCGTCTGTAAAGAGACATGCCCAAAAGCAGGTTCTATCGATAGGACAGTAGGCATGCGACTTAGAAGGAATTCTGGTCCTTATTCTTGACCACATATTAGGACAAAAGTTGCTCTGAGATCCCGTGCTTGCTGATGTGTTTTTGAGTATCTCCCTTTTATTACCAAGGAGTTCCAAACTCAAAGGAAATAAGTCTAGCCTATAAAATAATTTATTCCCAAAGGGAGATAACTCTATTCCCTACAACTTGAATTTTCGGTTCTTGTATAATAAAAAGCCGAATAAAAAGTTTTTTTTTGTCTTTTAGTGTTGGAGAGGTAAATAAGGGGTAGTAACTCTTACTACGAATTTTAAGCAAGATTTTCCAGTAATCAAAACTGATGGCTTTAATTGGCGTTGCACATGTGGCTACTGTGCAAGGAGAACGTCGATTAGACATAAAAGGTTTAGGGTTAGGGTTTAGGGTTTAGGATTAGGGTTTATGGTTAGGGTTAGAAAAATATTGTTCGAAAGCTAGAGCTGTTGTGAAGAGTTACCTGCCCCTTATTTACCTCTCCAACACTAAAAGACAAAAAAAACTTTTTTTCGGCTTTTTATTATACAAGCACCGAATTTTTATATTAAAAATTGTACATTTATTTACGGTTCCATTTAATAGTGAAAAAAGTTGCCTGGAAGTAATTGGAAGGAAGGCCGATGATGAGATGAGCAGAAGCCCTGCACAATAATCTTTGTAAAACAGGCCTTCACCTGAACCAAGCCCGTGATTGTGCCAAGTAGAGACAAACATCCATTATTGCAGACCCCGCAAGAGAAATAAAGAAGAATTTAATGATGAAAAAAGTCGAAGTTAAATTAAACTAAACAAATGACATACAACTTTTGTTGTTGATGCACAGAAAAATTATTTATCTTTGGAATTTGGAAAACTTGTCTCTAATGACTGACGGACTTTCATAAGGTCACCTTTAAGTTAATAAAAATGTAAGAAACCTTTCATAGACAGGTATTCCAGTGAGATACAGTATAAATCTTCTAAATTGAACATCCGCGATGTTAAGTATTGAAGATACCTTTCAGATCTGAGTAATAAAAAGCTGTTGTGGCAAGCTAAAAAAATTTATTAAGTTTTAGAGTTTAGGATATAAAAATTAATTTGTAACGTTGATTCGTTTTTATTTAATGTGTGCATTGAATACAGAAATGTACAAAAAGACTAATCTTGACGAAAATTTAACTTATGAAAAACTAAGTCATTTTATAAAATGTTTAAAATGTTATGAAAGTTATAAATTTCTTATTCGTCCATTGTGACATTCTTCATTTGTGTTCATGGCACTGGTTTATGTAGAAATATGTGCTTCTTTTAATGTTATATTCATTTATTACTTATTCCTTTATATTTTCAAGAAGTTCACCGTTTTGCAGACAAGTCCCTTCCTTTTTAAAATCAGTGACATTATTATGGACAAGAAAGTATTAAAAAAAACCAATTAAAATCTGTCAAGGAAGTGAAAAAAATAAAGATATATAAACAGAGAAAAAACACTAAACTAGTTTCATATCTTTATCTCAATACAAATGTATGGATTTGAAGGTGAGCCCAAATTCAAGGAAATCTAGATTATGCTGTTTAGTTTTCAGGAGCACTCTGATAACTCCTTTTAAGATTATTAAATTTCGTAGGAATGATATCCTCTTATGCAGATTTCAGGGGTGCATATTGATTATTTTTAAAGAGGGCTCCAAGAGGGGATCAAAATCCACACATAAAAAAATTTTTTCACATCTGATTTTAATAAGATTCTAATCATTTTAACGATTACACAAAATTTGATTTTTAAAATTTGATCAAACTTTCAACATTTTAAGACCCTTTAATGGGAGCTTAATTCCACAAAATTAAAAACTTTCTACACGGGGACTACTATCCTGCAGACTACAACATGATCATCTTCAAGTCCAATGTCAACAAATAACTGTTATCAAATTTTTGCAATTTCCTCCATCGTTTTTAATCTCATCATAGTACTGTTTCATCATCCAACTGAAAATCTCATTAACTTTTATCCTCGAGTGGATTTTAGCCTTAATAACTGGTGACGAATTAGTATATAAAATAAAACATAACTTTACTTGTATAATCTCTATTTTCACATCGTGTTCGCCATAGTAATATGTTTTTCATTGCCCTGAAGTATTTTGCATTTTGTAAAGGGTTTCCTGAGAGAGAGCATGATGGTCCTCTCCCTATTTTTGTAGCTTTGATTTAAATGAGATGCACACCATAATTAACAGATAGAAAATCATATTGATTCTAATATTTTTCGCATATTTTGCTCATCTCAATAAGAGTCCAATTCCAAAAAATTAAAACTTTTACAAGTCAATAACTTCACTTGTGTCATCTCTATTTTCACACACCTTTTTACCATATCGCTATATTTTTTTTATTATGTTTCAGAATTTTTGAGATGATAATTTGTATTATGTAACCCTCTGAACTTCATCAGGTGATCTTTTCAAACTTAGGAATCTTTATGTCGAACTCAAGAACCTATATAGAATTTCGAACTGAACCCTTTATTTAATCTACAAGGTGGGGAAGATTGTTCTTGTTCCGTCAGCCATGACTGGGTAGAAGTGTTAATCTTTATGTTATTCTTAGTTTTTATCGCTTGTAGTAATGATTGAACCTTCGACCTCCAGAAGACTTGAAAATTAATTAGAACTTTTTCATAAGTTACAATTCTTTCATTATTTATTATTAACTCATTCTAGAATCCAAGTTCATTTAATCATTATGCTTCTATCCGGTCATGGCTGACGGAACGAGAACACTCTCCCCCCAACCTGTGGATTAAATAAATGGTTCAGTTCGAAATTTCATATAGGGTACTGAGTTCAGCATAACGATTCATATATATATATATAGTCTCGGAAGTTTCTCAACCATTAAAACTATATAAAAAAAAAATATATATATATAAAAAAAACAAAAAACTTATAGTCTCAAGTCTTCCAGTGGAAAATCACTCATGTAAGTCAATTTATTTTTTACAGTTATTATATTAGTTAGTTTCTAACACTATTTTAAGGGATCATCAGTTGTTTACAATGAAAAACTGTTTCGGGATATATATATATATATATAAATTATTTTTACCTACAGATGCCAGCGTTTCAAACTTTTGCTATCATTAGTGTAGGAAGTGACAATTTCAGACGGTTGGAGGGCACGAACCTGGGACAGGATCAGCCTAGACTTTGCAAGCTAGCGATCTAACCTCATAGCCACAGGAAATTATCGCATAAAGAAGGGAAATTAAGTTCTATTTGTGCCTTAAGAAATTGAGCAACAGACAGTACTCGGTAATAGTGAGCCTGGTCAGTACCAGATGGGTGACCATTTGGGAATACCAGGCACTGTATGTGGGAGGATGGCAACGCCTCCCTGCAAAAAAAAAAAAAAAAATGCAAAATCTGACGTTGTTAAAATCACCTCACCATGAGCAGAGTACGTATGCTTGTGGATTTAATATTCCCTAAAAACTTCATCCTTCAGAGGAAACCAGCTGAACCTGCCCAGAGTATGTGATGCACCAAGAGGACTCGGTGTAGTCATTTTAGTTTTTAATTCTTATTAGTTTGAACATTTGTTCAACTTATACAATAATGTTAGTTCTAAGGGAAATAACCCTTCTTTTTCAATTGAAAATACGAGTTATTCCCCTTGCTGATTTTGATTTTTCGGTCACACTTGAAAATGTTTCTGTATCACCAGTTATCCAGGTGGCACTACATAATTTTATAAGTAGTAGCAAAGTACGTTATTATAGTGTCAATGACATGGTAAAACAATAACAAATAAAAATTGGCTAGTCAGAATCAAAGTTTGATATGTCAGCTTAAATGCTATTTAGGTCTACTTTTTAAATCGCACAAGATAACTTTATGTGTGTTTTTTTAAAAAATAATTGTAATCGTCTCGAATTACTTAAATGGACAACTGTGTTTTTGTTTTTCTTGTTTTTTATTATTGACAAATGTAAATGTAATTACTAAATTCCAAACCAAAACAGTTCAATTAAGAAACTATATTTTTTGAAACTCAGCAAGTTAAAAGAGGATTTAGCAGATAAACTGAAAGAATGCCGCAAAACCTCAAGAATGAAATAAGAAAAGTATACCCCAAACGTTCAGTGAAGGGTTGTGTTCAAAATTTCATCTTAGTTTTTGAGGTCAACATAAGACACCTGGAGAAGACTGGAGAGCAAAACGGTGAAGACATTGTGATAACAAGAACCAAAATGAATAACACACACACCAAAATTGAAAACTGTTTTGTATGTATATATATATATATATATAAATAAACAGTCAAATAATGTTAGACGCATTGCCATTATTATCTATAGTGCGTTTTTTTTATGATTTATATTATAAGAGAGAAATAAAGAACCATGAGAAGGGGAACAAAGATGAATCACTTCGTAACTTTCTTTTTTTTTCTCTATGAGGATGTTTTTTATTTGTTTTTATTTAAACGAGTATTGAGAAAAGAAAAGGAGGTAAAAAATAAATAAAATTACCGAAACGTCTTTCAATCGACACTTTTCAAGGTAATCGTCGACTACGAGGAGGAATCACTATTAAAAACGTGGTCAAAAGACCATAAATAATTATCGAGGGTATAAAAAATAAAAAAAAATTTTTAATTGTAAAAAAGAAAAATGGGAAGACATTCTTCTAAGTTATGGGTGTACTCTTTTTGTTTGCACAGAGACGGTTGTTGTAAATTGATAGCAACCGCTTTGAGAATCTTTAAATGCGATTTCGAACGAGCTCTGTGCAAAATAGAGAATACCTTATCTGAGTACCCTCCAGTGCAAACTTGGCACTGTAATAAATGTTCACCAATGGCCGACTCGTGGGCTTGTGAACGCCCGGATGTCGGCAACTGCCTGTGCATGTGGATTGAAGGCGGGATATGCTAGGAAATTCTTACCCACTAAATCTGGGAAATTCTTTAGCCACTAAATCTGTTTAATTCAGCTTTGACGGGAACATGTATCGTCAAACTGATGGAGTAGCAATGGGTAGCCCTTTGGACCCAGTTCTATCAAGCATTTTTGTTGGATTTCAAGTGCAACTGTTTTTTGATCGGTTGCCTACACCGATGTGCTATTTCCGTTATGTGGATGATATTTTTTCTATATTTACATCCCGTACGGAGGCTGAGGGGTTCTTACGACATTTGAATTTACTTCACCCTTCATTAATGTTTACTATGGAAGGGGAGGTGAATAATTCACTTCCGTTCTTAGACGTTCTTGTCGAAAGATCGGATGTTTGTTTTGTCACCAGCATATACAGAAACCCTACTTTCACAGGTCAGTATATTAGCTGGGATTCATTCTCCCCTAAAATCAGAAAAATAATCTGATTAAAACTTTAGTACATCGGGCTTTGCTGATTTGCTCTAGTGTGAAACTAGATGCAGAACTTCAAAGTATAACAGAAATTCTTTCGTCTAATGGTTATCCTTTACATAGCATCGAAAGATGTATAAAGGACAAAATCGTCGCCTTTAAAGGCGGAGGATTTTTTGGCCCCCAAAAATGTCCCGTTCATGTGAAGCTCCCATGGATTGGTATTAAAAGCCAGAAGTTATCACACAAAATTTCTTCAGCCGTGTCATGTTGCTTTTTTGCAACTAAAGTTCGAACGGTTTTTAGGACTAAAAGCGCCTTCCCCTCTTTTCGGAAGGATGGTATCCCCACCATTCAATATAACATGGTCGTTTATTGCTTTCACGGTCAGTACGCGGCTGACTACAAGGGGCGTACCATCCACCGCTTAGAGGTAAGAATTTCCCAGCATATCCTCCTTTCGATCAGCAGGCACAGGCAGTTGCCGACATCCGCGCGTTCACAAGCCCACGAGTCGGCCATTGGTGAACATTTATTACAGTAACATATTCCTTTCTTGGCACTGCCCTGATTTTGACTGTTATTGCCCTCTTCAATTCTGGAATAGTTTAGAGATTTTTGGGATAGACATTATCTTTAAAATAACCCAACCAATAAAAATATGAGCGGGGGGGGGGGTTAAGGTCAGGTAAGTGTGAATCCTATTCATAATCACACCTACTGATGAGACGATTACCAAAGTGTTTCTATATATCATTAAATAGTGATAAAACAAAGATTGTTGGACATTCATGACTGAAACTTTGTGGACAATTCAGACTAAAAGTATATATATATATATTTGTCGCTCCTCGTAAAAAAAGTAGAGCACTGTAATGGTAGTACTAACACAGCTTGACGTCACTTGCTTCATAATGCATCATTCTTTTCTTAATAGAAGTAGAATGCCTGGACATCAAGCCGCTTTAAAAGTGTTAAAATTATCATTGTTTATCAGCTATTTAAAATTGGCTGAGCGGTTAGCGACGTTGGATTTAAGTTGAAAAATACTTGTGATCCAGGGTTTCGAATCGCATGACCGGTAGTGAATAGTCATATCTCTATGCTGATGAATCCAGATTAAAAAGGACGAAACGTATACGTACATAGATAATAAACAATAACATATATATATATATATATATATATATATATATAAAGCAAGAAATATAGACGTTTGGGACATTTTTGGGGGGATGGAATGGAATTGAAAAGTGTAAAAACGAGAAGAAAAAAAACAATACATGAATATACTAAGCCGGCTTTCGTCCATACTCATCAGAGTAAATATGTGGAAATAATGCATGCACTACGACTAAAAACTTAAAATAGTAGAATGAAGACCAGTGACAAGTTTAGGAAAAAAAATGGGGGGGGGGGGGGTCACAAGTGGATTACATTGAGTTCTAGAAGCCACTCCTTTTGTTTACAAAGGGAGGGTTTAAATGACTTAATATATATTGCTTTCAGGACTTTAAGGTGGAATAACGAATGTTATCTACTTATGACAGAAAACCTGTCACTAGTGTAAGCTGACACACATTTGGCGCTATTTATAAGATAGCCAGCAATAGCTGACCTGGATGTGTTGACTAAATTATTTAAATTATTTAGTCGGCCCTAGCATATAAATAACTAATAATTTAAATAATTTAGTCACCACATCCGGGTCAGCTATTGCTGACAATTTTATAAATAGTTCTGAATGTGTGTCGGCTTACACAGTCAAAATACAATCTATGCTATCAATGCCAGAGCAGTAGCTATCATTCGATATACTGCCAGTATACTTGACTGGAATGTAGATGAACTAAAATGTTTGGATACCAAAACACGGAAAATGCTTACAATTTATGGAGCTTTTGCAAAGAAAGAAGATGCAAATCGATTGTATCTACCTAGAAAGTAAGGTGGTCGAGGTCTACTTAGTGTTGAAGATGTTGTGAATATAGAAGAAGGTTGTCTTTATAAATATATTACTGAAAGTAATGAGATTCTTCTTCGTGAAGTGAAAAGAGAGGAAATACTACGAACTGGGGTGAAAAAGAATCAAAGGTTACAAGAGAGAGGGTTAAAATTATTTGAAAAGAAACTACACAGTGTATTCTTTAAGAATATTGCATTTAGAGATAATGACAGCCGGAATTGGTTGGTAAGGGGTGATCTCAAAAGATCAACTGAAAGCACCTTAATAGCAACCCAGGAACAAGCAACACGCACTAGGTCCATCAAACATTATACTGCTAAATCACCGATATGCCGATTGTGTAATGAAAGGGAAGAAACCTTAGCACATATTGTATCTGAATGCCTTATGCTAGCACAACATCAGTATAAAAAATTGAGACAAAACAAAGTCGCTCAGATTCTACACTGGAATATATGCAAATGTTATGAATTTGACCACAATGAGAAGTGGTATGAGCATAAGCCAGAAGTGGTACAGGAGAACAACAATGTCAATCTTCTTTGGGACATGTGCATACAAACTGATAAGATTCTTGAACATTCAAAACCCGACTTAATGTTTCTAAACAAAAACAAGAGAACTTGCTTAATCATTGATATAGCCTGCCCCTTCGATACCAGAGTGCAGAAGAAAAAACAATAAAAAATATCAAGATTTAAAATGGGAATTAGTTAGACTATGGAAATTTAAAGAAGGAAAGGTGATTCCTGTTGTAATTGGAACACTTGGAACCATAACAAAAAGCCACCATAAATAGCTTAAACAGATTGACGAGACAATTTTTTTTCCAATTCTGCAAAAGGCTTGTCTGTTAGGAACAGCGAAAGTGTTAAGGTACAGCTTGAATGTCTAAAGTCAAGGGAATTGAATTGATGTTCAAAAAAAGAAAACAACTAAAATCATCCTAAAGTAGAGACTACTATGAAATAATAATAATAATAATAATAATAATAATAATAATAATAATAATAATAATAATAATAATAATAATAATAATAATGACCATTCATTCATAGGCTGGACCAAAGAGGAACTCAGGCACCTGGACCAGAGGACCAGAAAATTAATGACCATGCACAATGCACTACACCCAAAAGACGATACGGACAGACTCTACATGAAAAGAAACGAAGGGGGAAGAGGACTGGTAAGTATAGAAGATTGTGTGGAAGACTCAAAAAAAGAGCTGGAAAAATACATAACTCAACACAGGGAAATCCTTATCACTGCAGCAAGAGACACCAATCCAACGAACAACTCGGGAAGCACCGAAACCAGAAACAAAACGGCAAGAAAAGAAAAGTGGGAAGAAAAAATACTACACGGACACTTCAGAAGACTGACAAGAGAAGAAAACAACGAAAACAGCTGGACATGGCTAAGAAAAGAACACTTGAACAGAGAAACGGAATCTCTACTGATGGCTGCACAGAACAATGCAATTAGGACAAACTACATTAAAGCTAAAATAGATAAAACTCAGGAAAACAGTAAATGCAGACTCTGTGGACAAAGAGACGAAACAATAAATCATATAATAAGTGAATGTAGCAAACTAGCCCAAAACGAGTATAAGAACAGACATGACTGTGTGGGGAAAGCAGTACATCGGGCACTGTGCAAACAATTGAATTTCGAATACGCAGAAAAATGGTACAAACATAAGCCAGAAACAGTACTGGAAAACGAAAAACACAAACTCATCTGGGATATGGATATACAAACAGACAAACTCATACAAGCAAGGAGACCGGATGTTATAATAATCAGCAAGAAGGAAAAATCTTGCAAAATCGTAGACTTCGCCGTTCCAGCAGGCACAGAGTGAAAAGCAAAGAAACAGAAAAACGAAGCAAATACACAGAACTAGCCAGAGAACTGAAAGGAATATGGAGCATGAAGAAAGTCAGTATAATACCAATAATCGTAGGAGCACTAGGAACAATCCCCAAAAACCTGGAAAAACGACTGGGAGAAATTGGGATCAAAGGAATCATTGGAACTATACAAAGGACAGCAATGATCAAAACAGCTACAATCTTAAGAAAAATTATTGAATGCGGAAACTAACCCGCATAAGCTACGAAGGATCATACGGAATCTAACACAGGAAGAAAACAAAACTAATGAAAAAACACACCACAAACAAAGAAACAGAAAATGCAAGAAACATCACTTAATAAGCCCCCCCCCTCCCCCCAATAAATTACAGCGGCCTCAACTGACAAAACACAAAAATGGACCAATGAACAGAAATAGCAAGAAACACCATAAGCTCACCACCCCCACCCCACAAAATAAATAAATAAATAAAAAATAATCAGCTCCCCTCAAAAAATAAATAAATAAAAAAATAATCAGCTTCCCCCCCAAAAAAAATAAATAGAAAATATTTAAAAAATAAAAATAAATAAATAAATAAAATAAAATAAAATAAAAAAAATAAATAAAAAATAATATATAAAAAAAAAAAATATATATATATATAATAAAAAAAATAAAAATAAAAAAAATGGTACCAGTCTAGGCTGACACCACACAAAATATCTGCATAGGGTCAAGGAGGATGAGAAGACCGAGGAGGGACAGCACAAACCAGACCTCCACTGGAAGTGCAGAAACTGCTGGGACCTCGGGGAGGCTTACTGCCACCCAAACCCCAGAAAACACCAATGGTCCTTGCCGGCGAGAAATCAATGGTAAACGGCTGTTGTGATACTGCAAATTTATTTGCGGTGGCTATCGAAAAGAGGTGGAGAATACTGGAAATCTGGGGAGACTTGTTGTCACTCAGATTCCAGGGAATACCACCGGTTGTCGATGAGCAATCACTGATGACCTGTGTGAGAACTCCTAGTGAGTAAATAATAATAATAATAATAATAATAATAATAATAATAATAAAATCTACAAGGAAAGAAAAGAAAAGGAAGAAAAAAGATGATTTCTTTAAGAAAATATGAGAATCACTTTGAGTTTATGTGGTTCTGGGTGAAAGCAAAATCTATGAGAACAGTAGTCCGAAAATAATCCAAACACATACTTTACTTTTTCCTCCTTCATGCGCCGCGTGCGGTGGTGCTAAGTAGAAAAGCGTTGTTCTGAGACCGACCCACTTTTGATGAATGTCCTTTGCTTTTTCAATCGAACGCCTGATGCCAAGTTGTCCTTGACGAGTGTTGAAATCTTCAATCATTTGTGACACATATGAAAAGCGTTTTCGAGAAGAGATAATCAAGTCAACTTAATGATATAAGCTCTCTTACTAATAACAAATATGAAACAGATTTCTATAAGTGTATTTGCAGTCGCAAAACTCGTTTCTTTTTTCTTTCGTTTTTTGTGACAATCATTAACTCCAATGCAAGACAGAAGTAAAAAGTTGCAGCTAAACTTCTACACTGATGATTACGCCTTGGAAGTTCAGACTAAGACTTGATAAGATCTAACAAAACTAATATTGATAATGCTGAAATGGGAGGTGGCGGTGATGAAGTGCATACCAGTGCGGACTGACGATTCGGCATGCCGTGTTCGACTCTTGTCGGTTCGATGTAGCACCACTTTCACTATGGATGTTGGCAACCTTCACGTGGTTCCTCCTGTGAGTACTTGATTCTAAAAAAGAAACCAATGCCAACATCAGAATCAAGCAGGTTAAAAAAAATTAACATTCTGAGTCATGTGAAAAGAAGGTACGGCACAATCACGTTGACACGCCGGTTCTGGTTAGATCACTTAAGTTAAGCAACGTTGATCCTGGCCAGTATCAGATGGGTGACCATTTGAGAATACCAGGCACTGTATGTAGGAGAACGTAGACACCTCCCTGCAAGAACTGCAAAAACCTAACGTCGTCATCTCTCCTGACCAGAATATACATGCGACTGAAAACCGCTTGTGAATTTGATATTCCCTTCGAAGGAAGCTGGATCAACCCGTGTATGGCGAATGCCGCTTCGTAATACAAAAAAAAGAAGATTAAAAAGAAATTACCAATGAGTCACTGCTAATCAAGGCCAAAAACCACTCGACAATGTGGATTCATCAGATGGATGGATTGTCAGTTGAATGATGAAAAATATTATGAGACGATTGAAACTGATGAATGGAACGAAGTTTGATTACTTATGTGGACGGTTAATGACCAGTATTTTTTGACATTGGATTTGAAGACGCCCATGTCGTAGTCTGTAGGGAAGCAGTCTCGTGATAACGTGTTCCAAAGATGCTGAAATATTATTCAACCTTAATTTTTTAACAGACATACACACTCATAGGCTTCTTTTAAATCTCAAGAAACAATGGATACCCCCTGTAAGCATATCTATGTAAGGAGTATAATTAAGCAATCACCAACCGCACATCTCATAAAGTGGAATTGCTGGAGTCCAGTAATAATAAGTTCAGGACGACTGGAAACAATGACAAGACTGGTGTTATTTCAGAGTTCTCATTCATCTAAATTAGTTGCTAGTCATTCATTCATTCATTCATTCATTCATTCATTTATTCATTCATTCATTCATTTATTCATTTCGTATGAATCAGATAATTCTATTGATGGCATTCGTTTCCCCAATATCTTTTTAGTTAGAATTCTTTCTAGAAAGACATTGGGTACTTACAGGAGGGACCACGTAAAGGTTGGCAACATCCTACGTAAAAGTGTTTCTGTGGAACGAACTGGATTCGAACTTGGCACACTCAGGTTGTCAATCTGTGTCGTTAACCACTTAGCCACCATCACATCCTACCAAGGCATTAAGGGAGGATATATAGATGCATACCGTTCTCAAGTGTATAATTCTTTTCTCAATGGTATTAGTGAAAATGAGGCAGTAGAACTCGAACCTTGCATGCCTAGCACACGATGTGTACCTGTAACCACTACACCATGCCACTTTCTTGAAGATGTTCTGGGTTTTGGTTCCAAAATTGGAGTTGGTCCGCATATTTAAAAAAAAAAGAACCTTAGCTTCAACATCTTTTTTTAAAAAAGCTGCTCATTTTCAAACTCCATCTGTATCTCCGATAACTTTTTGAAAATTTAAACTGCATTTTCGAATAACCCACATGTCACGATTCCCACAAATTAACGACCACAAATAGCAATCTTTAGAGTCATTCCTTTACTCATAAGCACTAAGGGCCAGTAATAATGATAATAAAAGTGTTAAAAAAGTGATATATATATATATATATATATATATATATATATATATATATATATATATATATTGTGTTAAAGTGAATAATTTTGGTAAGAAATCCGAGTAAGAGAGCTCAATGTAGAAAACAAAGCAAGAATAGAATATAGAAAGAAAAAATCAATATACACGTTGTAACTGTCAGCATTATAAATGCTGACAGTTGCAGTGTGTAGGTGAATTTTTCTTTCTATATTCTATATATATATATATATATATATATATATATATATATATATATCGTCAAGTTCACTTCAATATCGAAGAATGTGCACACTTCCTAGAATGGAGCAACATATGATGGGGGAGAAAAACGAACAAAACATGTATAAGAAATAATTTTAATTTTATCATTAACTAGTTAGCTTTGCTGGCTCATTATCGTTTCCCAAAGTTTGCTACTTGAAACATTTGAAACATTAATTTAAAATAATAAACAAATCTTTCTCATTTATTGATATAGATATTAACATTTGGGTAATTTCGATACAAATATATTTATCTTTTAATGTGACCGGCAAGAAAGGGAAAAATAGAAGAAATCAATGAGTCTTTTCACTTGCAATTTAAAAATAGATCGCAAATTGTTGAAAATCAAGTAGGTTCCTCTAAAGAAAAGAACATTTGAAAACAGATGCTAAATATTTGTCCAAGAAATAAAAGAATATTGCGAAACAAAACTATTTGTTGCATTAAAATCAAAACAATCATGGAATTAAAAAACAATAACAAATAATAGTTAATTAATACAATATTCTTTTGCAAAACCAATATGCAAATTAGTTAACGACTGATATCGGATATACATATGCAGTATATAAAAAAGACGGTGCATCTATTGTGTAAAGTTTAATTAACTTAAAATAAGGTGTTTTTACTTTACCGTTCGTGCGAGAAATTGGCCCAACTTTTGTATTTATTCATTTAGATTTAATAATACAAAAAGAAAGATAAAAAAACAGATTTTTAGAGCATAAAAGCTGATACATTTGCAAAATGAACCAGAACAAATACATAGAAGACATTGCCAAGGCTGCTGCAAAGAAGGTGAGCTCCCTCTAATGTGCTGTAAAACTTCTCACACCTGCCAGTATCCTATATCTCTACAAAGACAGCATCTACCCATGCATGGAGTATTATAGCCACATCTGAGCTAGTGCACCATCCACTAGGCTCTCCTTAGACAGAGTCCAGAAAATAATCTCCAATCTAATAGGTCTGTCACTGTCTACCAAGCTCCAGCCCTTGCCCCATCGCCGCAATGTTGCATCCCTGTGCTTGTTTTACAAGTACTTTAATAGAATGTGCTCTGACGAACACATAGCACCTGTGCCCCTTCGACGTAAATAACCCCGACTAACCCAATAAGCAGCAAAATCCTACCCCTTCACTGTAAAAGTCCCCAGATGCCGGAAAGCTTTCTACTCTTATAGTTTCTTCCATCGAACTGCTAGACTTTGGAAGTTCTCCCTATTTCCTGATCTCTGACTGAACTAACATGCAGGAATTTAAATGTAATGCGAACACACATCTCACCGATCAACTTCCTACCTAGAGTGTCCCTGTAGGTATGGTCCCTAATATTAGCCACTTATGTCCCAGTGGCAATGTGCTTTGTTTGGGGTGAATAAGATTTTTTCTTAAATCTATATATTAATAAAATTATAAGACAACTTTACATATGTCAGTGTGTGTGTGTTTTCTTGCCACTACCCTCAGAATGATATTAAATGTTCAAAAATTATTACCTATTAGCAAGACCCGTGTCCCGGCATTGCCCAGAAAAATTGAAAGAAAAACCAGAAATTCCTGATTCCACCCTGAACCCCATATTACTATTTTAATTTAGATTTTTTTTTTTAACTTTCTATAAGTAATAGAACTATGTGTTACATTAAAATCAAAGCAAAAATTAAAAATGTAAAACAATAGAAACAAATAGTTAATTAATGAGCTGTCTTTTTGAAAAGCAATATGCAAATTAGCTAACCTTACGCCCTCGATCACATACACATGGGTATTAGATTAGAAATATATTGTTCTTCTATTGTGTGAACTTGAAATCGTCTTTTTAATCTGACTGTTAGAGCGAGAAATGGCGCAACTGTATTATCAATATAGACATTAATTAAATGTCTATCAAAATAAAATAAAACATAAAACGAAATTTACAAAATCCTATTTAAAAAAAACAATTACAAAAGTAAATCGACCCATTCGGTTTATTCGTAAACAAGTCTGCTATTTAAATTGTTTTGTTCATAGTTGAACAAAAATAGAATGAATTATTTTGTGACCTTTTGAAATTTAGAGGGAATTTGACAGCGTTTAAGCTGTTGAAGGGAAAGACATTAAAACTGTCTTTTAAATTCCTCGCAAATCCTCATGTATTAAAGATTGAATGTTTTGGATGCTATTTACATCAAATCCTTTAATAAATGGAAATTAAAACATTAGCATAAAAAAATTAGTTAAAGTTTTATAACGATTTGGTTCAAATACTTTAATGAACAAACTATACCAAATTTAACTTTCAAAATCATATTAAAACAATAATCATAATTTTGAAAAAAAAAAAAGAAAGAAAAAAAAAAGAAAAAGAAAAATGGTAGAATAAAAAAAAAGTGAAACTAAAATGAAAATGAAAGTAAAAATACTCCCGGGCAACGCCAGGTAGGAACAGGTTGTTATTTATATATATATATATATATATATATATATATATATATATATATATATATATATATATGAAGCAATCCAACAAAAGATATAAGCGTCAACTAATATCTTATAATTAGTGAAACATCCGGATAAAAAACTGAAGCTCAATATACTGGATAGAGCATTAATATTATAATATAAAATGAAGTAATAAAATAAGGTGTCAATCAAATTTTATTAGAATTCAAAGTTCATGCAAAGCATCCTTAAGTCCTTAGCTCATGAGTTTTCAAAGATAATTCTTCTCTTCAGAGGACCATTACCACAGTTATACTACTACAGGTACACTACTACAGGTAATAAAATTACGCTTTGAAAATATATAAAATTATATACACAAATACATAAAAATACATAACATCAAACATATCAATCCAAAAACATACTTTTGTTGAATCCATACAGTCCATCCAGGTCATACAAGTTGAGAAGCATAATCAGGAAGGACATTACTCCAAGATACAAACAGCAGTCCAAATACGTGAAATTGAAGGGGCCGGCAAAGTTATCCAGTCGCGAAATGTGTCCATATTCAATGTTAATGATAAATAAATAAATCAAAATAATACAAAAAGTCCAATCAAAGTTCCGAAATCCCGACACGTGTAACCCAAGTCAAATCCAAGTTCGTTGTTTAATTAGAAAACCCGTTAAATCCGAATTGAGCAAAATAAGACTGAATCCCATCACATCTAGCCAGAAGAGCGAAAAATATATAAGTGATCTTCTCTCCCCTGCCATTCAACCAGACATGACAAATCCCTAACGAACAGAAGGCGATATTAAATTGTCTACATCTCAGAATGACTTTAACGGGTCTAAAATTATGTCATGCTGATTTTTTTTTAATGGAAATCGCTGAAACCACTCAATGTAAGGATCTAAAAAGAAAAAAATATTACTTCAAGGTAAAAAAAAAAACTAGCCAACGTTAAGTGCAAGATAGATAGATTCCGACCGAGAAAACAGCAATTCTTCCCCCTTTGTCAGAAACATCGCACATGAAATGTGAGGACTAAAGGACAAAATAAGGGAAGCGAGAGTTATGAGGCTGCCCAAAGTAAACCCAAGGTCAACTTTCTACTCTCCGATTGTTACTCAATGTTATTATCTGTTATGCCACAGGTCCATGTGGACCCATGCCGCAATGGATAAAGATTTCTGAGTTCAATATAAAGATTCCTGAGTTCAAACAGATGCATCTGAAGAAAGTCGGAGGTTATATTGGCGGAAACGTTCCGAGAAAAAAGTCCAAGATGAGAAAACAAAAATTAAGTATCTTCAAAAAAAAAAATTATATTTTAGTTCCATGTAAAATTTCAAAGTAGATACGAAATATCTCCCTTAAACTTATTTTTTAAAAATCTACAAAGAAAGAAAAGAAAAGAAAAGAGAAAGAAAAGAAAAGAGAAAGAAAAGAAAAGAAAAGAAAAAGAAAAGAAAAGAAAAGAAAAGAAAAAGAAATGGAAAAGAAATGGAAAAGAAAAAGAAAAAGAAAAAGAAAAGAAAAGAAATGAAAAAGAAAAAGAAAAGAAATGAAAAGAAAAAGAAAATGGTTTCTTTAAGAAGATATGGAAATCACTTTGAGTTTTTGTGGTTCTGGGTGAAAGCAAAATCTATTTCAAAGTTTTGAAGTTGAACTTTCGGTTCTCACAAAAGATCTAAGGAAATAATATAGATGTGCTCTCCACACCAACTTAAAATATATTTCACACTTACGAGCAACAAGTAAGCGATAAAGGAACAAAAAAAAGATCAAACTCAGTATGTGTCAGCGCTTTTGATGAAACAGCCTTTGAATAAAAAAAAATAAAAAAGGGAAAAATAAAAAGTCACCATAAAAAGAGTAAGAGAGTGACAAGTTTAAACACATTTTACTTTTTTGTTCTACCAAGGGTTGGCATTCTAGTTTACCCTACTATTTCATGCATATTTTATTGCACATAACAGCATTTGTGTAACCATTTGCCACATGTACTTCTTAAATTATTATAAAGCTCTGCTAATCTATTGAGCATTATTGCAATAAATACTGGAAATTTTCACTCAATTATGTTTTAATAAATGGTGATTGGAAACTAACTTATATTATTAAGTGCTCATAATTTATTACCGAAATATAATCATTACAATAGCTGAATTAAACTGTATAGCATAGGGTTCTGTTTAGAATTCAATATTGCCACCAGCATTCGCCAGCAGCTGATTTCACCAGTAACTCTTTTTTTTCTAATGAGTCACCACTTATCAAGACTGAAAAGTCAATCGAAGATAAGGGTTAATGAGATGGATAGATTGACAGTTAAATCATGATGAATATTATGAGAGGATTGAAAATTTTCACATACCGTTCTTTCAAAACCAAAGCTGACCTCCAAAACAAAGCTTAATTTTTTCCCCTATGTCACTCATAGAATCTGATAACTAAATGACAAAATAGGGGGACAGCCTCGTAACTTTCACTTTCCCCCCATCTCGCAAACCATCTGAGTATTTTACGGAGGGGAGGGGGGCTAAGGTGCATAAAGGCCTCCCTAACCCCACCTCCTTTGACAATTCAAATATCTCTGATTCGCATGAAAGTTGAATATTAGATATTAGACATAATTTAAGCAAGATTCTCAAATTTTCAATTCCTTGTGAAATCAGTTGGTGCGATCTCCAGGCGGCTTGAGAAGCTGATAGCAAATGTGATGGCACACATATTGAATTCTGAACAAAATCTAGGCTAGACACGTTCTTATCATATTCATTTCTTGTAAGAATTATATTTCAGCAATAAATTAGGAACACTTTATAATAGAGAGTTACTTTTCAATCAACCTGTATATCTTTTTGGAAATACAGAGTGTCCCAAAAGTCACTGACACTTGATAAAAATTGATAACTTCTTTGTTTTTAATATTTTTCTTTTCTTTTTTCAGAGTAGGTGAAGCTATTCTTCCGACATTATCATAAGCAAATACAGCATTGAGGAACGAACCCACATTGTACAATGGTACTTTGAGTCACATGGGTCAAATTCAGAAACCCAACAGTGTTACAGACGACATTGTAACACTAGAGATGTGCCAATTGTAAATGGCATTAAAGTCATAATAATCCGTTTTCAAAAACAAGGTGCAGCATGTGACCTCCCGAGATCCGGAAGGTCTCGTTTAGTAAGAACTGAAGACAATCGGGAAGAATTGGAGCGAAGTCTGGAAGAAGATCCAACAGTTTCAATCAGAAAAAGATCCCGACAGTTGGGAGTTTCACGATCCTGCTTACATAGGATGTTGCATGACATGGACATGTTTCCATACAAAATTCAGCTTGTTCAGCAGCTTAAGCATCAGGATTATGAGCAAAGACTGGAATTTGCTATGAGACTTCAGGATTTGGTAATCAGTGTCAGTGACTTTTGGGATACTCTGTATATTACACTCATAATATAAGGGGCACTTTCTCTGTGTGTCTGTCTGTCTCTTCGTCAGTCACAATTTTTTTAAATAATGTAATAATTACATTGCAAAATTTGTCTCATTTCTAAATATCAGAGATCTTAACTACTTTTTTAGATAATAAATTACCAACAAATAAAACGGATGCCATGACCGGAAATCGAAACCCTAACCTTGAGATCTTCAATCTGATGTTCTACGAACTGAGCTATTTAAATTTTCTTATAAATAGATCTTAAAACATTACCGTAACAAAATAATTATAGTTTTGATGTGACACCATAGATTTATGATATTTCAAAACATATATCTATAAAAATATATAGTGCGTCAATGTATAGTTTTTAAATAAATAATTTGTATAAATATTATATAATTCTAAAAATGCTCCTCATATTATGAGTGGATCTACCAGCCTAGCAAAAATATGCGACCGGAGGAAGCATATATTTGCTAGCCTCATACTATAAATGTAGTGTCTCTGTCTGTCTGTCCGGCGATGCAATCGAAAATAAAAACGTATAAAAAGATCAAACACAACTTTTCATGGATAAAATTGTATGAGGAATCCAATGGTGGAATTAGAATTATTTAAGATGTTTTACGATGATATCATGAGGTCTGCATTTGTTTACGATGATATCATGAGGTCTGCATTTGTGCTAGGAATTCATAAGCAGCAAAGATAAGATTTTACTTAATTTTGTTTTATTTATAACAAAGCTCTTTAACAAGATTAATCACAACTTTTTACGAGAAGTCCCATAATGCTAATTATTTTTCGACCCGAGTGTTTTTTTTTATCATTTGCGATAAAATCTACTCTTAGAACAATTGAGCGTTTATTTATTAAACATAATTAAATAATGTTTTAATTTTTGCATTTTCAACTATTTAAAATAACACATTTCTATGCTACATGTTTTGCTTTCGTCTTTTTTCTTCTAATATTTAAGGACCGGGCAATGATGGGTGCGTCTTCTGGTATATATATAATGTATAAAATTAAGTCAGTCGGATTCTTGACTTTTGTCATCAATAACTTCTGCCCTACAAAATCACTATTTCATTCTGCGTAGACATTTTATTTCGTTAAACGTTAATTCATGTTGTTAAGAAAAAAAAAAGTAATTCGAGTTAATTCCTTCCAGAAAATACTCTATCCGGTCGGATTTAGTTTTGTATAGGCTCCATTTGTTTAAAGGAGAGGGGAAAATCTGTATTCGTCGAATATTGACTTACTTCTCTTTCTTTGGAAGAAAAAATATTTTGGGAAAAAAAAGGTGTGTAACTCGTTTTTTGTCCATCACAGACTTACTTCCGGTTTGTTGGAACAAAAATATAAAATTTAGGAAGAGACAAAAAATAAGAAACACAAAACAAATTGCAAGTAAATACACTAACGGACGACGCCTGGTAAGCAAAGTAGTTCATAAAATGTGGTGCCTCTGTCTATCTGTGTCTTTCTGGTACTAAATGTTATTGAATTCGATGGTGGGATTAATTTTGTATTAAGAATTTTTTTTATAATATCGTGAGGTCTGCATTTGTGCTGGAAATCGATAAACACTAAGGGAATGTTTTATTTTATTTTAGAAATAAAAAAATATGGATGAAGATGGTAATACGGAGTTCGGGTTGCGAGCAGTACACAGGAGTCCTAATTCATTATGGCTACAGAGAAGCAATCATGTTTCGATCCCAGATCTCATTTAGTTGCAACATGTCAGTACTCTTGAGCATGCTAGTTCCTAGTATCTTAAAAAGTTGATTTTTACGAAAGCCACCCCACAGATTTTAAAGAAACTTGAACCAGGGATACTTTTAGCAGCTAATACACACACATAATAGTGAATCCCAACAAATATTTTATATTTTAGCTCTTACATTTTAGCCAACCGTACGCATGGGGATATCTTTCCCATATAGGTGGTTGCCATTTCGTGTGTTGCATTAGGAAAAAAAGAAAGGGCAATAATAAAGAAACAGTTGGGTTTACAAACATATACATTTGTTTACAGATAAAGAGTTTGTCCAAGACAAATGTAAAGAGGGTTACGGAACATGTAACATAGTACACAATACACAAGGGTAGAACAACAGACATAAGTACATAACAAAGAATACATTAATGTCCCAAATACACTGAGAAAGGAAACATGTTGTTAGGGTCGTAGAGAGGAAAATGCATTAGAAGTGAATAAGTAAATGTTACTTACTTTGTGCTGTCTGTTTTTAAGAGTATGTGACTGCTATCAGAAGATGTAACTTTCAATTAAAGTCTGCTGGTATTTTGAGATCTGTTAAAGTAAGTATTGAAACAAAAAATATGTCTGTTATATATTATCTTAAAATAGAATTATATACAGAACTTGTATGGTATTTAAGGACATAAGTTATTTTTACTTTTGTAGGAATATTATTTGACTTTATATTTTCTATATTTTAGAATTTATCAATGGCAGCGATTATAATTACACTACAAATGAAGAGGCACACAGTTATCATGACGAGAAAGATTTAATATAGCAATTTAGAAATAGCACAATTTTTAAAAGTAACTTGATCTTTTATTTATAGAATTACAAGAAGTAAAAAGCTTATGTATCATTGCATCAGAATATTTGAATTTATTCATGGTAATCTTAGAAGATCCATAAAATCGTTTGTGAAAGAACACGGTGTGTTAGAAGTAACAATCTGAAATGATGTTCACAAAGACATCAGATAGAAGGCTGATGTGATGAGTAAAGGTCATTTTATCTCGGAAAAGGTAAAAGAACCGTCACACAAATGGAATGCAAGAATGGCCGTCAAAAGATTTTCATGATTACATGACTCCTAACATTTGGCTTCCTATCTCTCTAGATCTCAATCTTTTGGACTACTATGTATGGAACGTAGTTGAGATAAAAGTTAATGAGCACCCTCATAATACAAAATAATCCCTAAGAGTCTCCATAGTTATAGTAATTTCTGATATGAACAAAGGCCATATATGTTATGCACCCTGTATATTAAACACTAATATATATATATATATATATATATATATATATAATATTATCATTTTTATTTATACAGACGTACATAATCTGCGACACTGGCATGTTGATATTATCGATCAACAGCTGTTAGAAACTGAGATCTCATCATGCAGAATGAAAATCTGATTCTTCCCTTAGGTTATATTTGGAAAGAAACCTATATATATATATATATATATATATATATATAATTATTTATAAATATATATTATTTTCAAATTAACCCATATACACATGTGTTTCATGATACCCTGCAATCATCAGTATGGGAGGAAACAATCCCTGTTGGTCACACGATTCGAACCTCAATATGAAAGTCATATTTGACTCTGTAGTCAGAGTGCATACCGTTGTGGCCACCACACATTGCCGTAGAAATGGAAGAGTAAATTAACGTCTACATGGTATATCAGCAGGCTGTCAATAAAACTCAATAGGCGGGAGCTAGAGTATCGCATTACACTATAAATAACTGGCTGTTGTTAACTTACTTAAAGAGCTCCATCTAGTGAAAGCTTTGAACAATTATTCATAAATAAATATCATATCTATTAATAATGGAGTTTATGTATCTGTCTGTCTGTCTGTCTGAAGCCGAAACTCCAGTATGACTATTTTACTGAAACTAATCTTTTTGAAATTCTTTATATACTGTCATCAAAAGTCGTTCAGACACCAAATGGGTGTTACCATTAACATAAGTCATACCTTTAAACCTTCAATTAAATTCATATTTACAAATATACACTTATAACTGCTATTATTAAATTTACATATGTATTTACAATATTTTCCGATAAGGTTATATTAATAAACATTATTCATACAATTAATTAAAGCCATTTTCATCATAACCGGCGTGTTTTCTAAACCATTTCAACGCGAGTACTGTTAAAACTGCAAAGTCATTGGCTGTTTAATCAGTGGTGTCCTCCCTCCCTCCGGTAATTAAATATGGCGATCTGATTAAGCAGCCGATTCGCTGTTTAATCAGTAGTGTCCTCCCTCCCTCCGGTAATTAAATATGGCGATCTGATTAAGCAGCCGATTGGCTGTTTAATCAGTGGTGTCCTCCTCCCTCCGGTAATTAAATATGGCGATCTGATTAAGCAGCCGATGTTAATATGCCACGTTAAATATGTAAACAACAACGCTGGTATCCACCGTGCTCAGTTTTCCATTTTTAAAACCGTCCTAAGTTTGTTTATTCTTAGCCATTATGTTTTAAAACACGAATTTATTAAATCAAATTGTTTAATTAAAATAATAATTGATTTAAAAATTACTATATAAAAACGCGCGCGCGCATGCACACACCCACACACACACAGTTCAGGTAAACTTTTTCTTTCCGAGAATTAAAAAACTTTTCGTGTTTACTGTATTTGATTTCTTAATACTTTCATATCCAATATTATCATTTTTTCACGACCTCAACAGAATTTATGATTCCATGTTTTATTTATTAAAAAAAAGATGTGATTTTTTTTTCTTTAATGTCAACACAATAAACTAACACATTGTACTGGAAAACTATACAACTGATTGTAGAATCAAATTGTTTAATTAAAAAAGGGTCATTAAACACACACACACACACACTAACTTTGACCCCGTCGTTACAGTTAGGGTTAGGTTTGTTTTTTTTCCTTTTTAATTAAAAATATTTACATGTATAGGGGGGGGGGGAGATAAAAAAATTGGGGGAAGGCGGTCAAAAAAATGTTTTGTTTTTTTTCTTAACTAAAAAATATTTCAATGACTGGTAATATAAAAAAATTGAGGGGGGGTACAAAAAAAAAATTTTCTTTCTTTTTAAACTACAGGTCTTTCTATTTATGGGCGAGGGTACAACAAAAATCGGGGTAGGGTAGAATTTTTTTTTTCTTTATTTTCAACTAAAAATATTCTTGGTCATAAACACAGAAAATCAATGTCTAACCACCACAGAAATATGACTGGGGCTCCATTGGCTTACGCGTGAGCCTTCATTTCTGATGCGGCAGCGTAGCAAAAATATGCGACCGGAGGGAGCATATATTTGCTAGTATACATAATTTATCTTGTCAGATTTTCAAAGTCAGATCCAAACAGCACTCTGTCTGACATATCGATACTTGATTCAGACTAGCCTTTTTTTTTTTCGTTTCTTCCTTCCACTATTTTATTGGCACAAATATAATTTATTTCACTTCGAGTTTTTTCGGCCAATATGCATTCCAGCTAAGAATACTTTTGGAATGGAGACATTTTGCCTCAATCACTTAAACAGAAACGTGAGCTTACGGTTTTAATTAAAAATTCTGACATTTCTCTACCTATTTTTCCAATTAAATTAATTCTTACAATTAATTATCATAATAATAGGTAAAATACTTTCCCTTCTAACTTCCAAATGCGTTTATATTACATGCTACATGTATTTTTAAGGATACAAGGAGATTTCCTTTATTCAAAATGAACGGACCACTGCCGCCATCTTGGACTTATTTTTCGTACTATTGTTATGATGGCAATACTTTTTTTTAAACACAGGCAAGATAAATATAAAGTGTGTGTGTGGGAGGGGGTATACTTATAGCTTGCCGACACAAAGTAGATAATAACAAACCTTTTCTGTCGACTAAAAATAAACTTAGCCTATTATTTATTCTTGTACACATCAGATTTCAATCGTACTATATTTTCCAAAAGTAAATAAAGACGATTTGTTATATTTCTTTTTTTTTCATTTCTTCTTTTTACCACTTCTGTATTTAAACAAATCTTGCTTTTCATTTTGATTGTTGCTTTTAAAAAAATCAAGAAAACGTACGATAAAATTTTGCCTCTTTCTGAATTTTTTTATTAAGATGGCGACTAGAGTTTTCCAGGCAAATGTTCGCTTCTGCATTTCTTGTATACAAAGAAACTTACTAAAAGTTAATGTTTTCAATGTTATATTTTACTAAAACATGATTTAATTACAAATAAGTTATTTTTAGAGAGAATGCAAACAACAGGCCAAAACAAAATGAAATTAGTTCTTACAAACTAAGATTACTTCACAATGTCCAAGGAAGTGTTTTCTTAGTTATAACTATTTAACTCAGGTAAATAAAAGCCGGTAGGTGATGCCTTTTGATTTCTTTTTTTTAATAGATTATTTATTAAAATCAGAAAAACACTAGCGTGACCTAAAGCGAACTTTTGAAAATCATATTTATAAAACTCTTTCAATTACAACATTGCATTCATCATGATGCGTTTAGTAAAGAAGTCAATCATTATAATATTTTGTTAATAGTTGAAAAACAACACAAAATGAATAAACTCGTAATCCTTCGAAATTTGGAAGCATTCAAACTATCGAATAAAAAGTCATTTCTGGCTTTAAAATCCACAGCAAATCGATGTATTAAACGATTGAACGCTATGGTCGCTATTTACATCCAATATTTTTTAAAATGTAATTTTTAAAACATTAATTTAAATAATAAAGTGAAAATAAATAAATAAATAATAAAATAAATAATTCAAATATAAAACACACATACATGTATTTTTTAAAATTTTATTAAAATAGACATGGCTATTTGGGCAAATCTCTCCGTAATTCTTTGCATTTAAAAAAAAATCAACAGCCTCCTATTTGAAAATTCACATATTTCAGATTTGTATTGAATTTGATCTATAGTCATTAGACAACAATGAAGAAAGGTTCCCTGAATTTCAATTTCTGAAGACTCCTTAAGCTTAAGCCTTAAATTTTAGACATTTTCTAGAATCAAAAAAATGTAATGATTTTGATTAAAATAAAGACTCTAAGCATAAGGCTTAGTAGCATTATATCTTAATTTTAATCTTCATAAGTGGTCATATAAGCATTAATTTTATGTATCATGAAACGAGTATATATATATATATATATATATATATACACACACTCGTTCCATGATTCATAAAATTTTCTGAACCGAATAGTCCAATTGCAATTGTAGAAACGGTAATTATTGTCTCAAGCGTGGCTTATAAATGTGATGTAAAAACGAGGAACAACACCCGCTCTTATGTTGGTTCTATGGAAGGAGACTTCAAGGATAGATATAGAAACCATATGTGCTCTTTTAGAACTAAGCTTAATATAGATTCCGAGAAATCCCCTACATCACTAACTATATATGTTAGGGATCTAATTGATAAGAAAATTACTTTTGAGTTGAAGTGGTCTATATTGGGTAGAGCGAATAAATATATACTTAACAAAAATAAAAAATGTAACTTATGCACACTAGAATCATATCATATAACATCTAGAGATAATTTGCTAAACATAAGGCAAGAGATAATACAAAACTGCTTGCATTGAGACAGATATTTACTATCTTATTTAAGGCCTAAATAAGAGTTGTGGAATCATGGAAAAATTTAAATAGCTAATGTAAATATTTAATTTAAATATAATAGCTATTCATTTAGTCTGGGCAATATACACATTTATGGAAACTAGTCTTCCTATTTGTGTTCACAACTGTTTGGTATTTCTAATATTATAGAGCATTTCTGCAACTTGCCTTATTACCTGGAAAATATGGGAAGGGAGTATTGAACAAATATATATTTTAAGTTTAGGTTTTTATATAAATAATAACGTGTGATAATAATATAAATAACGTGTGATAATAAGACAATAAACAAAATTAAACATTTATAATTAATAAAATAAGTGATACTTAAATTATTCGTTGAATATATTAATTAATTATAAATCCGAAGATTAAAATGGGATAAAAATTCTCTTTGTTTTATAACAAATTTTTAAAACCAATTTTTATTAGTTAGCCTGGGAGGTATCGATGACTATATTTGGATTTTTTCATCATCGAAGTTAAGCATTCTAGTTATATCATAAGTCTATAAATAGTAGAGAAATATTGTGCATTTGGGCACATAGAATAGGATGGCTGAGGTTCTTACTTAGGATTAATTGTAATCTTAACCAGAATATGCATTGAAGTTTTTTTGTTGGGTGAAGTTTAACATGTGATGGTTGTTCGACGGTTGAATTAAGTTGATGGCGAGGCATTAACTATTTTTTTATCCCAATAGGATTAGTTGTGAGACATTACGGGGGGGGGGGGGGAGATTTTTATGGGGGATAAAGTATTTTGCCTGCTAATCAAACTTGTTTAGGTCGTTGAATTTCTATAGTCTTAATAAATCAAAAACAAACATTAACTCTTCTCTAAACTTCTATCAAATATGCATTGATTTTGATGAACTATCTTGTAACAAGTTAATCAGAAGTAAAGATATATACAGATTTTTTTTTGGGGGGGGGTGAATTAAAAGTTAAAAAGAGAAGAAACCTCTGTATAGATCTAGTAAATTCATTAGAAGATTGTCCTATTTTTAATATAGAAAATTACGGTTCATTTTGTTTGTTTCCATTTCCATTTTTACTTATATTTTTAGTTTTGCTATTTTTATTTTATTTTTATTTTTGATTTTAATTATTTTACATAATTTTAATTATTGAGTTTAATTTTAATTTTAGCCGAGTTTTAAGAAACCTGATCTAAAACGTGGTAAATCCAGGAAAGATTGACATCACAGAATTGTACAATTACAATTTTTAGATGCTAATCATTCCTGGATTTACCACGTTCTTCTTCTTCTTTCGTGTGAATCAAATGATTCTGGTGCTGGCATTAGTTTCCCCGATGTTTTTCTAGTTAGAAATATTTCTGGAAAGACATCGGGTACTTACGGGAAGGACCACGAGAAGGTTGCCAACATCCCTAAGTGAAAGTGGTACCGTGGAGCCGACTGGATTCGAACTTGGAACACCCAGGTCTTCAGTCCGTGTCGATATCCACTTAACCACCGTCACCTCCCGTCATTTACCACGTTGTAACCTGCTGCTACCATTTTCATGACGTTGTAACCTGCTGCTACCATTTTCATGACGTTGTAACCTGCTGCTACCATTTTCATGACGTTGTAACCTGCTGCTACCATTTTCATGACGTTGTAACCTGCTGCTACCATTTTCATGACGTTGTAACCTGCTGCTACCATTTTCATGACGTTGTAACCTGCTGCTACCATTTTCATGACGCCTTCAACAGTGAAGTTTTTCATGTATTTTCAACCTTTTCTCCTTGCATTGGACATTTTCTAGACTTTTTACACTTGTATTTATCTTATATTATATTTACATCTTTTAGAATTATTACTTTTGGTAATTCTCTTACCAACTTATCTCTTTATATTCCTTTGATGATAAGATTCCATACTTTGAAAAGCCATGGCTTAAGAAAGAAAAATTAATCTCCTTTATTTGAAACCACTGACTTCTCACAGCCTGGACTCTCCTCTAGCGCTCACAGTAGGCACGGCTACTACTTTCTTTCATCTTTCCAGCATGTCAACACCAAATTTCGATGTACTTACATTCTTCAAATTATCATCCTAAGGAAGTCTTACAATAAAGACGAAACGTTGATGAATATATAAAAAATATCTCTTGGTTTTTCCTTTTTCATTCCCCATATATATATATATATATATATATATATATATATATATATATATATAGGTTTGACTACCATGACTTTGTCGAGAAGATTGACGATGCATTTGTCTGATACTAGCACCATAGCTCAACACTTAACCAACGACCACCCCTGCCCCTAGAAAATACCAAAATCTTAGAATTTAGTACTAACAAACAAAAACTCTATATATTAGAAGCCCTATATATAAAAACCAAAAAAACCCTAATTAATAGAATTAACTTTTATATCAGTAATAATATTCTAAAATGTTTATAGCTCCAAATATAGTTTCGTACTTAGTACATAATTCCCGCCAAAAACCTTCTATAAATACTAACACATGGTATGTACCTGATTAACCTCATTCCCATGAAGATGGACCCAGATGGGTCCGAAAGTACTTGGGAGACAAATCCAAACTATGGCAAATTCATCAGCCAATTCCCCTCCGAAACTAAGATCCTGATTCAGACTATTGAAAGGATCTACCAAAGGATATCTAGACATGAGTTGTCTTTCATATTCAACAATACTTGCCCGCAAGAGAAGATGTTGCCTAGATATACACACACACACACATATATATATATATATATATATATATTAAGGTACTTATGTGTCATAAAATTCTCTCTTTTTATCTTCAGTTTTAATATGACTTAAGCCATAGCAAAAGACATCAAAGGATGCAGATTTTAAAAAGATGAATGAATTTTTAATCATTTTAAAGACTTGCCTTGCAATGGAAACTTCGTTCTTGAAATGTTAAAAATCGATTTTCTACTGTAACCATTTGACTATAAAATATGGACCATTATTGGACTGTTATTTCTCTACGTATTAATCGATGTTCAAAATTAATTTGCTTGGTGTCTAGGACCGCCCTTCTTCCTTCGCATGTCAAGTGCCAGGAGGAATTTCCATGGATAGAGCTTTTTTGCAACGGCCTCCCGTCTTTGGAACACATTAACATGGAACTGCTTCCTTGCAGACGACAACATAGTTGTTTTCAAATCCAACGTTAACAAGTACTTGTCATGAACCGTCCTATAAGTAATTAAACTGTGTTCATTAATTTTGGCTTACAATCGTTCCCTTCCATTAACCCTTATCCTTGAGTGGCTTTTAGCCTTGATAACTGGTGACCAAAAAAAAACAAAAAACGTATAGCTTTCTGAAATAATTTTTTTCAAAAACATAAACTCAGTTTCACTTGTCTGACGATTGTCTGCGAATTTTATTTACAAATTTCCGATATCACCGATACCGATAAATCATCTGTGGAAATTCTCGATATTCAATAATGTCTATCCGCGTGCAAAGTATTTTTCTTAAGAGCTGACATTCTATGGACGTTTTATGTCCACTGAGTTTCTTGAAAATATGCGTTTACCTATTTCTTTTTGACTACTTGGCTACAGGCAACAAATTCAAGATGGGAGATGGATTAAAAGTCACTGGAAAAAGAGTCACAGTCCATTTAAGCTCTACAGCAAAAATAAATATCCATGATATTTTTTTTTTTTTAAATAACATAAAACCCTATTTTGAAATAAACAGGTAACTGTGACTTCATCTTTTTTTATTTTATGGTCCTGTTTTGAAGGTAAGAAAATGGTAAATATTTCAAATACATTTTTTTTTCGTAATGAAATATTGTATTTGAGACATTTAATTACATTTCTTAAATCTAATATCTGGAGTGTTTTCAATATCTGCGATGTTTTCAATATCTTGGGTGTTTTCAATATCCGGAGTGTTTTCAATATCTGGGGTGTTTTCAATATCTGGAGTGTTTTCAATATCTGGGGTGTTTTCAATATCTGGAGTGTTTTCAATATCTGGAGTGTTTTTAATATCTGGGGTGTTTTCAATATCTGGAGTGTTTTCAATATCTGGAGTGTTTTCAATATCTGGAGTGTTTTCAATATCTGGGGTGTTTCCTTGTTGAGAATGTTTTACTTTAAGGTTTAAGAGTTAACTAGAAAAGCCTCTGATTATG
The DNA here is from genome assembly GCA_963556195.1 of Sepiola atlantica. Classification (NCBI taxonomy): domain Eukaryota; kingdom Metazoa; phylum Mollusca; class Cephalopoda; order Sepiida; family Sepiolidae; genus Sepiola; species Sepiola atlantica. The sequence continues at coordinate 44,429,835 of OY744525.1, read as the reverse complement.
GTTATAAAATTTCAAAACTGGTGTTCGGCTAAGTATTGCTACCTATGGTAATAATTCGTTTTGTTTGTAATGGACTATTTCAACCTTGAGTTTGATAGATAGCTTTATTATTTGTAACTGTTAATAAACAGAGAGAGAGAGAGAGAGACTTACGAAAGCAAGAGTGATAGATACCGTATAAAATGAGAGTGGAGTGGGGTCAAACAACATACAGTGAGAAAGGGTGCGAGTAATAGACAGAAATTTATTGAAAGATGAGTCACTTGTGCAATTAGTTGCAAATTACGACTAATTAGAATTTTTTTCAAACATAACTCAATCCCAAATTCCTGTTAAAAGGAATATTTTAACATGTATTTTGTGTGATTAGCTATAGGGAAACGAACGTTGATTAACTCAGCTTTAGTATAATAATAGATAAACGACCAAACTTGTAAAAAAAAAAAGATAGGAAGACCGATCTTGTTAGAATCAAATAGAATTGCACGTTCGGTAATAAACTGAAATTCGAATTAGTATTTTACGCAAATATAACATTTGCTGGAAAAATAAAACACAAAAATTAAGAGAACTGGTCATAAAACAAACATAGCATTTATTTGGAATGCATTGGACAGAAAAATTTGACCTACTAAAACCTTGGGTTTACTTTCGGCAGCCTCATAACTCTCACTTCCCTTATTTTGTCCTTTAGTCCTCACATTCGATGAGTGATGTTTCTGACAAAGGGAGAAGAATTGCTGTTTTCTGGGACGGAATCTATCCATCTAAAGCTTATCGTTGGCTAGTTTTTTGATCTTGAAGTAGTATTTTTTTTTTTTAGCTCCTTTCATCAAGTGGCTTCATGCCTTGTCTGGAGCAATTTTCATTAAAAAAAAACAACAACAAAAAACATTGAATTCAATTTGTTACAACACCAGAATAAATTCGAATTATGTTGGAAAATGAAAACAGGAATCACAAAATATTTTCTGAGAGTCTGAGTAAAAGAATTATTAAGATTGAATGCGCACGTGACCACTATATTTAGACTAAAAAGAAAAGTCGCATTTTCAGCTGAAAATATAATAAGCAAGAAACTCGCCGTGTTTGTAAGGAATGGATGGAGTAAGTCCAGGCAACTTTTGCCATTACTAACCCGCAGAGAGTTACCACTGTCGATCAAGGGAAGAGTCTATCAAGCATGTACATGCAGTGTGATGATGTATGGAAGTGAAACCTGTTGCATTGAAAGAGATGATATAAGAATGACGCGATGGAGGCATAATGTGAGTCTTAAAGACAGGCTTAGTTCTGATGACCTCAGAGAAAGATTAAATCAGGACAGTATAGGGAGATGTGTGCAGAAGAGTAGACTTCAATGATATCACTACATTGAAAGAATGGATGAGAGTTCTTGGATTAGTAGATGTAGAAACAGTTGAAGTAGCAGGTTCAGTCCACAGGGGAAAGACAAGGAAAACATGGGAAGAAGTGATAAGAATGGACCTGAGGGAAAGAGGGATGAATAAAAACCTGGCAGAGATAGGTTAGTTTGGAAATCAATTTCTTAGAGCCGTCCAACGCATACTAGCATATAATATGGACGTTAAACTCCGCCTCCTCCTTATCATCATCATCATCATCATCATCAAGACGAAGAAAAAACCTCGACCATCTAGAAGAAATAGGCTTCCTAAGTAAAACTGACTAAAGTCATTCGACAAGTCCAACACTCTACATAAAAGAAAAAAAAGAAAAGAACATTAGAGTTTGTGCAAATTGTTCAATGAGTCTAAACAATTATCTTGAAAGCTATAATTATCCATTACTCAACCCCCAAAGATATATTTGCAAAATTAAACGGGGTAAAGTTTTTTTTCGAGACTCGATATTGATCGCAGACATATTTACAAATCCCACTTGATGAAAAATGTGCAGATTGTTGAACAATAAACACACACAAAAGACTTTATGACACAAATAGATTATTTGGGGAATTAAAATAGACCCAAAGATTTTCCCCAAAAGAAATAACGAGAGACAATCTGTACCACTAAGAAAAATTAACAAATCGGCTCCGAATTCAACTAAAATAAAATAGAAGAGAATATATATTTTTCATCCAATGAGAAGAGCTAAAAATATTTCCACCAAAAGCATGCAAAGAATCCGTTAAATATTTGCCGCCAAACCGCTGGGGGCTTTTTCTCATACATAAGAGAGAGACATATCTTCTCTGCAGTCCAGTATTTAGTAACTCGTCACCACGACAACATGCAACAATGTTTCACAGTTTGACGAACACACACACACTACTTGTGTCAAATAACCACTACTTGCAACAACTCGTGGGAGAATAATACACATAACCTGAACTGTTCAGACTCAACCATTAGGTGCCTTTATTTTATTTTTTCTATACTAATTAGTCACCACTTATCAAGGCTAAGAGCCACTCAAGGATAAGAGTTAATGAGATGGATAGATTGGGCAAAAATCGGCTCATAATTATAAAAATAGAAGAGAATATATATTTTTCAGCCAATGAGAAGAGCTAAAAATATTTCCACCAAAACCATAAAAAGAATCCATTAAATATTTAGTGCGAACCTTTCTCATACTGCATAATACCTGATACCTGGTGTGGCATTCACTGTCCTCAGTCGCATGTATATCTCAATCAGGGAAGATGAAAATGTTAGTTTTTGCAATTTTTTGCAGGGAGATGTTGCTGTCTTTCACCAAACAGCACCTCGCATTCCCAAATGGTCACCCATCTGCTACTTAGTAAGCTCGACGTCACTTAAATTCGGTGATCACCGTGAGTGATTATGACTTTCCCTCACTGTATAAGAAATAAACATATCTTCTCTTCAGTCCAATATTCAATAACTCGTCACAATATCATTCAACAATGTTTATCAGTTTGAACAACACACATACTCATCACATCAAATACCCACTACTTTCAACAACTTGTGGAAGAAAAATACACACAAGATGAACTATTTATAAGCACACTATCAGGATACGTCCTCGACGATCAGTCCAAGGGTGGGCTCTCGTCGTTTCTTCTGGCCCTGCTCTGTCAAGCTATTGTATGGTTCTGTTCAGTCTCAGGAGGTCCACCCTCCCAGGCTTAACCTTCTCTTTGAGAAGGGGTTAGTTTATTGCTAATCGTCTGAGGCGCCCCTACCGGGAAATGCCAATGGTGATGCTCAGGCATTTTTTTGTAGACCAGAGCGCGCTAATCCTAGTGAACTGGCTTTTCAAAATTACAGCCGACTTTGTGTCTAACCTCCCCCAGAGAGGAGGTAAATAAATACTCACACACTCAGCAGGAGCCTGCCACTTGCCGAGTTTATTTCAAGCGAAATATTCTGAACCTTATCTATCTATATCGTCGTACGAAATTTGAAATCCTCTGCACTATTACTTTCTGATATTTATAAATAAATGTTTTAATATGTTGAATTGTGTTATTTATTTATTTAATGTACGTTGATTTCTCTACAGCAATACTACATGATATCAATTTCGCAGTGGCTTATTTTTATGATATTTTAATGAAAACTGACAACAATGCACAACATGTTTAGAAAGTATTCAAAAATATAAAACAGTACAGATTAAAACTAAGTATAAACATATGTGAATTTTTTTAAACAAAAAATAAATATCTGAGATAAATAATAAATGCCAAAGAAAAATATCCAGAAAAAAGTGCTATAAAAAACAGCCTTTTGCGGCGATTAGAAAATGGAACTTGGGTTTACTATTGGCAGCCTCAAAACTATCACTTCTACTATTTTGTTCTTTTGTCCTCAAATTCCATCAGCGATATTTCTGACAAAGGAGGAAAAATTGCTGTCTTCTGGGTCGGCTGTTGATGTCATGTGGATATTTTCAATCCTCTCATAGTATTCATCATCATTCAACTGTCAATCTATACATTTCGTTGACCATTATCCTCGAATGGTTTGTTAGCCTTGATAAGTGAGAACTCATTAGTAAAAAAAAAATCAAAATAACGTTGGCAAAATACTATAGAACTTTGATTCCAAACATAACCCTTAAATAAATTACTAAGAAAAGACGCAAAAAGTGAATTGAAGCATAAAATGTCAAAAAGATATTGAAGAAATTTAAAGAATCTTAACATCTGATCTAAAAAAGATATACTCGTAGCGATCGATGCGATCAATTTGGGCTTAGGAGCTGTTATTTTGTCATAAAGAAAGTAATGGACAAACAAAAGCAATAGTCCATACATTTAGGATTCTACTACCAGCTGAGAAAAGTTATCATTAATAAAGAGGCATTGGGAAAAATCTTTGCTGTAAAATGAATTCACAGATTTATCCACGGGAGAAATCTCACACCTCAAACTGATCGCTAACCATTATTGTCCATCTTTGGTTTTAAAAAAGGAAATTCCAATCCATATGGAAAATACAATTCAAAGATAGGTTACTTACCATGATTATGATTTTAAAATGGAATTTCTTCAATCAAAAAGATTGGGACATGAAGATGGTTTATCTAGATTAATACCAAAAGTATGCAAACCCTTACATGAAACGGTTGTAGGAGCATTAAGTATAGAACTAGAAATAACAAATGTACCATGCAAAACCATAAGAAACTTATTGATTACATTAGAGGAAATTCGAAGCAAAGTGAAAACATCGCAGATAAAACGAAAAATTATGCAACAAAAAAACAAATATAATAATGAGAAAACAATTAATAGTATATTGAAGGACTGGAAATACAAAAAAGAATACTTAAATATTTTCACCTTGGTATATGCAGAATGAAAGTGTTACTGAGAAGTTAGGTTTATTATCAAAATAAAATGGACAAACAGATAAAGAAAAAATAAAATCTTGCAGAGGTTGTGCGATGGTGGAAACATTTAACCTTTGGCTAAAACAGATAGACCTTGGTTAAACCTGTACATGTTACATTACCTCCCCTCTCAGGGGAAAGTCTAAATATCACACAAGTCACAATCAAATAAAATACATGCAATCATAAATTATAACATCGCAATTAAATCCTACCTCGTGTTACCCATTCCTACCATGATTGGGCACCTGAAATTAATCTTTCACAACAGCATGAAGAAATAAAGAAATCATCGAATAAAGAAAAGACCCTTTATTGAGATGTTGACATTCCATTCTCTTTTGCCATGGGTATTTTGAGCCCCTTTGTTTATCGGCGATCTTAAGTCATCTCTACACATGCTGTTCTGCTACGAGACTTCCAAACGACTCTGATTTCTCTCACTACCCTCTCTCCTCTTTGAGCCATGTGACGTCGCATCCGGTTCTGGATACTAGGTTGAGGTGACATTTGAGTACATACTCGCTGACCCCATGATCCTGATATCCTGTGCACCTGTTAACGCTGTCCTGAGAACCAAAATCATCAGATACATATTAGCAATGTACCCATTACTATTTAGCACACACAGACTTTGCAGGTACCTGGAAGGGACACTCCTATTTAATTGTAGTAGATAGTTTTTTCAAAATGGTCTGAAGTGATAAAATGCTAAAAATCCAACATATAGTACTACAATACAATTTTTATATGAAATCTTTGCTAATTTCGACATTCGCAATTGAATCAGACAACTGCATTCAGTTTATGGGAAAATATTTTTTTTAATTTGTGAAATATTCTCAATTATGCACATAATTACTGCACCTTACCCCCAAGATCAAATGGTCAAGCAGAGACATTTTCAAATACATTTAAGTGAGCACTGGAAGAATCAGATGGAAATGAAACCGCAGAAAATATACTATAAGGTTATACAGAGTAACTCTGAATCTAAGCATAAATTCAGGGTTATCACCCGCAGAACTAATGTGTGTAAGGACAATAATTATTTTAAAAAAAAAAGAAGCTAATACAGAAGAAACATTATGAAAAATTTTACATACCGGATAAAAATATATATTTTAAAGAATACAAAAATGGATCAGAAATATAGAAAGAAGGTTTAATGGACAAAAGAATTGTGAAACTGATATCTGTATATTTATAAGGTTGGGCCATTTATTGCACTTACAGTGAGATTAAAACGCCCAATCCATATTCGCAAGAGAAGAACAATAGCTTTCTAATATAGAGATCATGTGTATGTGACTGATGTCATAAGATTAATTAATTTTCATATTGCTTTTCAAAAGGACATCTCATTAATTAACTATTTGTTTTTACTGTTTTCTCATTCAATTCATTTTAATATGACACATACTTCTATTCATGAATGTTTTTAAATCGTGGATAAATGCGTAGCATTTTGAGTCGAAAAGAGTCTTTCCGGCTAATTTACTGCCGAAGGTTGCGATTCCCAATTTTATAAGGCATTTCCGGAACATAGATCTTGCTAGTTGATAATAAAGATGTTGCATTCTTCAGAGTGTGCCGTCAGTGCTGTATCATCAGCAAAGAGCATCTCACGTACGAGTACCTTCCGCACTTTGGTTTTAGCTCAGAGGCAGGAAAGGTTGAAGAGGCTGCTCCGACTTGTTGAAGATGTAGGACAACAATATAAAGAAGAAAATGTCAAAGAGTGTCTGAGCGAGTATGCACCCCTGTTTCACCCTGCTCTTGATTTGGAAAAGACTCTGAGGAAGAGCCGTCGTACTGTATGCTGCCCTGCATGTGCTCATAAAAAGATGTGATCATTTTCAGGAGCCTGGAGAGACATGCAATCTTCTGCAGCAGAGTGAAGTCTCTTCCTGCCGACAAGATAAAAGATGACAAAAAAATGTAGAAGCAATACAGGTTATCTATGATAAGTTCAGTGTCCCAATGACGATTGTATTTATGGAAGAAAGAAGTAAACGAAAGCAAACATTAGACATTAACCCAAAAATGGAAAAATTTGACTTCAAAAAGATGTAATATAACTTCCAAAAGGGTGTGGGGGGGTGTTGTGGTGTAGTAGAACCCCTCCCCATAAGAATGGACTAAACCAATGACCTATAATCAAGCAGATTTAGTCGACAGTAGAAGACAATCTAGTTAGACAAGCACCTACTGTATTGTTATGCTTTCCTTTGTGCATTTATTCTGTTCCTAGTACTCATACAGTTATTGGTATTACAGTAATTATCATTTACACACTAAGAGTTTCCATAAAATTCATTATCAGTGATTTCTCACTGACAATAACAAGTGGTGTTTCCTGGAGTCTGAGTGACAACAAGTCTCCTCAGATTTCCAACACTCTCCACCTCTTTCGATAACCATTTCAAATCATTTTGCGTTATTGCAGCAGTCATTTACCATTGATTCCTTGCTAACAATAATCGTTAGTCTTTTCTGGAATTTGAGTGATAATAAGCCCCCCCCCCCAAACAAAAAATTATTATCATTATTATTATTATTATTATTGTTGTCATATTTGTCACGTTTTCTTTGAATTTGAATTTTATTAAGTTGAATTTCAGCATCTGGTTATACGACGGAGTGAACCAAATGATATTTCTCTTTCTTCTATTATTATCATTATTATTATTATTATTATTATTATTATTATTATTATTATTTCTTACTCACTAGAAGTTATTACTGGTGGTCACTCACTGGCAACAAGTCTCCATAGATTTTAAGTATTCTATGCTTCATTGCGTTCTCATAACAATCGTTTACCATTCAGCTGATAATAGTCTTTGTCTTTC
>OY744525.1:44334647-44417147 GCA_963556195.1 Sepiola atlantica | reverse complement strand
AAAAGTTTATTTCAGTGACGAATCGAAATTTAATGTATTCGGCGATGATGGAAAACAATTTGTAAGAAAAAGAAAGGGCGAAAGTTTGGATCCTAGCTGCATAAAAAAAACTGTTAAATTTGGTGGAGGTAGCGTGATGGTTTTCAGCATGACATCATGGCAGGGTACATCACTACTTGTACGCTTAAATACTAGAGTAAATGCCAATGTATACAAGAATGTTTTAGAACAGTATGTGTTACTATTGTTGCACAATTCTGGTATCGAAAAGCCTATTTTTATGCAGGATAATGCTCCCTGCTATAAGGCAAAGCTGGTCATGAATTTTCTGACTGATCAAGAAGTACAGGTAATGGACTGGCCTGTTCAGAGTCCTGACATGAACCCTATAGAAAACTTATGGAAGACTCTAAGACAGAATGTTATGGCAAAGAATCCGGAAAACATTGAAGACTTGTGGTTGAAACTGAAAGATGAATGGGCCAAGATAACTGTGGCCCAATGTCAAGATTTAGTGAAATCCTGCAGTCGTAGATGCGCAGCAGTTATTGAAAACAAAGGTTGAAGTACCAAATATTAAATCTCTTTTGCCTTTTTAATGTGATTTAGTTAAAATGATATTTTGTTCCTTAATTTTGGACAGTACTGTATATATATATATATATATATATATATATATAAATGTACTTAGAATCATAACAACAAAATATCCATAAGTAGAATATAGACAATCACTGAGAAACAGACATAAAAACACGTTCCACCAAGTCACCTTCTAAGATGACGTCAAGAGCCAGAAAAGAAATACAAGAATAAAAAACATATACATTTTCGAAATATCCTTTATTCATTGTCTGCAAATCTGCAGAATATTAATTAGTCATATAACACGCAATCACACTTGACATTAACTGTTAACTGTCCATCGATTTTATCCCTGGTTAACTATTTTCCTGCAGAAAGCCGATATCATCATCAGCAGCAGCAGCAACAGCAGCAGCAACAAGTTCCTTCTGCAGGAGTGATAAAATATCACTCCTGCAGAAGGAACCCCTCCTTGTTTTTTTTTCCAACTTGTTTTATCCCTAGGACCTAGTTGGCTGTTGATTTCGTCTCTCCACTGTCTTTTCCATCGCCTTGGGGTCCATTCTGTCGCTCTATATGTTTACCTGTTGTCTGTATATCTCAAAAGGTGACCTGCCCGTCTATGTTTTGCCGTTCGTATGAATATATATGCTTAAAATGTTATTACTATTAATGGCCGAAAGCAGATTTTCTCTGCAGTTTAAAAAAAAAATTTAAATAAATAAAAACTTAATGTTGCGAAAAACGGATAAACTCTCAAAAATTTCCAAAGATCCCACCAACCTTTACCAGCAAATTCTTTTAACCTTTTTTCAAAAAACACAATTTTTTCATGTATTTGATCAAATATCTATTTACAGAGAAAGAGTCAAACAAAGTCTTAGTTTTTATATATATATATATATATATATATATATATATAAATACAATTTACTTATATGAGATATAAAAAAGTATTGCAGAAGCAGAAAATATGAATTTTATTTTTTGTTTGATAATATACATCATTACTGTCAAATTTTAAGCAGCCATTTCCTGTTTCCATATCGACTTAATAAAAACAAAAAATTGATCGGTGGCGAGTAAGAACTAAGTAGACTTAAAGATTGTGAATTTTGTATAGAAAGATTTGAAAGAATATTTATTTCAATGCAATATTGGATGACACAAGATGTGCATGTAGCAAAACATGACCAGTCATCAACAGAATGCAGCTGTAAAAATAAGTATCACTAACCCAAATTTTATTTTCATTATATCTAAAAAAATAATCTACAAACCATAAACAATGAGACCAGATTTATTTTTGTAGTACAATTAACCACCGAATTATGACCGTTGAAAGTTTGTGGGAAATTTGAAAACTTCATATTTTGTGTCCAGAAGCAAAACTTTATAGTGGTTTAAATAAAAATGAAGGCTTTAAACAAGTGAAAAATGCTTTAAAATTTAATTTCATCTTATGATAAATGAAAATTAATCATAATAAAAGCAATAATTATTAGATCAGAACAGTCTAAACATTTAAGAAAATCCCTTTACCTAAAAAAATAACAGAAACACAACTTTTACTGTTCATATATGAATCATTTCAACAACTTACACATTGAATCTTCGTAATATGATCAATATTACAGTAAAGATTAAGTTAGATTTTTCTTTTAATAATAAATCAATAAAAAAACCCTCAGATTCAGATCATATAAAAACAAACAGAAACACAATTTGATAATAGGGTTAAAATTTCATTCACTAAAGTTTTCAACTGTAATTTTTTTCTGAAAGACAATTTAAAACCTTATATTACGCCCACCATATTGACGAGTGGCCTTTTTTTCTTTAAGATGGGGCTGTTTTTATATGCATAGACACACAATATCGTGCATATTAAGTTGAAAAACATAAACATTAAAAAATAAATGGCCAGTCACTGAAAATAGTAACTTAACTTGAAACTATTAATGAAATAAAATAAACAATGTACATTTATAAAGAAAAATGATTAAATTTTGTCTACATCTAAATTTCATCAAAATAACCCAATAAATAAAATATCACAAGTTGAAATTGAAGAGAATTTTGCTATATTTACTCATTTTCGCACACTAAACTCTAGGCTGGTTTGTGATACCTAATAAAAACAAAACACAAATGACTTCCTTTGCAGAATACACATCAAATGTTCTTATGTCCCAAAGGCATGGAGCATCTTCTTCAGAAAGTTGTAGAAAATCATCCGAAAAGTTTATCTGTTAGTAAAGAGAAAAGAGTTCAAGAAAACAGCACACACCATCAGAGGAAAACTGGAAATAAAGATTATCTCATGCCACACCATTAGAATCTGGAGAACAATCGCACATGGCCGACTTTCATGAAAATGACATATTTTTCTTTGATGGGTTTCTTCAAGAAAGGATAAGATGGCGGCCGATTTCTGAGACTTCAATGCGAGAAAAAACAGCCACCGTAGAAAGACACCCTTTTGAAACAGTAGACAGAAGAAAGATGAACCATTGCAAGAATCTACCTTTCCAGACTGAAAAAGAAATTGGCAATTCTGATAGTACAAAGTTAGCACCTTCAAAAAGAATGCACTTGATAGCAAAGCCATTCAAGACAGATTTTGGACAATTATTTATGTTTTATATTTTAGCCCCTCATTTAATTACTTGAAAGAATAAACATTCTTAACAAAGTCCATTATATCATATCAATGCCCCTAATTAAATTACTTTGAAAGAATAAGTATACAAAAAGGACTATTTGATAGATTATCTCCCCATGACTATTTGGTTAATAGATTATCTCCCATAACTATTGTGTTATTGGATTATCTCCTGTTGTTGATTGTGTTAATATATTAGCTCCCTTTCTCTATTGTGTTAATAGATTATATTCACTTGTCTATTGTGTTAATAGATTATCTCTCTTTGTGTATTGTGTTAATAAATATCTCCCTTGTCTTTTAAAATAACCCCATTTTGACTGGCTGTAGCAATTTTCTTTGACCAATCATCAGGCACTTAATCTGTGTGGAATAAAGTCGAAAAGCCTTCTTTCATCCTCTTCGAATGAACAGGACGTATTTTCAGAGCCGTTCAGTTTAGACGTTAAAGGAACTCTCTCTCTCTCTCTCTCTTTCGAACCAGATAAGTGGGTCTTTTAATTTAGCCGCAAACACACATAGTTTTACAAGACATTTCTTGTATTATAATTTCAATAGATGTTTATCATTTAAATCTGTCTTAACATAAACTTTCTTCCAGATTATATTTCCAACGTTCTGCAAACAACAACCAATTCACTTCATTTTGCCAAGAAATCTAATTCGCACATTCAATTCATAAACATCTCTATCTTTATAAAGTTAAGTATGCTTTATATGTTTATGTATTTGTATGTACATGATTCACTCCTAAACTAATTAATCGATAATTATGAATATTGGAACGCAAAGAGTCCAAGTGTGGGCTATATTTAGTTTTATGCAAATGGGGTAAAAACGGGGTGGAAGCCCAATTTTTGTGAAATTTTAATAACATCGATGAATAAAGATTTCTAAAATTTCACTTTCTTTGGAGTATTTTAAAGAGATTTTAGGATCGATGATATGCACACAAATTCCAATGTTAAAATTCAAATATATCAGATTCGCATTGAATTTAATGCATAGTCATTAGACACCAATTAAGAAAGATTCCATGAATTTCCATTTCTTAAGATCCATTAAGCTTAAGTCTTAAATTTAAAATTAGAATATGGATTCTAGACATAAGGTTTAGTATCATTATATCTTGATTTTAATTTTCCTAAAGAGAGATAAAAGTAGTGCAAAACAGTTCTGTTTGGGGAATTAATTTTGCCTGTTCTGGGACGGGTATTCTCCTCGTTCTTTTTAAAGTTGATTTTCTCAATAGAAAATGGTGATGGAAGATTCAAAGTATTTGCTACCAAAGACGAATCGTTACTTTGGTCAGCAGAAACAGTGGCCTCATGGCCAATCTCACATTAGACTTGACCTTATGTCACACACAACTTTTATGAGTGTGTGGGGGGAGTAAATCGGAAATCTTCAATGAGTTTGAATGAAATTCCCTTATATAGGATGTTTGCAAAATTGGTGGCATAACTTCAGGATTATGTTCTATACCTGTTATAGGTTTAAAAACACTTTGTTTACTAGTTATATTCCGTTGAAACAAATACTGATCAACATTCTTTATTGTAAATATCTAACACATACAATGTGTGTGATAGTGCACTTTTATTTCTACATATGAGAAAGATAAACACTATCTCCGTGACATGATCATAGCTAAAATAAGCCTGGTCCTGGTGTTGCCACATACAGCAACAAAATCATGAAAAGATGACACTAAACAAATATAAAACTTGTGGGACTCAGAAGAAAGATATTAACCGTTTTTATTCACGGTAACAGAATACAACAGACCAAATAAAATATGATCAGCACAAAAATGGACGACAAAGGAAATTAGACTAGTAATGGAATGCTATTACAAAACCAACCCAACACAAAGAGGTTCATTTACACATATAGAACATAATCTCAGTTATGCTATCAACTTTCCAAACACCCTGTATATGGTACATGTGCCCAAGGATAATGTCTGGCACCGCAATCTGACCAATGAGAGAGAAGAAAGATGTGTCTTATGATATCTGCTTTCTTTCTTTAAAGAAAAGCGCCCCCCCCCCTTTTACAGAAAAATCAATTTACAAAATCGTCGTTTTATTTATTAAAACAAATTTCTACATTCCAAGCACCCCTCACTTATTAATTTCAGATAATTTTCTATGTTACATAAATGACTATGAAATGTAATTACGCAAGGTTAAATGAACATTTCCTGTCAAAATATACTGGCTTTTCATAAATTCTGGAAGGTATTTTTGTTCAGTATTTTGATAATGTCACTATTACACCATATTTTCTTGCCTTAATGACGACTCTTTTCAGTCTGTTCGATGGTATAATAACCTAGAAATTCTTTTTCTACTGTTTACATGATACATTTGATGCTTTGGAAACTCTGTGAACAATGTTCCAGCTCGCTGTTTTAATACCTCATTGTAATACAGCTTCCTATTCCAGTAGCTTCTTTCCAAGGACTGCAGGCTTGTGGAACTCTTTTTCTGCTGACCGTTTTTCTCCTACCTATAGCCTTGCTCTTTTCAAGACTAAGGCCAATATGGATATCCTGTCTTTGCGATAATCATCTTTCATTCTTGTTAGCTCCTTACATCAAGTGGCTTCATGCCTTGTCTGGAATGATTTCTATTTTAAAAAAAAGGATGAACAGTGGTTTCAACAAGATGACACAACTCTCCACACTTCAAATTACTCGTTCGAATGGCTGCAAGTACACTTTGATGATCAATAGAAGGGGTTCACACTCACCGGACCATACCTCCCCCCCCATTTATTTTTTTATCTGTGGGGGTTATTTCAAAGATAACATCTATTCAAACAACTTCCAGACTTTTCCTGAACTGAACACAGCCCAAACCATGGCAGTGCCAAGAGAGAGGTGTATCAGGTGATCTTCGGGGGGGAAAGGGGGGGGGGTAATGTCTGCCCCTGGGTGAATCACTCACTCTAAATTATGGCAGGTTTTTATTGCATACTATTTAATGAGTTTGAATGTAATTGGTTAATTCTGAACACAGTAACATCTTCGTATATAAGAAGGTGTGCACACGTATGCAACCACATTTATTAAATTATTTTATGTTAAATTTTTCTACTTAAAAGATTTGTGTTCTTTTTTCAATTGAATTCTTCATTTTTATAGGTCACATTAAAGGTTGGAAAAGTTCTGAAATCATTTATCTTCATCTCATTATTTTGTATAAAAAAGTTCATATACAGAGACATATAAATGCATATAGACATAAACCTATGTACACACATCATACATGTGTGTATATATATCTATATATATATATATATATATATACAACATGCATATATGTACATAAACATATACAGACACAACATATGTATATATATATATATATATATATATAAATATATGCAGACTATATATATAAATACTCTGTCTCTATATAAACATGTATAACGCATGACATCTACACACACATATATATATATAAATATATAAACATATATACACACTATATATATATACATAAACATATGTACACATAACTTATATGTACACATATGTGTATATATAAACATATATATATATACATAAATACATATATACAAACAAGATATATATATATATATATATATATATATATATATATATATATATATAGAGAGAGAGAGAGAGAGAGAGAGAGAGAGAGAGAGAGGGAGAGAGTCAACCTCTTCAGACCAAAAAAGACAGAGAAGTGAGATGAATTCGGAAAACTTTCCCTTTAAATAAATATTTTTGGGGGATGAGATATTTTTTTATAATTTAGTATCGGGTTACATTCTTTACTTGTTAACTCTTTCAATTAGTTTCTATCTTTTTTTATCATTTTTATTACCTGCATTCTAATTCTTTCCTTTTTCTATTGTTTTATTACCTACTTAGCTTGGATTCCTTTCTTCCCTATTTAACACTTCAAAGTTTTAATCTATTTACAAACATATTCAAGCATAAATATCTGATCTGTATGTAAAATACACACGTGTGCACAAATTAATAGATACACAAGTACATATATAAACAAACATATATATATATATACATATATAAAAAAATCAAATTAAAATAAAAAATAAAAAATAACAGACACAAATATATATGCAAATATCCATACACGGATACACACATATAGACACATAAATATCAGGTCAATATATAAAATACACACATGTGCACAAATTAATAGATACACAAGTACATACATAAACATATATATATATATATAAAACAAACACATATATATATACGCCTACTATGGCAAAAACTCCTGAATGGCAATCACCAATAAGGTGGACGAAAATCAGAGAGGGGTTTCTCCTCCAGGAGTGATCAAAACCCTAATGATGATAGTGGTGATTATATATATATATATATATATATATATATATATATATATATATATATATATATATATATATATATATATATATATATATATATAGTAAGTTATGAAAATATATTTATGGCAATTAAGCTACACAGAGGCTCCCGCGTTTCATCCCAGGGGCGGATCTTCAGGCTAAAATGCATGGAGTCAGTTTTGCCGGGTGTTTTTATATACACGACTAGCTTGTTAACCAATCAGATTGTTTGTTGTTCTCTTAGCCAATCGTTGGGCTTCTCACGAACAAAGATCCGGTTAGTTTTACTTCCTATTTCCTATTCTATTGTTTTGTTTTCTATAGAGTGGCCTCTCTGTGTTTCTTTGTTATGTCAATATAATGGGTGAATTTATTTTAACATGTGGTTCCTTGTATTTCTATTTTAGGTTTTAGTTTTTGAGCTTGTATGTTTTAGTTTTGTTTTTTTTTAATCTTATTTATTTGTTTATGTGTTGTTAGCCTAAGGTAAATTTTATTCTGTGCAGGCAGCTGTTTGCTATCTCACTTCTACAGTTAAATTGATTTTTGGGGCTCTTTAAAGTTTAGGATTTAAAATTTCTCATTCAGACATAATCTACACGGGTCGTCTAGATTTCTACATGTACTGGCCTGTCGTATTATTTTCCATTCAATTATTGGTGAGCGTCCATTTTCTTTGAGTTCCCAATAATGGTTTGCTAGTGCTGTTTTAATTTGATGTTCTCTGTTTTTAAATATACTTTTGTAGTCGTAATATCTGGTTTTAAAATATAGGGAGGCCATACCCACGTAGTACTTCTTGTTATTCGGTCTTTCCTTGGCAAATATTGTCGCTTGGTAAACAATACTTTTGGTTAAGCATTTATTTTGTAGTGGACAAAGTGTACGATTTATGCAGTTGCATTTTTCTCTTCATTGCTAACTTTTTCATTACTATTAGGGTTTTGGTTATTTCTATTTGTAGTGCTCATATTTTTGTTCTTCTTAATGTTATTTTTGCTATATTTGTCACTTTTTTTATGCAATTTGTTATTTTTTTCTTCCTCTCTGCTGCTCTCTTTAAGTATTTTGTTATTGTGTGCCTTGATTATCATTTCTAGGTTTTCGCAGCAGCTGTAGGACAGTTTAAGGTTATTTTTATTGAATATTTTATGCAGGAGATTGGTAACGGGGAAGCGTTTTTCAATTAGATTTAGGAATTTCTTGCCCAGTTTAGTTTTTAGCATCTAATTATAGGGCAGTATATACCAGATTATATTTCTTTTTTCTTTTATTTTTAATTTTATTATAATTATTGGTGTCCTGTTTCTTATATTTAATTTCGATATTATGATAACCACAATTTTTTAGAGCTGTATTGTAAAAGTTATATATATATATGGGAAATGAAAAAGGAAAAACCAAGAGATATTTTTATATATTCATCAACGTTTCGTCTTTATTGTAAGACTTCCTCAGGATGATAATTTGAAGAAAAATGTCATGCAAGTACATCGAAATTTGGAGTCAACATTATAGAGAGATAAAGGAAAGTAGTAGCCGTAGCTACTGTGAGCGCTGGAGAAGAGTCCAGGCTGTGAGAAGTCAGTGGTGGCGAAGAATGAAATGAATATGGAAAGCTTTGAGTGGGTACCATTACGGTAGCAGTGAAATGGGGAGGGGTGAGAATATAGTTGAACTTGCCTTAGGGTGAGAGAGCTGAAAGGGGGGAGGGGCTGAGATTTTTGTCGTAGTGAGGTGTGGCATGGATTTTGAGCGGCTGGGGAAAAAGGAGGGAGAGGGGAAAACATTATGTGTTTGGCATGTAGGTGGTATCATAGTTTTAGAAAAAGATTTCAAGAAATTAAGATAACTTGAAATAGGGGGTGGGTAAGAGTGTGAAGGAAATAGTCTAAAGGGTGGGAGAGGTGAAAGGGGGAAAGTTAAATTTTTTGAGGCCGGAGGGATGGAGGGAGGAAGGGAGGAGTATTGACCAGGTGACTATGCCAGGAATGTGTGAGCATAAGTGTGTTTGAGAGAATGTGTAAAAGTGTGCTGGGGACGAGGGGGTAGGGGTGGGCATGAGAAGAAAGAAAAATGATTTTAATTTTAGGGGAGTGATAAGTAAAATGTGGTTTAGTTCAGAATGTGTTGATAGTTTGAGAGTAAATTGAAAGAAAAAGGGGTTTAAATATCTAAATATTTGTAAGTATGTGTAAATTGTGTTAATTTGTAAAGCTGTTATTTGTGGTTAAATAGTTTTGATTCGTAGTCGGTGATTAATGAGTATGTAAATGAATATATATGTGAGAAAGGAGTTAGCACGTCAGTGTGTATGCAGGGAGTTGTATATAAGTGCAAGTGAGAACGATAAGAGGAATGGTTAGCCATGATCTAGGTTTAGTTTTTGTTTGGTCAGGATAATTTTGCTTATTAAGGGAGATATATTGTAGCAACCATTTCGTTGTCTGATGGTGTTAGAGTCTGCGATGAGTGCTTTTTCAAGTAGTCTTTGCCGAGCTTCGTTATGAATGTGTTTGATGATTTTTGCCTGTTTAAACTTGAAAGCATGATTGTGTTCTAATACGTGGGGAAAAGTGCACTGAGAGAGTTATTGTTTTTTATGTCACTTTTGTGTTCGCTCAATCTTTCTTTCAATTCACGTTGTCTTTTCCCTACATAAATTTGATGGCAGTTGTTACATGGGACGGTATATAAGCCAGCATGAGATGTGTTTTTTTTTTTAAATGTCTTGCTGTGTTTAATGTTTGTTTTATGACTTTGTGATGTGGTTTGTACTGTTGGAATAACTAATTTGTTAAGTGTGTTGCAGATGGATGTGTTATTGGAATGTGTGGGTAAGAGAAGGGGTCTGTCTATGAGAGAGGTGTTTGGTATTTGATGTTTTTGTGTATTTTTTTTTGAGAATATTTGAAAGGCTTTCTTCTTAGCATTTAGTGTTAAATGTGTGGGACATTGCAATGTTTTTAAGGAATTAATGATGTGTTTGATTTCTTCATGTATATATTGAGGACTGCAGATTCTAAGAGCAAGTAGGAAAAAGCCTATTATCATACCTGTTTTTATCTTGTTGTTATGGTGAGAGAAGTGTATATAGTCGTTTTTGTGAGTGCTTTTACGGTGTATGTTGAATGCTAGTTTGCTGTTGGACTTTATTATAAGTGTGTCTGAAAAGATATATATATATATATATATATATATATATATATATATATATATATATATATATATATTAATTTTAAATAAATAATATTAAATTATTTTTTTATTTTTATCTACTGGAAGCTATCTACATAAAAACACAACGACCTAAAATTAATAACATCACATATGAAACCAGTGGTAACATTTAAAATGCTTAACGTAATGTGATTTTGTTATGTGATGCCATCCAGCGTTGCTGACTTTAAATCGTCAACAACTTCCTGGAACAATGCGGAAAACGTTCTCTGCACGTTTCTCCACCGTCTTTTAAAACATTCTCTTCTTTCCCCAGCTTTTTTGTTCATTTTCTTTTGACACCTGAGGATGATTCGACGAAGAATCGAAAACGTTCGTGAAACCTCTGAAACTCTGTAATTTTTAACAATGTTTGCATATATATATATATATATATATATATATATATATATATATATATATATATACACAGACATAAACATATATGCATTCAACATTACACACATAGATAAACATATATGACAAATATCTAACATGATGTTTAAATCATGATAATAAAAATCTTCTTTTTATGTGAAATAAGCATACTGCAATTGATATAACATTTCAGTAATATGTAAACCATCTTCAGATACGTAAAAGAGAAAACAGAGGTAGTTAATTAGTAGAGAACCTTACAAATTAATAAAGTAAAGTTAGAGAGAAAAAAGAAAAGAAATACATGTGGGTATTTTGATAGTTTCAGAACTAGCAGGGCTACCCGGCGTTGCCCGGTGGAATAGTAAGTAATTTATTTTATCAATAACAATTGATTTACTACTGTTGTCACTCGCGTTGTAAATCTTACTTTAAAAAACTGAAACAACTAATTGAGGTAAAACCAACCCCCTGCGATTTAGAAAAAACAAAAAAAACAAATACATACATGAGTTTAATCTTACTTAAAAGGACAAATACGCGAGTAAAGTTTTACAAAAAAAAAATTTTTTTTTAATTATGCAAGATATGTTTTACTTAAAAAAATAAACTAATCCGTTCTCTCTCTCTCTCTCTCTCTCTCTTTCTCTCTTCTCCCTCTCTCTCTCCTGAATATGCAAATAAAACATATGATCAATTCTTATTTTATTCACAAACATAATCAGAACAAGAGAATATTTTTTGTCTATTAAAAGTGAAAGGAATCATTTCCTTTATTTTTGTTATTATCAGTTATCAAGATTAAGCCTCCTCTTCTTTGCTCATAAAAATTAAATTTGCATACTTGATTATTCTTTCCTTTCTTCATCATTATCAGTTATTATTAAGGTTGAAATTTAGCTTCCTCATCTTTGCTCATAAATTGTACATGATTATTCTTTCCTTTCTTCATTATTATCAGTTATTATTAAGATTAAGCCTCGTCATCTTTGCTCATAAAAATAGATTTTTGTACATGATTATTCTGTCCTTTCTTCATTATTATTAGTTATTTTAAAATTAAAATTAAGCTTCCTCATCTTTGCTCATAAAAATAAATTTGCATACTTGATTATTCTTTCCTTTCTTCATTATTATCAGTTATTATTAAGATTAAGCTTCCTCATCTTTGCTCATAAAAATAAATTTGCATACATGATTATTCTTGCCTTTCTTCATAATTATCAGTTATTATTTAGATTAAGCGTTTCTTTCTTTGCTCATAAAAATAAATTTGCATACTTGATTATTCTTTCTTTTCTACATTATTATCAGTTATTATTTAGATGAAGCGTCTCTTTCTTTGCTCATAAAAATAAATTTGCATACATGATTATTAAAGCAAGCCGGGCACACATACGTTCACATTTATCATTTAGATGAAGGAAGAGAAAATGAAAGAATAATTTTTAAAAAGATTTATTGGGTTGGAAAAAAAAAATAATAGTCGATTCCAGAAAATGTTAGATTATTATATATATACATCTGTATACATATGAATCAACATTTAGGAGTTGCAAAAAATGGTATGTCAGTTTTAGTCGACAATTGCTAGAATATGAAATAATGTATGTGATGGGGTGATGTGCATACGTGTGTATGTGTGTGTGTGCAAGGTTATGTTCATGACTGAACAGGAGGGGTATATGGAGGTAATTAGTCTATTGATAGAAGGAAAAATGATTTTTAAATTAGAGAATTAGGAGAAAAAAGCTAATTTGGGAAATTATATATTCTTCTATATAATAAAGTGAAGCCGGTCTATTTCTCAAAGTTTGTTATCGATAACTTTGAATCTGATGAATCAATACTTGATTCTGCATAGTTATTTCTTGGTGCAGTTTTTGGTACCATGTTCTTCAGAACAATAACATGTAATTCGAGTTGATTCCTTTCAGAAAATACTTTATCCTGCTAGAAATATTTTTAGGAGAAAGCCATCTGTGTTATGAGCAGCAAATGTTAATTAAAATGGCCACCATCTTCGCACTCAGCAGCAAATGATACTTCTAATAGTAAATGCTAATAGTAATAGTAATTCCTTTAGTTTTTACTAATTCATAACAATTAAATAATATTATATTGTATTCATACAGAAAAAAGTGGAAAGAAATTAGGAAATCTCTGGAAACATTCAAATTTTGTTGTTACATAAGTTCATGTAACATGGTTTCCATATCTGCTGCCTAACAAAATAATCACTTAGACTGCTTCTTTTTTATGTACTAACGAGTCACCGCTTATCAAGGCCCAAGAACCACTCGAGGACAAGGGTTAATGAGTGTCAGATTGACGGTGATCCAACACTATGAGGATTGGTAACGATGGTTGAAACTGGGCAGAACCTGATTATCAAAGAGGACGGTTCAACAAGAATTTGTTAACATTGGACATGAAAATGACCATGTTGTAGTCAGCTGGGAAGCAGCCCTGTGGTTTTGTGTTCTACAGACGGGTGGTTCTTGGAAAAAAACTTTGCTCATAGAAGTTCAGTTTATATTTAGGTACACAGAGGAAGAATAGAAAAATTATTTACAGTAGTTGTAGACCGACGTGTTTTCACTGTGAATGTTTTAGGGGGGGGGGGGGAACCATAGGTTGAAGCTTAGTTGAGCAACTATCACTATGATGTATTTGTTTTATACAGCATACAAAAAAAACAAAACAAAATGCCGGACAGCACCTTGTTATCTTTTTATAGAGTTAAGTCATAGATTTATGTTCTATTTCATTTTTTACTTTTCAATAACATTTCTAGGAACTTTATAAATGTATATATATATATATATATATATATATATATATATATATATATATATATATATATATGTGTGTGTGTATATATATATATATATATTATGTAAATCATCCTTATTTAATATGTATTGAATAAAGTATACATTTCATTGAAATTGGACCTATTTGAATTTTCGGTGGACCTATGGTTTAAATTTCAGTGTGTGTGTGTGTGGGGGGGGGGGGGTCGTGCCCCCGAAGATCCTCTTAATATTATCAAAATTTGCTGAAATTTTGGGAATAGACTTCATTTTTGATCATTTACTTATGGTTTAAATTTCATTTGAATCAAAAGGAAAACAGTTTTCAGTGGGGGGGGGGGGGCATCCGGGGACCCCCAGCGTTGAAGTGATATATTTCTTATATAGCATATGACCTTCACTGAGAGGTCAGTAGTCCACATGTCAATTTTCAAGCAATTCTGTCCAGCGGTTTGGGGGAACATAAGACACAAAAATCAGGCGGACACATACAGAGTTACTATTTTATATATATATATATATATATATATATATATATATATATATATATATATATATCCTCCACTTTATAATAAAGACCAATGTGTATATTTATTATATATATATATATATATATATATATATGTACTTCCATGCTTTCATGCAAAAATTAGCGAGTAAAACACTGCCGGACAAAACTATTTCAAGTGGTAAGAGGAAGCGGGAAAGCAAATAGCAAGTCAAACAACCATCTTAAACTTACCCCGCCTCCTGAAATGAATTTGGAAATAAATCACTTACTCTATCGGTGGATGCTTTCTTTTTCTTTAGGTCATTAGCAATGATAATAATAATTTATATATGAAAAATTAAATTACTGACGAAATTATATGATTTTATATGACTATTTTAGTAATATATCTAGATAAATAGCTAGTGCGAACACTGGCAAGGCATAATTTTTTCTCGTCTCCGATGAAAGATAAGCTGCCGGATAAAGTGGTAAAATTATCACTGTTTATTCACTATTCAGCATTGGCCGAGTGGTTTTAGACGTCGGGATTTATTATTTGTAGCTCCTAGAAACCTCTTCTAGATGGGCACTGTAAGTGTAGTATTAACACAGCATGATCTCGCTAGCTATATGTGCATCGTTCCTTTCATTAAGTAGAACGCTCTTATGACGTCAAGCCGCCAGATAAAGTGTTAAAATTATCACTGTTTATTCGCTATTCAGCGTTGCCCGAGTAGTTCTAGACATCAGGATTTGAGTTGCAAAAATACTTGGAATCCGGGGTTTCAAATCGCATCACCAGTAGTGAATAGGTATATCTCTATGCTGATGAGCAAAACAAATATTATATATATATATATATATATATATATATATATATAAATTACAGGTGTATCCAAATGACGAAAGGAAAAAATCAATGCATACCTTTCATCTGATGTTACAATTTCATCAATCCTCATATGTCGTCAAACGATCACAACCAAAATTTTGCCTCTGTACTTTCAATCTCTTTCATATATCAGCGAATTTGAAAAGTATATTTCTTTTGTAAGAACACACAAAAATATAGTGTTTGAAGTATAGTGTTTGAATTACCTACTAGACACCATTCTCGAGGGTCTTCGGTCTCTCTGTAAAAGGATTTATCAGGACAAGCTGACATGAGGATATTTCACCATACAATTAAACTCTGACCAAATATTCAAAATAGCAAAGCCGAAATAAGATCCCTCGACACGGCTATACACTGAGGAATAGTGCACCTTCTCCTAGTGATGTTACCTGAAGTAACAACACTTAGCTGGATACTCCACCAGACTAGATGAATTCTTATCCTGGGATCCGGTAAGATCAAGAGATCACAAGAAAGGTATACTATAACTAAGTTAACTGGTCAATTGGGGAGGGAAAAAAAGTTCTTAACTTCTTTACTAACTGAACGTTTGAGAGGTAAAAGAGAACTTTAATGGAATATCCGAATATCTATGCATCTCATACAGAGATCAAGTGTTAGCCCCAGGAAGGGTCCCCTTGATTTCTGAGAACTTCGACTGAACTTAAATGAAACAAAACGGAATGTATATATATATATATATATATATATATATTCATTCTCCCCTAAAATCAGAAAAATAATCTGATTAAAACTTTAGTACATCGGGCTTTGTTGATTTGCTCTAGTGTGAAACTAGATGCATAACTTCAAAGTATAACAGAAATTCTTTCATCTAATGGTTATCCTTTACATACCATCGAAAGATGTATAAAGGACAAAATCGCCGCCTTTAAAGACGGAGGATTTTTTGGCCCCCAAAAATGTCCCGTTTATGTGAAGCTCCCATGGATTGGTATTAAAAGTCAGGAGTTATCACACAAAATTTCTTCAGTAGTGTCACGTTGCTTTTTTGCAACTAAAGTTCGAACAGTTTTTAAGACTAAAAGCGCCTTCCACTCTTTTCGGAAGGATGGTATCCCCACCATTCAATATAACATGGTCGTTTATCGCTTTCACGGTCAGCGCAAGGCTGCCTACGTGAGGCGTACCATCCACCGCTTAGAGGTGAGAATTTCCCAGCATATCCCCTTTCGATACGCAGGCACAGGCAGTTGCCGACATCCGGTCGTTCACAAGCCTACGAGTCGGCCATTGGTGAACATCTATTACAGTGCCAAGTTTGCACTGGAGGGTACTCGGATGAGGTATTCTCTATTTTGCACAGAGCTCGTTCGAAATCTCATTTAAAGATTCTCGAAGCGGTTGCTATCAATTTACGTCAACCGTCTCTGTGCAAACAAAAAGAGTACACCCATAACTTAGAACTAATGGGTGTACGTTAACAATGTCTCTTCCCATTTTTCTTTTTTATAATTTAAAAAAAAAAAAAAAAAATTTTTTATACCCTCGATAATTATTTATGGTCTTTTGACCACGTTTTTAATGTGATTCCCCCTCGTAGTCGACGATTACCTTAGAAAGTGTCGATTGAATGACGTCTCGGTAATTTTATTTACTTTTTTACCTCCATTTTTTTTTCTCAATACTCGTTTAAAAAAAACTTTCTCATAGAGAAAAAAAAAGAAAGTTACGAACTGATTCATCTTTGTTCCCCTTCCCGTGGTTCTTTATTCCTCTCTTATAATATGAATTATAAAAAAATCCTCACTATAGATAATAATGGCAGTGCGTCTAATATTATTTGATTGTTTATATATATATATATATATATATATATATATATATATATATATATATTAGGAAAAGTTTAAAGAACCAAAACAATTGCGATGTTCAATGTTGTATCAGGTTAATCCATCCGGACTTATTTTTGTTCTTGAGCTGATTGCGAATATATCCATTGGTAAATATCTGAATTGGAATTGATAAAGTTTATATACTGATGAAGAAAATCATAAAAGTTTGTCAAGTTTCACTCTGATGTAACAGTTATAATAAAATTATTTTTTTGAAACGCAAAATAAAAGAAATCGTGAATACTTGGTCACGTGATGTGCTTCCTCAAACAAAGGAAACCATTTAATTTTTTAAGCACCCCTGATATTTAAAACGCCTTACACTCCAATTTTTAAACATGTAAAAACAAAACAAAGAATATATTTTATAAAACATATAAGAACAAAATATAAAGCGTAAAATAAACATTAGTGTTTTAATTTGTTTCAGTTCTTTTAACAATCTTTTTATTATCCGTTTTCTTTTTCGTTTATTTAATTTTTGCTTTCAATAAATATTCAATTAATCGTAAATTAACAAAACATTATTTAATGTAATTCTTCGAGAGTTCTATTAACAATCTTTTAATTTCTCATTTTCTTTTTCCCTTGTTTCCTTTTTTGGCACTTGTGCACTTGACGAAACAGCTGAATTTATTTGATTCCAATTTTGAAGAGTTACAGTCAAATCAGCGGCGATAATCCACCGAAAGTAACGAAACGACCAATACATTAAAACATTTTAATAAATTTATTTATTTAATAAAATATAGTTTCTGAAAGAAAAACATTGTAATAATAGCGTTTATTTATAATTTAAAATGTTATTTTTTAAAATTTAAAATGCTATTTTTTTTTTTAATTTAAAATGTTCAGTGATTTTTTTAACATTGTAATGAAATAGTTTCTAAAATCTTTTAGAATTTAAAATATTATAAAACGATTTTATTTTAATAATTGAAAATGTTCTAAAACGAACAAGTTTCATAATTAAAATGTTATAAACCAAGCAGTTTTCATTTAAAATAATTTGACATTCTTTCCAATAAAGTCACTTTTAAAGGGAATCTTTTCTTCTTTTATTAAAGAGGTAAACCTCATTTCCATTCCACAGAGAGAAATCAGTTTGTGCGCCTGTAAAAAGTCAATCGGTTTTTGTTTATTTTTGTTCGCTGGTTAAATGAATAAGATCTTAAAACCTTAGGTTATTAAAATCCACTTTTAGATAAATTACGTGTTTTGAATTTGGATTATCGCTGCTGTTTGGAATGCAACTCTTCAAAATTGAAAACAAATAAATTTAGCTGTTTAGTCAATGCACAAGTGCCCTGTTTATTGCAACAAATACTTGATTCACAGTAAATTAACATTGTAGTCAATAGATACTTATATATGAGACATGCACATACATAACACCCACCCACACGCACACACTCACACACAGACACATATACACTACATGCACCCGTACTCGTGTCAAGAAACCTATCTTAAGTTTAATCGCATGTCGTGTATAGGATTTTTTTTATTAGACAAAAATAAAAATTATAATTATGTAGTTATAGTAATATTCTAAATTTAGAGAATAGAGTATTTACGATGTCTACTAATCTGTTATTTTGAATTTGTTTCTGTGGCGACATTGCAAAATTAACTCACTCCTCTGGTTTAATATATTATTGTGTTCATATTTTTGAATTCTAATCTAATAGTTTGGAAAGGTTTTGCTTTTGCATTAAGCCTTCTCAAGTTGAAAACCCCCTAAAGTGGTTCTAAATCGCAAATAGATATCCCTATTACAGTCTTTGAAAGTGTGTGCGATCAATGCAACAAAATAGATAGAGAAAAGCGTAAGAGCAGGAATATCACCTCTGCGTTATGTAACTGTCAATAGGGATTTCATCAAAACGCTGGTCACCCAAGAAGAATTGGATTTTCATATCTCTCTACAGCTCTTGACCACCCTCACAAATTTGAGTGGACATGATACTTTTCTAAGTATAATCAAGAGTGCATTTCTCTTGGCTGTGTCAAATGCTTCGGTTAAGTCGACAAAAACCTGATACAAAGGAATAAATTGTTCAAGGCACTTCTTTTGTATCTGTCTTACAGCAAATACCATATTTTATTGATTATTTGACAATATTGACATTATCTTTAGACTTCGATGTAAATATTTATAAAAGATATATTCGCTCTCCTCCTCATCATCATCGTCATCATCATCATGTTCGGTTTAATATCCGTGTTAGATGCTGGCACATGTTGAACTGTTTGTAGAAATTTGATGTAAGAAAAAGATGATTTCGACCTAAACAAATATGAGAGATTCTTCCCTGGACGGAATTGAATCCTCTGCTGAAACCAATTAGGTTAAATTTCTATTGCATTGTAACTGCAGGCAAGCTGGCTGAGACAGCAATGACGTTGGACTTTCACAGTCAGTAGTGATTGAACGTATAGAGTTCAAGTCTTGATGTTGGTGAGTTAGTTCGATCAAGCCACTCTGATGAGTCTTCAAAAGACAAAACCTGTAACTGTGGATGCTAATGTATATGTCTATATATATATATACATATATATATATATATATATATATATATATATATATATATATATATATATATATATATTTGGTTGATGAAGGTGATTGGGTTTGACAAAAATCCCCACTCCTCAATGGGAAATGATAAAAAGAGAAAATTATATATTCAACAATATATAAACCTTGCTTCTATAAAAGTCCAAACACATACACGATGAATTTAATAAACAAAACGGTGAGTTACAGTTATCTGGAATTAAGTTCTTTTTGTTATTTATTTCCTACAATATATATATATATATATATATATATATATATATATATATATATATTTTAAAGAAAGAAATATGAAAATAAAAAATTGCATAAAATTACATAAAGTTACATAAAATTAACACAAATTTTATTACATCGAAATTTCAGAGGCAAGGAGTTACATTAATCCTTAAACCATGGTTTTTCAAAGATAAAACTCTTCTCATCAGAGGATAAAATTCTTTATCCCAACCTCTCTAGTTTTATTCTTCAATTTTTTAAAGTGAAATGGAACTAGGTAATATTTATTTATTATAAATACCATATTATCAAATTTTATCCTCTGACGAGAAGAGTTTTATCTTTGAAAAACCATGGTTTAAGGATTAATGTAACTCCTTGCATCTGAACTTTCGATGTAATAAAATTTGTATTAATTTTATGTAACTTTATGTAATTTTATGCAATTTTTTATCTTCATCTTTCTTACTTTAAAATTGATTGCTCTACTCAACGTATTGAGCTTTACTGTATCGTGATAGATCACTTTACGATACTTCAATTATCGTAAATTCTATTATCATTAGTATATACATTTTTTTTTTAACATGATTCACCCCAAACCAGGCAGGCCGCCACTGTAAACGTAAGGGGCTACTGAGAAAAAAGAAAAGGGGAGAAGGTTTGGGGGTTCAGCTTAAATTGGGATCTGAGCAGCGAGATGTCTGTTTACATTAGTTTTAAATTTCTGCATGTCAGTACTGTCGGGGAAACAGGGGGCAGGGTGGGAGTTCCAGAGGCCAGCAGCACGAGGAAAGAAGCTATTTGAGTAGAATGCTCTCCGGCATCTGGGGACCTCCACAGTGAATGAATGAGATTTAGTAGAATGTCGAGTTAGTCTAGTGAATTTACGCCGAGGGGCACTAGAGTAGCCAACTCATCGGAGCATAATCCATTGAAGTATTTGTAAAACAAACATAAGGATGCTACATTGTGGCGATGGGACAGGGACTGGAGCTTAGCTGACAGTGAGGGACCTATTAGGTTGGCGACTCTTTTTTGGACTTTGTCAAGGAGGGAGAGACTAGTAGATGATGCACCAGCGCAGATGTGGCAACAATACTCCATGCATGGGCGAATGGTGGCTTTGTAGAGATACAGGATAATGTCAGGTGTAAGGAGTTTACTATATATATATATATGAAGAGAGAGAGAGATTTTATTAAATAGGAGAAACGTCTTTTTCCAGTTGATCCATGGAGTTGCTCTAGTGATCTGATTAACGTTTTGGTCATGGGTAGAAATATAGATCAATCTTATGTGTAGGCAATCGTCAAGAGAATAAACAAATCCACAAGAAATATGTGTGTGTCTGTGTGTTTATAGTAATGGTAATAACGTGTGGGGTGGGTTTATGTAGGATGTCAACAGGTGTTATTAATAAAGAATAAATTGCTGCACATACATACACATGCATACACATTCACACGCAAACAAATATACATACACATTCACACGCAAACAGATATACATATACATACATAAATATCTATGGTGATGGCGACAACTTATGTTTGCATATTGAGTGAGGACAATGACTTCCACTCTCTGGCACAAGTATGACAAGCATGCAGACTTAGGTCTTTGGCTAGGAGGAAAGTGTAGCATCTGTTCTGATAATACACTTGATATTTTCTATCCTCTGTCAGTGAAGGAGAATGTTTTTTAGACTAATGAAATTTTTATTTTTTGTCCTAATACAGAGTGCCCCCTTTTGGGAAGCTGGATTTTCCCTCACATTAAAACCAGACCTTGTATCTAACTCTGCCCTTGTATGGAAGCAAGTAAATAGGGACAAGTGTGCAGACCTCTGTCAAAAAACACTGCCGCATTGTTCTGGTAGTCCTTCAATGTGTACATTTAAAAACAGAAATTGCTTTTGTTTTAATACAATATCCTACTACCCATCTCTTCTATGTTGACTTGCTAATGCAAAGAACTATATATAGTGAACACTACATTCACTGCTATCTCACTTTGGAGATTAGTAATGTCTTACTAACCTTTATCTATATATTATTGTATTCTCTATTCTAATAAAACTTTCTTTATTCTACTAGCATGTTGGTTTTTCTTTCCATTCGAGTAACACGCAGCTTTCTTGCTTTGGAGATTAGTAATGTCTTACACATCTTGCATATTGTAATCCTTTTCATGGATACAACAGTGTTCTTGAAAGTTGAAATAAGATTATTGATTCAAAATAAGAGATGCCCAAAAGGGATTTGTAAGTGAATTAACTTTGTTCATGTAATGTTTACGGCCCCCAACTAAAGACCGTTCTTTTTTACTTTTTATACATGTAGAAACATTCAATAAACTGCTGTCAACTGGTAACCTGTATTTGTGACTTCGTGGTGACTTGTTAAATATTTAGGTAGGTACGTTCGCTAATATATATATATATATATATATATATATATATATATATATATATATATAGAGAGAGAGAGAGAGAGAGAGAGAGAGAGAGAGAGAGAGAGAGATATAGTCTCGGAAGTTTCTCAACCATTAAAACTATATAAGAAAAAAAACAAAAAAACATTTTCGTCCCAAGTCGTTCAGTAGAAAATCACTCATGTAAGTCAATTTATTTTTTGTAGTTACTATATTAGTTTGCTTCCAAGAATTTACACTAGTCTTAACATTATTTTAGGAATCCTCGGTTGTTTACCATGAAAAACTGTTTCGGTAATTTAAAAACAAAACCGTATTTTATTTCATGGCTTCCCAGCAGAGTTGATTAGACCCCACTTCCCTTAAAAGACAAAAACATGAACGTTCCGTATATTAGATCTAAGTTTTGTTCCAGATAACTGTTTAGCTAACTTATATTAGTTATTAAAAAATGTCCTCCTTACCTGTGTTGTTCGTCTGTGTCTAATAGAATGTATCCGTTAATTACACAAATGTTGCTATATTTTAAAGTGTTCAGACGAATCCATTATATATATATATATATATATATATATATATATATATATATATATAGCGGTTATGATGGAAAACAGGAAACGTTTAAGATAAGGGGTTACGGAATGGTCAAGGTATTGACCTTTCTGACATGACATCACCTATACCCAGGCTAATGGAATTATTTTGAGAGAAGATATTTTAGAAGAAGCGACCAATCTGGGAAAATGCGTTTGAGAATGGACTTACAAAAACGTTAATATAACTAAGCGATGCACTTAAAATATAAGTAACTATCGCTTTCTCACCCCCCTTTTCAATCTTTCTGCCACTGGACGATTATATTGTTTAATAAATCTTTTATTTCTCTAAGAAACTGTTATTAGAATTAATTACATGATAATTAATGTAAGAAGTTCACCATGGCGTTTGTTTCAACTAACAGAATTAACCTCGATTGGAAGAATAACAACATACACACATTAATCAGTGACTGGACTAATTGGTCCAACTAGTCCTGGGTCTGACCTTAAAAGACATCCAGTTGTAAGGCGTCCATTTGAGAGCTGTGGGGAATGTGGAGTTGCCCCTTAGTTGTCATTGCTCCCAGGTTCACTCTGGCCCGGAGTGGTAGTACCTGTAAGGGCCCCATCTATGGTTCAAATAGAAACTACTGGCGCTACTAAATCAGGCTGTCTGAAGTTATTTACTTCCTGACTCAAAATGCACCAAACATTGATGTCTTTTTCTTTTTCTTTCTTTGCAAAACTCAATCATATTCTGCAAAATCCAAAACAAAAAACAACAATTTCCCTCCCTACCCCTTTCCCTCCCCTCTCTCTCCCGCCCCTCCATTTCACTCAACCAAACACCATGAATAAATACTTTAACATATGAAGAACTTGAAGCATAAAAACCTTCACCAAAATGACCGGATTCAGCATTAAATAACCTAAAAAGGTTTGATATGCCGTAAAATAAAACAACCAAACCAAAACCTAATTAGTCCAGCCGTAGATGAAGGGATAGTACCCAAACACTTATTGCCCCAGAAACCGCCGGTACAGATAGCTAATCAGTTAATAATTGTATAATATTATATATATATAAATATATTATGCTCTTTCTAACGTAATTGAGCCCTCTGTCATTATTTTCACTAGCAAATATATGCTCCCTCCGGTCGCATATTTTTGCTAGGCTGCCGCATCAGAAATGAAGGCTCACGCCTAAGCCAATGGATCCCAGTCATATTTCTGTGGTTGTTAGACATTGATTTTCTGTGTTTATGACCAAGAATATTTTTAGTTGAAAATAAAGAAAAAAAATAATTCGACCCTACCCCGATTTTTGTTGTACACTCGCCCATAAATAGAAAGTCTTGTAGTTTAAAAAGAAAGAAAATTTTTTTTTGTATCCCTCCTCAATTTTTTTATATTACCAATCATTGAAATATTTTTTAGTTAAGAAAAAAAAAAATTTTTTTGACCGCCTTCCCCCAATTTTTTTGTCTTCCCCCCCCCTATACATGTAAATATTTTTAATTAAAAAGGAAAAAAAACAAACCTAACCCTAACTGTAACGACGGGGTCAAAGTTAGCGTGGGTCCTAAAATGAAAAGGCACCAAAAAATCAAATACAATGAACGTGCGCGCGTGTGTGTGTACCTTTTTTTAATTAAACAATTTGATTCTACAATCAGTTGTATAGTTTTCCAGTACAATGTGTTAGTTTATTTTGTTGACATTAAAGAAAAAAAATCACATCTTTTTTTTTAATAAATAAAACATGGCATCATAAATTCTGTTGAGGTCGTGAAAAAAGGATAATATTGGATATGAAAGTATTAAGAAATCAAATACAGTAAACACGAAAAAAATTTTAATTCTCGGAAAGAAAAAGTTTACCTGAACTGTGTGTGGGTGTGTGCGTGCGCACGCGCGTTTTTATATAGTAATTTTTAAATCAATTATTATTTTAATTAAACAATTTGATTTAATAACTTTGTGTTTTAAAACATAATGGCTAAGAATAAACAAACTTAGGACGGTTTTAAAAATGGAAAACTGAGCACGGTGTTTGCCAGCGTTGTTGTTTACATGTTTAACGTGCCAGATTAACGTCGGCTGCTTAATCAGATCGCCATATTTAATTACCGGAGGGAGGGAGGGAGGGCATACTGATTCAACAGCCAATCGGCTGCTTAATCAGATCGCCATATTTAATTACCGGAGGGAGGGAGGGCACTACTGATTAAACAGCCAATCGGCTGCTTAATCAGATCGCCATATTTAATTACCGGAGGGAGGGAGGACACCACTGATTAAACAGCCAATCGGCTGCTTAATCAGATCGCTATATTTAATTACCGGAGGGAGGAAGGATACCACTGATTAAACAGCCAATCGGCTGCTTAATCAGATCGCCATATGTAATTACCGGAGGGAGGGAGGGCACTACTGATTAAACAGCCATTAGGCTGCTTAATCAGATCGCCATATTTAATTACCAGAGGGAGGGAGGACACCACTGATTAAACAGCCAATCGGCTGCTTAATCAGATCGCCATATTTAATTACCGGAGGGAGGGAGGGCACCACTGATTAAACAGCCAATGGGCTGCTTAATCAGATCGCCATATTTAATTACCAGAGGGAGGGAGGACACCACTGATTAAACAGCCAATGGGCTGCTTAATCAGATCGCCATATTTAATTACCGGAGGGAGGGAGGGAGGGCACTACTGATTAAACAGCCAATCGGCTGCTTAATCAGATCGCCATATTTAATTACCAGAGGGAGGGAGGACACCACTGATTAAACAGCCAATCGGCTGCTTAATCAGATCGCCATATTTAATTACCGGAGGGAGGGAGGGCACTACTGATTAAACAGCCAATCGCCTGCTTAATCAGATCGCCATATTTAATTACCAGAGGGAATGAGGACACTACTGATTAAAAAGCCAATCGGCTGCTTAATCAGATCGCCATATTTAATTACCGGAGGGAGGGAGGACACTACTGATTAAAAAGCCAATCGGCTGCTTAATCAGATCGCCATATTTAATTACCGGAGGGAGAGAGGGCACTACTGATTAAACAGCCAATCGGCTGCTTAATCAGATCGCCATATTTAATTACCAGAGGGAGGGAGGACACTACTGATTAAAAAGCCAATCGGCTGCTTAATCAGATCGCCATATTTAATTACCGGAGGGAGGGAGGACACTACTGATTAAAAAGCCAATCGTCTGCTTAATCAGATCGCCATATATAATTACCGGAGGGAGGGAGGACACTACTGATTAAAAAGCCACTCGGCTGCTTAATCAGATCGCCATATTTAATTACCGTAGGGAGGGAGGACACCACTTATTAAACACCCAATGACTTTGCAATTTTAACAGTACTCGCGTTGAAATGGTTTAGAAAACACGCCGGTTATGATGAAAATGTCTTTAATTAATTGTATGAATAATGTTTATTAATATAACCTTATCGGAAAATATTGTAAATACATATGTAAATTTGATAATAGCAGTTATAAGTGTATATTTGTAAATATTAATTTAATTGAAGGTTTAAAGGAATGACTTATGTTAATGGCAAAACCTATCTGGTGTCTAAGCGACTTTTAGTGACAGTATATAAAGAATTTCAAAAAGATTAGTTTCAGTTAAATAGTCATACTGGAGTTTCGGCTTCAGACAGACAGATACATAAACTCCATTATTAATAGATATACTATATATATCTAAATGAATAAATGCGAAAGTCGTTTTCATTTATAACTCCTATATTACCATTAAAACGGCTTATTTATATTTCAATTAATTATACAACATAATATTTGTAAATAATGTATGTATAGTATAGACGAAAGACTCAAAGACACTATTAGAATGCCTAATTTGCATAACTATTTATTAAAAAGTTCTCAATAAATTAATGTTTGGTGTTATTTGTAATACTATTGTCTTATTTTTGCTATATATGTGTAATAAATATGTCGATATTAACAGCAATTAATTAAAGTAATTTAATAATTAAAAAAAAGAATAAATTTCTAAAGACTTTTCTTTAATTATTTGTTGATTATTAAACCAACATCGCTAGCTAAAAAGAAAAATATACCGATGAGGCATAAGCAAAAAGAGAAAGACGAAAGGGTGACTGACTGACTTCTACCTCTCCCTCCCTTTCTCTCTCTCTCTCCCCCTCTCTCTCTCGCTCTCTCTCTCTTTATCGCAATTTCTTTTCTTTTTTTTATTGTTTTTAAATTCAATGATTGTTTTGATTCCATGAACAAACGTTTCGCATTTGTGTTTAAATGTTCTTTTCAAGATTGTCTTGATTTTCAACTTGTTGGCATCCATTTCTAAGTTGTAAGTTTAAAAAAGGGGCCCTTCTCCCCTCCCCCACACACACCATCGCTCAGACAAATTGATTTCTCCTTTCTTTACATTTCTTTACGGTCTTATTTAAAAGATAAATAAATTCGTATCAAAATTAACGAAACGTTAATATTTATCTATTTATATGAATAAATATTAATGTTTATCCATTTATATGAATAAATGAGAAAGTTTTCGTCTCATGTTTACAAAAAACATATGAATGAAATGCTTATTTAGATTTTGGTTTTTCATGTATTTCATGTAGTGAACTTCGTGAAGCGCTAGCGACCCGACAAAGCCAGCTAGTCAATAATAAATGGAAATAAATTGTACTTCGCTTTACTGCAGTTTCATGGTATGCCTGTGTATCAGAAGTTTCTCCAACTAATATATATATATATATATATATATATATATATATATATAATAAGTCCACACTAGAAACTTTGATGGAAGGCAATAATAAGAATATTTTGAAAAACCAGAACAACGTAATTTTTTTTGTTTTTTTAAATGAATTCTTTATTTATTCTAAAAACTTGAGATCTTTCAACGAATACGCCGTTGTCTAAAGTATAGGCATTTTTTTTTTTCGTTTACTTTTTGTTTTAATCCCTCTTGATTGGGACATTGTCGCAGCCAAGATGAAATTCGTCTTGATGTTATGACGGTTTTCATCTTGGCTGCGACAATGTCCCAATCAAGAGGAATTAAAAAGAAAAGTGAACAAAAAAAAGAAACAATGCCTATACTTTTGACAAAGGCGTAATCGTTGAAAGATCTCAAGTTTTTAGAATAAATAAATAATTTATTTTAAAAAACAAAAAAAAATACGTTGTTCTGGTTTTTCAAAATATTCTTATTATTAATATATATATGTTTCTGAATTTTTGAGATGAGGATTGATAATTTGTATAATTTGAATTATTCGGACTACTGTTCTCATCTTGAGTGTTATTCTCATAATGTTAAGGCTGATGTAATCTTCGACCTTCTTCAGGTGATTCTTGTCGAACTCGGGAATCTGTACGGAATTTCGAACGGAACACTTTATTTAATCCATGCTCTTGTTCTGTCAGCCATGACCGGGTAGGAGTCTTCAGTAATTCGCAATTCCTAGTATCACCCACACTGAGGATTGAACCTTCAACCTTCAAAAGACTTCATCTAGAACTGAATTTTACTTAGTAACGGATAAAGTACAAAGTAAAATTCAGTTCTAGAACGATAACTCAAGTTTATAGTCATTCTTCCTTCGCTAGCATAGTTCTGTTTGTTTATAAAGATGGCGACTATATTTTTCCGATTAATTTTCATTTCAGCGTTTCACATGGACAATGAAACTTGCCATTTTTTAAAAATGTTATCTGAATGAATAAATATGAAAGTTTTTTCCACCTACCCTAACTATATTAACATTAAAACGGTTTATGCTTATTTAATTCTGTGTAGTATATTTTCATTCGTCATGATACATTTCTCCCAGGCATTAGCTCTTCTTTTGGAGGGGGGGGGACAGTATAGTATACGTTCGTTCCTCACGATACCATGCTCTCTGGATTACCTTCTCCTTTTTTTGTGAAAGGGTAGTGTTGTAGTATTCTGTTGCCATATCATACTCGCAGACATTAACTCCTACATTTTTAGGGGGAGGGGGGGTATTCGTTCGTCATGATATCATCCTTACAATAATTACTGCCTCCTTTGGCGGTCAGTGTATATAGTTCGTTCATCATGATATCATCCTCTCAGCTTACATAAAAATATGTTACTTAATATATTCTTATAATATCGTCCAAAATATTGAAAGTAAAAGCACGATGATGTTAGCATTTAACAAAAGAGCATATATAAATAAAGAATATTATGCTAAATTCCGACGACCAAGTTTTTATTCATTTTTTTCCTAATCCCAAAAAACTTTCGGTGCATTTTGACAGACCGTTTCGCGCACAGATGAACAATCAAAATTTATATGTCAATTCAGGGTCTTTCATTCATGCTGCTCTTCAGAAAACCAAAGTTCGCTTCCAGAAACAGAAAAATCCACAAACCAAGCAGTTTACATTGAAACCGATTCCTATGAGGCGAACACGAATGTTTACGTTCCATTTAGGCAGCCATCTTATTTTCCTAACACAGAGCCTTTAAAACTGCTCATAATATTACCCAGATGAAATGCCAGAATAGCCATTAATTAATGAAAACATTTTTTTTTAAATATATATATATATATATATATATATATAACCCAGACAAGGTAAACATCCATATTAACTCTGCCTGATGAGATCTCAGTTTATAACAGCTGTTGATCTCGATAACATTAACATGCCAGTGTCGCAGATTTTGTACATGTCTGTGTAAATAAAAATAATCATATATATATATATATATATATATATATATATATTAAAAGATAGCCTTTTTAGCTAATTCCCAAAGAAATTCATAGCAAAAGTCCTTTTAGAATTGTTTCAAAGTAAACAGTCCTAAGGAGATAGAGTCGAATTAGATTCACGTAAATGCTGAAATGTCACGTGCTAGCCTCATTCATGAAGATATTCCTTTGTGTTGTGTTAGTCAGATGTAAATATGCATTCACTATTGAAACTTAATTCGTCCTTTGGGATATTTTTGGAAATGTCTAGTTTTTCAAAAACAATCCTTAGACAATTGAAGAACTGAAAGATAACATTGAAAGGACATTTTTAACACGAGAGCCGACAAGTGACCCACTAGGTCGAGAGGTGTAACGATTCTACAATGCACTACGATATTAAATATTAATCACGATACATGAAAGAAAATATCACAATACATCGCCAAATATTTTTCCTGTTTATTCGGACTTATTTACTTTTTTTATTTACATTTCTACACATGGTTCTCAAACTGTTTTTTTGTGGTTCACAGGAAAACAAACATTTCCATGGGCAATATTTTCCTCAAATTTTCATAAGTTTAATACATTCGTCCTTCAGTGCTTCCATACTTCAGCATTAACAATATTAAACTTGACCTAATCACAAATTGCAAACCGGAAGTCTATCAATGTTAAAGGTCAGGAGGGTCTATTCTAGTTCGTCTCCAGGGAAGGGAAGAATATTTAACCTTCCCACCATCACATGGTAGAAATCAACGTGGCTGATAATTATTCTCTTTTTTTTTTAAGAAAAAAATTAATTTCATATTATTTATATAATGTACTTGGTTGACAATTCTACTCTTTCTTTTTAAGAAAAAATAAATTTAACAAATTCATATTATTTATATACATTAAAAGAAGAGTATTAGTGAAATTATTTTGACTATTATTCTCATCTTGGTTATTATATTCACAGTATTTTTGGTCGAGGTAACCTCTGGCCTCAAGAATAAATGTTCCCAAGTTCAACTACTAAATTCCCAAGTTTGAAAATATTCACCTAAAAAGGTTGGAGTTTACATCGGCTGAAATCTTGTGAATATAACAACCAAGATAAGAATAATAATCCAAATAATCCAAATTATGAATTCTCATCCCAAAGATTCTGAAAACGATCATGTTGTAGTCTACAGGGAAACAGTTTCGTGGTAATGTGGGAAGTTCTTGGCTTTGATGTGGCTAGCACAAGACGCCAGAAATAAACATTTTGTCACCAAGAACTAAATGTCTCCTTC
This sequence comes from Sepiola atlantica, assembly GCA_963556195.1. Classification (NCBI taxonomy): domain Eukaryota; kingdom Metazoa; phylum Mollusca; class Cephalopoda; order Sepiida; family Sepiolidae; genus Sepiola; species Sepiola atlantica. Next base: position 44,386,040 of record OY744525.1, on the reverse strand, counting down.
CTGTACACATAAGAATATCTTACAACCAGATACAAAATAAAACACAAATTTTATCTCCAATTAACATAATTCCAAGAATGCAAAAATGGAGAGATCATCATCATTACCACCACCACCACCACCACCACCACCACCACCACCATCATCGATTTAACCCATAAATACTTTTTGTTTCAAATATGACACATTTAAAAAAAATACCTATTTAATATAATATTCAACGAAAATGTGTCAAACTGCAACTTGTTTCAGATCTGCAACGAACCTGTTGACAAGTGTGAGTAGGTATTAGTATGATGTTGCATCAGCACACCTGCTAAATATGTAATCAGTATCTTCGATGTCAAACCAATATAAAAAATAAAGCATTTAAGGGTTAACGTCCGTTTTACATGCTGGCATGCGTTGGACAGCTTTAAGAAATTGACTCCCAAATATATCTATCTCCAGCGAGGTCTTTATTTATCCCTCGTCTTCTAAGGTCCATTCTTATCACTTCCTCCCATATTTCCCTTGGCTTTCCCCTGTAAACTAAACCTGCTACCTTAACTGTTTTACATCTATTGACCAAAGAACTCCCATCAATTATTTCAATGTGTCCATCCCATCGAGTCTACTCTTCTGCACACATCTCTCTATGCTGTTTTTTTTTTTTTACTAAAGAATCACCACTTTTCAAGACCCAAAGCACAACAAAAACTAAATCATCATCATCATCATCATCATCATCATCATCATCATCATCATCATCATCATCATCATCATCATCATCATCATCATCATCATCATCATCATCATCATCATCATCATCATCATCATCATCATCATCATCATCATCATCATCATCGGTTTAACGTCCGTTTTACATGCTGGCATGAGTTGGATGGCTTTAAAAAATGGACTTCTAAACCACTGGTCAGGTCTTTATTTATCCTTCTTTCTCTGGAGTCTATTCTTATCACTTCTTCCCATGTTTTTCTTGACCTTCCTTTATGAACTAGACATGCTACCTCAACTGTTCTACATCTACTGACTCAAGAAATCTTATTGACTCTTTCAAAATGACCATATCATCAAAGTCTCCTGTTCTGCACACATCTCCCTATACTGTCCAAATTTAATCTTCCTTAACATAGAAATTTTGAAAAATATTAAAATCATATATTGCATTTTTAATGTGCTTATGTTTAACTATACCAACATCAAAAAAAGCTATATATTTAAAAAATCATAACTTCATCCTAAAGGATGGAAAAAAAGGCAATTTTGTAGTTTTTTTAATTTAAACTGGTAAAATAAATTAAGTGGTGTATTTGATGCTGTATGAGGTGCACTTTTCACAAAACAAAATGATGCCTCAAAGAATCGTTTTGTAGAATTGAAGCCTTCTTCTGTAGAAAGATTTGATTCCAAATATAGGACATTGGATATGTGTAAAACGATGGTAAGAAGACGTAATTTAGTCATGTTTATTGATGAAGGAAAGAAAACTTAAAACAATATAATACAAATATCCTTTTTGTCAAAATTTGTTGAAACGAAATCGCACTAGAAATTTCTATGACGTCAATCTCGGACGATGGAGACAATAGTTTATTAGGATTTGGTAAACAAAAGAATTTCAGAATGTATCTGTAAAATTCCGACCAAAAAATATCCTCGGAAAATTAGAAGAATGTTTATTGATGTTAATCGTTACATACACAAGAGGAATCGATACAGACAAATAAACAGAGAGACAATAGAAAAAAGATGAAAGAAGACAGAGAAATCTACATAAGCCAGGCACACAGCAGTCCCCCACAGTTGGCTGGTAGCTTCACACTTGCGCATGTCAACATACACAAACAGATTCGAGTAGCAGTCTAAAATAATGACGAACAATAATTGAATCCTGTCATCGTGGATTCACATTAATAAAACAGAAGAAAACCTTTTAAAACGTTATTGTATTAGGAATTTCTATCACGTCAGTCGCAGAGATTCCAAAGTGCATCTGTAAAATTCCAACCAGAAAATATACTTGGTTGGAAACAAGGAAAATATGAAGAATGTTTATTTACGTCAATCGTACATAAGTAAGAGTAATCGATATAGATAGACAGATAGACAGAAAAGCAAAGGAAAAGACAGAGTTGCTTGTTTTCTTGCTTTCTATTATATGGAAGTAATTACCAAGGTTTGTGCATGAGAGAGAGAGAGAGAGAGATAACCAGAGAGAGAAAGAGAAACACAAGCATGTTAAAACACAGACAGATTCGAATAACAGTCTACCTACTAGAGCAACAATGAACTGACAGTAAGAATCTTGTTAAGGTTTCACGTGCATAAATAACAAAGGAACCTCTTTAAAACCAAAAATTGTACATGTTTTCTTTTTGAGTCTTATGTGAATTAACAACAAAACGAACATGGATAAACAGTTACAGAGGTTTTGGATTTTAAATCCCGTTAAGAAAGACGAACTTTCTTCTTAGTGGTGCTATGCTATGTTACACATGTTACCTTCTTAATATATCCTGTTAAAGGGGGGTTGCAACTCATATAGAATAGGAACTTTGATTTTTTTAAAATTTTTATGATTATCACATTATAATTTAATTATATATTCAGAAATTATTCATTAATTAATTAAAATATTTTTTAGACATCTTTCAATTTTGTAGAAATACTTTTAAAGCCTAGCCATAGAAAAAATTGAACTAAAAATGATTTGGTAGCAAGGCATACAAAATGCACAAAAATCTTTCTTGAAACATTAACTTATCTTATATATAAAATAAGACGGGAATTCCCTTCTAGCTTTGACCGGAATAATTTCAATAACAAAAGTTAAGCAAAGAAATCTTATTCGTCAGTGATTTATGCCAATTATTGATCCATGTTTAATATTAACCTTGATCAATATTTTTTGTCCTACTAAGAGAAGGTTAAAGCAGAGTGTTCACCCCATTTGTCACATCTACTCCTGCTCTACTCATGGTCATCAAAAAAAGAATTTAATAATTGACAATTTCTCCATATACACTGGTTGTCAATCATATTTCAAGCGTGTTCATTAGTTTGAATGCTCACTGATGCAATCGTGGAAAAGAAAATATACACAGAAACAAAGATGGCGTCAATACACACACTTTTCTTTTCTTATTTTTCTTGCAAAATAATCTGAGGAAAAAATTGGATAAGACATTTTTGTTTATTTCTGTATTTTCAAAGTACTCTTAAAAAAGCACTCTTCATAAATATAATTTCTTTTATCACGCAATTTGTAAATACATTTTTCCCTCTTTTTATTAGTCATTAGTCCTTTCACCGATGATTTACAAATATTTATTATTCTTAATTGTTAAATTACTTTGACTTATACCTACATTTGTATTTTGCGAAATATTGTAAATACATTAAACTTTATTTGGTGTCTCTTTTCGTATGTTTTCATGTTTTATTACTATTTACTGCTTTAGAACTATTTACCCGTTCAGCAGTTCTGATTGGCTAAAGAGAGAGAGAGGGGAGTGAGTAACAAAGCGAGAGAAAGAAGAAAAGAAAATGGTCACTATGGGTAATAATTTGATGTAAAAGTTCAGTTTTATTTAACAAGTAAAATCGTCTGCTGACATGGAATGATTTCTTATACGAAAAAGTTTCTTTTCTTAAGGCTACACTAAGCAAGAAGAGTGAAATCGAAAACGAGGTTGTTTTAATTGAAAAAGGCGCCATTTTTTTTCTGTTCATATTTATTTCCATCACATAGCAATATTATTTTAAACTTTTTCAAATAAAATTCATGGCCTTTTCACCATTGCAATAATAAAATAATTTGCTTGTTTACTTTTACTCTGATTAATATCGTTCGGTTTTGCTGATTCTGATTATTTTTCATTATTAAGATTAGACGTTTCCCCAGTGAGAGCGCCTCAGTCGATCTTTTCCCTTTTTTTCTATTACTGAAGTTAGGGCAGCAATAAACAGACCTCACATCCCAATGGAGGAAGTAATGCGGAGAAGGATGGCCTCCTGAGGCTGAACATAACAGACAGTACACTTTCATCCGATATTAATATAACTACAATTACAACATATCATTTATCTGCTTGCCAGGAGGTTAGACACAAGGTCAGGTGTGGTTTTGAGAAGTCAGAGCACTAGGATAAGTGAACTCTGACCTCCAAAAAATGCCTAAGTAGCCCTGTCGACATTCCCTGATAGGGGCGCTTCAGGCGATTAACAATAAACTAACCCTTTCTCAGAGAGAAGGTAAAGTCTGGGAGAGTGAACATCCTAGGACTGAACAGGACAGAAATCCGACAGCAACAAAGCCACTGTTAAACTACAATTATAACATAGTTTTTCCATGTTCTCTTCTAAAACAATGGTCCACTTCCAGTGACCACTTCCAATAACTACTCTTTATCTTTGCTTTAGGGGCACAAATGAACCATAATGCTTCCCTTTGGCCAATAGCCAAAAATTATTTTGGCTAAATGACAATTTAAGAGAAACCTAACAAGGGAGATAATTTTGTTTAATTCAACATAATTTTCAGACATTTGTTTTTATTATCGTCATCGTCAAATAAGTTTCAGTTTACTAATTCCACAATTTCAAAAAATATTTTCTTTTGGCAGAATTATCTAATTATAATAGTTTAAATTTAAAAAAATCATATGTTTCTGAATTTTTGAGATGAGGATTGATAATTTGTATAATTTGGATTACTCGGACTACTGTTCTCATCTTGAGTGTTATTCTCACAACGTTTCGGATGCTGTAACCTCTGGCCTTCTTCAGGACCCGTGGCACAGTGGATATAGTACTAAGTAAGATTCAGTTCTAAGTGATAGTCATCTGAATGTTGAAGGTTCAATCCTTGGTGTGGGCTATATGAAGAATTGCGAATTACTGAAGACTTCTCCCAGTCATAGCTGACGTAACTAGAACATGATACCCCATGGATTAAATAAAGGGTTCTGATAAAAATTCTGTCCAGATTCCCGAGTTCGACAGAAATATTCCCGAGTTCGAAAAAGTGCACCTAAAGAAGGCCGGAGGTTACAGCAACCGAAACGTTATGAGAATAACACTCAAGATGAGAACACACGTCTGAATGATCCAAATTATACAAAAAAAAAAATCATAGTTAACAATATGAACACACCTACAAAAGAATACTTCCAGAACATCATTTTATCTTGCTGAAAAAAAAAGTGTTTGCACAAATATTACCGGGCAACGCCGGGTAGGGACAGTTAGTTGGTGGAAGTGATATAATCACTTTAATTTTTTTTACTATCATATTTTTATCAATGTCCGGGGCCACTCAACGATAAGAGTTAAAGACACTGTTAGTTGAATGATTATGCCACCACAAAGAGGATTGGGAACGATATGTGGAATGGGCAGAATTTGATTATCCAAGGCGACGTCTCAACAAGTATTTGTTAACATTTGACTTGAAGATGAACATGTTGTAGTCGGTTAGGAAGCAGCCTTGTTGTATTTTGTTTCACAGATAACATGTTCTAGAATTAAAACTTAGTTCATGGAAGTTCTGTTTGATTTATGGTACAGACAGAGAGAAAGGAAATTCTTTGCTGTGGTTGTAGCTAGACGAGTTCTTGCCATGAACGTTTTACAGAGGGGGTGGGATCAGGTATTGGAGCTCAGTCGAGCACCTATCATGAACATAAAGATACAGTAGAGAGAGGCTGGCAACATCTCTTCTGTGTTAAAGAGGCTGTAGGGAAGAGAAGAGACCATCCTCCACTAGATTGCAACTCAATTTTTTGTACTTCAACCTTATAAGGGGAGAAAAGATGCCCCGAGCAGCACCTCCCTAGATATGACAGCAGTACTCCATCTTAAGACGTATCTGGCTCTTATACGTGTAGAGGATTGCGTCAGGAGTTAAGTACTTTCCGGAGCAGTAGAATGATCCAACCATTTTCTAGCAACATTAGCAACAAATTTTATGTAAGTCTTACGTTTCAGATTTGGGATGAAGGTCGGTGCTAGGAACTTATCAAAGAAATGGGTTTCCTCAAGGATAGAGCCATTCATTTCAACTGGCGAAAAATGAGGATCTACGGTGAAACGAGAGAAGCTTAGTTTGACATTTGTCCCAATCCTATAAAGTTGACAGACCAACGGCGTGAGCGAAAAAACAAGCCATGCTCCCAAATTCCAGCTAAAAACAAAATCAGAATTTTGTTTCCAAAAAGCAGCTCCCAGCATCAACAAGCAATTTTACTAAAAAAAACAAAAATGGCTGTCACGTGGGTTGCTCTCAACTCTGTTCGCGCGACCACTGGTCATGAAATATAAAAGCAGACTGCCGCGCCAAAATCTTTCACTTTCTTCCTTCAACACTTAACAGGAGGCCATGTTTCAAAACTGTCCTCACCGTTCTGGGCGAGGGACGCCTCAGGTGACTACCATTCTCATCATTCAATTGGCACACACATGCTTACACACACTGCTGACAAAAGCACACACACACACACACAAAAATGCCTACACGACCTATCAATTCTCACTCACGCACACACAGTTGTAAACTTACGCAGTCTGACAAAATCTCAACTCACGTGCGCACACATTCATTCATACAACTACGCACTTATAAATTACAGGCATACACATTTTATTACTTCTCTAACTGAACATTTGAAATGAACAATTAATGTCTTGTATTTTGTGTATATATAAATATTGTGTTTCTTCAAATAATATTTCCTATTTCCATTCTTCTTTCAGGCATGTTTTTATCCGTTTTACTGTTTCTTACATCTTAAATGTAAGCGTGGATCTTAGCACATTCTCTAAGACACAACCGCTTAACCAGCTAGGGTCCTGTGCTGCTACATAAATGGGACCACATCTCTACAGTAGTAAAAATAACAGACTACTTTTGCCCCATTGCATCATTTCCTTAATTGAAGCAAAAAATTTATAGGCCTAATTCCCTTTCCTGACACCTACCTAGTGTGACACTATCTCTACGTGATTGCCTATCAAAACTAAAGATCCCTTCATCTACTCTTTTTTTTGTTTGTTTTTCTTGTCCAACACATGCCAGCATGTAAAACGGACGTCAAACCGAAGATGATGATGATGATGATGATGATGATGATGATGATATCAACAAGACATAAAACCATCATGATAAGTTAAACATTATTCAAATAATCAACAAAAAACGTATAGTTAATAAAATAATTTCTGAACAATTTCTGAATAGTCATTTTTGTACTGCAAACTCTCTCTTTATCCCACATATTCTTTATTGCATGCGATATCAATGACTTAAAGGATATTGACCTAAACATCCCAATCAAAGTTTAAAGGAACAATTATGTGCCATAATAAATTATTTACATTTTTCATAATTGCAAATTGAATGTTTAATTTTTTGCTACTCAATGTCACATACGCAAGTACGAATAGTGTAAATAATTCAATATGCAATTTAATTAGGTTGATTTCCAACTAAACCACTTGTAATGAGTTTTCTTTCCAAAATGGTCAAATTTGGAGATAATTTGATTTAAAGAATTAAACAAAAAGAATCTGGCAACACTCAAATAGCTAACATTTATCGACGCATTCTAATGTTATTTTACAAAGTAATAATTGGTTGAATTACTTTTAAAAAGGAGAATAGAAATAACAAAAATATATTTCTATAAAAAAGACTCCTTCTGGCCTTTGGGCTAGGATCAAAGTGTAATATCTGCTCTGCCCTCGCTCAGAGAAGGAGAACTAGCCTGAAGTAATTTTTATTTTTGTCCGTATCCTGACTGCCTCTTTCTGGGAGGGGGGCTGAATTTTCTCCACATTAAAACTGACTTTTTGTCGAAGTTTGGCCTATGGAGAGGCAAGTAAATGTGGACTCCTTCAATTTTATAGATGAAGTACTTTAATGGAATGTGCTCTGATGAACTGGCTGCTCTGATGCCCTCTCGACGTAAACACACCCGACCAACTCGACAATCAGTTAAATCCCATCCATTCACTGTGGAGGTCCCCAGATGCCGGAGGGCTTTCTACTCTAATAGCTTCTTTCCTCGAGCTGACAGCCTTTGGAACTCTCTCCCTGCTCCCTGTTTCCCGGACTCTACCGACATACAGAAATTTAAATGTAATGTGAACAAATATCTCGCTGCATAACTCCTCACTTAGGATGCCTCCTTTAATTTCTGGTCTCTAATCCACAGTAGCCTCTTAACCCTAACCCTAATCCACAGTAGCCTCTTACGTCTGAGTGGCAATGTGCCTGGTTTGGAGTGAATTCAAGTTTTTAAAATAAGCTTAAAACTAAAAAAAAACTATTAAGTAAATAGAAATACAAGGCTAATTAAACATATGAAACATCATAGTAATAACGTAGTAATAATAAAAAAAATTAACTATATTAAACATCATAGTAATAACGTAGTAATAATAACAACATTTAACTATATTAAACATCATAGTAATAACGTAGTAATAATAACAAAATTTAACTATATTAAACATCATAGTAATAACGTGTTCAAACGAGAAAAATTAAAAATTCCGCCAAACTCTAAGCAAACGAAAATGATAAGAAACTGTTTTCTGATAAACACTGATTGTCAATTTCTGAATTTAAAACCGGAAGCCGTCATCAAGTAAACTGTTTCTCTTTTACTAAATTCTCATTTTCTTTCCAGCTATGGGTAAAATAGCAATTTGTCTTCTGATTAGATGTTGTGCTTTGGCATTTAATAACTCCCAAAATGGTTGATTAGCCGTTAAACAGACAAAAAATACCCTTTCTAGCTACCGGAACTTATCCTGTATAATTAACATAATTTTGTAGTTTGTACCGTAAAATCTATTGCTTCTTATTAAAATAGTTGAAACTAAATTGTTCAGAAGACATTTTGAGATCATGTAGTGATTCACTATCTCCCATGGTCTAAATAGAGACAATCGACCAATGTCCACTTGGGTAAATGTGAACAATATGTAAAAACAATGTGAAGTTGAAAGAGAAAATCCGTTAAAGGCCAAAGTGAATAACAATAAGCATGGTTATGTATACCAATATTTATTTGGTGTGTGATGTGTAAGATAATTGTAATATATATTTTGGTAAATTGTGAAGAAGTGTTCATTGGGCAGTTGCCGAGCGTCACATTACCTCGAATGTTTGTGTAAAAAGAGAGAGAGAGAGAGAGAGAGAGAGAGCGAGAGTGAGAGAGAGTAACATGTCTGAGGGCGAGATGCAGGATATTCAAACTTGTGTGTATCTTTGTACTAAAATACGTTAAAAGTTGCACAATTTCTAAAACACAACATATATATATATATATATATATATATATATATATATATATATATATATATATATATATATATATATACGGTGAACCTATGGCCCTTGAGAAGTTGTTAAATCTAATACATGCATGAAGAATGGAGTTTCAGTGAATAAAATCTTATGGAAATTAAATGGCGAAGGAAAGATATGGATATATTAGAGGAGAAATATTAGGGTCACCAGCGAGCAAGTGCTCACTCTACATGTATGGCGTTTTATGAACGAAGGAAAGAAGGAAAAGACTACAAACAGGAATATCTTACTGTTGTGCTAGTTTCTGATTGGCTGAACCATACTGAGCTAACATGTTTCTGCAAGAAATCCTTTCTTTGTTTTGGGCGTGAAAATGGAAAGTGTATCCAAATAAAGCAAAGAAAGAAAGAGGGTAGCAATTCGCGCCATTTGCTTTTTAGCGTTCGTCCGGATCGTTTCTCGTTCACTACAAACCCACACTTATATATATATATTTATATATATATATATATATATATATATATATATATATATATATATATATATAATCTTCTCTATGTTTATAAAGTTAGGTATATATATATATATATATATATATATATATATATATATATATATATATATTCGATTCGAGATATATGTCAACTTTTGATGCAAGTTTTTTTCATGCCTTTTAACTTGCAATTGTATTTATGAAGCCTTTTTATTGGGCTTTTCTCATCTCTCTTTCTTCTGTTTTGGATTGATATGTTTTTTCCATTACTATTATATGAACAATTTTTCTGATAATCAGCGATGTTAAGATAAAAACTATATATTTTTCTTGACTAAGCTGTGCAACGCGTGTAAGATATTGAAAAAAAATTAAAAATTGGAAATAAATAAATATAAATTTTGTTTGTAAGACAAAGGAAAAAGTACAGGTATCCGTCGAAGTCAGAAAATATGGAAATTGAAAAAAATAAATAAATAAAAATTATGGTAATGGATTAATTTTACCTTTGGTCATTGGAATATAACTTAAACGTATATATGCTCTGAAGCTTGTAATATAACCTCATTGAGCTCGCAATTTGAAACAATTTCGGTGATTATAAAGAGTGTATACCTAAATATATATTTTTTATAAAAACTCACAAATATATATATATATATATATATATATATATATATATATATATATATATATATATATATATATAGTAGAGAATGGCAGTTTACTCGAAGCATTGCTGGGTATAGTAGTAGTAAGTTTTTGAAAGGTTGTGGGCAATGCAAATTCCGGGTAAGATGCAAGTTGTAAGGAACAAAAACAATAAATCGATCGAATATGAAATATGACTTACTATTTATTTTTCCTAAAATCTTACATAACAGTAAGAGTGTTTTTAGCTGTTTGTGTGATGTCCGGGTGATTAAAAATCATTATTTAATATTTCGGGAAAAGAGACTTCCCTTTGTCAAAAATAATTGAACCAGAAGAAAAAGTTTTTCTCTGACTGTGCAGAGAATCTTATAAAACAAAATGGCTGCCAGATGTAGAACCGCAGTGAAATCAGTCTCGCAGGGAATGTAAATTAAATTTTATTTTAAGGTTATGTTACATATATGATTTGGTGTTTAAAAATATTTGTGTAATGTTGTTTAAGTGTATGGCCATGCTCGATAAACTGTTAGTTTTAATAATATATATATATATATATGTATTTTCTTTTTTTTTTTATTAAGTTTATATTTGATTATTTAGTTTTATTTCAGTGTGTTTTATTTTTATATTTTTATTTTTTATCTTTCTTTCGTATTTTAAGAATTTTAATATAAAGTAAAGTAATTAATCTCTCATTTTAAATATAGTGTGTGTGTGTGTGTGTATGCAGGGTAATCTCCTAAACTAATGAACAAATTATTATGAATTTTGGAATATATATTCTAAAATCTCCAGTGAGTAACATGGGCACATAATTTTTTTTTTAATGTTAACATTTAGAGGGTGCATATATATAAAAAAAAAATTAATTTTTTTTTTCAGGAACCGATCATTATAAATTTTGGAATATATATCCACCTCTCTAAATAATAAGTCAACGGCTGGTGGGTTTCTTTTTAGGTCATCAGAAATGATAATAATAATTTATATTATAAAAATTAAATTACTGGCGTAATTCTATGATTTTATATGAATATTAGTGCAAACACTAGCAAAGCATTTTTTTTCAGTCATTTTTGACGGAGAGTGTACACTAGCATATATATATATATATATATATATATATAAAATATAGTAACACGAAATTACATAATCATCAATGCAATAATTTAATTCAACCTTGTGGTATTGTCAAGCATCCAAGTTAGATGATTACATTTTTGAAACTGAGAAAAGGGAAATTCACACTCGACAATTCAAATATAATTAGAGAGAGAGGGAGTGACAACATATCTAATACATATTTAGAGAGAGGGGGAAATTTAAAACATATTTAATCTATAATTTTATAGAGGGGGATTACATGATTTATGACGGAGAGGGAAGAAACAGCCATATATATATATAAAGAGAAATTGGGAAATTGTAAAAGGGCAGGGAGGGTATTCAATGTCTCTCAAGAAATCAGGTCGGCGTGTCAAGAATCACCAGCCCTCCGACCTTAGGACAGAAAAAATATTTCAAATACATGATGGGGTAGGGACCCTAATCCCCTTCAAAGTAGGCCCCTTGTGCTTGCACACACTTAGCCTACCGATCCATCCACTGCCGGAAACACCTCTGGAAGTCTTCTTTTGGAATGGTGTTCATCTCCGCCGTCGTGTTCCGCATTATCTCTTTTTTCACACCCTTTCAACCACAGCTGCACTCCGAGCAGTTTTGGACCTGCCAGAATGCTAGTCACTCTCTGCTGATGTGCGGCCATTTTTGAATCGGTTGAACCACTCCTTCATTTGTGTTACACCTATCGCATCTTCTCCAAATACCTGCTGAATCTAAGAAGACTTCCAGAGGTGTTTCCGGCAGTGGATGGATCGGTGGGCTAAGTGTGTGCAAGCACAAGGGGCCTACTTTGAAGGGGATTAGTGTCCCAACCCGGTCACGTATTTGAAATATTTTTTCTGGCCTAAGGTCGGTTACTTTTTAGACAGGCCTCGTAAATATAACACGAAAATCAACCTCTTGGTGTCAGATCAGATCTGATCCAAGATAAAATGTAAAAATTAAAAAAAGGTAATATGGTCTTATGAGCTAGTGATCAGAGAATGTAGGGTTCCTCATTCAATCACGGGCAAAGCCGGCTGTTCCATCTAGTATATATATATATATATATAAATATATATATATATATATATATATATATATATATAGCTGGTTTGGCATGAAACACATGTGTATATGGGTTAATTTGAAAATATTATTTTGCTGATATGGCCGCTGGATTTGCCATTTAGATGTTAATTTACTCTCCCATTTCTACGGCAATGTGTGGTAGACACATCGGTATGTGCTCTGACTACTGAGTCAAATATGACTTTGGTTATGGAGGTTCGAACCGTGTGACTGGAGGGATTGTCTCCTCCCATACTGATGATTGCAGGTTTGGCATGAAGCACATGTGTATATGGGTTAGTTTGAAAATATTATTTACAAATAATCATATATATATATATATATATATATATATATATATATATATATATATATGTTCTTACGGATCTATTTTCCTTTGTCGTCATCACTCGTCCATTTGTGAAACATCGAAACGTTTTCATATTCCTCATTTAAAAACACCCGATCGGCAGAGAAGGACGTTTGTTTGTTTTTTTACTCGCGACCATCGCACGAGTATATTTCAAAAGGATTCTTTATTTTGATTAATTCAACAGAAGCGTTGTTTTCCTTCTTTCGCCAGGTAAAAAAAATATTTAACGACATTTCGGGCACGTCTACTTCACTTATGTGTCACTATTTTGTTCATAGAAGTGGAATTCTTGTTTTATACTTCACCAACAACATCTTGATAAGCAACTCACTGGTAATGTATGACATTTGTACATGCTTAAGTGGAAATGACATCAGCCCTAGTTAGATGGGAACGGTGGAGGTCTTGGACTGCCAAAAGTGTTCATGTTGGTAAAGGATAGGCATCCAGCCGTAAAATTGCCTTAAATACAAAGTCTAGTCGAAATACAGCAGGAAAAAAGAAAGGCAGTGCCAGTAGCACTAATGTTGCTGGTAATGTCTTGGGCTTCGTAGATCCCAGGATGCGTGGATCTTCAGGGCCTATGGATTCCATCAAGCCTTGACAAAGACAGGAGTGGAGAGGAGACTTAGATTTCGAGACTAGACAATCAGGCCCCACCCTCATCAGAGGATTAATTGTGGCCTGATTCAACAAATAAACCGGTTGTTGATGATGATGATGATGATGATGATGATGATGATGATGATGATGATGATGATGATATATATTGATTGAATCATTACATGTTTATCTCATATAATAAGTGTACACAAGTAAATAGCGAAAGAACCTCTGGTAGACCGAGAGTGCAGCGAGTGCAACTGCGCATTAGTTGTTTGTGCATTTCCATTTAACAACACAATCATACAACTTATACTATGGCCATTTTCCAATAACACTTTGGAAGGTTTCAACTTGTTATTTGTATCTGATCAAGAATTACTTTTCGAAAAATCATAGCGTATATAAAATGTCTGTTATATTTAGGAATCTGGTTATTTTAAGTACACTTCGTAAAGAGACAGTTTTATCGTATGATTGCAATTATTCTACAGATAGGTTTTTACTGTAGTGAGTCAACAGGATGCAATTTAAGTGGCGATTTGAATGGGTCACCAGGAAATCAAATGGGGTCCCACCTAAAGTTTCTCAATAAATTGTAAGGTTAAACTACAGGGCATCAAAGTATTTTTTTTTTTTAATTATTACTATCGTTCCGGAAAACATTTTTAATTATCTCCATTTTTTATTTTTTTTATTGATAGACCGTTTTTTGTTTTTTTTAAATTTGTTTTATTTAATAAAGTAAAAATAAAACAGTCACTTAATCACAGTTAAATTAAAAAACGCCACGTGGGACTTCCTCAACCGCCTGGGTATATCAATGACATGCTGAGGACCATCATGAGTTGATTTGGCTCAACAAGTGCTTCTCCATCGCCATTATTCAAGGGAACACTTTAAGTTTCATATCGGTCTGCCAAGCCAACAAGACATCCAATGAAACTTCCTGATATTCCGGATATACACACAAAGGTTGTTTTTTAATTTGTCAATTGAAAAAGATTATTTAGAATAGGACACCAGTAATTTACATTACATTTTTAACATTGTAAAGTAAATACTTACATTGAACTTTTAAATTTAAATCTAATAATCAAATTTTGTCAAATATTGAATTATTTATTGAATAAATATTGAAAGAAACTATAGATTTTGAGAATTATGATAAAACGAAGTATATTTGTTATAAAATTGAGAGAACATTTTCATTAATAGAAAGTATGAAAACCAAATCTGAGAACCACAAAATCGCAGCCATTATTTCACCAGACTGCTTCCCTGCAGGTTACAACAAGTTCGTCTTCAGATCCAATGTCAACAAGTACTTGTCATAAACCGTCCTCATCTAAATAAATGAATGCGAAAGTTTTGTCCACTTATCCTAAGTATATTCACATCAAAACGGGTCAGGCAGATTTAACTCAATGATACAACATAGTATTTTGAAATACTGTATTATATATAATAATTCGCTAACACTGAAACAAATATATGTGTATGCTTAAGTTGAATACGTATTTCTAAAACAGTTTCTAATTTATTTTGTTATTCATTTATACTTTTTATTGTCCTATATTCTTATATATATACAAGAGTTCTGTCGATATTATTATTATTTTTTTAATTATTATTATTATTATTATTATTATTATTATTATTAATTAAAGAGATTTAATGAAAAAAGGATAATATAGAAGTAAATAGACTTATTATATTTGGTTCTACAAAAAGAATATCTTAAAAGTTATATCACAGTCTATAAATTTTCGAATGAAATAAAAGTAGAATAAATAGCGATAGTAGTTGTGATCAGTTATGTCACAGGTACGTCTCGTAAGTAATAACATTGTGTTCATTCCATTCATCATTTTCAATCCTCTCATAATATTCTTCACCATTCAACTGTAAAGCTATCCATCTCATTAACCTTTATTCTTGAGTGGACTTTAGCCTTAATAAGTGATAACTCGTAATTAACAAAAATAGATTCTCCACTTCTATAATAAAGAGCAATGTATTTATCTCTCTATTTATATCTTTATATATTAACGTGAAATATTTTGAAAATCAAAATATACATACATATATATATATACATAAAATATACATGTATATATATATATATATATATATACATATACATGTACATATATATATATATATATATATATATATATATATACATATAATAATTTAATATTAATAATTTAATATTTATTTATAAATGTTATATATACATATACATGTACATATATACATATACATATATAAATATATATATATATACATATACCCCCTCCCTACCTCTTTCTTTCGCTTCTCTTTTCCTTTCCCTCGGCCCCCCTCTACCCCAGCTCAGCGTTGGATAAAAATAAAATTATGAATTACTGTAAATTAAACTTTTCTAACTGCCAATAATTTTTTTTTTTAAATTGGTCACATGACTATTATTTTTTCTTCTTCTTTGATTGACTCCATTCTTCCTGGACTTCACCGACCTGGTCGGATCACGGAAAAACTTTCTCCCTGATGAGACCTCAGCTTTTGATAGCTGTAGATCGATACCATCGACATGCCAGTGTAGCAGACCTTGTACATGTTCGAATAAAAGCATTCACAATACAGCTCTATATCTTTATTGAGCACTTTTATATAAGCCCGGTTTGATTCCCTTTGGATTTCTACCCTGTGGATTTTTACTCTACCTGGATTACTATATATATATATATATATATATATATATATATATATATACATATATATACACATGAACATATATATATATACATGTACATATATACATATATATATACATGTATATTTATACATGTATATATACATGTATATATATACATGTATATATATATACATGTATATATAGATTTATATATATATACATGTATATATATACATGTATATATATATACATGAATATATAGATTTATATATATATACATGTATATATATATACATGTATATATATATACATGTATATATATACATGTATATATATACATGTATATATACATGTATATATAAATATATATATATATATACATGTATATATATATATATATATATATATATATACATGTATATATATATACATGTATATATATATACATGTATATATATATATACATGTATATATATATATATATACAAGTAAGAAAAGGTACATCTTTGATTTTCAAATTATTTCACTTAAATACATTCTCATGCGTGCCTCAAATATTTTGTCAATTTCCTTACTTAGAAAACGCCCATCTAAATTTCACGATTGTTGATTTTCAAAATATTTCACTTAAATATATATATATACATGTATATATATATACATATATATATACATATATATATATATACATATATATATATATATATACATATATATATACATATACATATATATATATATATATATACATATATATATATATACATATACATATACATATATATATATATATATATATATATACATATACATATACATATATACATATACATATATATATACATATACATATATATATACATATATATATATATATATATACACACATCAATTTATTTCCATACTGAAACGTTTTCTTTCTTTTTTTCTTTCTGCTTTCTCTACCGATTCATGAGTTTTTTTATTTCTTTTTTTCTACTTTCCAGTGGGAGACGTTTCATTTCTCAGATATTATTTTATATTATTTTATATTATTTCATATGGATATGAATATTAGTGCGAACACTAACGAAAAGTAATAATTATTTTTCGTCAATTCTGACAGAGAGCGAAATAGAGTTAAATTTAAAATCTCTTTCTCTCTTTGTTCGTTGTTCTTTCTCTCTCTCTCTCTCTCTTTCTCATTCTCTTTTTTCTCTCTCTCTCTCTTATTCTTTCTCTATCTCTCTTTCTCCATCTCTCTTTATTCTTTCTCTCTCTCTCCCTCTTTCTCTCTCTTTTTCTCTCTTTCTCTTTCTCTCTCTCTTTTTCTCTTTCTCCCTCTCTCTCTCTCTCTCTCTCTCTATCTCTCTTTCTCAAAACTTGGAAATTGACAAATTGCTTTTGTCCAAGTATTTCTCACAAGAGGAGGGGATACATTTTTATAGTTAGGCTAGCTATTAAAAATTAGATATACACATATTTTGAAAAGAAACATTCTTTTTTTTAATATCAAATTGCACACAAACAATCCATGGAAATGTTGAGGTGCAACAGGTATACGTAGATAAAGTGTTTAATGCACCTTTTTAAATTGTTATGCAACACGGGTACACAATGTGTACTTAGTGGCATCTCTTAATCCTATCATCAACACTAGACTGGAATTTCTTGAAAGGAAACGCTCTGACGATTTCTATTATTTTTTACGCTTTTTTTAAACCGAGTCACTGCTTATTAAGACACACAGACCACTCGAGGATAAGGGTTAATTGAGTTTGACAGATGAAACATCCAGGGTATTAGTAACGATGTTTGTAACTAATCAGAAATTGACTATTTAAGAGGACGCCTCAACAAGAATTTATACTGGCTAATTTTTAAAGGTTTGACCTCTTACATCACAGGATAGATTTTTCATTTCACCCCAGAGCCACTTTGTGTTGTCAACAGCCAAAAAGCAATGACTATACCACTGTCGTTTCAACAACTGTTAATTTATTTTTAAATTTCAATTGAAAAAAATCAATCACATGACAAGACGAATCCCAAATTTATTCATAACAAAAAGTACTCTGAATCCTGACCCTCAAAACTGTCAATCTTGCAGCTAGTTAATTTCCCGCAAATTTGACACCCATTATCAACATTTTCTATTTATTTCATTATTCTATATTTTTAATTTAAAGTTAGAGTGATGCATATAAAGCGTGTGGGTATCAGTTGTTTGAGAAATTGAATAGGTTTTATCTGTTCAATCATATTTATTATTTCATCCCAAGGGGACATAACTCCTTGATGCTATCAACAGCCACAAAACCAATGGCTGTACCAGTGTCGTTTTAACTACTAATTTATTTTTTAATTTTAACTGACTAAAATTAATGACAAGACGAATCCCAAATTATTTCACAACAGGAAACAGTCTGAATCCTGACCGTCGAAAGTTGTCAATCCTGCAGCAAATTGATTTCCCGTAATTTGACACCCATTATCAAAATTTTTGTATTAATTTCATGCTAGATTTTGAACTTAAAAGACTGAATAAAGTGAATGATGCGTATAAAGCATGTGTGTATCAATTTCTGAGGACATATCTTTGAAAAGCTTTATCTTCTAACTTATTTTTTTATTATCTTCGTTTTTTTTTTTTTCAGATAAATAATTTCAAGCAACAAGATGACTGCGTGAATGGAAATGCACGCTGTGATCATAGCCGTAAAAGTGCAACACAATGATGGAAAGATAGCCGCCTTTCTGAAAGTTGACCAATCTTTCGTTATCAAAAGAGCTGGAATCTACTGACAGGGATCCAATAGCAGATGAATGTTCAGGGTTCTAACGCCATCAGAACACCGAACTTAGTACAACAAATGGTCCAGAAAAAAATCGATAAGAGACACAGAAAATCAATCGGAGTGATTGCAAACGACCTCGTTGTGAGAGTGCACCGTCAGAAGATTTCTGTACGAGGGCATCCGATGCAAGTCGTATATGATGCAAAGAGGTCAATTAATGTCGAAAGAGATGAGCGAGAATCGAGTGATCCATGCAGAGTGCTTACTAAAAAAGCAAGCGGCTAGAAGGTTTTTGTTTTTCTTTGAT
The DNA here is from genome assembly GCA_963556195.1 of Sepiola atlantica. Classification (NCBI taxonomy): domain Eukaryota; kingdom Metazoa; phylum Mollusca; class Cephalopoda; order Sepiida; family Sepiolidae; genus Sepiola; species Sepiola atlantica. The sequence goes on along the minus strand of OY744525.1, from coordinate 44,366,662 downwards.
GATCAGAATCAGGAGGTAAACTGAAGAAATGGCAGCAGGTGCTTATGCAGACATCTGACTGACGTTCCGAGGTGTGACACTATAAATATGCGCATGTAGGTAACAGTGAATGCATGTATGTATGTGTAACGAACATATATTGAAAGTACGTTATTGTAGGATAGTATCAAGCCAACAATGGAATATAAGATAAAAGAGAACAACAAAACAAAAAGAAGACTATGCAGATGTATAACTTAAGTCGAAATAGAAAAAAAATCATAAAAATGTCTGATAAATTAAGAGTCTTTTCATCCAGTGTATGATATTTTTAAGATGTATCAATAAAATCCAGTGGATAGTAAAAGGTGATTTCCACCCGAAAAAAAAATATGTGCCAATCATTAATAAAATTCACAATCCTTTCTGCTATACAATCATATTTGGTACAAATAAACTTCAGTCTAAGCTAGGCTTGTCCATCAAGTTTCAATCATGAATGTCGAACAGTCTTTATTTTATTGTCATTTAATGATATGCGGGAGGTCACTTTAGTGATCGTCTAATCAGTAGGACGTGTGATCCTAAATGGAATTAACACTCATCAGACGATCTCCTTAGATTTTTATCTGTGGGGTTATTTCAAAACAATTCCCAGACTATCCATGAACTGAAGATAGTCATCATCGCCGAAATCAGGGAAGTGCAAAAGGAAGCGCGTGTCAGAGTCATTGACAATTTTGCACATCATATCCACTATCATTCGGAAAGTACAAATAAACTTCAGTCTATGCCTGACTTGTCCACCAAGTTTCAGTCATAAATATCCAACAGTCTTTATTTTATAGTCATTAAATGATAAACACAATTAGATATGGCATTCAAAACTGTAAATAACTGACACACTCCTCTCTTGGCATTGCCCTGATTTGGGCTGGGGTGTCTCTCTTCAGTTCAAGAAAAATCTGAAGATTGTTTGATAGACATTATCTTTGAGAAAACCCCACCGAAAAAATCTACGGGGAGGGGGGGGGGGGTAAGGTCCGATGAGTGTTAAGTCCATTTAGGACTACAGATAAAAATCACACGTCCTACTGATTAGACGATCACAAAAGTTGCTTCCATATCAATGAACAGTGATAAAACAAAGACTGTTCGATTTTCATGACTGAAACTTGGTGGACAAGTCAGGCATAGACTGAAGTTTATTTGTATTAAATATGGTTGGATTGCAGAAAGGATTGTGAATTTTATTCCATGGATGGCATTTGGGGGCTGAGGTAACACTGTAGATAGTATTTAACAAGTGTGACAACTTTAAAAGATGGTTAATAATTTCCAACTTTGAATTATCAAAAGATTTTTAGGAAGGCATCATTGTTGTGTTCTCGTTAGGACCTCTAAGTATGTGGTTAAACAGGACAACCTAATTCCTTAAACTGATGGTGATAAACAATGTATACAAGAGGGAAAAATTCAAAACATTTAGATTTCAGTTTTTCTTTTCTGGATAGGTTGTGGTGACTCACTGTACAAAAATATTTTTCTGCCTTATCATGTGGCTGTAACATACTACCTTGGGTGTTTGCGGAAGAAACATACATTTCAACCATTTTATCATCATTTCTTTGGTGTCTTTATTGTTGGATCTCTCTGGTTGTTAACTAAAGTTTAAACTAAGTATCATGCATCCGCCTCTAACAATGATCGTAAATGCTACACAAATAAAATAAGTCAGGTGGTATACTTCGATTGCAGAGTTTTGTTAGACCCAGCTCAAGGCTTCTGTACTTTTGAACAACTCTGACAAGAAACTAAGTAAAACCGATTCTAATTTTATGTTATTATTCTAGGGTAAGAGAGAATAAATTATTTATCGTGAAATAGGTTTCGGCATTTCTCTCTCAAAACTTGAGGAACAACAAGACGTTGACCACCAACACCAAGATGAAGGTGTACCAGGCTTGCATGCTAAGACTGCTGCTTCATGGTAGTGAATCATGGACCCCCTACTCCCTCAAGAGAACAGGCTCAACACACTTCATCTGCTCAGACTCAGGAGAAACCTGGAAATCACCTGGCATCACCACATTTAAAATAAGAGCATCCTTGATCAGGCAGACATCCCAAATATGTTTTCTCTGCTCACGCAACATCGATTCCGGTGGCTTGACAATGGAACTTACACGAGGTCCGTGAAAGTGCATAATGGACATACCCAGTTCCCAGCAACTATAGTGGTTCTGAGAGTCATCGGCAATGATAGAGGTGTCATGTCTTTTTACTTCTTTCAGCTTAAGAGTCAATGCTTTTGACTATCAGATTTTGCAGAAAATCGTAAAGTCATTGATAAACAGCGTATGTAAGGCTATGACAATCCATGTAAAACCATATTCCTTGATCGTGTTCACCTACATGACCTGCTATGTCACTAGACCGGAATCTACAGGACATTAAATATGGAGAATAGTCGAGAGAGAAGTCAGTCAAAGGTTTACAGCACCATAAAATCTCTCAAGTCTGCCAGAAGAAGGACTACATCAAAAATTGATTAAGTTCATATTATTCGGAGCATGTCAACACTTGTGACATGTATCAAAGCAGCCATTGATGCTAATATCGGATTAATTGAATAGGTTTGATGAAAGAATCCCTGAGATCATTTGATACTGTTTGTTTTCTAATAAATCTTTTATTTCATGCATTTTTTTCCAAATTGTTATTCACCCCCCCCCCCCCAAAAAAAAATTCAACGCTTCTCCAGGGAGGGTAATACTGATTTTTCGTTTTCCGTATCCGTTATCTCCATTAAACGGAATCCTGTAATGTTTAATAATCATTGAAAGATTTAACATACGATTGAGGGTTACGTGGGGTGTGGCCAAGAATGAAAGTCTCGTGAGCGTTCAAGGTTGCTAATAAATTACCTGTAAAAATTTCCATGCTCTTCTCGGCTCTCTTTTACATGTGAGTGTTCCTCAGTTGACAGACCATGAACCTTACCCTGCGAACGAAAGTAGTGACCGGGAGAAGGGCCTCTAAAAACTGTTCTAAATAAATGCAAATTTCCTTAAAAGTTTTTTAAAACCTTACGCACTTTATATATATATATATATATATATATATATATATATATATATATTTTCAAAGCTTAATTTTTATTACCTGCAATAATGTCATTGCGGTAATGGTCCTCTGAGGAGAAGATTTTCTTTGAAAATTCATGAGTAAAGGACGCAGTATCACTCCTTGTTTTTGAACTTTAATAAAATCCCATTAATTTCTCATTTTATCATGTCATTCAATTAATATATATATATATATACACATACTACATATATATATACACATACTACGTATATATATACATACTAAATATATATATATATATATATACATACTATACATATATACTATATATATACTATACATACTAAATATATATATATACTATATATATACTACACATACTAAATATATATATATACTATATATATACTACACATACTAAATATATACTATATATACTATACATAGTAAATATATACTATACATATTAAATATATATATATATACTATATATATATACTATATATACTATACATAGTAAATATATACTATACATACTAAATATATATACTATACATATATACTATACATAGTAAATATATACTATACGTACTAAATATATATACTATACATATATACTATATATACTATACATAGTAAATATATACTATACATAGTAAATATATATATATATATATATACTATACATAGTAAATATATACTATACATAGTAAATATATATATATACTATACATATATACTATACATAGTAAATATATATATATATACTATATATGTCCTATATATATATATATATATATATATATATACTATATACACTGTATATAGATATACTATATACACTCTATATACATATACTATATATATATATATATACTATTTACACTATATATAGATATATAATGTATATATATACCATATACACTATATATAGATATACTATATATATATATATATATATAAATATACTATATTTGAAGAGAGATATACTATATATATATATATATACTATATACACTATATATAGATATACTATATATATAGAGATATACATGTGCACGTACACATGTATGTGTTTACTCATAAAGTAGTATATACACTATCAATATTTTGAGTAAGATATTTAAATTTATCATTTCCGTAGTCTCTTTAAACACTTCACGATTCTATCTTCTCCCACCATATTATCAAATAATCAGGTTGTTGTTTTTCTACACAGAGTATATGAGCATACACATATGTACATGTTATATATACACACTGCATATGCATATACTTACATGCTTATGAATAATTTAATAACTGTTGATTGATTAATAATACACAAATAATTCAACAAATAGGAATAAATAAATACAGTTGCACATAAATAAATAAACTTGTAAATACTATTTCCATCCCCCTTTTTTGCCACATTTTTCATTGTTCATCCTATTTTGCATTCTTCTAACTTTTCACGTGATTACTTTTACATAGAAATTATTTTTCTTCTTTCCTTCCACCTTTTTCAATTCAAAATGCGGCATTAATTTTCACATTTAATTGTTACGCCACAGCTCAGACTTTACCTCCTTCCAACATCGTACCCTATGTTCCATTTGACACGATGCCCCAGACAAAAACCTTTCTTTCAAGGCCGAATTAATAAACTCATCTCAACCAGCACATCCCTCCCACCTCCTAAAAACTCTATAGACTGCTGCTGCTTGACACGCAGTTTTGATTTCTGCCTTCTCACTTTCTAAATTTTTCTTTCAATCCCAAACCAGTTGAAGCTCTTGTGTTTTCAGACAAATCAATTTGATGCTTGTGAGATTTTTTTTCTTCATTCTGAGGAAATCTTACAATAAAGACGAAACGTTGATGAACACGTAAATAATATAATTTTTGGCTTTCCTTTTTCATAGATATACTATATATATATATATATATATATATATATATATATATACTGCCAAATCTGCTAGAAAGAAGGTGGGCTCCCTCTACTGGGCTAGAAAACTTCTCTCACCTGCCAGTATCTTATATCTCAAATCCCACCATTCACCCACCCATGCATGGAGTGTTGTTGCCACATCTGAACTGATGCACCAAACACGAGTCTCTCCCTCTGAGACGGAGTCCAATAAAGAGCTTCTAATCTAATAGATCCCACATTGTCTACTAAGCTCCAGCCACTGTCCCATCGTAGCAATGTTGCGTCCTTGTGCTTGCTCTACAAGTACTTCAAGGGAATGTGCTCTGACGAACTTGCTGCATTTGTACCACCTCGACATAAATACTCCCGACCGACCCGATAAGCAGCAAAATCCTACCCCCCTTAACTGTGGAGGTCCTCACATGCCGGAAAGCTAATAGCTTCTTTCCTCAAACTGTTTGTCTTTAGAATTTCCTCCCTGCTCCCTGTTTCCCCGACTATACTGACCTATAGAAATTTAAATGTAATGTGAACAAACATCTCGCTGCACAACTCCCCACTTAGGATGGCCCTATTAATATGCCCTTCCCCCTGACGTCCCAGTGGCAATGTGCCTTGTTTGGGATGAATATAAGTAATAATTATAATAATAATAATAATAATAATAATAATAATAATAATAATAATAATAATAATAATAATAATAATAATAATAATAATGATAATAATAATAATAATAATAACTAGCGGAACCCATGTAACTTACACGAAATGATGTTTTCAGTACAGGTCCTAATGTAACAAATCAACCTCTATTTGTTAGTAAGTTACGCTTGCTTTATTATGAGCCCCCCTTTTGGATAAGAGCTAAATAATTTTTTAAAAATAGTAACTCGTGTACGATGGACACTGCGCATATCTAGTAAAAAAAGGTTGATATGTCATCCGTTCAAAAGAAAGAAAAATAAATAAATAATACTGGCCCTCTCTACAACCAAAAAGAAAGGCAATAAATGGTTTTCACGTTTTAAGAAATACCAATGATACGTTAACTGCTTAAAAAGTAGGGTAATTAAATAGACAATGGCCTTAAAAACACCAAAATAAAAAACAAAAAAATAGTTTTAAGTTTTGAGCAACACAAAAAAGTACTTTTCAACCAGGTGATAAAAAAATGTATTATTTCTTCCCCTTGAAATGTAGAAAAAAAAATCTTAGAGGTTGGTTGGGATCGAACTATAAACCAGTCGGGCCGAAGTCAAAAATACTACGTCGCTAACGGTTGCGCCAAAGGGAAATAATTTAAACTGTTTCGAAACTTATGCTAGTTCCATGTTTTTCAAAATCTAGGTGCGGCACGCATGCGCAGAGCTTTTGCCGGAAGCGTGACACACGAACACATACGCTATCATATTAATATATAGATAATAAAATATATATAGTAAGTTATGAAAACATATTTATGGCAAGTAAGCTACACAGAGGCGTCCGCGTTTCATCCCCGTAGGGAATCGTCAGGCTAAGTACATGGAATCCGTGTTACTGATTCAGCAACACGAATTTCAAGCATAGCGTAATTGCCATAAATATATTTTCATAGCTTACTACCTAGCTCTACTCACGTATTGAGCACTGTTGAAGTAAATACTGAAAATCGATACATAATATAGTATATCTCCTTATAACAGTTTATGTGGATACATGGAATAATATATATATATATATATATATATATATATATATATATATAGAGAGAGAGAGAGAGAGAGAGAGAGAGAGAGAGAGAGAGCGAGAGAGAAATAAAGAGAGAGAGAAATCAGTATTAATGCCTGAAGAATTAATAAACAAGTATTTTTATTGCAGGTTTACAATTTGGTTTTGGTTTCACAAAATAAAAAATGTATTTATTGTCTTAATACGTTGATGAAACAATACGACGAGTATCAAGTTAAGCAGTAAAATATCTCACAATTCTATAACTTGGAAAAATTCATGAAATGTTCGAACTGCCTGAGGCACTTATGATTCAAATCTGGATTCGTAGGATTTTAAATGTATGAGAAAAGAAGAAAAGGAGACATATACGGCCAAGATTGATATATATATATATATATATATATATATTTATATGCGTCTTTCGGCATTTTTTATTTTAATAAATAATCTCATTTCAACTTTTAATAAAAAATAAATAAAAAATATCCTGAATTAATAAATATAATTTTTTATACTTACACTCCTTGAAAATAAACATGTCGATGCTTTTTTTTATATTATTTTAAAATCTCCGGCATAATATTACATTTTCCAAATTTAATATTACATTTTCAGAAGTTTTGATATCAGACCATAAAAATGGTGTATTTCGATATTTATTATTGCTTTTTATATATTCAGTTGCAAATATGATATCTGAAAAATGAACAAAAAAAAATGAATTAATATTCCACTCCCATGTCGAAAATGATATTTAGGACATTATAGTATTGAATTTAATAATCTTCAATATTAATAAATATGCATTAAATATAAACATTTAATCATAAATATTAATAAATCTTTCTCTCTCTATTTTCTATATATAAAATTTTAGTTCCTGTTTGTTTGTTTGTTTGTTTGTTTACAAACTCTTCCTAGTGTTTTAGTGATGGCCTCCCATAACCATATATATTCTGAAACCACATTACACTTGAATAAGTATATCTCGTATATATCTGAAAAATGAACAAAAAAAAATGAATTAATATTCCACTCCCATGTTGAAAATAATATTTAGGATATCATAGTTTTGAATGTATTAACCTTCAATATTAATAAATATTTATTAACTATAAACATATAACATAAATATTAATAAATCTGTCACTCTATTTAGTGACATAATTCTATGAAATTAGTGCGAACAGTGGCGGAGCATGATTTTCTTTTTTCCGTCATTTTTGAAGGAGGGTGTACACTGGTTTGTAGTTAAGCGTTATTACTATTTTAGTCCATTATTCAATAAATTTGGTATTTTCTTTAATTGTTTTACGGCATATCAACCCTTTTCGGGTGATTTAATCACGAATCCGGTTATTTTGGTACAAGTTTTTATGCTTCAAGTTCTTTATATCTTCAAATATTTATTCATGGTGTTTGGTTTGATTGTTTGGTTTCATGGTATATCAACCCTTTTCGTTCAAATATTTATTCATGGTGTTTGGTTCGATTGTTTGGTTTCATGGTATATTAACCCTTTTCGTTCAAATATTTATTCATGGTGTTTGGTTTGATTGTTTGGTTTCATGGTATATCAACCCTTTTTGTTCAAATATTTATTCATGATGTTTGGTTTGATTGTTTGGTTTCATGGTATATTAACCCTTTTCGTTCAAATATTTATTCATGGTGTTTGGTTTGATTGTTTGGTTTCATGCTATATCAACCCTTTTCGTTCAAATATTTATTCATGGTGTTTGGTTTGATTGTTTGGTTTCATGGTATATCAACCCTTTTCGTTCAGATATTTATTCATGGTGTTTGGTTTGATTGTTTGGTTTTATGGTATATCAACCCTTTTCGTTCAAATATTTATTCATGGTGTTTGGTTTGATTGTTTGGTTTCATGGTATATCAACCCTTTTCGTTCAAATATTTATTCATTGTGTTTGGTTTGATTGTTTGGTTTCATGGTATATTAACCCTTTTTGTTCAAATATTTATTCATGGTGTTTGGTTTGATTGTTTGGTTTCATGCTATATCAACCCTTTTCGTTCAAATATTTATACATGGTGTTTGGTTTGATTGTTTGGTTTCATTGTATATTAACCCTTTTCGTTCAAATATCCATGGTGTTTGGGTTGATTGTTTGGTTTCATGGTATATCAACCCTTTTCGTTCAAATATTTATTCATGGTGTTTGGTTTTATTGTTTGGTTTCATGGTATATCAACCCTTTTCGTTCAAATATTTATCCATGGTGTTTGGTTTGATTGTTTGGTTTTATGGTATATTAACCCTTTTTGTTCAAATATTTATTCATGGTGTTTGGTTTGATTGTTTGGTTTCATGCTATATCAACCCTTTTCGTTCAAATATTTATTCATGGTGTTTGGTTTGAGTGTTTGGTTTGATGGTATATTAACCCTTTTTGTTCAAATATTTATTCATGGTGTTTGGTTTGATTGTTTGGTTTCATGGTATATCAACCCTTTTCGTTCAAATATTTATTCATGATGTTTGGTTTGATTGTTTGGTTTCATGGTATATTAACCCTTTTCGTTCAAATATTTATTCATGGTGTTTGGTTTGATTGTTTGGTTTCATGCTATATCAACCCTTTTCGTTCAAATATTTATTCATGGTGTTTGGTTTGATTGTTTGGTTTCATGCTATATCAACCCTTTTTGTTCAAATATTTATTCATGGTGTTTGTTTTGATTGTTTGGTTTCATAGTATATCAACCCTTTTCGTTCAAATATTTATTCATGGGGTTTGGTTAGAGTGTTTGGTTTCATGGTATATTAACCCTTTTCGTTCAAATATTTATTTATGGTGTTTGGTTTGGCTGTTTTGTAGGTGAAAATTGTTGTTTTTGTTTTTGGCTTTGCAGAACATGATTGAGTTTTGTAAAAGGGAAAGTGGGAAAAACAATAACACAAATGTTTGGTGCATTTTTGGTCATGAAGCCGGTATCTTCGGACAGCCTGATCTGGTAGCACCAGTGAATATAAAGTTGAAGTTTCTCTCTGTACGTTTGTTCGCAAATTTCTCTGAGGTTCTTGGAGATGGACACTGATAAACATATATATTCTGAAACTACTTTATCCTGGGTATTTGGATAAGTATATTTCATTTTAATCAAAGGAGAGACAACATTATAGTGGTGCCATGTGTTCGTGTTTGACATCCATAAAAAGGAAATATGACAGTTAACATAATTTTATTTATAACTTGAAAATTATATAAATTAAAAAAAGAATAGAAAATGTTAATAAGGGTTAATGGCTTGGAGCATGTTTGCACAGGGATCAAAATTTGCACAATTCTCACAATAAATATGTATTTATGTAGTTTTTATTGTTACTGTTTACTCAGTTTGTCCCATAGTATTATTTCAAATCGAAATTGATATGAAATATTTTGGAGTCTGAACTTTTTAACTTATTAAAGGCCCCAACAGTGCACCAGTATTATGAACCTATACTTGGATACATATTTCATCTATTATTATACAACATCTGAGTCAATGGCAGTTTGTTTCCCTAAAGTTTTGTTTCTTATATGCTTTAATAATACAAAATACATGCTAAAATATACATTAGTTCTGGGATTGAGTTATGCTTGAAAGATCTTTTTTATTAGAAGTAATCTGTAATTAACTGAAGAAGTCACCCATCTCTCACTTTATTATCTATATATTTCTTTCACCCCTCTTGATTCAACCACTCTAATATATTTAATGTCTCTGTGAGCATTTAGAGAAAGACTGACTCTCTTCAGCATTGCCATCTAATTTACATAAATGTTTGTGCATTCTATGAACACATATGTAAATTAGATGGGAAAATAATAAATCTCTTTACTTCTATATGAGAATAATGAAGAATAATAATACTTCTATATAATATAAATAATAATATATAGACTTATTATTTTTAGTTATGCAAGAAGAATGTCTTAACAGATATGTCACAGTTTATAAATTTTCGAATGACATCAAAGTAGAATAAATAGTGGTAGTTGGTGTAACCTAACGAATATTTCATCTAATATAAAAAGTAAAGTCATCCCTCCCTTACATTGGTGCTCGATAACTTTCGTAACAAAAGCTAGATATAGAAATATGTATCGTAAGTGAGATAGGACAATTATTGGTTCATGTTGTTAGAAATAAAAAATTACTTTCGGTTTATTTTTTTGATTTTTATATTTTATCCTGTTCACTATTTGATTTCCTTTCTCATGAATAAAAAAGTGGGAAGCCTCTTCACTCCCTATTTTATATGTACTCTTCTTCTCCTCATTTACACCGGGCCCCAAAATATAATATACATGTTAAAATATAAGTTTTATAGATATTTTTTAAAGATAAAATATTTTAAAAACATATAACTGTTACAATAATTTAATATTTCTATTATTAATTTAAAAATCGTAAAAGATTTTGAATAAAAAAGAGAGAGCATACAATTTAACAAAATATTTCAGCATAATTTTACACCTGCACAATGTGGGGTACACCTGTCAGTATGCATTAAAATTTATACTAGCAAATTGTTCATAACAAATTTGATTGTAAAATACATTTTTGGAATGCCTCAAATTAAGTCTACAGTGAGATGCTGGTTTCATCACGTTTTTGGGTTTGTCTACATCATACTAGCTCAACCAGTAACCCAGGCTTGTTTGAATAAGGACGAGTCATACTTGCAAAGTGACATGTTACAAATCTCATTTTTTTTAACCAATAAGAACAGTAGACCAATGAAATATTGTCATAGGTCCTCCTCCTCCTCCCCCCTCCTCCTCATCGTATTCAGTTTAACGTCCGGCTTACATGCTTGCATGTGTTGGACAGCTTTAAGAAATTTACTTCCAAATTAACCTATCTCTGTCCAGCTCTTTATTTATCCCTTATTTTCTCAAATCCATTTTATCATTTCCTCACATATTTTCCTTGTGAATAGGACCTGCCACCTTAACTGTTCTACATTTACTGACACAATAACGCTCATCCATTCTTTCAGTGTGGCCATACCATCAAAGTCTCCTGTTCTACACACATCTCCTTCTTCTGAGATCATCACAACTAAGCCTGTGTTTAAAACTCACATTACACATCTATCGTATCATTCTCATATCATTTCTCTCTGTGCAACATATGTCCTCAATCCTCACTGACCAGGTTTCACTTCTATAAATCATCATACTGCATCCACACGCCTGATAGACTCTTCTCATGGTTCACTGTGGTAACGCTCTGCTGGTTAGTAATGGCAGAAGTTCCCTGAACTTACTCCACCCAATCCTAATTCTTGCAATCACATTAGAACCTGCTTCACCTAGTGCTCCAATGGCATCACCAAGGTAACAAAACTTCTCGTCCATCATCTATTTAAGGCATCTGTCCGATTAGAACTAATTTTAATGGATTTATTCTCTCAAGTGTCCACTATACAGTGTGGACTAGTCAGGCGAGTTCCTATTTACTTGCCTCCCAACTAGGGCAAAGTTAGACACAAGTTCGGTTTTTAATATGGAGAAAATCCAGCTCCCTAAAAGTTGGTTGGAAGAAAAATTAAAATTGCTTCAGTCTAGAAAGACTTCTCCCTCACTCACCGAGAACAAAATAGACTAAGTGTAGCATCAGAACAGATACTACACTTTGTTCCTAGCCAAAAGACAAAGGATATAGGAAGGGAGATCACCATCCTGAAATAGTCAAGAGAGGATGCCAAAAATTATTGAAAGTTCTTCACAATATCAGGCGAGTTATTGCAAACCTTTTTATACTACCATTAATACCACTCTGAGACCATTAAATAATGCTAACCGAAATATTTAACAATTAGCACCAATTAAACAAGTTATGAAACATAATATAACAAGGCATTAAGAAAACAAACAATAGTTCTATTTATCTTCCTCCCACAAGGTAAGATGTGACACAAGGTTGGGAAAGTGGGGAAAAAACCAGCACTCGAGAATTTGAGCACTCTGGCTATTTAAAAATTGCCTAGGCAGCCCTGTCGGCATTCCCCGGTAGGGGCGCCTCAGGCGATTAGCAATAAACTAACCCCACTCTCAAAGGCTTAGAAGGCAAAGCCTGGGAGGGTGCACCTCCTAGAACTGCACAGGATGGACAACCGATAGACCGGCGTGAATCCAGACCCAAAGGCCCGGACAATACCGGTTTATAAGGGCGGGGTAAAAACTTATCTATATAATATGTTAAGCCATTTCATATTTGTATTTACGTTATCAGCTTTCACATACATTAAAAATATGAGATCATCCGATCAGCAAAGATGGTGATTGATGATTAATCTGATGTCACTAAGGTAAACAATTCCGACTTTACCCATTTTAAAATGAATTGTTCCAAAATCAGATTATGTCGTCTTTAGTCGACTAAAACAGTACAATTTTAAATAAATACATTTCAGAAAGTGACATTCGTTTTATTGATTTGAAGAATATTTAGCTGACAATTATTTTTACGGTTAGAAGGCAAAGGATATTTATTGCTTTAAAAAGAATTAAATTGCTACAATTTTAAATAGATAAATAAGGAAGAGACATATTCATTTTATTTATTTAAATAATATTTAGATGGCAATGATAATTATTTTTATAGAATTGACCCTGACAGACATTTGTTATTTTAAAAGGATTGCTATTTTTTTAAAGTAAGTTATACAGATTGATATAGAAAGCACTGTGGAATTTCCATGGGGTCCCGCTATGTTAATTATTATTTGCACTCACTAGAAATTGTCACACAGGTCATCGGCAGTGATTGCTCAGTGTTCCTTGGAGTCTGAGTGACAACAAGTCTCCCAAGATTTCCAGTACTCTCCACCTCTTTTCGATAACACCCGATAATAACCTTGCAGTATCGCAATAGACGCTTACCATTGATTTCTCGCTGGTAAGAACCATTGGTCTTCTCTTGGATTTGGGTTGCAATAAGTCTCCCCAAGGTCCCAACATTCTCCCCACTCTTCCAGTGAAGGTCTGAGTTGTGCTGTCCCTCCTCGGTCTTCTCATCCTCCTTGACTCTCTACAAATATTTTGTGTGATATCAGCCTAGGCCAGCACCACTTGTTTTTTTTTGGGGGGGGGGGGGGCAGCTTATGATGTTTCCTGCAATTTCTGTTCATGCGGCGGTGTTTTTATGTGGTGTCAGCTGAAGCTGGTGTAATTTATTGGGGAGGGGGAGCTTATGATGTGATATTTCTTGCAGTTTCTGTTCCGTGTTTCCTGTGGTGTTCTTCCTGTGGTTTTGTTTTCTTCTTGTTGTAAATTCCATGTGACTGGTTAACATTCATAGCTTATGCAGGTTGGTTTCCGCATTCGAGGATTTTCCTTAAGATTGCAGCTGTTTTGGTCATTGCCGTTCTGTCTCAGTGATTCCTTTGATTATTATTATTATTTTTTTTTTTCATCTTTTTATCTCATGCTGAGACATTTCGTGAATACCTTCCAACTTCTTCTGTGTGTTGCAACTTTGCTTATGCTGCCTGCCAGTTTCATGACGTGATCAACTGATGCCCTCAATGGCTTAAGTAGCCTACCACATTGCTTTTGGTAGTCGACGTCAATGTGGGACACACTTTAGAGCATTTCGGATAATTGACGGCGAGTGACATGCCCTTACAAGTTGTGATATCATAGTGCGATGTACTTTCTCATGGAAGCCTATAGAGTGAGATCGGCAATTTTCTCCATCCTATACAGCCAGGATCGTATCGTTTGACGTTTCCTCATCGCTAGTTATAACTAGTTTAAGATTTTATGAAAAAACAAATTAAAACACAAAAAAAAACCAAAGAGCAGGTGAAGTGCTCTTTAGCCTTTGTAGAGATGGTGTCTCGATAGAAGCACTGTTCCCCATCACTACACTGGGTAGGCATCAGGAAGGCCATCTGGCGGACCATAAAGATCTCACCTCAAATAAAGAAAATGACTTCCAAAGAAATTCTGTATATATTTTATAAACTATAGTTGTTAGATGGGGCCCTGGCAAGTACTAACCACTGGATGCATCTTTGCATCATACCCACAACGATTCGTGTGAGCTTGTGTAGTAGATAAGGTTGGGAAATAGGATAGGCAGAACAAAAAGTTTAAATAGGCTGGTAAAGATAGATTTCAGGATGTCGGGGTGGGGTAGAGGTGAACACCTTGCCCAAGGGTGTCTAAGACATTTGGTGTTGTGCCCGGGACAAATTCTGTTGAACCCATAGATGGGACTCTGACAGGTACTACCACTCCTCCGGGTCAGAATGGACCTGAGAGTAATAGTAACAATCGGGGTAACTCTACGCACCCAAAAGCTCACAAATTGGGGCCTCAACATCGAGTGCACCTTAAGATCAAAACCAGAAACAGATCAGAGTGTAGTATATGTTATGTAATGCTAACTGCACAAAGTATACTACCAAATCAAAATATCAAACAAGACTATGTTTTGACATTAAATTCTTGACAGCTTCATTTAGAAAAAAGACAAATTGATTTAGAAACATGCACTAGAGAGAGGCGGGTGATCACAATAGACGCTAATTAGGAGATGCACAATTTGTGATTATTCAAATATACAAAATTAACTTAGTTTAATAATCAATCTTATCGTCAAATTTTAATTTTTATTTTGTTTATAGAACAGTATATATATATATATATATATATATATATATACATATATATTTGTCTATCTATTATACCTTTGCATTGTATTGCCTTACAATGCGGAGGTGTAATGGATAGAAAAAAACTGAAGCAAATTAAGACATAATGGTGGAATGAGTTAAGCAGTTTCCACCTTTCTATTAATGCAATACACACACACACACACACATATATATATATATATATATATATATATATATATATATATATATATATATATATATATATATATTTCTTATATTATAATCTTATTTGCGTCAGAGTGGTCTGATAGAAATTCTGTATAATATGATATTTCGGGAAAATTTCCTTCTATCAGATGTGTGTTCAACCTTAATTCAAATGTTCATGTGAAAGTCGGTGCCAATGAGAGCTATTCAGCAGAAATTGAAATGGATATATATATATTTGTAAGGATATCACCAACTGCCATTAGCTTTAAGGCATAGCTCATTGGGTAAAACTAATTCGAGCTCCCGGAACTTGCAATGTTTACATTGAGATATTACTTACATTCAGTGTCGTATGATAGAGTAGGGGTAGGAGAGCCGACTGTCAGCTCGACGGTTGAGTTTCAATCCTGGCTTGAGGCACTAACTGGTCTAGCCGCACTGAAGAGCTGTGATACAGTGAAATAGTCTGTATGTGGATGACTATATATATATATTCAATTAGGGTGTCTTCCCTTTGTCAAGTTTCTTTTCCCCGAAATATTAAATAAATGATTTTATAATCATCCGGACATCACACAAACAGCTAACACCACTCTTGCTGTTATGTAAGATTTTAAGAAAAAATAAATAGTAAGTCATATTCGATTTATTATTTTTGTTCCTTCCAACTTACATCTTACCCGGAATTTGCATTGCCCACAGTCTTTTAAAAACATACTACTAATATATATATATATATATATATATATATATACTAGTAGAAAACCCGTCATAGAATGAGTATAAGCAATAAATATAGAATTAATTTAAAATCTTAATGCTTTTTCTTTCTTTAGATGTTATGGTAAAGCTTTCAAAAATAAATAATGTGCTCATGTTACTTACCTTGTTGCCTAGAATACATACTCCATAATTCATAATGATTAGTTAAATAGTTTAGTATTTTACGAAGCACATACATATTATTAACGCTCACGTGCATGCACCGATTCTTTTAAAAAGGTATTACTTCATATAACTCAATATTTGATGTAAAGCAATTCTTTTCTCTATTAAATTTTTAGTGTCTTACTTATTTTAAAGGTTTTTGGGGTTCACGTGTGAGTTTGCGTGTGTACATCCCCTGAATGGTAAAGTTTACAACAAAAAAAAATAATGTGCTTATGTTACTCACCGAGTTGCCGAGAATATATATTCTGAAATTACTAATGATCAGTTCATAAAAAATAAAATAAAATTTTTATATATATGCACTCTCTAGATATTGACATTTACAAAAAAATAATGTGGCCATGTTACTCACCGTGTTGTCGAGAATATATATTCCAAAATTCATAATGATCCATTCATTAGTTTAGGAGATTAAATGTTTTGGGGGACAGGTGCGAGTTTGGGGTGGTCGCACTCCTGAAATGATAAAGTTTCTTTTTTTTTTAATTTTGCACCCATGTTACTCACTGAGTTACCGAGAATATATATTTCAAAATTTATAATGATCGGTTCATAAAAATAGATAAATAAATTATATATATATATATATATATATATATATAATTTATATATGCATCCCTTAAATGTTAACATTAACAAAAAAAATTAATCTGCCCATGTTATTCACTGACTTTTGTAGAATATATATTCCAAAATTGATAATGATCTGTTAATTAATTTAGGAGATTACTCTGTACACACACATACCCATATATGTATGTATGTATGTCATCCACAGAGACTGTTTCGCTGTATTACATCTCTTCAGTGTGGCTAGACTACCACCGCTCCCAAGCCAGGGATCGAACCTTCAACCATCTAGTTGACAGTCGGTAGCTCTTACCATTAGGCTACGGGAGAAATGCTTGTAAATTATATCTACAATATCTATTCATATAAACATCAGCCGTCGCTTCCATTGTGCTCAATTTTGTTTATTTACAAAGAGCTTTACATTATGCTAAGAAGCAGCAGGAGACATCACGCAACGACAGTGTTCGACCCAAGACTTTACATAGAGAGAGAGATATATATTACATGCACATGCTACAGTCAGAAGGTTTGGAGTCACCCTGTATTTCTTTAAAAAAAAGACCTTGAAATGATATCTATGTAGGTATTTCTTTTTAAAGCAAAATATACAATTTCAGTAACTACAGTATATTTGCTTTCATTTTGACAACAAAAAAAACATTTAATTATTAAACATTTTCATACAACAGCATCATAGTTTGCTTTCATCGATAAAAACACCACCTGTCCTGATTGCTTTTTTACCAATTCCTCGCATTTTTTCTGAAAGTTTTTGAAAAAGACACATAGATAATAGACTTTCCCAAGTATTCTTCAAGAACTAAAAAAGCTCACTTTTACTCCTTGAGTATTCTCTTCAAACTCTCTTTTCCAAGTATTCCAATATTATTCAAAATTGAACTATATTGGCAGAGCATGAGCGGAACCTCAATGTCTTTGGAATTAAATGTTTAAAAACTATCCTTGAAGAAACTTTCCAAGATAGACGAAGAAATACAGATATCAGAAAGAGGCTTAATATTAAACACGTCCATCTATGACGTTATACAAGAAAAGAGAGCAATATGGTTTGGACATGTTTTTCCAGCTACCAGGCGCAAGCTATGTTAAGAAATTATATCAAAAAGATATAATTCAAGAAAGATCAAGAGGACGACGACCACCACCAAATAGATGAACCAATCAGATAAGGGTTGAGATTGGCATGCTGCTCCTGACAATTGAAAGACTGGCTCAAGACTGTTATAAGTGGTAAAATTTTGTTTTCAAGCATGTGGCGAAGCTCTCTGGAATATTCAAATAAGTCAAGTGAGTTATAATTTGGAAAGGATTTTCATCGTGATTTGAATGTAGTGTAAACAATATATAAAACATTCAGGGCTAGCGGATATTAAATAAGTACATGTATAATGAAGTCGGAGTCAGATGGTGAAGAGGCAAAAAGTGTACCCTCTGATAAATCTTATATCCTTCCTTCTATATATGTTTCTGGAGTATGCACAAAAGTCAAGTTAAGTAAGTCAATTCAATGAGAGGTCAGAAGATTGAAGTGATAATGTCATAATTTCAAAAATGTTACTTTTTTTGTGTAAATCCGATTTCATGTCTTTGCAAAAACGAATGATACTGTTTTTTTTTTCATAATTCTCTCAACCTAAATCAGATCTTCAACCTATTTCCCCCACCAAATACTTTCCACCAATAATAGACCTTAACTAATAGAACTACACATCCATTATTCACTCTTTCTTCTCATGTACACTCTTATCTCAGTACTAAAATGTTCAAATTTGGACTCGTCTGTGAACAATACATTTTACTTTCAATGTCCAATCATTATGTATTTTGCCCACAACGGTCTTTTCTGCTTACACACTTTCCTTAGCAGGAGTTTCTTGATGGCTATGCAGCCGTGAGCCCTGCTGATCTAAGTCGATTTTTCACAGCTGAGAGGGACACTGATTGCTGTCAAAAGGAATTAAGTTTAGCTGTCAACTCAGTAGCAGTTTTTCTTTCTGTCTTTGACTCGAAATAATCGAGTGTTTATCTTTAGCAACAGTTGGCACTTTTTGTGGTCCAGCTCTTTTTTCTGGAAACATTTATTCTAGTTTCTAACTGCCTTTGTAACGAATATTGTACCGCATGTTTAGAACTCTTCAATGTCTTAACAATTTATTTTGAGCAACATTTTAATGTGTGCTCCCACCTCAGTACTTAACTGTTTTGAGTCGAACATTTTGCACATTTTCTTTTAAAATTTACAAACATTTTGTTTTTATAATTAAGAAATTCACACTTGAAACGTTGATGGAATAAAAATTTAGAAGAATATTTTTTGAAAGCCAAAACAATGTATTTGTTTTTTTCTTGTTGTTTTGTTTTTAATAATTTATTTATTTTAAAGTCGAAATCTTTCGATGTGAAAAACGTCTTTGTCAAAAGTATATAGGCATTTGATTTTTTTTTTTTCTTCTTTTTTCTTTTTAATCCTTCTTCACCGAGGCATATAATCGCTGCCAAGATAAGAGTCCATTTCGGTGTTTGAATGCCGGTGTGTGTCATGTGGCGACGTGATGTTGAATAATGAAGAAATTCAAACTTGTAACGTTGATGGAATAACAATATAGATGAATATTTTTGAAAGCCAAAACAACGTGTTTGTTTTTTGTTTTTTAAATAAATTATTTATTTATTTATGTTAAAGTCTTTTTTTTAATCTATGTAAATACAAAAGAGTTTAATATTTAAAGTTGTGGTTATATTTCGGATGATTAATTACTGTTCATTCCTTAGTGTGAGTAACTTATTACATAGTATGAAGGAAAATGTAAATTTGGGATTATGAGATCTTATAATGGTTATATTTGAAACATTTCTTATGCAGACAATTAGAAAGGACCTCAACTTTTTCATTTAATAGGTAATATTGAATAGCTAATCCATCGTTATATATTCATTTTAAAAAATATTAACATTTGACTCTGAAATACAAGATATACAAATATATAAACATATACACGTACATAACTTTATATAGAGTGAGATATTTTTTAATTCAACTCACCCCTTTCCTCTCTCTCTCTCCACATATGCATGCACTCTTAGCAAATTCATTACAATATGTCGTTCTCAGATAAAAGGGAACAGAAATGGACTGGACATTTTGATTATATTAAATCTTTTAGAGGGAAGATTTAAAAGATGGGGTGGGTGATGAAATCGTGTTTTGCCTTGCTGGTAGTTGTTTTAATAAAGTTGTTATCTCACAAACTGAGGAAATAAAAATAAGAGAAAATACATTTTCAATCGATGATACTTTTTATTTTCTAATATGCTGGAATTCTAAATTTTAGTATGATGTTACATAAAATAGTGAAATGCAATCGTTTTAAAGATAATGAAGAGAAAATAGTAATAAAATATGACTTAAATCTGATGATAAAAATAATGAGCAAAGTAAATGTTGATAAATTATTACTATGAGTTAGAGGCTCTTTTTAGAAACTAATGGTTGGTGCACCAGCCCAGATGTGGCGACAATACCCCAGGCATGGACGAATGGTGGCTTAGTAGAGGTATAGGATACTGGCAGGTATGAGAAGTTTTTTTTAGTCCACCTTCTTTGCAGCAGTATCTACTATGTATTTATTCCAATTCATGTTACCTGTGAATGTTAGGCTTTATTTACTCCTCCCCAGGAGTTAGGCACAAGGCCAGTTTTATCTTACTCCCACAAGTAAGATGTGACCCAAGATCGGGTCGAGAAAGTGGGGTCTGAAAAGCCAGCGCTCGAGAGGTGAGCACTCTGGCCATTTAAAAATTGCCTGGGCAGCCCCGTCGGCATTCCCCGATAGGGGCGCCTCATACAGTAAGCAATAAACTTACTCCTCCCCAAAGAGGGGAGGCAAAGCCTGGGAGGGTGGACCTCCTAGAACTGCACAGGACAGGCGTGCAGTATCCATCAGAACAGATACTACACTTTGATCTTAGCCAAAAGGTTGAATTTTTCAGTCTCAAAAACGGTGCTATTAACCATGACAATCGGTGGTTGGAAAGGTTTCTTATAATCGTTAAAATTATGACTTTAAGATGATTACAGTAATTCAACATGAGCCGAGTTACATCCAAATCACTTCACAACCGGCTGGTCATAACAATTTCCTTTAATAAGTCAACAACGACTTCTACTTGTATTATCCTCATTATTTTCACAACATTTCGGTTAATGTGAATTTTTATTTGAAATTGTGAATCTATACGGATTTTAGAACTGAACCCTTTATTTAATCCACAGAGCTAAACTGTTCTCATTGCATCAGAAATTACCGAGTAGAAACGTTAATTATTATGCTATTCTTTGTTAATTGTTGCCTGTAGTAAGGATTGAACCTTCGCCCTCCAGGAGACTGTCACTTAGAATTAATTGCTAATCAAAGCATTTAACAGTTGCACCACGGATCCACATGGACAATTCTAGTATGAATAACACAATAATCAAAACTTCTACCCACTCAAAACTGACGGAACGAGAACAATCTACCTTCAAGTATTAAATAAAAGGTTCAGTTCGAAATTCTGTACAGGTTACCGAGTTTGCCATAAATATTTCCAAGTTCTAAAAATTACATCTGAAGAAGATTGGGGGTTAATTCGGCTGAAACGTTGTTGAAATAGCAACCAAGATGAGTATAATAATCCGAATAATCCAAATTATCAAATCGTCAATTCGAAAATTATGAAACATAAATACACTGCAGCTACTAAAAATTGATCTCTTACTTAAAAAAATACAAAAATATCTCATTTTCAGGTGACTTTCAAAGAAATGTATGGTTGCCCAAACTTCTTGTTTTTTTGTTTTTTTTATGTATAATCTAAAATATTTTCTTATTGCAAGAACCTTGTTTACAAATTTCTTGGAAACAGAAGCAGGCGATAAGAAAATGTAAGTAATATTTCTTGAATAAAAATTAATCTTAAACGTAATAAGATTTATTATTACAAAACATTAAGCGAAACATTCGGCTCATGTAATTATACATTGAGGTTTAAATGTTTATTGTTCTTTCAACATTAATTTTAATGAATTATGAATAAACTGTAAATTAAAAATCTAATTGATCTAATCTGATTGAAACTTTACTGGAAATAGAAGCAAACAAGAAATCATAAGCACACGGTGACCGCCAAAAAAGTGCCACTCTTGGAAACGATAATAAAATCCACAATCCTTTCTACGATTTGACCATATTTGGTACAAATAACCTTTAGTTCATGCCTGACTTGCCCACTAAGTTTCAATCACGAATATCCGACAGTCTTTGTTTTATCATCATTCAATGATATGCGGGTGGAGGGCATCTTGGTGACCATCTCATTAGTA
The DNA here is from genome assembly GCA_963556195.1 of Sepiola atlantica. NCBI lineage: Eukaryota > Metazoa > Mollusca > Cephalopoda > Sepiida > Sepiolidae > Sepiola > Sepiola atlantica. Next base: position 44,344,198 of record OY744525.1, on the reverse strand, counting down.
GGAGGTATTATCCTGAATGGACTTCACAATCATCGGACCTTAATCACCCCCCTCAAAGATAATGTCTATCAAAACAATCCTTAGACAATTTCTGATCTAGACAATAGTCATCATAGCTAAAATAAGATAGAAACGTGTCAGATTTATTGAAAGTTTTGCACTGACCAAGATATGTGCTAATCATTGAATGGCGATAAGATAAAGACTGTTGGAAATTCATAACTGAAATTTGGTGGATATGTCAAGAATATCAGTGTATTTGTACTAAACATCCTTGGACTGTAGAAGGAATTATGAATTGCATGAACGATTCCATGGTGGCATTTATTTTTTAAATATAACATTTTTGCATTAAAAAAAAATAATTTTGATGGATGACTATTATCTATTGGATGTGTAAATGGGAAAAAGGATCAGTTATGATACTGCAAAAGGTGTTGCAAAATTGACTGGGTTATAGTTTAAATATTGACCGCTTTTTGAGAAATATTTGATAAAGAAAAAGAAGTTTCGGTCAATAATCATGGAATGGTTTCTGTGTGTGTTTGTGTGCAAGTAGAAAATGCATTTAAAATAACAGGAAGTATGTTTATCACCTCTAACTCAAAAGGCTGTTTAAAATTAGAAGTGATGTTTACCACAATATAACAAAATAAGTATATCTTCTACACCTCAGAAAAGCCTTATCCTCGAGTGGTCGTTGGGCCTTGATAAGCGATAACAATTTAATTTTAAAAAAAAGGGTGCACAAATGATTTAAAAAATAAGAAGGTGTGTTTATTATCTCCACCTTGAAATGATTTTAAAATTAGAAGATATGTTTATCTACTTCACCTCAAAATAATTTTTAAAAATCAAAAGGTATGTCTATCACTTCCATATTAAATTATTTAAAAAATTAGAAGGTATGTTTATCACCTCCACCTCAAAATGATTTTTAAAAATAAAAAGATATGTTTATCGCCTCCACTTCAAAAGAGTGTGAATAAATTAGAAGATATCTTTATCACCTCCACCTCAAAATGATTTTTAAAATTAGAAGATATGTTTATCAACTCCACCTTAAAAGGGTGTACACAATTAGAAAATATGTTTATCATCGAACCAATAAATGATTTTTTAAATTAGAAGATATGTTTCTCAACTTCACCTCAAAATAATTTTTAAAATTAAAAGATATGTCTACCACTTCAACATTAAATGATTTTTTAAATTAGAAGATATGTTTATCAACTCCACCTCAAAATGATTTTTTTTAATTAAAAGGTATGTCTATCACTTCCACATTAAATGATTTTTTAACTTAGAAGGTATGTTTATCACCTCCACCTCAAAATGATTTTTTTAAATAAAAAAATATGTTTATCGCTGCAACTTCAAAATGATTTTTAAAATTAGAATGTAGTTTATCACCTCCACCTCAAAATTATTTTTTAAAATAAGAAGATATCTATCACCTCCACCTCAAAATGATTTTTTAAAATAAGAAAGTATGTTTATCGCCTCCACTTCAAAATGATTTTTTTTAAATTAGAAGGTATGTTTATCACCTCCACCTCAAAATTATCTTAAAAAATAAGAAAGTATGTTTATCGCCTCCACTTTAAAAGTGTTTGAAAAAATTAGAAGGTATGTCTATCACTTTCCACATTAACATGATTTTAAAAATTAGAAGATATGTTTATCGTCTCCACCTCAAAATTATCGTAAACTGTAAGAAAATATGTTTATGACTTCCACCTCAAAATTGTTTTAAAAATTAGAAAATATGTTTATGACTTCCACCTCAAAATTGTTTTAAAAATTAGAAAATATGTTTATGACTTCCACCTCAAAATTGTTTTAAAAATTAGAAAATATGTTTATGACTTCCACCTCAAAATTGTTTTAAAAATTAGAAAATATGTTTATGACTTCCACCTCAAAATTGTTTTAAAATTAGAAAATATGTTTATGACTTCCACCTCAAAATTGTTTTAAAATTAGAAAATATGTTTATGACTTCCACCTCAAAATTGTTTTAAAATTAGAAAATATGTTTATGACTTCCACCTCAAAATTGTTTTAAAAATTAGAAAATATGTTTATGACTTCTACCTCAAAATTGTTTTAAAAATTAGAAAATATGTTTATGACTTCCACCTCAAAATTGTTTTAAAAATTAGAAAATATGTTTATGACTTCCACCTCAAAATTGTTTTAAAAATTAGAAAATATGTTTATGACTTCCACCTCAAAATTGTTTTAAAAATTAGAAAATATGTTTATGACTTCCACCTCAAAATTGTTTTAAAAATTAGAAAATATGTTTATGACTTCCACCTCAAAATTGTTTTAAAAATTAGAAAATATGTTTATGACTTCCACCTCAAAATTGTTTTAAAAATTAGAAAATATGTTTATGACTTCCACCTCAAAATTTTTTTAAAAATTAGAAAATATGTTTATGACTTCCACCTCAAAATTGTTTTAAAAATTAGAAAATATGTTTATGACTTCCACCTCAAAATTGTTTTAAAATTAGAAAATATATTTATGACTTCCACCTCAAAATTGTTTTAAAAATTAGAAAATATGTTTATGACTTCCACCTCAAAATTGTTTTAAAAATTAGAAAATATGTTTATGACTTCCACCTCAAAATTGTTTTAAAAATTAGAAAATATGTTTATGACTTCCACCTCAAAATTGTTTTAAAAATTAGAAAATATGTTTATGACTTCCACCTCAAAATTGTTTTAAAAATTAGAAAATATGTTTATGACTTCCACCTCAAAATTGTTTTAAAAATTAGAAAATATGTTTATGACTTCCACCTCAAAATTGTTTTAAAAATTAGAAAATATGTTTATGACTTCCACCTCAAAATTGTTTTAAAAATTAGAAAATATGTTTATGACTTCCACCTCAAAATTGTTTTAAAAATTAGAAAATATGTTTATGACTTCCACCTCAAAATTGTTTTAAAAATTAGAAAATATGTTTATGACTTCCACCTCAAAATTGTTTTAAAAATTAGAAAATATGTTTATGACTTCCACCTCAAAATTTTTTTAAAAATTAGAAAATATGTTTATGACTTCCACCTCAAAATTGTTTTAAAAATTAGAAAATATGTTTATGACTTCCACCTCAAAATTGTTTTAAAATTAGAAAATATATTTATGACTTCCACCTCAAAATTGTTTTAAAAATTAGAAAATATGTTTATGACTTCCACCTCAAAATTGTTTTAAAAATTAGAAAATATGTTTATGACTTCCACCTCAAAATTGTTTTAAAAATTAGAAAATATGTTTATGACTTCCACCTCAAAATTGTTTTAAAAATTAGAAAATATGTTTATGACTTCCACCTCAAAATTGTTTTAAAAATTAGAAAATATGTTTATGACTTCCACCTCAAAATTGTTTTAAAAATTAGAAAATATGTTTATGACTTCCACCTCAAAATTGTTTTAAAAATTAGAAAATATGTTTATGACTTCCACCTCAAAATTGTTTTAAAAATTAGAAAATATGTTTATGACTTCCACCTCAAAATATTGTAAAAAATAAGAAGATATATTTATCTCCATCATCTCAAAATTATTTCTGAGAAATTAGAAGCCATGTTTATCATCTTCACTTGGAAATGATTTTTAAAAATTAGAAGATATGTTTATCACCCCCACCTCAAAATTGTTTTTAAAAATTAGAAAATATGTTTATGAATTCCACCTCAAAATGATTTTTTTAAATTAAAAGATATGTTTATCATCTCCAACTCAAAATTATCTTAAAAAGTAAGAAAATATGTTTATGACTAACACCTCAAAATGTTGTAAAAAATTAGAAGATATGTTTATAATCTCCAGCTCGAAATGATTTGAAAAATTATAAGATATGTTTATCACCTCCACCTCAAAATGGTTTTAACAAATAAGAAGGTATGTTTATCTCCTACACTTCAAAATGATTTTAGAAATCATCCCCACCCAAAAAGGGTGTAAAAACTTAGAAAGTATCCTTATCCTTAATGCAGATTTAGTGCTTACATTATCCCCATTCTCCCACTCCACCTAATTTGAATGCATATTATTTTACAATATGAAAGTTCACAGAGTTAATTAGTGTCATGTGAGCATAGCCACAAGCCTGCAGGAAGTAACAGTTGAGTAATAATAGTATGGGTCCACTAGCATGTTGCACACTGTTTCTCTATAAGTACATTTCTCTGATCAGAAAACTTAAAATGAGCTCTTTTAAAAAATTAAACTAATTCAAAACACGCAGAATGAGGTAATTATGCATATTTTAAGTTTTTTTTAATTTTACGTATACTCATTTTGAGGCTTGTTCACCTGAAGAAATGTACTAATATAAAAAAGGTTGCCATTTTATAGTTGATAAATATATATATATATATATAGTAATCCAGGTAAAGTAAACATACACAGGATAAAAATCCAAAGAATGCCAACCGGGCGTATACAACCGTGTTCAACAGTAAATAGAGCTATTTATATTAATATTTTTTATTTACACAGACATGTACAAAAATCCGCTACACTGGCATGTCGATGTTATCGATCATTAGTTATTGGAAACTAAGATCTCTTAAGGCGGAAAAGTATTTTAACTTACAATCTGACACCTTGGAAAATATAGGAACAGTGTTATAAATAGATCTACCTTTTTTTAAACTCTTTAACAAAAATTTACAAACAGTTTTTTTTTTCAATTATTTTAAATTTGACCATGTGACCTTCTGGTTTTGAATTTAGATTACTTTTTTCCTTTCTTTTTCTTCTTTTTCAATATGAACATCTGAGTGAAAGATCAGATTTTTCCGCCTAAAGAGATCTTAGTTTCTAATAACTAATGATCGATAACATCGACATGCCAATCAAAATATATATATATATATATATATAATTAGTTATAAATATTTGTTTATCTACATACATATGCGTTTCATAATGCTGGGAATCGTCAGTGTAGAGATGATTCTTCATACCGGTTGCAGGACTCGAAACCTCGGAACACGAGTCATATTTTTAACTCAAATTCCGACGCTTTAGCCCACATGGCCACTATAAACAACCTGATAAATCAGCGAGAGATTAACCCTATTAAAGGCAGTTGTCGTTTAGAGTGTTCAACTACTGAAGGAACATGCATTAAAGCTACGACGACAGCTGTGTTAATACTACTCACTACAGTCCTCAGGCTAGATTGGGCGCGACAAATGATTCTTCATACCGGTCGCAGCACTCGAAACATCGGAACACGAGTCATGTTTTTAACTCAAATTCTGACGTCTTAGCCCACACGGCCACTATAAACAACCTGATAAATCAGCGAGAGATTAAACCTATTATATATATATATATAATGTGTGTGTTTTTCGTTCAAGTTTTAAAGTATTGCATGGAAAGTTAATAAAATTGAAATAAAAGCCAAATTAGCAATACAAGATTAATTTATTATTATTTTTTTTTTTTCTTACATTAATCCTATCGATTATGGAATAAAATTCCTTCTTCAGGGGTGACCAGTATTGAGTCATTTTTTTTTTTTTTTCTCATCAAAAAACAAGAATAAAGAAACTTATTTCTTTGTTAATTTGATAAACGTCTTTGATGGTACGACGTCATCGCCTTGCTGTTATGAAATGGCGGGTAGGATTCAAAACCGGTGTCGAACGAGGGATGCGTTGGCTCGCTGTCGAGTAATGTGTGTAATATATATGAGAATAATGTTGTAGTTTGCTTGAAGCACTGTGCGTAATATATAAGTAGTATTGTTTGAAGGTGATGACAATGTGTTGGTTAGGTAACACCGACGGTACATGAAATGGTAAACAGGAATGACAATATTGAGAAATCAATAATTTCAAATAATTTTCATTTACCAATGTATTATTATCGAACCGTTGTGGTAGAGGTGGTGTATGTTTCTTTTTAACTTTTCGAGGGAAGCTCTCATGTTCAAAAAATAAAATACAGCCACTCGACAGAAAAAACCCCCAAAAAACACCCCGAGTTGCTTCCCAAATATGATCAAAGGTAAAGATCGGATTTTAACTCTGCCTGATGAAATCTCAGTTTCTAACAGCTGTTGATCGATAACATCGACATGCCAGTGTCGCAGATTTCCATAGAAATGAAACATGAACATTTCTGTGTAGCTTGCTTACCATACGTATCTTTTCATAGTACAACTACTACTAAGTGCTACTCACATATTGAGCACGGTTGAAGTAAATCCTGAAAACATATGCATAGTATATTATAATATATTATATTATTTTGCAATATATGTCCATATAAATGAAATAGGAATATATCTATATATATAAAACTCAATGTCTCTGTGTATGTGTGTGCCCTATAGAAAGAAAGGTTAGAGAATCTACATAAAATCTAAAAGTGTGTTTTTATGTAAATTTAACCCGAGAATATAATGGAAATGTTCCAGAATCTCTAAGTGCATTCCTAAGGGGTCTATACAACAGATTGTGTCGGTGGGGGTCGAGTTTTTTAGCCATAATTTGGAAAGAAATACTGTAATTTCAATGTATTCCTTCAGGAAAAATTACTTTCATGATTATTTAACGTTTCGTAAGCTCCTCTTCAGACTACGGAGGGGGGCAAGAAACTAAGAAAGGGTTGTTTTAGTAGTGCTCTGGAGACATCCTTAATTTTATTTAGGTGGTTTCAGTTGCACTTTAAACGGGTGCAATAAATGTAAGATTACAGTATTACATTTGGTAAATGGTATACAGTAATGAAAAAGTTCTCAACATCCTACATAGAGCAGATGGGTTTAAATGCAGCATTGACTTGGAAAAAAAACTTCTCTGTTTTTTGTTAACTCGGTCTTGCCTGGGAGCCATTATAATAATAATATAGTATTATATTTGGTAAATCGTATAAGTTAATCCAATATCTTAGATAGAGCAGGTGGGTTTACTTGGCGTCGCTCAGAGTCATTAATATCCTAGATAGAGCAATCCTACATAGAGCAAGTGTTTTTACTCTGTATTGCTTGGAAGTCAATGTTTAGTATCCTAGATAGAGCCGGTGTGTGCAATAATTTGGTATATGCTTGATGGAGAAGGGAAAGACAATGAACTCAGTGTTGCCCAGGAATACACTAAAATAAATATAGGTTTAATTATATTATTAAGTGGGAGGGGAGGGGATAAGAAACTCGGTGTTGCCTGGGAATGCAGGATGTGGGTGAGAAATAACTTTAAAACTGAAAGCTCAGATGAATGACTTACATTATTATCATTTTCAATGTATTAAAACAAGAGAGGGGAATGGGCTGAGTGGAAGTGAAAGAGTGGTTGGGCAGAGGGATGGAGAAAAACGGGGTGGGGGTCCGAGAGAAAGATAAAGAGACGGATTGAGAGAGGTAGAGAGATAGGAGTTTTAATATAAAGAGGTTACACCCACTTTTTAACCTATGGCCCCCGGGTAACGCCGGGTAGCCCTGCTAGTATATATATAATTATTTTTTTAATGTATTCACATAAACTGTTATAAGATATGATATATTATGTATCGATTTTCAGTATTTACTTCAACAATGCTCGATACGTGAGTAGAGCTAGGTAGTAAGTTATGAAAACATATTTATGGCAGTTAAGCTACACAGAGGCTTCTATGTTTCCTCTCATAGGGAATCGTCAGGTTAAAATATATTTATTTCAATTAAGCTACACAGAGGCTTCTGCGTTTCATCCCGTAGGGAATCGTCAGCCATTTTAGCCTGACGATTCCGTACGGGATGAAACGTGGAAGCCTCTGTGTAGCTTAATTACCATAAATATAGTATATATTGAATGAATGTTCATTCGCTCAACAGCGCTTCAAAAAAACAATAACATAAAAAAAATTTGGATTTAAAGTGCTAAAAATCATGCATAAAATGTGACAAGGGCTCTGGACCAGAGGTAAATTACTAGGCCACGTCAAAGTCGAGCCGTGCTGACGATTAGTAAAACTATGAAACATGTACTCAGATTACTTTTATGTGTATAAAAATAAATAATAAATATAAATATAAATATATATATATATAAATATATATGAGATAATTTATTTCATTTTGACTACAAAATTGATTTTGTTTCACGAGAGCGATTTGAAGCGCTCCCGATCGTCAGGTCATGAAAATTCATTATGCCTGTTAAGATAAGTTCAGAATCACACACAGTTTTATGAAGGTGACAGAAGTTTAAAATAAAAATTAAAAATTGAATATGAATAGAAACAAAAACAAAAGCAAAAAGCAAAAATAGAAATACAAGTAAGAAGAAAAAGAAAAAGAAGAAGAAAAGGAAGAAGGAAATATTAAGAGCTACACGGGACATAGAAAAGAAATAGAAAGAGGTGAAGAGAACGCAGACGTGATTTGGTGAAGGTTGGTTGAAATATGAAAGCGTCAACGCGTGTCAAAAAAGAAACTCTGTCTGGGTCTTGCTTTTGCAGAAATGGGCAATATATTTATATTTTTGCTCTATATTTTTATTGAGCACTCTCATAAACCCGGTTCAACTCCCCTGGATTTATACCCTGTGGATATATACCATACCCGGATTATATATATATATATATATATATATATATATATATATATATATATATATATATATATATATATATATTGTTTCATTTTACTTCAGTCGAAGTTCTCAGAAATCAAGGGCCCCTTCCTGGGGCTAACACTTGATATCTATATGAGATACATAGATATTCCATTAAAGTTGTCCTTTACATGTCAAATGTTGAGTGAGTAAAGAAGTAAGGAACATTAATTTTCCTCTCTCTAATTGACCAGTTAACTATGTTATATTATATCTTTCTTGTGGTCTTTTAGTCATACCGGATTCCAGGACAAGAATCCATCTAGTCTGGTGGAATATCCAGCTAAGTGCTGTTACTTGATGTAACATTACTTGGAGAAGGTGCACCATTCGTCGTATGAGCCAGTGTATAGCCGTGTCGAGGGGATCTTACTTGGGCTTCGAATACTATGCTATTTCGAATATTTGGTCAGGGTTTACTTGTAGGGTGAAGTATCCTCATGTCAGGTTGTCCCGACATTCTACAGAGAGACCGAAGATACTCAAGGATGGTGTCTAGTAGGTAATTCAAACTCCCCTATTATATGTGTGTGTGTGTGTGTGTGTGTGTGTGTGTGTGTGTGAAAAAAGACAAACAGAAAAAAACATCAAAGAAAACGAGAGATTTTACCGGTTTCCTTCGGATCAACGAACGTCTTCAGAAAAAGTGAAGATTTTAAAATCTTCAAAAATCTTCACTTTTTCTGAAGACGTTCATTGATCCTAACTAGACCGGTAAAATATCTTGTTTTCTTTGATAATTTTTTTCCTGTATTTAAAACTTGTTTTTTCCGTTTGTCTTTTTTCACACATCTTGTCTTTCACGGCATTTCATTTTCATGATATATCGTGCATTTTACCCTCATATATATATATATATATATATATATATATATATATATATATATATATATATATACATACACACACTTTCT